>LR738713.1:850628924-850640370 GCA_902687465.1 Secale cereale
CAAGGGTACAAGATCGTAGCTGAGGTAACAAGCTAAACGTCGAAGTCCACGCGGAACCACTAGCGAGACTGAGGTCTCTCTGCAAAAACATAAATTAAGCAAACGTGAGTACAAAGGTACTCAGCAAGACTTACATCAGATCTATCTACATATGCATCAGTATCAACAAAGGGGTGGTGGAGTTTGACTGCAGCAAGCCAGCTTTGACTCGGTGGCTATCCTGAACTACGACTGAAAGTAACTCTTTGAGGTGGCGCACACGAGTCCACATATTCACCAATCAATACACCACTATGGATCCGCTCCCGTCTCCCTACGAGAAGGCCATCCATAGCACTCACGCTTATCTTGCGCGTTTTAGACTATCCACTTTCACTTGTCTATGAACTGTAATAGGCAACCCAGAAGTCCATTACCGCGGACACGGCTATTCGAATAGATTATATTTAACCCTGCAGGGGTGTACTTCTTCACACACGCTCTCACCACTTACCGCCGTTTACACGACATGTACTCGGCAACCTTCAAGCGGAGGCCCAGCGAGGGTGTCGGCCACGACCTGACTAACCACACAAGTCTCTCGTCCAGGTTTATCGCCTATTTGGGTTCCATCCGTGGGGAGATCCGGCCGGGGTGTCGCTCACGGCCCCAAACGATGTGTACAGGGTTCCCGCATCACCAAACGGGCAATCGGTACACCGTGCCACGTACCTGCCGCGTCACAGCCGACCCCGAGGGTCAGCGCTGCGCACGACCTCCAGTAAACTACAAACACCAGAAACTAGTTGCAACTCCTGGACAGAGATCATGTTGATTAATAAGTCGAGAGGGTCAATTAAGGATCCCAATGTGTGGTAGTAGCTGTTTCATGGACCAACCAACACAGAACTCAGTTCCTGAGGACGGCTGCAATGAGACAACCCACCATGTACTCCTACATGGCCTCTCATCGCTACCTTTACCAAATCGTGTTCACACACTTAGCTCACACACATTAGGACATGTTCATCACCATTCCAATTCATCCCCGATGAATCAGACCTGACACAACTCTAAGCAATAGCAGGCATAACCAGAAAGCATGAATGAGTAGGCACAACATGGCTCAAACAACTCCTACTCATACTAGTGGGTTTCAACTATTTACTGTGGCAATGACGGGTCATGCAGTGGAAAGGGGTTCAACTACCGCAGCAGGTAACAGTTGAAGCGTTGTTGTCCTAATGCAGTAAAAGAGAGCAAGAGCGAGAGAGTGGGATTGTATCGAAATGCTCAATGGGGTTTTTCTTGCCTGGCACTTCTGAAGATAACAATGAGTCTTCATCGGTGTCATCGAACTCATCGTCGGAACGTCGTCTACTGAGAGGGGACAAAACCGACAAACAGAGAAAGAATACAATCAATGCAATGCAACAATATGATGCATGATCATGACATGGCAATATGCTGTTGATTGAGCTAATGCAACTAGCAACACAATTAAATAAAGCTGGTTTGAACCAAATGTTCAAATTCAAACTTCATATGTGATTATTTAAATGCCATTTAATTTATTTGACCTGATCAGCAGGTTTAACTTGTTCAAACATGCATGAAAATGCCATAAACAGAATCCTTGAATTTTTCTGATCAATTTTCATATATAAATTATTTCCATCTGAGTTATAGATTATTATCTATGATTTTTAGAAGTTTTGGCTATTTTCTGAAATAAATAAATCATTTCTGATTTATTTTAAATTGCAGAAAATAGTTACTGTGTCAGCACTGCGTCATCATGACGTCAGCAAGTCAACAGGGCAGGTCCAGGTCAAACCTGACCAGTGGGGCCCACTGGTCAGTGACCCACTAGCTAACAGAGTTAGTTAGTTTTTAAACTAACACTAATTAAACTGCTGGTGGGGCCTGGGCCCACACGTCAGTCTCTCAGGGCCTAATTAAGTTTAGTTTTAACTAAACTAATTAAACAGGGGTTTGGCCCCACGTGTCAGTGACTCACAGAGCTAAGCACAGAGATTAGTAATTAATTAAAACTTAACTAAAACTAAACGACGGCCGGCCCCACATGTCATGGACACAGGGGGGGTCCAGTCGGAGTCAAACGGGGTCAAAGTCACCGGCGGCTCGACGCCGGCGAGGCCGAACGTGGCGGCGGTGCTCGGGATTCGCCCTCCGGCGACCATTTGGACGGCGGATTGGTGTTACGCGTAGCTGGGGAGCTCGCGCATCTAATGGAGGCGACGGTGTGTGCTGGGGTGGCCGGAGCTCGTCGGAAACGAGCTCGCGGCGGCGCCGGAGTTCGGGCTCCGTCGAGCTAGGCGCTGCGGGGGTCGGGGAGGCGAGCGGGGAGGTGCTACGGGCTTCCGCGAGTGCGGTGAAGACGATGCCGTGCTCGGAATAAACCCAACGTGGCTGTGGCCATGACGGCGACGTGCGGTGGCGGCGGCGGGTGCGGCTGAGCTCGGCGCGGTCGCTGTGGTGCACAAGAAGGCAAACGGAGAGGGGGGAGAGCAAGAGGGGCTCACGGCGGTTCGTTTGAAGAAGACGGCGAGCCCGGGGGCGGCCTGACGGCGACGAATCGCCGACGGCGGTCACCGAACGCAGAGGAGGGGAACGACGGCGTTGAAGGCGCTGCGGTGCTCCCCAGCTTGGGCACGTCGAGGGAACAGGAAGACGGGGCTGCGGCGACTCTTCTGGGCATGTTTGCGAGGCGTGCGGTGGCCGGTGGCCGCGGTGGCAGCGAGCGCGGCAGCGATGGAGTTCGGTGGCTGCGAGAGAGAGGGAAGGAGAAGAGGGAGAGGTCCAGCGAGGGAGAGGAGAGAACCAGGGCGGCCAGGGCGTCGCGCTGGCGAGGAGAGGGGGGGTCGGGGCCTTGCCACCGCGAAGCAGGAGGTGGCCGCGGCTCGGCTGTGCGCGCGCCACGCACCGAGCCAGTAGGCGCGAGGAAGACGACGCGCGAGGGAAGGTGGGCTGGGCCGCTACAGTGCTGGGCCGCACAGGTAAGTGGCTCAGGTAAAACTCTCTCTCTGCTTTTCTTTTTTTTAGTTTCTGTTTTCTATTCTTTTGACTTTGTTTTGATTTAATAAAAATACCAGAACATATTCATAAATCATGAAACCAAGCATGGCTACTGTTTAGAATAAATCCAACAGTAAACATTTTAGTTTATGACTATTTGAGCATTTAAAATAATATATAAAATTTAAATGCCCAAATGCAAATAAGATATGATTTAATTCAAAAATCCAGAATGGTCTTATAAATAAGTGCAACATTTTTGGCAGGGGTTTTAAATCAATCCAAAAATGATGAACTTTTCCAAGGGGCATTTTGGGTTCATTGAAAAGGATTTTAATTTGACCCTAGTTAAATTCATTTGGTGCTAGGGTTTGAGCATCCCCATTTCAGGTTTTCCTTCGAAGATAAACATGATGCACACAAGAAGCTAGCCTAGTGCATTACCAGAAGCTAGGGATGTGACAACTCACCCCTACTAAACAAGAATCTCGTCCCGAGATTCAGGACGTGAGATAAGAAATCAAAGGGGACACTATCTAACACAATCTTCATGATCCAAGTGTCCTCTATATAAGTGTTGATTGCTTGCCTCGGGTTGATCCTGGCTTCCTTGCTTTGGAAAACTTTGTCCAAACGGTGACGATGAGAGAAACTCTACAAAATTGATCTTCCGAAAGATCGAGCAATTCAAGATCAGCTTATGGAGTGAGACGTTGAAACATCTCTTGAGCTGAGACATGGGGTACACCTCCAGGGGGATGGAATGAAACAAACGATGAAGGTTCACCTAGTGGCAATAATTCCACACCTAAGAAAATGGTGATCGATGTCACCAGGCGGGGTACCTTAGTGAAGGTGACTCGTAGAGTTACTCCCTTAAGTGGCAAAAAGAATTACTTTTGATATAGAGATCATTGAGATTCCCTATACCAGCCTAAGGCAAACACAATCAATCGTTAGACGGAGTCCGAAGGAATGACATTCTCGGCCGGAATGGATGATGTGGACTACCTTGTAAAGGACAAGGCCAAGGTTGATTTTTCTTATCACCGGAAATGGATGGAACCTATGGTAGGACCACTTTTGAAGATAATTCTGAACAGCAGTGATTGAGAATGGTAACCCATGGAGAATTGGCACATTGGCAGTGCAAGTTGGGAACAAAATGCAAATGCTGGGAATGATTCTGGTAACTGGGAAGAATCCCAACAGTAGAGAGTAATTCTACTCTTGAGGGGTTATAGCATAACCAAGAGCACTGGGAGCAATCCCGGATAGTGTCGAGGATAACACCTAGTGCTGGTGCGTGCTCTCAAGAACTTGAGTATTCCCACATTCACCAAGGTTTTACCAACATCCGTGTCAAGGATCCTGGCAACACCACATACTACCATGATGAATAACGATGGAGGATGCAGATGCAAAGGAGGATAACACATTCTCAGATTTCACCTTAGCGGAGCCAAGGGGCAAAATCTGGATGATCGACCGAGAGACATTTAGCACTCCGCTTCTAATGTTCTCCTTGATGTGCTAGCACAACCCATTTATTATAATGGTTTGGTACCTAGAACGTCAAATAAAAGGTCGGACTTCAGGGGCACAAAAATCCATAAGGAACAACTAGGGAGTAAATCCTACGAAGTTCTTATGGGGAGGTGGCCAACCTCTTCAATCAAGATTCTACAACAATAGGTCTTCCGGCTGGGTGTGTTGGCCACGACATCCACCTTACCGGTTATCGAGAGACCAATATTATAGCTCTTGGGAAATGCACCAACCATCATATCTTCCTGAGATTCAGTTCTGGTTGGTGTCAGGATATTCCAGACTCATCGAGTCTAGAAGGAAAAATGAAAGTTTACAACACAAATCGACGAGATGGCGTTGCGAGATTCTCGGGGAGTGAGCTACGATAGCAAGCTCCAAAACTTGAGCTGGTTCTGCTACGTACCTGTGAACACGTTGTCCCAGACAAACGTGACCACATAGTAGTCTTATAACAAAATACTATCGAGTTCAGATTGGGAATCATCATTGGAGATAGCGAAGTCTTGTGCATGTCCGTCCGGGCCCTTCGGGAATAGCATTTGAACTTCTTTTCTTTGAACAAATCAATCAGTGGCTTGGTGTGCTAGGGATACATACAGAATGAAGATGATCAGTCTATCAGACCATAGAATACTTCGCACGTATGCATGACTGACTTGGGATGACTCCAGAGGAGGTAGAAACATGATTTCTCGAATTCACGGCGGCAACTTGCATCAAATGTTCATGAATTAGAGGAAGTCACTTCTTTCTTCCGTACATATGCTTCACGAACGGGTCATGAAGATAATGCTTATAAAAGTTTCCAATACTAACTGGATGTTCAACATAGATCATGGAGAAGATAACAATGTTGCTGATGGGCTCAACAACAATTCATCCAGGTTTCCATGGAGATGGAATTCCATGACAATGTGAACAAAGTGATAGCATTGGTCAGACCCAGAAGATATAATGGTGTAAGCTTGAGGGATCAACAACGAGTAAGACAACGTTACGAATATTATTGGTTCTGATTTGATTTGAGAATAGCCCACAGTCAAATCAAAGTTTTGGACAAGACAATAGATCCAATAATTGATCACAAGGATCAACCGATCAAGATATCATCTTTCTTCAACACACACACAAAAGATATCCCTTAGAAGGAACTAAGTCAGGAAAGCCCTTATCTTCCAACTCTCCAAATTGTTGTTTAGCTTAACCAACTAGTTCAGGGTATCCTATACAGATTCTTGGAGAAGTGGTGGTTTATAAGGAACCAACTTGATCACGAACTTAACATAGCGGTCAGGTGACAACCTGGTAATACTTCCGAGAAGATATTCAGGACATCACGAACCACCGATATGTTACTAAGCTCGAGAACAATCTTGCTTTTCAAGGCAAGACGATATGATCAAATGAGCGAGGACTTAACAAAATCCTAACTCATCAACCAAGGAGTGCACCAGGAAAGTGGACTAGGTAGCACAATCAATCTTAGGATGGTGATTCGGTAACCAACACACTAAGAATGAGATTATCGTCCATTTGCTACCAAGCAACGAAGTTGCTTGGAGTATTGATTTCACACATCACATTTCACTTGTCAGTATTCCGGTTGCGACAACACGGAGACCGAGGAATGGATGATGATGGTGAGAAGTATTACTGTATCAAGAGTTCATAGGATGATGTGCAATTCTCACGACATTCTTGACGTAAAGATGGTAATACTCCAGGATAGAACAGTTTAGAAGCTGCATTAGCATTCTTCATCTGCGAAGTACAACTTCTTTGACCAAATCCGGGATATGGATAGGGTACTGGAGTTTGTTTCTCCTAGTCATTCCGAGATAGAATGAATTGACGGATCACAAGAGCAAAAGGCAGCGATGAACACGAGTGCACAACTACTCCTGACTTTCAATTGATAGACGAGGGTCATAATACAACTAAAAGGAGACAACTCAAGGAACATATAATTTCTGAGTTCTGGATGCATAGATTAACATGTCGAACGAGTTCAACATATTTCTTCCGGTTAACCCATGCAGAAAGTAGAATTGGCAGAGTCACATATGAATGGAGTACTACTCAGGAGCACTCGGGTTGTGATCTTTTGGTTCAGAAGAACTTCTGCCATGATGGTTCATGGTATTTGGAAGAAGGATATACCACGGACCTCGAGGACTATCACAAGGTTACTAATATCCTAAAGGAACGAGCAAATACTATCAACACGAAGTAAATAGGGTGAAGCTCGGGTTCGAAAATCCCAGGAATAGAATACCTACCAACTAAATGGCATCACGGGATGCTTTCGAGAATAATGGCCAGAATCATCACACTGAGAATATAAAGCATTGTTAGATTACTGGGTGATCCTCTAAGACACCTAGGGTCATAGTAATAATTCCAACATATATGTCGAGGTAACATAGTACCTCAACACACTGACTAGTGTGATTAATCTGGTCTACAAGGACATTAAGAACAGGTAGGAATGATTTGCAAGTGCATCAGATTGTTTAGAGACCTGGGATGACTCGGACAACATAACGACTGTAATTGCTCGAAAATACTTTGAGATCCAAGCAAAAGAGTATCATATCCACTTAACATCATAATGTCAAGTTTCTGAGACCAACAGTTGAACAAACAGAGGTAGAAGGAACTGAACATGAGGGTTGAATCCACAACAACGTGATCCTGATAGACATAAGAGAAAGCCTAGTTCTTAATCCCCGTAGAAAGAAGAAGGTGACTCAGATCAGAAGGTCATAAGGTAAAGGAGTAAAAAGAGCCTTACGTTCCCTTCCACAATCAATTCCCTTATATAACTAAAGAGTTTCTAGACACGACTTCGACCAGTTTGGCTTACTAATCCTACAGGCAGTCAGGCTCTGATACCAAAGTTGTCAGGACCCCGATCCTAAGTCACACAGGTCTAGCCTATAACACACCATATCACTTTGCGGCCTCACGCACGGTATTCCACGGGTGCCACCTTACCTGGCCCGGGACCGTTTGCGCATTTTGGCACACGTATATGATAGTGTCGCTAGCATCCATATGACAGAGAACCCGGGCCGACATGACCAGTTATAAACCAAAAGTGGCACTAAATTACAGAGACAGGCATACATGACCCAGCAACGAACGTGTCGGTCATCAACGTATGAACCCAAGTCGTAGCAAGCTACAAGGACTTAAAGGAACAACGCGTGACATTTCCCCTAAGGGACAGACACAGGAACGAAGAAGGACACATGCCGGCCAGCCTAAGTGTTCCGGAGCAGTAGCAAGCTACCAAGGCTCAGTGGAAGCACTAGGATACATTTCCCTGTAAGATAGGCTACCAAAGGTAAACAACTAGGTGTCGGATCCCACACATAGCAATACACATTACACGTACGCATAACATGCAAGTATGTGCTGTACAACATGGCATCACAACATAACTCAACAACTCATATAGATAAAGGCCCAGAAGAGCCATCATAGCATTTATTACAATCAGAGGTCACATGACCCAACATACAGAGCATACAGGCAACGGAAGCATTACATGTCTGAGTACAGACATCTACAAATGAAAAAGACTAAGAAGCCTGACTATCTACAAGACCCTCCCAAGGGTACAAGATCGTAGCTGAGGTAACAAGCTAAACGTCGAAGTCCACGCGGAACCACTAGCGAGACTGAGGTCTCTCTGCAAAAACATAAATTAAGCAAACGTGAGTACAAAGGTACTCAGCAAGACTTACATCAGATCTATCTACATATGCATCAGTATCAACAAAGGGGTGGTGGAGTTTGACTGCAGCAAGCCAGCTTTGACTCGGTGGCTATCCTGAACTACGACTGAAAGTAACTCTTTGAGGTGGCGCACACGAGTCCACATATTCACCAATCAATACACCACTATGGATCCGCTCCCGTCTCCCTACGAGAAGGCCATCCATAGCACTCACGCTTATCTTGCGCGTTTTAGACTATCCACTTTCACTTGTCTATGAACTGTAATAGGCAACCCAGAAGTCCATTACCGCGGACACGGCTATTCGAATAGATTATATTTAACCCTGCAGGGGTGTACTTCTTCACACACGCTCTCACCACTTACCGCCGTTTACACGACATGTACTCGGCAACCTTCAAGCGGAGGCCCAGCGAGGGTGTCGGCCACGACCTGACTAACCACACAAGTCTCTCGTCCAGGTTTATCGCCTATTTGGGTTCCATCCGTGGGGAGATCCGGCCGGGGTGTCGCTCACGGCCCCAAACGATGTGTACAGGGTTCCCGCATCACCAAACGGGCAATCGGTACACCGTGCCACGTACCTGCCGCGTCACAGCCGACCCCGAGGGTCAGCGCTGCGCACGACCTCCAGTAAACTACAAACACCAGAAACTAGTTGCAACTCCTGGACAGAGATCATGTTGATTAATAAGTCGAGAGGGTCAATTAAGGATCCCAATGTGTGGTAGTAGCTGTTTCATGGACCAACCAACACAGAACTCAGTTCCTGAGGACGGCTGCAATGAGACAACCCACCATGTACTCCTACATGGCCTCTCATCGCTACCTTTACCAAATCGTGTTCACACACTTAGCTCACACACATTAGGACATGTTCATCACCATTCCAATTCATCCCCGATGAATCAGACCTGACACAACTCTAAGCAATAGCAGGCATAACCAGAAAGCATGAATGAGTAGGCACAACATGGCTCAAACAACTCCTACTCATACTAGTGGGTTTCAACTATTTAGTGTGGCAATGATGGGTCATGCAGTGGAAAGGGGTTCAACTACCGCAGCAGGTAACAGTTGAAGCGTTGTTGTCCTAATGCAGTAAAAGAGAGCAAGAGCGAGAGAGTGGGATTGTATCGAAATTCTCAATGGGGTTTTGCTTGCCTGGCACTTCTGAAGATAACAATGAGTCTTCATCGGTGTCATCGAACTCATCGTCGGAACGTCGTCTACTGAGAGGGGACAAAAACGACAAACAGAGAAAGAATACAATCAATGCAATGCAACAATATGATGCATGATCATGACATGGCAATATGCTGTTGATTGAGCTAATGCAACTAGCAACACAATTAAATAAAGCTGGTTTGAACCAAATGTTCAAATTCAAACTTCATATGTGATTATTTAAATGCCATTTAATTGATTTGACCTGATCAGCAGGTTTAACTTGTTCAAACATGCATGAAAATGCCATAAACAGATTCCTTGAATTTTTCTGATCAATTTTCATATATAAATTATTTCCATCTGAGTTATAGATTATTATCTATGATTTTTAGAAGTTTTGGCTATTTTCTGAAATAAATAAATCATTTCTAATTTATTTTAAATTACAGAAAATAGTTACTGCGTCAGCACTGCGTCATCATGACGTCAGCAAGTCAACAGGGCAGGTCCAGGTCAAACCTGACCAGTGGGGCCCACTGGTCAGTGACCCACTAGCTAACAGAGTTAGTTAGTTTTTAAACTAACACTAATTAAACTGCTGGTGGGGCCTGGGCCCACACGTCAGTCTCTCAGGGCCTAATTAAGTTTAGTTTTAACTAAACTAATTAAACAGGGGTTTGGCCCCACGTGTCAGTGACTCATAGAGCTAAGCACAGAGATTAGTAATTAATTAAAACTTAACTAAAACTAAACGACGGCCGGCCCCACATGTCATGGACATAGGGGGGGTCCAGTCGGAGTCAAACGGGGTCAAAGTCACCGGCGGCTCGACGCCGGCGAGGCCGAACGTGGCGGCGGTGCTCGGGATTCGCCCTCCGGCGACCATTTGGACGGCGGATTGGTGCTACGCGTAGCTGGGGAGCTCGCGCATCTAATGGAGGCGACGGTGTGTGCTGGGGTGGCTGGAGCTCGTCGGAAACGAGCTCGCGGCGGCGCCGGAGTTCGGGCTCCGTCGAGCTAGGCGCTGCGGGGGTCGGGGAGGCGAGCGGGGAGGTGCTACGGGCTTCCGCGAGTGCGGTGAAGACGATGCCGTGCTCGGAATAAACCCAACGTGGCTGTGGCCATGACGGCGACGTGCGGTGGCGGCGGCGGGTGTGGCTGAGCTCGGCGCGGTCGCTGTGGTGCACAAGAAGGCAAACGGAGAGGGGGGAGAGCAAGAGGGGCTCACGGCGGTTCGTTTGAAGAAGACGGCGAGCCCGGGGGCGGCCTGACGGCGACGAATCGCCGACGGCGGTCACCGAACGCAGAGGAGGGGAACGACGGCGTTGAAGGCGCTGCGGTGCTCCCCAGCTTGGGCACGTCGAGGGAACAGGAAGACGGGGCTGCGGCGACTCTTCTGGGCATGTTTGCGAGGCGTGCGGTGGCCGGTGGCCGCGGTGGCAGCGAGCGCGGCGGCGATGGAGTTCGGTGGCTACGAGAGAGAGGGAAGGAGAAGAGGGAGAGGTCCAGCGAGGGAGAGGAGAGAACCAGGGCGGCCAGGGCGTCGCGCTGGCGAGGAGAGGGGGGGTCGGGGCCTTGCCACCGCGAAGCAGGAGGTGGCCGCGGCTCGGCTGTGCGCGCGCCACGCACCGAGCCAGTAGGCGCGAGGAAGACGACGCGCGAGGGAAGGTGGGCTGGGCCGCTACAGTGCTGGGCCGCACAGGTAAGTGGCTCAGGTAAAACTCTCTCTCTGCTTTTCTTTTTTTTAGTTTCTGTTTTCTATTCTTTTGACTTTGTTTTGATTTAATAAAAATACCAGAACATATTCATAAATCATGAAACCAAGCATGGCTACTGTTTAGAATAAATCCAACAGTAAACATTTTAGTTTATGACTATTTGAGCATTTAAAATAATATATAAAATTTAAATGCCCAAATGCAAATAAGATATGATTTAATTCAAAAATCCAGAATGGTCTTA
>LR738713.1:850645630-850655882 GCA_902687465.1 Secale cereale
CCCCACATATATATAGGGGGCCAGGGGGGGCGCCAGCCCCCTGCAGATCCAATCTGCAAGGGGGGCGGCGGCCAGGGAGGAGTCCTCCTCCCCCAAGGCAAGTGGTGGCCCCCCTCCCCTTAGGGTTTTAACCCTAGGCGCATGGGGAGGTGGGCCACCTTGTGGTGCGCCAGCCCAGAGGGCTGCACACTTCCCCTCGCGGCCTAGGGGCCCCACCGGGATGGGTGGCCCCACCCGGTGGACCCCCGGGGCCCCTCCGGTGGTCCCGGGACGCTCCCGGTGACCCCCGGAGATCACCCGTTGGCCGAAACTGGACTTACCATATATCAATCTTTACCTCCGGACCATTCCGGAACTCCTCGTGACGTCCGTGATCTCATCCGGGACTCCGAACAACTTTCGGTTTTCCACGTGCATTTATCTCTACGACTCTAGCGTTACCGAACCTTAAGTGTGTAGACCCTACGGGTTCGGGAGACACGTAGACATGACCGAGACCACTCTCCGGTCAATAACCAACAGCGGGATCTGGATACCCATGTTGGTTCCCACGTGTTCCTCGATGATCTTCATCGGATGAACCACCGTGTCAAGGATTCACTCAATCCCGTATGTTATTCCCTTTGTCCATAGGTACGGTACTTGCCCGAGATTCGATCGTCGGTATTACCAATACCTTGTTCAATCTCGTTATGGCAAGTCTCTTTACTCGATCCGTAATCCATCATCCCGTGACTAACTACTTAGTCACATTGAGCTCATTATGATGATGTATTACCGAGTGGGCCCAGAGGTACCTCTCCGTTCATACGGAGTGACAATATCCCAGTCTCGGTTCGTACCACCTCAACAGACACTTTCAGAGATACCCGATGCGTACCTTTATAGCCACCCAATTACGTTGTGACGGTTGGCACACCCAAAGTACTCCTACGGTATCCGGGAGTTGTACAACCTCATGGTCTAAGGAATAATTACTTGACACCGAAAAGCTTATGCATTACGAACTATACGATCTCGTGTTATGCTCAAGTTTGGGTCTTGTCCATCACATCATTCTCCTAATGATGTGATCCCGTTATCACTGACATCCTATGTCCATGGTCAGGAAACCGTGACCATCTGTTGATCAACGAGCTGGCTACTAGAGGCCTACCAGGGACTCATTGTGATCTATGTATTCACACATGTATCGCTGTTTCCGTACAATACAATTCAAGCATGAATAATAGACAATTATCATGAACAAGGAGATATAATAATAATGCTTTTATTATTGCCTCTAGGGCATATCTCCAACACAAAGGTCCAAGGAGATAGATCGCATTTGATTTCTCGTTTTTGATAGATCTCAACTTGAGGACATCCATACCGGGACAACATAGAAAATAGATGATGGACTCCTCTTTAATGCATAAGCATATTCTCATGAGAGATTGAGGATTAAGGTCCAAGCTAAAACTTCCACCATGATGCATGGCTTTGGTTGGAGGCTCAATGTTCTTCTCTAACTGAAAGTGCAACTAATCCCCGGGTGGTTTTGGTAATTAATAACAACATATATATCATTGAACTAATATTTACTTGAGAATCATTTCAGAGAAGTTCGATGATATGGGTATGGAAATGTCTGAAGAAGTGGACCCCTCAAAATGCTAAGACAAGCATTGGCAAAAGCTCAAGACTCTATTTTTGGTTTAGTGATCAAAGATCACATTGAGTCCATAGGAAAAGCCAATACTATTAAAAGGGGATGAGGTTGTGTTAATGATCTGGTTGCTCAAGTGCTTAGTGATCTAGCTCCCTCAACTATCAGCACTCTTCACTACTTAACACACTCATAAGTAATCTCGGACAAACCGATTCTGCAAACTCAGTCCCACCGAGATGAACCACCTCAGTTATTCTTCCAAACCCTAATTTCTTGGTCCATCCGATTTTGAGTTTCGGTCTCACCAAAACTGGATTGCCAACCTTCTGTAACCAATTGACATCACTTCGGAATATCCGAGTTGTTAATTTCGGTCCCACCGAGATGGCAAGCTCCTACCTTTGACTCACTTCGGACACACCGAGATGGTATTTTCGGTCCCACCGAAAATCCCAACGTTCACTATATTTGAACTTTCGGTCTGACCGAGTTTTCACTTCGGTCTCACCGAGATTGGTCAAATATGTGTGTAACGGTTGGATTTTGTGTGGAGGCTATATATACCCCTCCACCCCCTCTTCATTCGTGGAGAGAGCCATCAGAAAGTCTACCACTCCTACCTTACACTTTCTGAGAAGAGAACCACCTACCCTTGTGTTGAGATCAAGCCATTCCATTCCTACCATATGAAACTTGATTTCTAGCCTTCCCAAGTTGCTTTCCACTCAAACCTTTCTTCCACCACAGCCAAATCAGTGAGGAGAGTTGAGTGTTGGGGAGATTATCATTTGAAGCACAAGAGCAAGGAGTTCATCATCATCAACCACATCTATTACCTTTTGGAGGGTGGTGCCTCCTAGATTGGTTAGGTGTCGCTTGGGAGCCTCCGTCTTTGAGATGTGGAGTTGAACCAAGAAGTTTGTAAGGGCAAGGAGATCGCCTACTTCGTGAAGATCTACCCCGAGTAAGGCTAGTCCTCCGTGGGCGTAGGCCATGATGGAATAGACAAGGTTGCTTCTTCGTGGACCCTTTGTGGGTGGAGCCCTCCGTGGACTCGCGCAGCCGTTACCCTCCGTGGGTTGAAGTCTCCATCAACGTGGATGTACGATAGCACCACCTATCGGAACCACGACAAAAATCTTCGTGTCACCAAACTGCGTTTGATCTTCTCCACCTCTCTTTACTACATGTGCAATTTACTTTCCGCTGCTTATACTCTAGAATTGCATGTGTAGGGTGTTACTTGAATTGATCTTAATTGTGAAACTGCCAAAAACTTTGCATGATCAAAAGGCAGATTTTTTATATTGTCAAGTAGTCTAATCACCCCCCCCCCCTCTAGACATACTTTCGATCCTACAAGTGGTATCAGAGCTTTGGTCTCCATTGTTTTGGTTTCCATTGCATTGGACTCCATAAGCTTGGTTT
Organism: Secale cereale; assembly: GCA_902687465.1. Taxonomy (NCBI): domain Eukaryota; kingdom Viridiplantae; phylum Streptophyta; class Magnoliopsida; order Poales; family Poaceae; genus Secale; species Secale cereale. Next base: position 850,648,710 of record LR738713.1, read on the forward strand.
CACAACCTAGGAGAGTATGGCGTCTAGTGAGGGTAATTATCGTAGAGGTCCTTACTTTGATGGTACAAATTTTGCTAGTTGGAAGCATAAAATGAAAATGCATATTCTTGGTCATAACCCAGCCGCATGGGGCATTATTTGTGTTGGTATGCAAGGTGAATTCTTCGAGGAAGGAAAAGTTCCAGATCGCGAAGCTACACCTGAAGAGTTGCGGATGTTGCAAAACAATGCTCAAGCTTGTGACATTCTCTTCAATGCTTTGTGTCCCGAGGAGTTCAACAAAATCAGCCGTCTTGAGAATGCTAAAGAGATTTGGGATACTTTGGTTGAAATGCACGAAGGTACCGAGTCTGTGAAGGAATCAAAGCTAGATATTCTTCAAGGTCAACTTGACAAGTTCAAGATGAAGGATGGTGAAGGAGTCGCTGAAATGTACTCTAGGCTTGCTCTCATCACAAATGAGATTGCCGGCTTAGGAAGCGAAGAAATGACCGACTGATTCATCATCAAGAAGATTCTCAGAGCTTTGGATGGAAAGTATGACACCGTGTGCACTTTGATCCAAATGATGCCAAACTACAAGACTCTCAAGCCAACCGAAGTCATTGGAAGAATTGTTGCTCATGAGATGACACTTAAGGATAAGGAAGAGCTTCACAACAAGTCAAGTGGTGCTTACAAAGCTACAAGTGATGCTCCCACAACCTCAAGTGACAAGTTAGTTTCCAATGAAGAGATAAGCCTAATGGTTAAGAACTTCAACAAATTCTACAAGAATAGAGGCAAAGAGAGAAGCTCAAAGTCTAGATCATATGATGAAAAGAGATCTTCTAGTCGTGATCGAAACTGCTACAATTGTGGAAGACCCGGACACTACTCAAATGAGTGTACGGCTCCCCACAAGAGAAGAGAAGAATCTCCAAGAAGAAGATCAAGAGACGAGTCACCTCGGAAAGAGAGAAGGAGTAGAGATGATCGTTATGAACGAAGACCCTCTCGGAGAAGCAAGGATTCGGAGAGGAAAGACAAGTCATCAAGGAGCTACACAAGAAGAAGACATCAAGCTCATGTAGGTGAATGGGTCTCCGGCTCCGACTCCGACAATCAATCCGCTGGAAGCTATCTGTAGGATCGAAAGTAGGTCTAGAGGGGGGGTGATTAGACTACTTGACAATATAAAAAATCTGCCTTTAGATCATGCAATGTTTTTGGCAGTTTCACAATTAAGATCAATTCAAGTATCACCCTACACATGCAATTCTAGAGTATAAGCAGCGGAAAGTAAATTGCACATGTAAAAGAGAGGTGGAGAAGATCAAACGCAGTTTGGTGACACGAAGATTTTTGTCGTGGTTCCGATAGGTGGTGCTATCGTACATCCACGTTGATGGAGACTTCAACCCACGGAGGGTAACGGCTGCGCGAGTCCACGGAGGGCTCCACCCACGAAGGGTCCACGAAGAAGCAACCTTGTCTATTCCATCACGGCCTACGCCCACGGAGGACTAGCCTTACTCGGGGTAGATCTTCACGAAGTAGGCGATCTCCTTGCCCTTACAAACTTCTTGGTTCAACTCCACATCATCAAGATGGAGGCTCCCAAGCGACACCTAACCAATCTAGGAGGCACCACCCCCCAAAAGGTAATAGACGGTGTTGATGGTGATGAACTCCTTGCTCTTGTGCTTCAAGTGATAAACTCCCCAACACTCAACTCTCCTCACTGATATGGCTGTGGTGGAAGAAAGATTTGAGTGGAAGGCAACTTGGGAAGGCTAGAGATCAAGTTTCATATGGTAGGAATGGAATGGCTTGATCTCAACACAAGGGTAGGTGGTTCACTTCTCAGAAAGTGTATGGTAGAAGTGGTGGTACTTTCTGATGGCTCTCCTCACGAATGAGGAGGGGGTGGAGGGGTATATATAGCCTCCACACAAAATCCAACTGTTACACACACATTTGACCAATCTCGGTCAGACCGAAGTGAAAACTCGGTTAGACCGAAAGTTCAAATATAGTGAACGTTGGGATTTTCGGTGGGACCGAAAATACCATCTCGGTGAGACCGAAGGTGCATCTGATATGAACGTTGGAGATTTCGGTGAGACCGAGAAAGAAAACTCGGTTGGACCGATTTGAGAAAGAATATGAACATGCCAGAATCGGTGGGACCGATAATGCAATCTCGGTGAGACCGATTTGACCCAAGACAGAACCTGGCCATTTCGGTAAGACCGAAAATGCAAACTCGGATATTCCGATATGATGTGAAAAGGTTACAGAAGGTTGGCAGTTCAGTTTCGGTGTGACCGATCTCAAACTCGGTTAGACCGATTTTTCTAGGGTTTGGAAAACTGGCAGAAGTGGTTCATCTCGGTGGGACTGATTTGGACAAATCGGTGTGACCGAGATGTTAGGGTTTGTAGAGATAACTTCATCTCGGTGAGACAGAGTTGGTTTGACCGAGATTACTTATGGGTGTGTGTTAAGTAGTGAATAGTGCTGATAGTTGAGGGAGTTAGATCACCAAGCACTTGAGCAACAAGAACATTAACACAACCTCATCCCCTTTTAATAGTATTGGCTTTTCCTATGGACTCAATGTGATCTTTGATCACTAAACCAAAAATGGAGTCTTGAGCTTTTGCCAATGCTTGTCTTAGCATTTTGAGGGGTCCACTTCTTCAGACATTTCCATACCCATATCATCGAATTTCTCTGAAATGATTCTCAAGATAATATTAGTTCAATGATATATATGTTGTTATTAATTACCAAAACCACCCGGGGATTGGTTGCACTTTCAGGAACACTGGACAGCGGTCAAGAACATCCTAAAGTACCTGAAAAGGACTAAGGATATGTTTCTCGTTTATGGAGGTGACGAAGAGCTCGTCGTAAAGGGTTACGTCGATGCTAGCTTCGACACAGATCTGGATGACTCTAAGTCGCAAACCGGATACGTGTATATTTTGAATGGAGGGGCAGTCAGCTGGTGCAGTTGCAAGCAAAGCGTGGTGGCAGCATCTACATGTGAAGCGGAGTACATAGCTGCTTCTGAAGCAGCGCAGGAAGGAGTCTGGATGAAGGAGTTCATCACCGACCTCGGAGTCATTCCAAGCGCGTCAAGCCCGATGACTCTCTTCTGTGACAACACTGGTGCTATTGCTATTACCAAGGAGCCCAGGTTTCACAAGAAGACCAAGCACATCAAGCGCCGTTTCAACTCCATCCGGAATTATGTTCAGGATGGAGACATAGATATTTGTAAAGTGCATACAGATCTGAATGTAGCAGACCCGTTGACTAAACCTCTTTCACGAGCAAAACATGATCAACACCAGAACTCTATGGGTGTTCGATTCATCACAATGTAACTAGATTATTGACTCTAGTGCAAGTGGGAGACTGTTGGAGATATGCCCTAGAGGCAATAATAAAAGCATTATTATTATATCTCCTTGTTCATGATAATCGTTTGTTATTCATGCTTGAATTGTATTGTACGGAAACAGCGATACATGTGTGAATACACAGACCACAATGAGTCCCTGGTAGGCCTCTAGTTACCAGCTCGTTGATCAACAGATGGTCACGGTTTCCTGACCATGGACATGGGATGTCAGTGATAACGGGATCACATCATTAGGAGAATGATGTGATGGACAAGACCCAAACTTAAGCATAACACGAGATCGTATAGTTCGTAATGCATAAGCTTTTCGGTGTCAAGTATTTATTCCTTAGACCATGAGGTTGTACAACTCCCGGACACCGTAGGAGTACTTTGGGTGTGCCAACCGTCACAACGTAACTGGGTGGCTATAAAGGTACGCATCGGGTATCTCCGAAAGTGTCTGTTGAGTTGGTACGAACCGAGACTGGGATGTTGTCACTCCGTATGACGGAGAGGTACCTCTGGGCCCACTCGGTAATACATCATCATAATGAGCTCAATGTGACTAAGTAGTTAGTCACGGGATGATGGATTACGGATCGAGTAAAGAGACTTGCCATAACGAGATTGAACAAGGTATCGGGAATATCGACGATCGAATCTCGGGCAAGTACCGTACCGATGGACAAAGGGAATAACATACGGGATTAAGTGAATCCTTGACACGGTGGTTCATCCGATGAAGATCATCGAGGAACACGTAGGAACCAACATGGGTATCCAGATCCCGCTGTTGGTTATTGACCGGAGAGTGGTCTCGGTCATGTCTACGTGTCTCCCGAACCCGTAGGGTCTACACACTTAAGGTTCGGTAACGCTAGGGTCGTAGAGATAAATGCACATGGAAACCCGAAAGTTGTTCGGAGTCCCGGATGAGATCCCGGACGTCACGAGGAGTTCCGGAATGGTCCGGAGGTAAAGATTGATATATGGGAAGTCCAGTTTCGGCCAACGGGTGATCTCCGGGGGTCACCGGGAGCGTCCCGGGACCACCGGAGGGGCCCCGGGGGTCCACCGGGTGGGGCCACCCATCCCGGTGGGGCCCCTAGGCCGCGAGGGGATGTGTCCAGCCCTCTGGGCTGGCGCACCACTAAGGGAGGCCCACCTCCCCTGCGCCTAGGGTTCAAACCCTAAAGGGGAGGGGGGCTCCACTTGCCTTGGGGGGCAAGGAACCCCTCTTGGCCGCCGCCCCCTTGCAGATTGGATCTGCAGGGGGTCCAGGCGCCCCCCCTGGCCCCTATATATATGTGGGGGGGGAGAGGGCAGCCGCACCTCAGCCCTGGCGCCTCTCCCCCTCCCGTCACACCTCCCAACTCCCACGCAGGGCGCCCGGCGAAGCCCTGCTGCGATCTCCACTGCATCCGTCATCACGCCGTCGTGCTGCCGGATCTCTGACGACTTCTCCTCCACCCTTGCTGGATCAAGAAGGAGGTGACGTTGCTGCACCGTACGTGTGTTGAACGCGGAGGTGCCGTCCGTTCGGCGCTAGATCATCGGTGACGAAGAACGTGAAGAGTACGACTACTTCATCCTTTCTTCGTTGAAAGCTTCCGCACGCAATCTTCATAACGGTATGTAGATGCACTCTTACTTGCTCGTTGCTAGATGCATCCATAGTTGGATCTTGGTGAAGACGTAGAAATTTTTTGAATTATGCTACGTTACCCAACAGTGGCATCTGAGCCTAGGTTTTATGCGTAGCATCTTGCACGAGTAGAACACAAAGCAGTTGTGGGCGTATGATCTTGTTCAACTTTCTTACTGTTACTAGTCAATCTTGATTCGGCGGTATTGTGGGATGAAGCGGCCCGGACCGACCTTACACGTACGCTTACGTGAGACTGGTTCCACCGACAGACATGCACTAGATGCATAAGGTGGCTGGCGGGTGTCTGTCTCTCCTACTTTAGTCGGATCGGATTCGATGAAAAGGGTCCTTATGAAGGGTAAATAGAAGTTGACAAATCACGTTGTGGTTTTGGCGTAGGTAAGAAACGTTCTTGCTAGAAATCCTATAGAAGCCACGTAAAACTTGCAACAACAATTAGAGGACATCTAACTTGTTTTTGCAGCATGTGTTTTGTGACGTGGTATGGCCAAGAACTAAGATGTGATGAATGATATATGTGATGTATGAGATTGATCATGTTTTTGTAATAGGGAATCACGACTTGCATGTCGATGAACTTGACAACCGGCAGGAGCCATAGGAGTTGTCTTTATTATTGTATGACCTGCGTGTCACTGAATAACGCCATGTAATTACTTTACTTCATTCCTAAACGTTAGCTATAGTAGTAGAAGTAATAGTTGGCGTGACGACTTCTTCAAGACACGATGATGGAGATCATGATGATGAAGATCATGGTGTCGAGCCGGTGACAAGATGATCATGGTGCCCCGAAGATGGAGATCCAAGGAGCAAGATGATATTGGCCATATCATGTCACTCTAATTGATTGCATGTGATGTTTATCATGTTTTTGCATCTTGTTTACGTAGAACGACGATAGTAAATAAGATGATCTCTCACTAAAATTTCAAGTATTGTGTTTCCCCTAACTGTGCACCGTTGCTAAAGCTCGTTGCTCCGAAGCACCACGTGATGATCGGGTGTGATAGGTTCTAACGTTCACATACAACGGGTGTAAGACAGATTTACACACGCGATACACTTAGGGTTCACTTGACGAGCCTAGCATGTACAGACATGGCCTCGGAACACGGAAGACCGAAAGGTCGAACACGAGTCGTATAGAAGATACGATCAACATGAAGATGTTCACCGTTTTTGACTAGTCCGTCTCACGTGATGATCGGACACGGACTACTCGATTCGGATCGTGTATCACTTGGATGACTTGAGAGATGTCATTCTGAGTGGGAGTTCATTATAATTTGATTAAGATGAACTTAATTATCATGAACTTAGTCTAAATTCTTTACAATATCTCTTGTAGATCAAATGGCCCACGCTCAGGTTTCCCTCAACTTCAACGTGTTCCTAGAGAAAACCAAGCTGAAAGACGATGGTAGCAACTATATGGATTGGGTCCGTAACCTGAGGATTATCCTCATAGCTGCCAAGAGATCATATGTCCTAGAAGCACCGCTAGGTGATGCACCTGCTCCCGATGCGGACCAAGACGTTTTGAACGTCTGGCAGTCGCGTAGTGATGATTACTCCCTGGTTCAGTGCGGCATGCTTTACAGTTTAGAATCGGGGCTCCAAAAACGTTTTGAGCACCACGAAGCATATGAGATGTTCGAAGAGCTGAAAATGGTTTTCCAAGCTCATGCCCGAGTCGAGAGATATGATGTCTCCGACGCATTCTACAGCTGTAAGATGGAGGAAAACAGTTCTGTCAGTGAGCACATCCTCAAGATTTCAGGATTGCACAATCGCTTGTCTCAGCTGGGAATGAATCTCCCAGATGAAGCGGTCGTTGACAGAATCCTCCAGTCGCTCCCACCAAGCTTCAAGAGCTTCGTGCTGAACTTCAATATGCAGGGGATGGAGAAGTCCATTCCCGAGGTGTATTCGATGCTGAAATCAGCGGAGGTGGACATCAAGAAAGAACATCAAGTGTTGATGGTCAATAAAACCACTAAGTTCAAGAAAGGCAAGGGTAAGAAGAACTTCAAGAAGGACGGCAAGGGAGTTGCCGCGCCTGGCAAGCCTGTTGCCGGGAAGAAGCCAAAGTATGGACCCAAGC
>LR738713.1:850663242-850691151 GCA_902687465.1 Secale cereale
ACCTGACCATGCCCACCACACCTCACCAGCACACTGAAATGCAGGCGTCAATGTGCACAGTACAGCGCCATTAAAACTCACACACACAACCAAAACCAAAAAACAACAAATGAAATGAATCCAATATGTGCACCCCCAGCACCAAGAATTCTACTCCAACAGCGAACCCTAGCTAGCTCCCCGCTCGCCCCCGTCGATCCACAAGTCGACCGGGGCGAGGGGAGTCGAAACTGGCCAAAAACTTATGTTCACCATCTCCTATATATTTACTTCACGGAGGGCTCCGAAACAGCGGAAATAAACGGCATCAAAGACCCCACCACAAGGATTGCATAATTCAGCCAAGGAAGGTGAAGGCGGTCCGTCTTCTTCCCAAGGGGGCCTGCTGCTACAACGGCGTCGACGCTGGCAGGATCTTGGAGGACCACCCGGGCTACATACAACTTATGGTCCACAAGCATGTTAGCACAAGAAACCAGCCATGTGACGCTTTGTACCGTAACAGTATATCTGGACCGGCGTCAAGCTCGGGCCAGCCAGGCTTCTCGAGGCGCCTCGCTTCTGGGAAATCCACTGATGAAGCAATGCCGAGAAGACGCGATGTCAAACCTGCACCGGCAAGCCATAGTTCTGGAATGACCTGATGTGGCCGTCCCAGCTTGCGGTGACTATGACCTGGCCCCAGGCATGTGTGGCTGCATTCTGGCAAGACGCCTTCAGGAACTTGTACTGCGATTTACGCAACGTGGACGCCGTCGCTGAGTTGGATGCCAGATGCTCCTCCGGCCACGTGGCTGATCCCCTTGGAGCAGGCTCCGCAAGGAACGCCCTGCTAAGAGTGAAATTGCCCGATGGTAACCGGAACATGTTGTCATCTTCAAGGCCATCTTCAGTCTGGCAGCGTGATGTGCTGCTGTCCTGTATGTCGCAGAGGTCGCCTGAGACCTCTTGCCGCAAAGAAGGGATGTTGCAGGCCAGTGAAATAGTGTTCCTTGACTGTGAGGCGTTCCACGGTATGGCAATGGAGACACCGTTGCTGAAGAAACGCTCGTACGACCACACTGTCTTCACGCGGCTTGTGACTGGGGCAAGTTGGTTCGCATGATTCCACATGTAGATACGGGAGTCGTCGCTAGCAGAGATGATGTGATCTCCGTCTGGGGTAAATGATGCGGCAACTTGGCTTGAACTTTGTAATCCTGAGAAGAGGAGATAGAAATGTGAACTTCAGGGTCACGAATACTATGAGTTAACCCAAGACAAGAAGATGGTGCCGGTACCTTTGTAGTTGGAAATTACATGAACCCCATCAAGAATGCGAACTTGTGAGTCACCAGATGTTACCATCAACTTCTTTGGATCAGATGGGCAGTACTGTCAACACAAGTTTTGAAGAAAAAGGCAATGTAAGAATCACTTGTAACAATAAGTAGCTCCCAAGTCTGTATCACAAAAAAAAAGGGTTCTTGTGCAGCCAACAGATCTTAAGACAGTACCTGGAAACCAACTATTCTTTTAAGTGGAGACTTCTTTCTGCCATTCAGAGAGACCTGAGATTCCAGTTCTAGACGATTTTCTGTGTAAAGAAGGAAAATAAATTAGAAATAAGATACTGATATGATTTCGAAAACAATGAACACTTCAGCATATTAAAAAAGAAACATCAGATAAAGAAATTAAGATTCTTTGTGTTCCACAAAATCGATCGGGTTAACAATAGTTTGCTGCCTTACTAGCAAGTTCAATTATTTTTACTATACTGCCTTTTCCAGATATCCTAAACACTGAGTTGATGGTATCATAATTAAAATTCTAAATATGAACTATTAACACTCCAAGATCTATATATAAGCAGGACAACATATCCAATGGAGCATTATAAATTCTGGGATTCTACTTTACCAAATAATATTTTACCTACTGTTCACTCACTGACAGTACAGGAATACCCACATTCAGAAATATAGAGTTTTGACTAGAATTTTCATTATTATTGTTTTCCATTTCAATCCTAGAAGTTGGAATTCCACTCCCGCCAAAACAGAAGCCACTGTTGTATTACATCAACATGACAATGATCCTATTAAGGCCTTGTTTGGTTAAACCTCTCCTGGAGAGGTTTGGAGGGGATTGAGGGGGATTTTGACTTGTAGGGGGTCCAATCCTCCCCCAATCCACTCCAATCCCCTTCGAATCCCCTCCAACCGAACAAGCCCTAAGTAATATATTGTCGACAGCACATGCCACCTATTCAACGCCAAATATAAACAGAGTATTTCTTTTGTTTCCCTAATTTTCCAACTGTTGGATGCCTATATTTAATATCCGAGAATGGCACATTCTTGTTTATTCATCAGGACAGAGAGGAGCGTAAACAGGGAAAATCAAGGAAACAACTGTTGGATTAGCGTAGATGAAAATCTCTGAGCGTTGTCTTCTTTCTAATAAAACCAAGGAAACTACATCCATAAGCTCAAACAGGATGACTTGCGTAGCAACAAGAGGATAGGAACAATCCTGTTTTCGCTATTTATATAGTGAGGACACAATGAGGTATCCCTATCATTACTAATGTGCATATACATTTTGGATGTCATCGTGAAAGCAAACGATATCGACATATTAACAAACAAATGAGGATGTCGACTGAAGCTACTATTTCCAAAATCATTAGTTTGCCAATCATCAGGAAGTACAACTCAAATCTCACAAACAAACCAACTCATGATTACCTGGTGCATCATAGTAGCGGCAATTTCCAGTTATGGTCCCAACAACTACCCCCTGAATGAAACCAGCAGAAATATAAGCATCTAAGTGAATCAACAAATGGTCACTTGGTAAAAACAGGCTAGCACAAGGATATTCAAGCGAACCTTTCCATCAGGCCGGTAACAGACTGCGGTTATTATCTCTTTGCTATTAGCCCAGTCTACGACTAGGCATTTACGAACATCCCAAATGCGAACCAATCCATCGATGCAACCGCTGATAAAATAATTGTCACTCGTAGGGTGAAACTGAATGCATGTCACTGCATGATAGACAACAAACTTGGGTGTCAGCATCATATGGCGAAGGGCGGCAGGTTGTGAAATGAATTAGCTCATGGGGGCGAAAGGTTTACCGTAGTTATTGTGGAAGAAAACCTTGAGACAGCGATTGCACCCGACCCGCCACAGCCGAGCAGTTTTATCCATAGATGCAGAAATCAAGTCCTGCGTAAAACCAAGTGAAGGTAGATGTTTTAGCAGATGAGCATAACAAGTACATGGAAACACACTGTCTGAACTGCAACTCACCCCATTTTTGGACCATGAGAGATCCAAGATGGCATCATCATGCCCATAGAATTCATTCACAGGGACCTGAGACAACGCAAAGGTCCGATGAGGGATCACAACGCAGGCTGGATCTGCTTGCCCCTTTGAACTCTTATTATCCTGTTTGCTCTTGGTCCCTTCGCTGGAGTTGACAGGAGCTAGTTCAGAGTTCTCATTGACCGTGAAGAAGACGCAGGAAGGATCGTCCTCGGCGAAGTCGAGCTCGTCGGGCCTCTCGCCCTCCACCACCCGCCACACCCGCACGACCCCGTCCTCGCCTCCGGTGGCCAGGTACTGCCCGTCAGAGCTGAACTTCATGGCCACAATGGCGCCCTTGTGCGCCCTGATCTCTTGGCCCTTGTACACCGCTGACAATTCCTTTGACCGCTTCTTGTATGGCCTGACCTTGACCCTGTCAACGGCCTTCCCGGGCTTCCCGGCGCAGCTCCGGCAGGAGCTGGAGGAGGTGGAATTCGCCTCGTCGTCGTCCTCGGCGTCGACGACGCAGGCGCCGATGCCCAGCCTGCGGAGCCACCCGAACCGCCGCCTCCGGCGCCTCGCCCTCGCCGCCGCCGCGGATTTCTCCGGGGTGCAGGGCTCGTCCGAGGAGTCGTCCACCCGGCGCATCATCTCGCGGATGAAGGGGGAGGAGCCGGAGATCCTCTCGAATTCCGCGGCGGTGACGGTCCGGTTGGAGCGGCGCTCCCGGAGGCTCCGGAAGCTGCCGTCCTTGCCCAGCTCGTGGACCACGAAGACCGTGCCGTCGTCCAGGTTCTTGAAGACGCACTCCAGGCCGTCCTCGCCGCCGGCGCCGGCGCTTGGGCCGGGCGCCTCCCCCGCAGCCCCGCGCGCGAGACGAGGGGCGGGCGAGGCCGGGTTGGCCAGGACGATCTCCTCGATGGCGCGGGGCCTGGAGCGCGGCTCCGATTCGCCCGGATCCAGGAGGCCCAGGGAGCGGACGAACCGCTCGCGGCGCTCCTCGACGCTGCAGGGGGCCGTGGCCCAGACCTCCAGCAGGGCCCCGCCGCAGAGCCACGCGCCGTCGCCGTCGGCGCTGTGGCGGCCGGAGCTCGCCGGCGAGGCGACGGAGGGCGGCGAGATGGCCTCCCTGGAGTCGAAGAAGTCCTCGTCGGCCGCGCCCGCGTCCAGCGCCATGGGCACCCGCGCCACGCCCACAGGACCGAGCCGAGGTGGCTCCCCCAGTTCACCACCACCGGCACGCCGCCAAGAACCCAGCTTTAGCGGAGCGGGGGAGTCGCGGCGAATCCGGCAGCGGATCTGGCGGCGCTGGCTCCCGGATCTCGGTGGACGCCGTCCGTCCGTCCGTCCGGCCGCAGTCGGGTCCTTTATGGCGCGCCCACTGCGTGGCAGCCGCTGGCGTCCCCGCTCTCTTTCTCTTTCTCTGGCCTGTGGCGTTGGGGACGGACGGACGGACGGATGATGCAGTGGGGTGGTACTACTACTACCCCGCCGCTCGCTCGTGGGCTCGGGGTCGGGTGTCAACAAGGGAGGGGAGGGAAGGGGAACCAACCAAGCATCCACCACGCCACGGCCGAGCAGCCAAAAGCGAGTAGAGTAGAGTGTAGAGTGGGCGGAGGGGAGGGGAGCAGCAATAAAAGGCGACGATAGCTAGCTAGCACAGCAGGAGGTAGGGAGGGGGGGAGGGGACCTTTGCTTGCTTGCTTGATCCCTGGGATCGGTTGGGGTCGGGGACGGGATCCACCCCACCCCACCCCACCCCACCCCACCCCGGTAATTTGTAAAACCCCTCCCTCCCTTTCACCTTCTCCTCTCCTCCTCCATGTTAACTACTATGTTTATGTTTCTACTACTACTAGTAGCAACATTGCTCTCATGATGAGGATTAATAATGGTCTAATTCGGTTTATTTGGGATTGTGAGACGGGGTTAGGTGACCTGTCCCCGACTTTTCAATTCAACAGGTTTCAGAGGCCAAGTCTCGTATTTTTTCTTTCTTTCTTTCTTTCTCTGCGAAGTCGTGACGGGTTATAAGCTTCGCGTCGTTTTCGACCATCCCGCGACGATGATGCGTGCAAAATGACGTGCAGTAGTAATGGTTTTTTAGCGCGGCGTGGACCGTGGAAGACCCGGGGAATAGCGGCAACGGTAGAGAGAGGCTAGCGTTTCCAACACTAGGAGCGTGCGTTACTGTGTCATGTATATTCGGTGACGTCTTCCGTCAGACCGGCCAACCATCGAATTGACTGTGTACATTCATTTCTCCTGCCTGTGTAGTGGAGGCGGAATTGACGGTCACGAAGCGATGCTATTACGGACATAAGTGAAATCCCATATTAATACCATATAGAGGATGGTGTGGACGGCCGAAAACCCGGATATAATGGCAACAACAGTAAAGGTTAATGTGTTCGAAACCCGCAACGCAACCGCCGGCTGAGCCTGACGCCTCACCCATTCACCTTTTCTTGCTCCATGGAGCACTTCGTTTCAACGTCTATGGGCATTTCAGTGGTGAATAATCGATGAATTCTTTCCTTTCTTTTGCTGGAGAATAATCGTCCAATTCGTTTTATTGTTTGGGATTGCAAGATGGTTACCTGACTTGTCTCTTGACTTTTCAAGAGGTTTTAGAGGCCAAGTCTCATGTTTGCATACAAAACTACGTTTTGTAGTGATGATCTTTAGGGTCTAATCCGTTTTATTTGGGATTGTGAGATGGTGTTAGGTGACCTGTCCCTGACTTTTGAATCCAAGAGGTTTCAGATGCCAAGTCTCGTGCTTGTTTGTTTCTCTGCTAAGCCGTGACGGGTTAGAAGCTTCGCGTCATTTTTGTCGATCCCGTGACGATGATGCGTGCAAGACGACGTCTTGCAGTAATCCTTTTTTAGCGTGGCGTGGACCGCAGAAGACCCGGGGAATAGCGACAACAGTAGAGAGAGGCTAACGTTTCCAAGACTAGGAGCGTGCGTTAGTGTGTCATTTATATTATGCGTCGTCTTTCGTCTGACCGCCCAACCATCGTATTGACTATGTACATTCATTTCTCCTGATTGTATAGTGGAGGCGGAATTGATGGTCATGAAGCGATGCTACGGAAGAAGTAAAATCCCATATTAATACCATACGGAGGGTGGTGTGGACGGCCGAAAACCCGGATATAATGGAAATAACAGTAAAGATTAATGTGTTCAAAACCCGCAACAAAACCGACGGCTCAGCCTGAGGCCTCCCCCATTCACCTTTTCTTGCTACATGGATCATTTCATTTAAGCGTCTATGGACATTTCAGTGATGAATAATCGTTGAATTCTTTTCTTTCTTTTACCGAAGAATAATAGTCCAATTCGTTTTATTATTTGGGATTGAAAGATGGTTAGGTGACTTGTCTCTTGACTTTTCAAGAGGTTTTAGAGGCCAAGTCTCATGTTTGTTTCTCTAAGTTGTGACGATTATAAGATGCGCGTCGTTTTCGTTGATCCCATCATGATGATGCATACAAAGCTATGTTTGGTAGTAATGATCTTTAAGCATGGCATGGACTATCGAAGATCCAGAGAATAGCGGTTGCAAGACCATGAGCATGTGTTAATGTATTGTTTTATATTTTATGGCTTCTTTTGTATCGCCAGTCAACTCAATGTGTTCATTATGTATATTTGTATATAAGTATTAAATATTGGAGATGGAAGTGACTGCAACAAATTGGTACTACGGATAGAAACAATGATATCATATAAAAGGTGGCGTGGACCGTCGAAAACCCGGAGAATGGCAACAACAGTAAGAAAGGTTAAGTTTTTCAAAATTATGAGGGTAATTTTTGCTACCAACGATGGTAGTTACCGCCACTTGACTTTTCTATGTTGTATGTAGTATCTATCAAATCGGAGAGTATATACGTGTAGTATGTAGTATATAAAAAGGTTTAGGTAGTATACATACTATTTTTTAGGTAGTGTGTATCGTATTTTAAGTATGCTCTTTTTTACGTACAAATATGTATGCATTTCACAAATATAATAAAAAGAATGGGCCAACTTGCAATTTTTTTATGTAACTCACTTTGAATTATCTTATATATAGTATATGAACATATTTAGAATGATAAAATAGTATATATAGCACCACATGGTAGTATATGTATACCCATTTGATTTGTTGCTCATATTGATTATGTTAATTTGCCTAATTTATTACTGGAGACGCAACTGGCAAACTTGAGTTAATATTAGTGATAGAAATGAGACCCGATATAATGTATAATATACAAAGGGCACACGATGACAAATGACGCGGTATCCATACGATGCACAATGTATAAAGGTCGCATCATTTAATTCGAATCGGAGGGAGTATCTTATACTATCATCTATCTTCTTGAATTTATTATTGAAGATAGTATGAATTAATGCTATGGATAGAAATGAGAATTGTATCAGTCAAAACTTGTTCCATCTTCATATCCAACTTCTTCCTCCACATATCTATGTAGTAAAATAATTATATCTGCCAAAACTTCTTCCTCCACATATCAGTGCTCCACAAAACTTGTTAAAGACAGATCCCGTAATCTACTGCACAAAACTTCTTAAAGACATGCATGTAAGTACAACATAATCAGAGATGGCACTCCAACTGGAAAACAAAAGAAAATAAAAATCCGGTGAAGTAGTATCTTTCTTCGACCGTCCACAAATGGTGCAATGGATGTTTTGTTTCTCCACCCAATAATAAAAAACTAAAGAACACAGATCCCGTAATACATGGGAAACGGGCCCATTGCAAACCAGCACTAGTAGTATATTTATAGTATATACGAAGAAATGCACGAAAAAATTAGTTGCGCAATATTTGAAGGACCTCTTCTCCGGGAATCCACGCGGAAATGATTTTGATTTGGTCTGGAGCGGTTTGTTTGTATGTCTGCGTCGCCCCTCGCGGTCTCGCGTGCGTTCTGGCCGGGTCGCACCCGGGCCAGTCAATTGGCTAGCTAGAATGGGAGGGAGTCCGTCCATATTGGCAGCAGACATCGGCATTTTTTTCCATTTTAAAAACTGGATTAGCATATGCGCAACCTCCGTAGCAACATGGCACCATTTTCCTCTTCCTTTTGTGGCAAAGGCATGGATGGATGGCATCGTAGTACTAGTAGTATCATCGTTTTTGCATCCGCTGTGTGTGTGGTATGGCACCTGACGCTCCGCAACAGTGCGCTCCCATATCGTGCAGTTATTAAAAAGAGATTAACATTGAGTAGTACTAGCAGATTCTTTTTTTTTATTTGGCCCCATATAAATGCCCAGCCAAGCAATTGATCGGATATCAGGTCAATTTTAGGTCTTGCATGTACATACTATACTGTATTATACTCTCTCCGTTCGGAATTACTTGTCTCGAAAATGAACGTATCTAGAACTAAAATACATCTAGATACATCCATTTCTGCGACAAGTAATTTCGAACGGAGGGAGTACTTGTATAAACTTGCAAGAGGGTTCTGAATGATTAGTTACTCCGTGGCACTGTACATCTTTTCTTTTAGATATGTTTCAAGGATTTTAATTACTAGCCATTTATATTCCAACGTGTCGATTGTCAAATGCTTTGGCAATTTCCCTTCAAAACAAGGCTATTATGCTCAAGCTAGGGCTCCCTCTGTACCTAGATCAACTCAATCATTTCTGTCTGATAAGAAGAAGTCAAGGTCTCTGTTGGGGGAAACTGTCCACCACGAGCACCTATGGGACCGGAGCCCCTTGTTCGTGCGGTAAGAGGGCGGAGGGAGCACAAAGAGCAGATCGTGGAGAGCACGCAGGCAGTTTACCCAGGTTCGGGCCGCGATGGACGCGTAAAACCCTACTCCTGCTTGATTGTATTGAGTTGGAGAGCTCGGGAGCTTGAAGAACTAGCTACACCGAGCGAATGAGCGATCTAGGTTCCGAACCCCTTCTACGTTGTGCATGGGCCTCTTTTTATAGCTCAAGGGGTCACCGACAGGTGTCAACGTAGGAGAAAGGGGTAAAAACGTAACTTTGGTGGTAGTTGTAACAGTGCGGGAACAGTGGATGAACAGTGGTCATCACCTACTTTGACAGTGGGGGACAAGGGCATTAAATGCCCGTCACCGTCGACCCCAAAAGCGCCCGCCCTTGCGCCTCCGTTCGCCACGGCGATAGCTTCGTCACCGTGGAGTGCCACCGTGTCCCCCAGGCTGCACAGCCATCCGCCACGCGTCCCTGGAACGGCCCCAGGGCGACGCGTGGACCGATGTGCTGGAGCGCGGGCACACAGTGCAGACTTCCCCCGGCAAGCACCTTGCCGGGGACTTGAGCTTGTCGGGCCGGGAAGCTTGTCGCTCCCCGGGCCTTGCCGGGGCGCAGAGTGCGCCGAGGCTTGTCTTCTAGATAGAGTCTTCTGATCTTCCTGGCAAGCTCCTCTTGCCAGGGCCTTGTGTTAACATGATGATCTCGAGCCAGAGACGGCCTTCCCGGCAAGCTCAACTTGCCGGGGTCTTGATCTTCTGTCTTGTATACTTTGTTTTTGAATGGTTTTATATGGAGCAGGAAGGTCTCCGGCAAGCACGTGGTGGGCCCTGCCGCGGGAAGCTGCTACTGCCCGTGCACAAGTTGGGGTACTGAGGTACCCCTACCTTAGTACACCGACAGGAGCCCCCGGGCCTGGGCCACACACGGTGCCGAGCGCTGTTGGGCCAGGCCCAAAACAGTGCACGGGCACGCGTGGCCCACGGCGCGCCGAATCCACTTCCGCATCCGCCGCGTCCCCCCGTAACGGCACGCGTCGATTGCGGCGTCGTGGGATGGGACGTGGCCACGTTCTTTTAATGGAAAGAGCGAAACGTCCCCCACTTCCCCATAAAAGCAGAGGAAGCAGGAGCGGTTCCCCTCCTACGCCTTCATTGCTTCTTCTTCCATCTCCAGAGATTCCCCTTTGCGCTCCGCCTCCACATCTCCTCTGCCGCCTTCCGCATCCGCGGCGCCGCCGGACTCTTCGTCCCCCCTTCCCTCGCCGCCTCCGCCATGGCCCCGAAGACCGAGAAGGCGAAGGCGGAGAAGACCAAGAAGGAGAAATCTGAGCAGGCGGCGAGGCTTGCTCTGCTGCGGAAGCGGAACGTCGTCTTCTCGCCGAGGCTCAGCGCGCGGGAGCTCTGGAACAAGTATTACTTGTTCTGGGCCAAGGAGACCAAGGCGCACCCGCGGACCAGAGCCTATCCTGCCGCCGCCAAGGACAATTATCCCGGCGGGTACTTCTTCTTCGCAGCTTTCTTCCATTGCGGCCTTTGTCCCCCTTTTTCCGACTTTTTCTGCGATATCATGCACACCTACGGCCTCCACCTTCTTGACTTCACCCCCAACGCCATCCTCACGATGGCGGTTTTCGCACATCTGTGCGAAAACTATATTGGGATCTATCCGAACGTAGCGCTGTTTAGGCACTTCTTCACCCCTAGAGCAGAGGCCGGCGCCCCCCTCTCCGGGGGAATTTCTTGGGTCTTCCGCTTGAACAAGAAGGAGTCCTACTTGCCGGGGGAACTCCGCGGCAAGTGGGAGGAGTGGCGCGCGGACTGGTGCTGGATAGTTGAGGACGAGCCGCAGCCCTTCACTGCGCCGCGCACAACACCTATCGTGCGCGGCAGGGACTGGAGCGAGCTGGATTCGGACGACATCAAGCTCAACGTCGCCCTTGTCCGGATTCTTCGTCTTCGGGTAGCAAAGTTGTCTGTCGGAGAGGTAGGAACAGACTTCCTCCGCCGCCGCATTGCCCCTCTGCAAGATAGGAAGAGGCCGGCATGGGAGTACGGCAACGCGGCGGACATAATGAGGCTGCGCCCAGGGCTAAATTACAACTTCACGGCGCTGGAGCTGAAGGGGATGGTCCGGGAGCTTTTTAAGCACGACCCGGCCCACCCAGAGTGGTTCAGAGCTCCCCGGGGAGTGGTGCCCCTCTGCAACAGCACGGCCCGGGACCCTCTTCGCGCCATGATGCCAAAATGACTCGCATGGCGTCGACCGCACATGGATACCGCCCAAGCCATCAGACATCCTGAGCTTCTTCGACAACCTGGTGGAGGTGGCGAAGAACAAGGATGAGATCAAGGGGCTCACCCGGGACACCACCGACCAGGAGATTGCTTATATAGCTTCTCGGGTTGAAGAGGCCGCTGCAGCCGCAGCGGCAGGAGAGTTTGGCTTCACAGTCGAGGAGGCAGAGGCTGCGGATGCGTCCTGCCAAGCAGAGGAGGCGGAGATCCGCAGGCTACTGCAACTTCCTCCCGACGAGCTTGCCGGGGTCCCCTCTTTGAGGCACTCCGGGATCCCCGGAATCGTGACCGAGGCCGCGGCGAGAGGGGGCGCCACCGGAGGAAACAGAGGCGTCGCAGGGAGCGGAGGCGCTGGAGGGGGCGGAGGCGCCGGAGGGAGAGCGGCCGCAGTGCAGGGCGCTGGGCCCAGCAAGCCAGCCGAGGAGGAGGAGGAGGAGGAGGACGTCGGGGCCGACGAGGACTCCGACGGGTCTCTGGGGCTCTATGCCGACGACCTCTCCTCGTCATCGGAGACCTCCCCGCCTCGGGCAAGTCCCAGGCGATCTCCGCTGAAACGTCTCCGCAAGGCGACGACGGGGACGAGGGCGCAGGCGCCCCGACAACAACCAACTCGCCGGGCGGCGCGAGCTACCCGGGGGAGTCAAGCTGCGACGGGGGCGCCCGGCGCGCCAACCACGGCGGGGGCGACCCGCACACAGGCCACGGCGGGGGCGACCCGCACACAGGCCACGGCGGAGGCGCCCCGCGCGTCAGCGCCGAGCGGAAGAGGGTCTTCACAGAGCGGAGCGGCTGCTCCGCCCGCTCCCCGGGCCTCGGCGTCCACAGGGGCGGGGTCTTCGCAGCCCCCAGCCCCGGGGACCGCCAAGCGCCCGAGGGAGCCTTCGCTTCCTGCTCCTCGCGCGGACGCGTCTCAGGTGGCGTTCGACTTCTCCGCCTTGAGCGACGACGACGACGACGAGGAACAGGAGTAAGAACTCGAGGCTTTGTATCTTCTTTAACTTTGTCTTGATTCTTCTTTTGCTAATTCTGATCTTGCTTCTTGCTTCGATTTCAGGACCCTGGCCCAGCGAGCGGTGAAGAAGGCCAAGGTTCCTGTCGTCGAGGTCGAGGACGACTCGCCCGTCGCGGCGACAGGGGACGCCCCGGCGACGAGCTTGCCGGACCCGAGCGCTGCTCCGGGGAGCAGCCCCCAGCGCAGCCCCCAGCGTAAGTCTGGGCTTGATTCTTCCGCTCGTCGGGCGCGCTTGAGGATTTTGTCTTGTTCTAATATCTTGATGTTTTTGTCTTGTCTTGATTGTCTTGTGCAGAGGTGGAGCCACAACCACAGGAGCATCCAGAGGTCGCTCCCGAGGAGCCGCAGGCCCCGCCGTCCCCGCCAAGGACGAACTCTTCGGCAAGGGAGAGCACTCCGCCAAGGGCGGGTACTCCGCCAAGGGCGAGTACCCCGCCAAGGGCGAGCAGCCCGGCGAGGGCGGCCACCCCGCCAAGGCAGAGCTCCCCGGCGAGGGAGCCCGCCGTCGACGACGTCCGTCAAGGTAAGTTTCGCGATTTTGTCTTCTTGGATTCGTCTCTTTTTGGATATTTGCTTGAACTTCTTTTTCTTTTTCTTCTAGATCCTCCTCCCCCAGAACAGATGGAGACGGAAAACATCGTCGTGGAGGAGGACGCGCGGGGCGACGGTGGCGACGCCCCTGTCGTAGAAGACACGGCGGGAGCCACCGAGCCTGCCGCGGAGGAGACTGCTCCGACCGCAGACGCAGCGGCCGGGGAGGGGGACGGCGACCGCACTGCCGACCCGGAGGCGGCAGGAGCATCGAGTGCTGCACCGGCCGCCGACCCCTCCGCCGAAAAGGAGCAGTCGGGCTTCTATCTTGAGGCTCCCAACGGCGTCTTCATCCAGGTGCCGTGGGGATCCTCGTCGCGAGCCCCCGCGGAGGGAGAGGCCTTTGACGGAGAAGTTCTCGCCTCCGCGGGGCTGAAGATCGTCGAGGCGCCCGGCGGAAACGACGGGCCCGAGGAGGAGAAGCTGCTTCATCAGCTCCTGGCCCTTTACCGGGCCAGGCAGGCGAAGCTCGCGTCTCGGGAGGCCCTTGCCGCCAAGGCCGCCGCCGACATGGAGAAGCGCGCGGCGGAGCTCCGCGCCGCCAACCAGGCGGCCCTCCGCGACGTGGCGAAGGAGCGCGAGAGGCTCGCCGGGGAGTACCAGGAGTGGCTCCTGGAGAAGGCCGAGGCCGAGGAGCAGCAGCGACTCGCCGGGGAGGAGCTGTCCCGGCGAGAGGGAGAGCTCACCCAACGGAAGGTCAACCTCGACTCTCACGAGGAAGACCTTGCCGCCCGGGAGCAGGCCCTTGGCGGAGAGCTGAAGGAGGCGAAGGCCGCCGCGGACGCCGCGGAGACCGCCAAGAAGGAGCTCGAGGCCAAGGTTGCGCAACTGGAGGAGTATTTAAAGGCGAGCTCGGAGAGGATCACCGCGCTCAACATAGAGCGCGAGAAGGACGCGCACACCAATTCTGAACTCCAGGTGCGCCTCTCCAAGCGAGGCGCCGAGCTGAAGGCCGCCAAGGATTCCATTGCGGATCTGGAGCTGAAGGTTTCCACGTTGAAGGACTCGCTTGATGCCGTCCGGGACCGGGAAACCAAGCTGAAGGAAGAGCTCCGCAAAGAGCGAGGCTTGGTGGAGAGCGCCACCACTGCGGCTGAAAACTTTCGCCGGACCGTCGAGGTATGGACCGACGAATTGGTGGCCTCTGCATCCAACATCGACCAGGAGCTGTTGGCGCTGAAGGTTGAGCATCTTATATACTCTCCGGATCCAAACCTCCCCCACAGCGCCAAGCTCAGCCTTTTCTTCAGAGGGGTCGCGCCGGCCCTTGCTAATCTTCAGAAGAAGCTTCCCGCGCAACTGGCCGAGGAGTCACGCCAGCTCTGCACGGGGACCTTGGAGCGCGTCTTGACGAAGATAGTGTACCGCAACCCGGGCATAAATCTCGTCAACGTTCTCCGCAGCTTGCCGGCCGACGCGGATGTGGAGGCGCTGAAGGCGCAGGTCGCCCACATCATTGCCAAAGTGAACAAGATCTCTAGGATTGAGGGCGACCGCGTAGATTAGGCCTCCTTTTCTTTATCTCTTTTGTTGCTGCATAGTGTGCCACGAACTCATTAGTCATTGTGACAAGTTATCCCTTGTAATATATTATCTTTATTTTGATCAATCAGTGCAATGTTATCTCCCTTGTCTTAGTCCTTTACTTTGTATGTTCTCGACCCTACGCTTCTAGGGGACTCGCCGGCAAAGGGCCCTTGCCGCGAGCGCTGAGCACTGGACTCCGAGCAGCCTGCTGGCCAAGGTCTTACCGGCAAGCAACCTTGCCGCAGCTAGTCGCGACGCACTTAGCTTGCTGAGCGAACTCGGAAACGAAACAAGGGCGCGACACTTGTCGCAGCTCACTCGAGTCGCTGAGCGTGCTCGAAAACAAGATAAGGGTGCGGCTAGCCACGGGTAGGTTCCTCCGCGCATAGGTTTTCCATACAAAGCGTGGTTGTTCAAGGAAGATAACCAAAAATTAAAAATTTGAACTGGTCAAATTCTGGTAACTTAGCTTTCATGATCTATGCGTTCTCTGGCAAGCTTCTCTTTCTTGAACAGCACTTGGTTCATCTTCCATCTCCTCCCCCCCCCCGGCAAACTTGTGCGTGAGGAACATTCTCTCTGCTTAAGAGGCAAGGAAAAAGAAGAAGGAAACAAGTATATGGCCTTTCGGCGTGCTAATGCTTACCGGATACGTGTGTTGCATAAGAAATGCCAAATAACACATGCAAATAGCTGAGAAAAGCATGAAAAAAGGCAAATAGCGCAAAACACGAAAGCTTTACTGATGCACGGGGTCTGCGCCCGGCTTTGTACAAAGGGTTACATGCAACAGCGGCGAAGCTTGTACAAAAGGTGGTTGTCGGAGCGGATCACGGCAACCGCGCCTTATGGGTGAAACTTGCGAAGATGCTCTATGTTCCAGGAGTTGCTCACCGGTAAGCCTTCTTCGGTCTCAAGGCGGACAGCGCCAGGCCTTGTGACTTGTCTCACCCGATAAGGGCCTTCCCACTTCGGCATCAACTTGTTGGAATTCTTGGCGGACTGAACACGCCGAAGAACAAGGTCGCCTTCCTCGAGACTCCTGGCTTTAACCTTGCGGCTATGGTAGCGACGCAAGGCTTACTGGTATCGAGCAGCTCGTACAGCAGCCTGGAGACGTTCCTCCTCGAGGAGCAATGCATCATCTTGTCGCAGTTGCTCTTGCTCGAGCTCATCATAAGCGAGCACTCGAGGAGATCCGTATACGAGTTCCGTGGGGAGAACTGCCTCTGCTCCATAGACAAGAGCAAAGGGTGTCTGTCCGGTGGCTCGACTTGGTGTCGTTCTGATTGACCAAAGAGCCGCCGGTAGCTCCTCTATCCAGTTTCTTCCGCACCTGCGCAGCCTGTCAAAGGTCCTTGTCTTGAGTCCACGCAGTACTTCAGCATTCGCCCTCTCCGCTTGACCGTTGCTCCTCGGGTGAGCAACAGAAGCGAAACAGACCTTGGCGCCAAGGTCTTGGACGTACTGCATGAAGGTGCGACTAGTAAATTGTGTACCGTTGTCGGTGATGATCCTGTTAGGTATCCCGAAACGGCAAACAATCGACCTGAAGAACCTGACCGCTGACTGTGCTGTCACCTTTCTCACTGGTTCCACTTCTGGCCACTTTGTGAACTTGTCGATTGCGACGTACAAGTACTCAAAGCCCCCGACAGCGCGAGGGAAAGGGCCGAGGATATCGAGCCCCCAGACCGAGAAGGGCCATGACAAAGGGATCGTCTGGAGAGCTTGAGCTGGCTGATGAATTTGTTTTGCATGGAACTGGCACGCTTCACACTTGGTTACTAGTGCAGTTGCATCTTGGAGGGCTTCTTGCCAAAAGAACCCTTGCCGGAAAGCTTTCCCGGCAAGCGCCCTTGCGCCAATATGGTGGCCGCATATGCCTCCATGTATTTCCGCTAACAGCTTCTGTCCATCTTCTCTGGAAATGCACTTCAACCTGACACCATTGAGTCTTCTTCTGTACAGCTCGTTATCCACGAACTGGTACATACTTGACTGCCTGGTTATCTTCTCTATCTCTTGAGGGTCGTCGGGAAGTTCTCCAGTTTGCAGAAAACGGACGATCTGCTGCGCCCATGCCGGAGCCCGAGGCTCAACGGTAAGGACTAAAGGCATGAGGGCCGCTGCGGGAACCCCAGCTTCTACGGCAAGGACCTCTGGTTCCGCCGGAGCTGATGGTCCCCCGGCAAGCTCGCCGGGGCGAGGGTTGTCGGGAACGTTTGCTTCAACTGTACAGATCCGAGGATCTGCAGGAGCAAACTGTTCCTCAGCGTTCTGATCGTTGATCTTGGGGACCTTGGCGGCGGCCTCGGGGAGATCCGCCGGCAAGTAATCGCCGGAGACCAACTTTCTCTTCTTGGACTGCCCAATTGATGGTGTAACGGATGGCTGAACTAGCTTGAGCAAGAAGGTCCCTGGTTCCACAGGTAACTTCATCGCGGCACACTTTGAAAGGCCATCTGGAATTTCATTCTGAGCTCTCGGGACGTGCTCCATCTGCAGACCTTCAAAGTGCTCTTCAAGCTTCCTCACTTCATCTACATAAGCTTCCATCAAAGGGCTCTGGTAACTCTTGTTGACTTATCGGACCACCAACTGAGAATCTCCCCGCACAATCAGCTTCCTGATCCCAAGTTCGGCCGCAATCCTGAGGCCGGCAAGCAAACTTTCATATTCAGCAGTGTTGTTTGTTGCTTGCTCCCTGGGAAAGTGCATCTGGATAACATACTTGAGGTGCTCTCCGGTGGGCGCGATAAGCACCACGCCGGCACCGGCGCCTTGCAGCGAGAAGGCACCATCAAAGTACATTACCCATTCACTTGTCGCTTCTTGTACGGGTGCACTTGTTTCTGGAACTTCCTCATCGGGCGTCGGGGTCCATTCAGCTATGAATTCTGCCAAAGCTCTGCTCTGTATGGTTGAGGTACTTTCAAACTTGAGGCCAAAGCTCGACAGCTCCAGTGCCCACTCAACGATCCTGCCTGTTGCTTCTGGATTGTGCAATATCCTTTTCAGCGGAAAGCGAGTGACCACTGTTATCTCATGTGCTTGGAAATAATGACGCAGCTTTCTCGAGGCCATGAGGAGGCCGAAAAGCAACTTTTGCACCCCGGAGTATCTTGATCTAGCCCCCTGCAAGAGGGAACTTACAAAATACACCGGGCGCTGCATCATCTTTCTTCGCACTTCTCCTTGATCCTGCGCAGAGTTGTCCTTGTCGGGGCCAGAGCTTGTCGGAGGAGCCCCCTGCTTGTCGCTGGATTCGCTTGCCGGTGGCGCTGATTCCTCGTCGGCCTCTCTCTCCGCTACTAACGCAGCACTAACCACCTGGTTGGTTGCTGCTAGGTATAGCAGCAACTTCTCCTGTGGTCTAGGTGCGACAAGTATTGGAGTAGAGGATAGGTACCGTTTCAAATCTTGCAGCGCTGCCTCCGCTTCCGGAGTCCATTTCATAGGACCTGCCTTCTTCAAGATTTTGAAGAAAGGAAGGGCGCGTTCTGCAGACTTCGAAATGAACCTACTGAGGGCAGCCACACAACCTGCAAGTCTCCTGACATCCTTGACGCGCTTCGGGGCTTCGATCTGCTCGATGGCTTTTATCTTGTCGGGGTTAGCTTCAATCCCCCTCTGTGACACAAAGAACCCGAGAAGCTTGCCGGAGGGGACTCCAAAGACGCACTTCTCGGGGTTCAACTTAAGTTGGATCTTGCGCAGGTTCTCAAATGTCTCTTCCAAATCTTGGATTAATGTGTCCCTGCTCTTGCTCTTCACCACGATGTCATCCATGTAAGCCTCTACATTTCTGTGGATCTGTGGCTCAAAAGCAGTGTATACCACCCTTGCAAAAGTTGAGCCTGCATTCTTCAGTCCAAATGGCATGCGTATGAAGCAATACGTGCCACATGGAGTTATAAATGCAGTCTTCTCTTCATCTTCTTTGGCCATGAAAATCTGATGGTAGCCTGAATATGCATCAAGGAAAGAGAGCAGCTCACATCCGGCAGTGGAGTCAACAATCTGGTCAATGCGCGGCAAGGGAAATGGATCTTTGGGACATGCTTTATTCACATCGGTGAAGTCTATACACAGTCTCCACTTCCCGTTGGCCTTACGCACGACGACTGGGTTTGCCAACCACGTCGGATGGATCACGCCTCTAACTAGGCCTGCTGCCTCTAGCTTCTTGATCTCTTCGTTGATGAATTTTTGGCGCTCCACGGCTTGCTTCCTGACCTTCTGTTTGATGGGCCGCGCATGAGGACAAACAGCAAGCTTGTGCTCAATCACCTTCCTGGGAACACCGGGGATGTCAGATGGTTGCCAGGCAAACACATCGACATTCGCCCGCAGGAAGGCAACGAGCGCGCTTTCCTATTTGCTGTCAAGTGTGGCACTGATGGTGAAGGTACCACCAGTGCCGTCCTCCTTGGCGGACACCTTCTTGGTTGCCGGAGGAGCGGCCATTCCCTTTTTACACTTGCCGGTGGAGCTCGATGGAACGTCCTCGACGGCAGCGCAGCACTCCGAAGAGGTGCGGTTGCCGGAGTGGGCCCCAGAGCACTTGCCGGACTTGGTCTTGGTCTTCTTCCCCCCGGGAGCTTCAGCGGCAAGTGTATCCTTCTCTGCTGCAGCTGCTGCATCCCGGTAGATCTTGTCGGCGCAGACAAGCGCATCTTTCTTGTCGCCGTGGACAGTGATGACGCTTATCGGCCCCGGCATCTTGAGTACATTGTAGGCGTAGTGGGAAGCTGCCATGAACTTGGCGAGGGCGGGACGGCCGAGTATCCCATTATATGGTAATGGGATATCGGTGACGTCGAATGTGATACGCTCAGTTCTGAAGTTGAGCTCCCCGCCAAAGGTCACCGGCAAAGTAATCTTCCCCTTGGGCTTGCTCCTCCCCGGGTTGATTCCTTGGAAAGAACCGGTTTCTTCGAGCTCGCCATCTGGGATTTGGAGTTTCTTGATCACAGCAGAGGAGATCAAGTTCAGCCCGGCCCCGCCGTCAACCAACATTTTGGTGACCTTGAGGTTGCGGATGGTGGGTGAGACCAGCATCGGCAAGCACCCGACCGCCGTGATGCGGTCAGGGTGATCCTCAAGATCAAAAACGATGGGCGTGCTGGACCATTTGAGGAGCCTGCGCGACTCCACAGGCGGCTCTGCTGCATTCACTTCCCGCACCCACTGCTTGAGTTGGCGGTGGGAAGTGTGCAAAGAGGCGCCGCCGTCGACGCACAGGACCTCCGTGGCCTTCTGGAACTCCTGCTCGCTGTCATCACCTTCCTCCATATCGTCGTCGTCGTCTTCTTCATCCTTGTCGCGGCCCCGGGGAGGTCGGTCACCTTGCCGCTGCTTGGCCTTGCCGCGGCGTCCTCCCCGGCCATTAAATGGCCGCTTCTTGCTGGGCTCTCCCCCGCCACCTTGGGCCTTCTCCTTGTCGCGCCGCTCGTACTCAGCTTTTTGCTGCTCGACGAGGTACTCGACGCGTTTGCAGTTGGAGAGGTCGTGGCCCTTGGTGCGGTGGATTTTGCAGTATTGCTTGTCGGAGCCGTCCTGCTTGTCGGCTGCCGCTACAGGGGCAGGCTCCTTGCCGGAGCCGCCAGCCTGTGTTTGCATGGCGGGAGCCTCCTTGCCGGACTTCTCGACGGCAAGCACTTCCTTCTTGTTCTTTCTCCTGTTGTTCCGCCGCCGGCTCTTCTTTGCCGGGGCGGCGTCGTCGCTGTCGCTTCCTCCTGCGCAAGCATCCTCCCCGGGGAGTTTCCTCCCCTCTTCGGCGCGTGCGCACTTATCAGCTAGAGCATAAAGCTCGCTGACATCCCGTATCTTGGTCATGGCCATCTCCTCACGCATGCGGCGGTTACGTACGTTCTGGTGGAACGCACTGATAACCGCGGCAGGGTGGACGTCGGGGATGTTGTGCTGTACGCGGCTGAAGCGCTGGATGTACTTGCGTAGAGGTTCTCCTTCCTTCTGGGCCAAGATGTGGAGATCACTCTCCTGGCCGTGTGGTTTGTGGCCGCCCGTGAAGGCACCAACAAACTGGTGGCAAAGATCTGCCCAAGAAGAAATGGAGCCTTCCGGCAAGTGCATAAGCCAAGAACAAACGTTCGGCTTAAGCACGAGCGGGAAGTAATTCGCCAATATCTTCTCGTCGCGCCCCCCGGCAGCCTGCACTGCGATTGTGTAAATGCTGAGGAATTCCGAGGGGTGCGTCTTGCCGTCGTACTTCTCCGGTACGTCGGGCTTGAAGTTCTTCATGCTGGGCCACTGGACACGCCGCAGCTCACGGGTAAACGCAGGGCAACCTGCCGCGTACGGCAAGTCGCCTGGTTCACCGGGCGCGCACGTGTTGACAGCGGCTCCAGCTCGCTGATCTGATTGTCGCCGAGCTTCTCGGCGGCGCTCGATCGTTGTTCGAGCGTCTTCTTGTCGCCGGTCGTCAAGGACCCGGCGCTGGTCCCGACGAGCCCGCGGATCCGACGACGTCGTGGAGTCGTCGTCGACGTTGATCCGGCGGGGCGGCGTCTTCTGCTTCCGCGGCGGGGAGTGCACGGTTGTCGCACCCCCGGTGGTCTTGTCGCCGTCGGCCTTCGTCTTCTCGACTTGCCGCGGCCGCGAGGTCGCCGGCTGCCGCGGCGTGTCGTTGTTGGCGAAGGCGATCAGGCTCTGGATGGTGGCCCTCCAGTCTTCGGCCTTGTCCGCCGCTGGAGGGAAGTCGAGGAGCAGTTGCGCCCTTGCGAGCGCTTCTGCTGGAGAGGAGGGGAGCGGGGGCGAGCGGTGCGAGGAGCGGGATATGCTCGGACTCCTAACTGGGTTAGAAGGAGCAGGGTCCCGCCCTGGCGACCGCGCCTTGCTGGTGCCCGGACGGCGGTCCGGAGCGTCCCGCGAGCCTCCGGTTTGCCCTTGGCCCAGCAAACGGATGCCACCTCCTGTGGCATGGCGCTGCTGGGTTGTTGTTTGCTGAGATGGACGTGGCGCGTCCACGGAGACCGAGGCTCGGTCGTCCGTCTTGTCTTTGGATTTGGTGGCGCCGTGAGTCTCCTCGCCGGCGGCCACCCTTCCGACGGCGTCTCCTCCGCTCACCGTTGGCTCTGGTGGCGGCGGATGAGACGCAGACGGGCCCGCGACCTCCGAAACCTTCTTTTTCGGGGCCATGGCGTTGTTGTTGATGAAGCTGACGAATTTGGAGAGGTTGATGAAGAATGCGCCCGCGTGAACGCCGGATCAGGTTCGCACAACCTCGACGCCCCCTACCTGGCGCGCCAAAGATGTCGGGGGAAACTGTCCACCACGAGCACCTATGGGACCGGAGCCCCTTGTTCGTGCGGTAAGAGGGCGGAGGGAGCACAAAGAGCAGATCGTGGAGAGCACGCAGGCAGTTTACCCAGGTTCGGGCCGCGATGGACGCGTAAAACCCTACTCCTGCTTGATTGTATTGAGTTGGAGAGCTCGGGAGCTTGAAGAACTAGCTACACCGAGCGAATGAGCGATCTAGGTTCCGAACCCCTTCTACGTTGTGCATGGGCCTCCTTTTATAGCTCAAGGGGTCACCGACAGGTGTCAACGTAGGAGAAAGGGGTAAAAACGTAACTTTGGTGGTAGTTGTAACAGTGCGGGAACAGTGGATGAACAGTGGTCATCACCTACTTTGACAGTGGGGGACAAGGGCATTAAATGCCCGTCACCGTCGACCCCAAAAGCGCCCGCCCTTGCGCCTCCGTTCGCCACGGCGATAGCTTCGTCACCGTGGAGTGCCACCGTGTCCCCCAGGCTGCACAGCCATCCGCCACGCGTCCCTGGAACGGCCCCAGGGCGACGCGTGGACCGATGTGCTGGAGCGCGGGCACACAGTGCAGACTTCCCCCGGCAAGCACCTTGCCGGGGACTTGAGCTTGTCGGGCCGGGAAGCTTGTCGCTCCCCGGGCCTTGTCGGGGCGCAGAGTGCGCCGAGGCTTGTCTTCTAGATACAGTCTTCTGATCTTCCTGGCAAGCTCCTCTTGCCAGGGCCTTGTGTTAACATGATGATCTCGAGCCAGAGACGGCCTTCCCGGCAAGCTCAACTTGCCGGGGTCTTGATCTTCTGTCTTGTATACTTTGTTTTTGAATGGTTTTATATGGAGCAGGAAGGTCTCCGGCAAGCACGTGGTGGGCCCTGCCGCGGGAAGCTGCTACTGCCCGTGCACAAGTTGGGGTACTGAGGTACCCCTACCTTAGTACACCGACAGTCTCGGTTCCGCATTAAGAGCATCTCCAACAGCGGCGCAAAAAGGCGCGCGCGCTAAACTTCTGTTTTCGCGCGCGCGGGGCAGAATGGCGCGCTCCAGCGGCGGCGGGAAAACCGCGCGCGCGGGAACCGCTTGCGCGCGCGCGAAATGGCGGCCTCTCGCGCGACATTTTTGCGGCGCCTCCTCCCGCGTGCCTATAAAAAGCAGCGCGCGTTCCCTCGCTCCACCGCTTCCTCTCTCCCTGCCTCTCGCGCCGCCGCCGCCCCAGAGCGCCGCCGCCGCCACAGAGCGCCGCCCCGCCCCCGACGCGCCACCATGCCGCCGCGCCACCGTTCTGCGTCGGGCTACCGCGGCGTCCGCGAGCGCCCGAACGACGGCGGGTTCTACGCCGAGATACGCTCCGGCGATCTCCGGCTTAGTCTCGGAACCTACGAGACGGCGCACGAGGCCGCCCGCGCGTTCGACGCGGCGGTGTGGCGCCTAGGCAGGCCGCGCCGCCAAATGAACTTCCAGGACGTCCACACGCTCGAGCAGGCGTTAGAGGTCGCCCCGCCGCCTCGTCTAAACTCCGCACGAGACCGTGCAGAGCACACTGCGCTGCAGAATCGCCTCCTCGTCGCCCAGGAGGACGAGCGGCGCATGGCGGAGTGGCGCCGGCTCCACCCGGAGGACGTCGCCTACGAGCAGCAATATTGGGCAAGTCGCCGCGAGGAGGACACACGCCGGCGCCACGAGGAGTGGTTGGACAGGCGTCGTCGGAAGGCATTGGCGTGTCAGCAGTCCACCCTCGTCGATGCAGGCGGGAGGTCCTTCTTCGCTCCAGAAGATGAGCGTTGGTTGGACATCTGGCTGTCAACCTCTGACGACACCTACAACGAAGCCGATGATGGTGCAGATGACGGGAGCGACTGGGATTAGTTTTTTATGTTTTCAAACTATCTAGCGCCGAACTATCTATCTATGTTTTCGAACTACCTATCTAGTTGCAATATATATGTAAAATAACTTTGTATCCTTTTTATTTTAATGCAATCCATGTATTAACAAATATTGTGCGCGCGCTGCATTTTTGGGCACTGCTGGAGCGGCGCGCGCGCTGCATTATAGCGCGGCTGTTGGAGCCAGCGCCTATCCGCGCGCTAAACCAGCCGAAGCGCGTGCGGCAAACGCATTTTTTGGACGCGGCGCGTAGCGCGGCTGTTGGAGATGCTCTAAGTAAAGATAAGGAACCCGCCCAGAGGATTTCTTCGGTTTTCAACCGGCCAACCTTACATTTTCAGAAGTTGGAAAGAAGGCAATTTCATTTTTACCCATGTACTCCCTCCGTCCAAAAATACTTGTCTGAGGAATGGATGTATCTAGATGTATTTTAGTTCTAGATACATCCATTTGTATCCATTTCTACGACAAGTATTTCTGGACGAAGGGAGTATTTGTGAAAGCCCAGCCAGAACCACGTGTGCAAGTTTTCCTGCATGCGGCTTGTCCATGATAACGTCTTCGGATTTCCACTCCCATACGAATAAGATCCATTAATTCGATGTGATCTGATATTACTGAAAAATAAATACAAGCAAGGGAATGATTTTCAAGTTACCAAATCATGAATATAAACAAAAAAAAATGGCTCTAGAAATGTATTAATGGTTGTTATCCGTTTTTCATTGTTGAATAGTTGAGACATAAACACTATTCGAATAAGTTGTTAATTATTTATTCAGACCAAAATATGTCATTTGTTATGAACAGACATATAAGGTAGATATCATCTACTCCCTACGTTCATAAATATACTCCCTTTTAGAGATTCTAATATGGACTGCATACGGAGCAAAATGTGTGAATCTTCACTCCAATATATATTAATGATTCACCCCAATAATATTGATCCACCCCAATAATCAAATCATCCACGTATGCACACACACGTACGCACGCCCTAACTAAGTCATGCCTAACTGCTTAATCTTCACTCCGTATGTAGTCCATATTAAAATCATTAAAATGACTTGTATTTAGAAACAGAGGGAGTACATGCATAAGCACAAAGACATATTGATTATTAATTACTTAAGCAATTTTAGATATTATGGTGAAAAATTACAGCACATGCAATTGATTCATAAATATTTAGTTGGCTGTCCGTGTGATGTCAATGCCACACCGTGAGAATCAAATTCAATATATCTAGCATACAAAGCGGGACACAATTTATAATCGTCATGCCTATAATATACACAGGTCTCTGCAATACACGAGATAGAACACTAAATCTATCGCATATCCGAATTTTTCTTTGATCACTTGATGTCCGGAAATAAATTCTATTTTTAGTGTGTGGCTTTTATGCATGTCATGATGTCCGGAAATAAATTCTATTTATGGTAGTCTCAATAGCACCAATTCTATTTGGCATAGCCGAATTTGTCCTTGATCAATCGTTTTCGTATTGTTTTCGGGCCATGAGTTGCAGTGCGGGTACCGCGGTCCAAACAATGCAACCTTTAAATAGACTACTACTAATAACGACGGCAATTTGTGTTGCTATAATTTTGTCCAACTGCACCGGCAAGTGTCAACTGATTAAGCTAGTCTGGAGTAGTAGCTAGGCATACAGGGAGGATGTATTTGCAAGTTGCGAGTGATACGAGATCTTGGGTAGATGCCTTTCCGTGTGCGATAGAGCAGCCCGTGTTCGTTGGCAGGGATCGCTTGTTTTTTTTCTTTTCTTACAAGAGGCAGCTAGGATACGTATGATCCATCAGTGCGCAAACAGTGAGCTTTTTGGTTAATCAACCAGGGGTTTAACATAACTAGCTATAGCTAGGAGGCCACCAGCAGTCTGGCGCTAGTAGTATTATGTGATGTGATACGGTTGTTGGTCAGCTGTTCAGACGTACGTACGTGTACTATATAGGAGTATATTGTTGGCACACGTGGCTTGTGAGTATTGTTTTCCGTAGATTAAGCAGCAGTTAGGCATGACTTAGTTAGGGCGTGCGTGCGTATGTGCGTACGTGGATGATTATTGTGGTGGATCAAGATTCAAGAGCGCTGATGAAAGAAGCAATCCGGGTTAGTTGGTGACGGTCGACGGGATAACCATCTAGATATTCAGATAGATGGATACTAGGAGTAGATGTGTGCCGCCGCTGACCAGCTAGCTATGTGTCACTCTCGCTCATACATGCATGTATCTTTGTAGTAGTAAGTTGTTTTCTGGAGCAGACGACAGGCGCAAAAGCACAACAGAATTGTGCATGTATGTGCTGTATGTAACAGTTGATGAGTGCCAAACCATATCGATCTGTTGGACCATGCGTCTCCAAACCCCAACGATGTTCTCGTCACGGCTTTTCGTCGACCATACATACACACACCCTAAACGGGCGTAGTGCGCGATGGATCGATGCTACCTAGCACGGCAACGCCGTAGTCTTTTCTGCCCAGGCCGGGACGAAATATCGTGGCCGGTCCGGGTTCCGTACCGTACGCGCCGTGGCACGGAAGATACTAGCTAGTACTCCCTCCATTCCATAATGTAGTGTTTCCTCTATCCTCGTGCTTCAACTTTGATTGTAAATTTAACCAACGAGACCGTCTGCGGCGGGAGCAAAAGTTATACCAATGAATTCGTATTCAAAAGAAGTTTTCAATCATGTAATTTTTTCTCCCGCCGCAGTCGGTCTCATGGGTTAAATTTATGGTCAAAGTTGGACCTCGGGAAGCGCGGGCGCACTATAATTCGGAATGGAGGGAGTAGCTCGCGGCGGGAGAAAAGTTGGGCGTCCACGAGCGAGCGAGACGTTTGTTTTCTGGAACGGGGCGGTGCCGTACGGGAGAAGAGAAGGCGGTGGTGGGCGCGCGCAATCGGTCGCCGATCGGGATGTCAAAGCATCTCCGGCCGCGCCCCCAACAGCCCCCCAAGGTCACTTTTTAGGCGCCGGCACCGAAAAAATGGCCCAGTCGCGCCTTCAGGACTCCGAAAATCGCCGGATTGGGCCGAAACCGGCGTCGGCGGACCCAACCCGAACCCGGGGCGCTGGGGTCGCCTGGGGGCGCCGGGCGAGGCGTTTTTTGGCGCGAACGGGATGGGCCCGCCCTGTCAGCGACGTGCTGTGTCGTCGTCCTCATCGCCTCGGTTCCCGCGGGAATCAATGCCAAAGCTGCCGCACTGCCGAGCCGTCGCCTGTCATTGATGCCGCCCCCAGCGACCCGTCGCGTCGCCCGGCACCACGGACGACCGCCACGCGTCGCCTGTCATCGCGCGAGTTCCGGCTATAAAAGCATCCTACCTCGCCGGTGAACGCCCACACCGCAGCCACATCGCCCACCGCACTCTCCTCACTGCCACTGCCCCCCTCCGGCCGCTGGCTGCTTCGTCGCCGACACGCACTGCGCCCCCATGCCGCCTCGCCGCCGGGGAGATGCGTGCTACCGCGGCGTCCGGGTTCGTCCGTCCGGCACCTACTCCGCCGAGATTCAGTGGGGCGGCGTGCGCCTCCATCTCGGAACAACCTTCGACACCGCTCAGGAGGGCGCCGACGCGTACGACGCTGCCGCGTGGCGCCTCCGGCGTTCCCGTTGGGACATGAACTTCACGGACGTGCCGACTCTGGAGCGGGCACAGGAGCTGGCGCCTCCCCCGCGGCTTAGAACCGACGAAGATCGTCGGAAGAACCGTAGGCGGGCGCACCGTCTCCACTTGGCCGAGATGGATGAGGAAGCCATGGCGACGTGGCGCCAAAACTTCCCGCAAGACTTCATCGACGAGCACCGGTTCTTGCCCGAGAGGAGGAAGGAGCGAGCGGCTTATCGCGAGGACAAGCGAGCGCGGAGGGCGGTCGCTAAGTCCAACGTCGAGCAAGGAGATGCATCCTCCCGGGACTTCACCGACGAGCGGTTCCTTGACGCCTACGCTGAGATGTCGGAGGAGGACATCACCGAGGAAGAGTCCGAGTCGGAGAATGACTAGTAGTAGCTCGTAGGAGAAGACTAGGTGAACTATCTATCTATCGTATGAAATATCTATCTATCTATATATGTGAACTATCTATTAACTATCTACGAGAACGTCGAGCCTGGGCCGTTTTGCGCCGGAAATGGGTTGAAAAGCGTCGAAAATGGGCTGAAAGCACCGAAAATGGGCCGATATCGGCGCCTGGGGCCGACCTGGGGGGG
>LR738713.1:850691222-850712233 GCA_902687465.1 Secale cereale
GGGGGGGGGGGGGGCGACTGGGAACGAACTGCCACCCAAGCCGAAACTAGCGCCGGCTCGTTCACAGGCGGCGGTTTTCCGTGCGTCCCGAGGGGCCGAATGGCTGGAGATGCCCTCACGCGCATGCAGCATGCCATGCTCTATCCTTGCCGCCTGCCTGCGCGGCGGCACGAGGCGGCCGGTCAGCGTCACCCGTATGTGCCGAGCTAGGCTACCTAGGACACCGATTATGCATGCATGCATGCATGTAACTCCGGCCGGCGCCCGTGGATTCCGGCCGGCAAAGACTCGATCGGAAAGCATGCAGCGGCGACGGGAAGCGGATCACGCGTCACCTCACGCCACGCAGAGCAGCTTGGCCTCGTTGCAGTTGCCGTCCCGCTCCGTATCCGTTCGTCATCGCATCTTCCATCTGGTTTAGCTGCCTCGCACTGAATTGCCGCCGCTCTCGTTCACGAGATCGCCAGCGCCGATCACATCCATCCATGGATCGTACGTACACAGCGTGATGCATGCATGCATGCATCCTTTGGACGAAAAAAGAAAGCCCGCACCGATCTTGATCGGTCGGTCGGCCCCGCTTTTCTTTACGTTTTACCTAGACTTCTACTCTGTCTTTCACAAAATATATAAAAGAGTTTGGATCACTAGTGATGTCGGACCGAGACACTTCTGTGTTTGGATGCACATGCATGCAGGAACGCTGGAACAAGGAGCGGCCTGGACTAACACAAGCTAGCTGGTACTACGTACAAGGAGACGATTTAGGGGTCAAGAGAAATCACACTGTTATATCTATCTCTATGCTATAGATAGAGCCTACACATATGTTTTGCTTGATTCGCCTAGAAGGACTAGCTAGACCTACCACGCACGATATCTTTGGCTTTTTGATACTTTTCAATCGACCGATCGGCAAGACGGACGGCAGCAACTGTGTGTGTTTCAACAGGAGCAACTTTTATAAAAAGCAAAAGTCACACCTGCTTGCTTGGTCGCTCGCTCGTTCAAAGGGCGCCGCTGTTAACTTAGTTAACGTGTGTGTGTGTGTGTCAAACCACTGGGCTAGCAATAGCTAGGAGCCTAGGATCAGGTCGGTCATGTGAAAGATTTGGCCAATTAGTTCTCATTAATTTTTACTCCGCATATAAGATTTGCCTAAAGTCAAACTTTGTAAAATTTTGACCGTATTTATATGAAAAGATATCGATATCTTCAATACTAAAGTTATACAATGTATACAATAAAATCATGACACATATAATGATATCGATTTCGTACTGTGAAAATTGGAGTATATTGTTTTCCAAACATGGACCGGATATGCTCCACTGTAAAATTAATTACCAAACAGAGAGGGGTAGGAGGGGTTAGCTTTGACCGGACGATTTTTTTTTTTAAGCATCGGTGTTTATTTGTACATGGTAGAAGTTTAATTAGGCATCTCTCGTGTAGAAATAGGCACCGGTGTTTCAGAAAAAGAAAATGATTTATTTTTAAATATCTCCCTAAGCACCTAGCATTGTACAAGACCTAACTGTGCCTGCGCTAGGTCATGGACCTGGTGTCGTTGTTGTCGTCGACTCATCGTCCTTCCCTGCAGGCTGCAGCAGGACACAACGACTGCTTTAGGAATGGCATGCTTCACACAAGCGACGTGATTCAGCTGCGTGCTCAATTCCTTGTCGCGCGCCACTATTTTCATATCTTGTTTTCACTCGATCGGATGCTTCAGTGTCGCTAGGGGGAGGCGTTGGGCTAGGTAGCGATGGTGCGGACCTGCAGGGAGCTCGGTTGCATGGATCTGGCGGCCTGGTTCCGGTAAGCGGGGCAGGGTGGTGGCAGCGACATTTCTTCGCCTGGGTCCAACATGTGTTGTCTTGGACCTAGGGCTCGCTCTTGAGCGGACAAGATCTAGGCCCGAGGTGGGTCGGTGCTCTTGCACCGGGTATGTTGGTCGGGTTCGGTTCGGGTAGTGCCGCGAGCAGCGAAATTTCCCTTCTCGCGGGCTTCGTGCAAGGTGGCAGTGGTTGTGACATCGCTACATCACCGGGCAGATGCGCGATGATGACCATGGATGTAGTGTTGTTGGAGCTTTCTAGGGCCAAGACCATGGGCTCTTCGTGGTGGTAGTTGGCGGCCACTGGATCATGTCCCCCCGGTCCACCAGGATTGCCTGTGGATGCAAGCGGTTGACACTTCCTACGGTGAAGGTGCTAACCCAGAACCAGTGGGTGATGCCGGGCTAGGAGTGGAGGGGGCACCTCTGCTTCTCCTACATGGTCGATGCGTTGTGAAGTGGGCGGTTGGCGGTGTTTCAGACCTTGGATGCCGGGGTGGCAGTTCCAGAAGGTGGTTCACATGGTTAGCTCTCCGGCGGGCGCCATGTCGGTGGTCATGGTTTTCACCTTTGGTCGTGTGGGCGACGAGCGGTGGAGCAACGGGTGGCTCGGGCGGACTCTCAGTCTCTGGCTGTGATGGTGCCCCGATCCAAATCTGGAGTTCTGACCTCGTGGTGGCAGATGGGAGCTGCCGAGTGAAACTCCACGCTTTGTCGCCTGAACGAAAGCTTTGTGTTTCTGGCGCCGACGATGACAGAGCCTGTGGGTGTCGCTTGTTTCTTGAAGACGTCGTCGTGGATTGCGCCCTTGTGTCAGGGCTTCGGGTGAAAACTCTTGTCTGTTTGTTTGGACTCGGCAGCGGTGTGGCTTCGCGTCGTTACCCACTTGGGGCGTTGTCGTGGTGCTCAGGTGTCTTTGGTCGGCCCCGGCTAGGTGTTAGACTTGTTCTAGTTCTATATTTATCTTTTGATCTGCCTTCTAAGTGGGCTTTTCAACCAGATTGTATCCTTCGTCGGTGTAACCAGTTTAGTTGATTTATATATATAAAACCGGTGCGAAAGCATGTTTCGAGATCGTAGAACAGTCATGCATGTTCTAACTAACTAATGCTTTATTTAACGTTTACCTAAGCTAATCTAATTCTTCGCGCTTGCATGACAGTAGTACTACTAGCAGATTTTGTTATAAAAAAATACAGTAACTGGTCAAGATAAGGTAAAAACAAGGAAGCAAGCAAGCGGTCCTGAGTGTCACCGACAGGCTTGGCACGTTTTCATGTTGGCGTGTTCTGTTCTGTTCCACAAAATTCTTTCCCCAAGATGGATCGATCGAGCCAGCAATCATGCATCCATCCTATGATGCCACTATACACAAGAAGACTATTATAATCACTGCTGTGGTGTAAGTGTGTGTCGCGCTCTAACTATGTAGCTAGAGTGAGAGATGATTAATTAATGATAATTAGACGTCGATACATAGCGTGTGTGATGGAACATGGCACCTTCCTCGGTGGAAGTACATCCTTGTCATCGTGTTTTGGTTCTTATAGATAGAAAATTTATGAAATTTAACTTTTCAAAAAATCTATATGACCTACATTACGGAACGGTGGGGGCACTATTTCGGTCTTGTGCTAGTTCGGCGATTTTGATTTGTCATCCCAAAGATCGATTATGTCTCAAGGAATAAGTCGTTTGATTGGAAAGTCCAGCAGCTTTGTACCAAAATTCGTGTCAGAGTTAAATAGTAAAATAAAATGCACCCATTGAAAGCTGTAAATTCAACAAGAGATGTATGGTGGTGGCTACTGGCTAGAGCTACCTCAAATCAGGATGTCCATTAGTCTTGCCATTATCGCCGTCGGTGCCTTGAATCTGCATTCTCTCGTTTCAGAAATCATATTTCATACATGTTTACTGCAGAAAATTAGACAGTTCCACCGAGTTGAAATTCTATTTAAGTTTCTGCTAAAAAGTTACGGAGAGCAACAGCGGTAATGGCGAGTGCTCTTGCCCAGTAGCTTAACAAGTGCCTAGCTTGGCAAGTGCGTAATGCTCCAGCACCTTTCGGTCCCTTTCTCCTCTCTTAACAAACGACTAAACAAATGGGTTGCTTAACCAGGTGGTGGTGATGGATCATGGGCGAGCACATGTGATTTTGACCAGCAAGCTAGGCTACCCTCAGGACGCTAATCACAACAACTAAGGCTATAGTCTACTCTACTAGCTGAGGTTCTTTTAACTAGGATGGGATCTGCGATGCGATTCGATTCTGCGTTCGCTGGCCGGAATATTGGCAGGTGCATGCGTGGATGTACGTACGCGCCGGAAGCTAGCTAGCTTGCTGTTTAATCTTCATCGCCGCACGCCTCGTACGGCTGCATCTGTATATGTATGTGACGTGTCATCCTATTACTCTCTCTGTTTCTTTTTAGTCCGCATATAAGATTTGGTCAAAGTCAAGCGATGCAAAGTTTTTTAGTCCGCATATAAAATTTAGTCCGCATATCAGAAAAACTCTCCATTACTTCGTCTTCGAAGCTAGATAGACCAGCTTAATTAGGCAGGGATCTAAAGTTTCCGGCCAGTGTCTCGATGGACCCACCGACTGCATGCTTGTTCTGCGCGCGGCCGCGACTGCAGGGAGAACCTAATCAAGCCAGGTCGACGGATGACAATGTATCAATCATCACCGCAGTAGTGCAGTGTACGTGTTACTTTTGGATATACTACTCCCTCCGTTCCGAATTACTTGTCACAGAAATGGATGTATCTAGATGTATTATAATTCTAGATACATCCATTTCCGAGACAAATAATTCCGACGGCGCATCATGGTTGTGTGTACGCGTGCACAAGACAAGACTCCTTCTCTAATCATCTACCAGGAGCAGATATAGAGCCAGCTAAACAGTGGCCACTGCCAGAAAACCAAAGCGTTAAAGCGCACAAATCAACTGTGTACGCTGTACGGCACGCACACATACTTCCATACATAGTAGAGTAGTACTCCCTCCGTTCCTAAATATTTGTCTTTCTAGGCATTTCAACAAATGACTACATACGAAGCAAAATGAGTGAATCCACACTCTAAAATATGTCTACATACATCTGTATGTTGCAACATTTTGAAATGTCTAAAAAGATAAATATTTGGGAACGGAGGGAGTACAATTTTTCTCAGGTGTCACACGGTGGCTCCGGCCATACCATGCGCTCCAAGGGTTGGACGAGCGTTGCCGGGACGTTGGTTTCGTTGGGTTTCTTAACAAAAATACTCACTCTGTGTTCAAAATATAAGATTATTACAATTTTTTAAAAGTCAAACCTTTAAATTTGATCAAATTTGTAGAGAAACATATCATCATCCATAATCTTATGTTATAGACGATATTGCTTAAACCCCATTATGCATGTGGCCTGCAGCCTGAGCACATGACCTCGCCTTTAGATAATGTATATCAGATGATCAATCATGAGAGAGAGAACTTGCTGGCGAACGGTGGAGAGAGCGTGCTTGGACGATCATCGTCGACTAGCTGAACTAGTGGGTGGTGGGTGTGGCCGTGTGGGTGTCTCCATGGACCGTGGACGATCATCGAGTGATCAGAAAGCTTGGAATATGCTGGGAATTTGTTGCCATCTCGACGAGTAAACCATAGATGGCTAGTACTGGACGGCGGCGGCTGGATGGAGTGAGCGCCATGCATGATCACATCACATCCCACAGGACGGACGTGGCCATTTCCACACTCTCAGTTCCTTCAATCAATTTTCAAACATCTTCTCTGACGGGAGCTAGCAGTAGCGTTTGGCTCACCATCGACGACGTGTTGCCGTCCGTGGCCGGACCCCGGGCAGGGAAGGCCGGGGAAATTAAAGCGCACAACGTAGTACGTAGTACTCCCTCTGTAAATTAATATAAGAGCGTTTAGATTACTACTTTAGTATTCTAAACGCTCTTATATTAGTTTACGGAGGAAGTACGTGACTAGGAGTAGCTAGCTGCTGCGTTCGTCGGATGGGTACAGCAAAACAACAGAGATCGATCCGTGTCCAACTGATCGCTGACAAAGAGGACAGCCAATGCCTGAAAAGGATGGGTACTGTCCGGGCACCTTCGGTGTACCCACGCACACCACACTTAATGGATGGTGCGTGGCTACTGGAAGTACCGCCTGCCCAGCATTACGATCAACCGATCGGCAGGACAGGACCGACGGCAACTACCCTACTGTGTTTCAACAGGGCGAATGTTCAAACAACCAAAGTTACATCTGCTCGGTCGGCCGTCCGTTCAAACGGTGTGAAACCACTGGCTAGCTAAGAGCAACTCTAGTCGATTCCTAAAAAATACTCCCTCCGTCCGGAAATACTTGTCATCAAATTAAATAAAAAGGGATGTATCTAGATGTATTTTAGTTTTAAATACATCCCTTTTCGTCCATCTTGATGATGAGTATTTTCGGACGGAGGGGGTAGAATTGAGAAGTAACCAGCTGAGTAGTAAAGTTTAGTAGATTATATTTACTCCACTAATTTCTTGGCCGGGCCTAACCTATCTCGTATATTTAGTGGAGTAAAGCGAAATTCGGATATGATGAACACAAATTCGATTAAACATAGCTACAATTTGACATGTAGCCGTAATATTTTACATAGACATAAACTGAAACATAGTCTACTTAACTTATCTAATCAAAACATAGGCATAAAACTTACTTGGATATCCTCACTGTCATGCACGAGCGACATCCATGTCTCTTGGCTTATCCCACCGACCATGGGGTCAGGCCCCGTGCCGTCGTCCTCGTAATTGAGGAAGACTCGTCGGCGTTTGTTCTGGAAGCCAGCGTCGTTGCGGCCACCACTTCTGTTGCCTTCTCCTCGCTCCGGTCATCCCTCGCCTTCCGCACATTCACCACCCCATGGCTGAACTAGATCGAGCGGCGACATCAAATTCCGGCGGATCTTGGCGCCGTGCAGCTGGACAGACCAAATGTTGTACTCACGGGTGGCCTGCTAGGCGGAGTCAAAGGAGCCAAGCCACAGTTTTTTGATCCGTGCTTTTGGCCACCCACGGTCCTATGACCGTTGCCGCACGCCGGGGAAGCCCGCGCTCGACAAAGCACCGCGGCGGCGACGGGATGAAATAGCTCCGGCGCTGCCCTCGTGGAGGCGTGGATCCACGCTGCAGATGGGTGGCGGGGATCGCGGCCCCAATTGGCTATGCTCAGAATGGACTCACTGGAAGACTATTTACCAGACAGAGAGAGGGGTAGGAAGGGGTTAGCTTTGACTGGACCATTCCTTCTTCGGAAATCCAGCAAGGATTTGACTTGACGTATCCTGGCGGCTCTTAGTTAAGTTGACCGTTAGTTCAGGCATGAGCCTCGTGTCTCTATCCCAGTCGTCTTTGTCCTTCCCTGCAGCAGGAACAAAGGACTACTGCTTCACGAATGACCTGACTCAGCTGCGTCTTTAATTCCTTTATTTCTTTTCGCCGCCACTAGCTAGTTTCATCTCTTGTTTTTACTCCATCCAATCCTTCGGTGTCGGTTGCTATCGATCGACACTCGATGTAACCAGCCAACAACTTAGGCCCTGTTCGGCACTGCGCCAGCTCCGAAGAATACGAGAATCCGTGAAGTACCTCTTCGCCCGCTCCACAAATTTCAACTGTCGCTCCGGCCGCTCCCGGAGCTGAGTCGTGGAGTGGAGAGCCTCCGAACGGGCCTTTACTTCATTACTGGAACAAATTTCTAGTGCTTTTCGACCACACACGGCCGTACTGCAATCATGCATGTCCTGAGTTCTAACTAATGACTTTTTTAAGCTTCTACTAATGCTAGTAAAAGGCAATCACATAAGCTAATGGTTCCACTAATGCTAGTAAAAGGCAATCACATATACCTTCCTTAGTCTTCGTGCATGCATGAGAAGAGAATACTACGCGGTAGATTTATATTCCCATCCGTTCCAAATTAATTGATACAAATAATTTCCGCGACAAATAATTCGGGATGGAGCGAGTAATTAACTGATGAAGACCATGTAGAAAGCAATGAAGCAAGCAAGCGGTCCTGACTGCACCGACAGGCCGGCACGTTTTCATGGTGCCCTGTTCCACAAAATTCATTCCCCAAGATCGATCGAGGCAGCAATCATGCATCCATCCTATGATGCCACTATACACAAGAGGACTACTCTAATCACTGTGGTGTAAGTGTGTGTCGCCCTCTAACCAAAGCTAGGCGCACCAACCATGCAGCTAGAGCGCCAAAGATGGTTAATTAACATTTTCTTTGAATTTCTTATTACTTATTAGCAATAGTAATTAGACGACGAAAGCAGAGTAGCGTGTGTGATGGAACAACATGGCACCTTCCTCGATCGGTGCAAGATAAATATTGTGCACAAAGACAAAGCCGTGCTTAGTGGGAACGCCCTTGTCATCTTGCTTTGCTTTGGTTCCTATGCATGCACATCGTCCTTGTGCTAATCAATTTGGCGTCGTTGCGCCATGCAAAAAACTCACCCTGCACCCGTGGCACGCAAGTAGACTTTCAGAAAATGGAAGCTAAATTCAGCCCAAGAAGCAAACAAATGATAACTTAACTTACCCGTGGTGAGTCCAAATCAGGCGGTGAAGTGTTCATTTCTGTTTCTCTTTTTTTTTCCCTCATCTTAAGAGTTGAGCGTCCATGTAAAGTAGGTTTTTTTTTCCCTTATGAGAAAATGGTAAGGAGATACATGTTTTTGATAATATAATAGGCAGCTGCATCGAGTCAAAGTTGAATTTCAAATGATTTTGTTAAAAAGTTACTATCAAGGGCAATTGCACCGTACGCGTGCACGTTCGCAGTAGAGTAGAGCCTAGCTTGGCAAGCGCGTAATGCTCCAGCACCTTTCGGTCCATCATCCCCTCTTAACAGACGACTAAACAAATAGGTTGCTTAATCAGGTGGTGTGGATCGATCCATCGTGCGCACATGTGACTGTGACCAGCAAGGCTAACTAGGACCTATGTACCTGCTATAAGCTCAACAACTAAGCCTAGCTAAGGTTCTTGTTTAGCTATATATAGGATGGGTCTAGCTAAGATTCTTATAAGATGTGATCTGCGGTGCGATTCGATTGTGCGTGCGTAGGTCGGAATATTTGCAGGTTAATCGTGGAGGTGGCCCGCTGTTTAATCTTCATCGCCGCGCGCCTCGTACGGCCGCATCTGCATGCATATGAGGTGTCCGATGGAGCAAATATCTCCGGCCAGCGACGTGTCGTCCTATTAGCTTGGGACGGGCCTGTTTAAAAGTTTGATTGCATGCGTGCGGTGTTATCCAAAGCTCAACTGTGGCAGCTTCACTTCCGTTGGACCTAACCTCACTGTTCAATTACCTAGTATGTACGTATTATCCAGCTCTCCAGC
The DNA here is from genome assembly GCA_902687465.1 of Secale cereale. Classification (NCBI taxonomy): domain Eukaryota; kingdom Viridiplantae; phylum Streptophyta; class Magnoliopsida; order Poales; family Poaceae; genus Secale; species Secale cereale. Next base: position 850,700,492 of record LR738713.1, read on the forward strand.
CTCCGCTCATGAACATGCATTTCTTTTCTTTGAAAAGGAGGATATCCCCAGGCATGAACATGCATGTGAACGTGTAAGACACTAATTAAACAACAGATCGTTGGTATGTAGACACATCTGGCTCCTAGAATCACCATCAACACCTAGCTAGCTAGAGTGGTAATCGTATCAGCTATAGTTACAAGAAACATGTCAAAGCCTGCTAAACTAGCTTATGCAGGCATGAATCAAAAATATGGAATGTGTTTGCAAGTTTCCGGCCGGTGTCTCGACTCCATCGACACCGACTGCACGCGTGTTCTGCGAGTAGTACGCACCGAACCTGATTAATCCAGGTGGATGAATGATAGGATATCAATCATCACCACAGTAGTGCAGTGTATGTGTTACTTCTGCATATACTGTACAACAAAGCACGCACGAACGGCCGGTGCATCTTTGCTGCATGCATGAATTGAATGCCAGGTGCTAGAACAAGACTCCTTCAATCATCGGCCAGGGGCAGTCGGGCAGATATAGAGAGCCAGCTAAACAGTGGCCTCCCACAGGTAGTAGGAAACTAAAGCGCTAGAGTGCACACATCAACGTACACATTCGTCCATCCATCCATACACCTTTTCTCAAGTGTCACCGTTGTTTAAACCAGGCGTTGTGTGGGTGTTGGCCTAGAGCTCGGGCACATGCATGATGTATAATACCTATGTTCCTAAATATAAGTCTTCTTAAAGATGTATATAGACGCAGTTTACAGTTTAAATTCACTCATTATGCTTTGTATGTAGGAGTAGTTCATATTGAAATATCTAAAAACTTATATTTAGAAACGGATGGAATATAAACACTGGCTACACATCAGATGCATGGACCATCGTGGACTAACTAGTGGGTAGTGGCTGGCTGCCTCCATCGACTATGGAGGCATGTGTCCGTACCGACGTACTTGTATTATACGTACTAATAACAGTGTCCAGTGGTATGTTTTTCTGTGATTGGTGTTGGAATCTAGTGTTCATCGATCGAGTGAACGGAAACATCTCAAGGTCGATGCTGGGAAGTTGGAGCCATGACGTGTGAACCATAGGTGGCTAGTAGGGGCCGGCGGCTTGAGTGAACGCCATGCACGATCACAGCCCACGGTACATTTTCAAACAACCCTCTCTCAGTAATTTGAAAGGGATATACATATATACTACAACTTGAGTTGAACACGCATTACACCTACAGTAGCAGCTACCTAGGGAGAAGAATGCGCTTGGCCATGCATGTTTAAATACAAAAGGATGGCACATTCGTGATGGTTGATGAGGAGCTAGCAAGACCGGACAGCGTTTGCCTCACGGTCGACGACGTGTTACCGTCCGTGGCCGGACCCCGGCCAGGCCGTGGGAAGCGCACATCAGTTTTTCGCATACGTACGTACGAGATTAGGAGTAGCTGTTGTGGTGTTCCTCTGATCTGTACAAACTTATTGCTGACAAAAAGGACATCGTATGCCTGAAAAGGAAGGACACTGTCTGGGCAGCTTCTTTGTACCTGCACGAAATGCCTACGTGGAAGATCCACCTGTCCAGGATAAGGTCATCTCCAACGCGGATCATGAAAATGCCCGCAAATGTCCAACCAGGACTGTTCGGACATTTTTAGGCTTCAACCACAGGCTCGAAATCCGAGTGGGCAGTTTACACCACTGAAATCCCACGAACCGGCCCCAAATCAGGGAGCCATGGGTGAGCCTGGATGTCCGCCACGTCGGACTCCGACATTTTAAAACTCTCTCCGACAGTCTGACTCTGAAACCTTCGCCCATTCACACTGGCTCGCCGGCCTGCGGCCTACTCGCTTTCACAGCGACGCGGCGACCAAGAATCCTACTACGGCTTTATAACCATCCATCATCCTCCGCGCAAACACTATCCGCACAGTCTTCCCCATCTCCCAAACTCCCATCGTCGTCGTACACCAGCACACCTCCGGCCGCCACAATGGGCAACAAGACTGATATGGAGAGGACCTGGCCGTGGTGTCTGCTCGGTGGCTACCCTCCGACCAGCCGCCGCACCTCCAAGAACCGAATTCGTGGGGAGCTCCCGGTCCTGTTCGCCCCCCCCCCCCTCCCCCAACGGTCATCGGGGCTGCTGTTATCCACGACTTCGTCCACCATGAAGGACGATCTGTTGTCCCACCGCGCAACCGCGGAGTCCTGATCAAACGCAGCGTGAAGGATGATCCACCTTCCCCGCCGCGTCGTGTGACGACCCCGGCCCGACCGTGCACTAATCATACACGCAAATGCACACGATCAAGCCTAAGGACTCACTTGAAGGAATCACAGCACAACTCTAAAACATAAATAAATACATACAAGTTATATATTACAAGCCAGGGGCCTCGAGGGCTCGAATACATAACATGATGTCATACACAAGGTTAGCGGAAGCGTTAGGTATCTGGGTACAGATACAACACAGTACTGAAATAGGCCTGTTACACAGGCGGGGCAAAAGAAAAGCTACGATCGAAAAGGCGCAGGCCTCCTGCCTGGGACCTCCGATCCTACTCCTGGTCGTCGTCCGCCGGCTCCTCGTAGAAGTACTCGTCGGCCGGGTAGTAGTAGTAGCCAGCCTCGGGCTGGTAGTAGTATTCGTCAACGGGGGCTGCAGGCACCATGGCTCCGTCGTCTGGTTTATCATGCGGGTAGGACAAAAGAGGAAGCAAAGCAACCGTGAGTACTCATCCAAAGTACTCAGCAAGACTTACATCAGATCTATACTAAGCAATGCATCATTTTCAAAGGAGGCTTTATGTGGGTGGACTAGACTGCAGAAAGCCAGAGTAGAGGGGGGAAAAGCCTAGTCCTGACGAAGACTAGCATCTTCAGGGTCTTGCAGCAATTAGAAGGGAGCAGAATAGTTCATCATAATGTAAAGTGGTTATAGTAATATCTTCATATCCCATATCTCATGTCTCAAGTCACCAGTTCTAGTTGTACCGAAGTGGATACAACTCCGAGTGTCCGTTACCGTAGGACAGGCTATCGATAGATTGTTTTCTTCCCTGCAGGGGTGCACCAAGTTACCCACCACGCTCGCTTAACTCCGGCCGGACACACCATCAGGTCGTGCCCGCCCTCGGCCAAACAATACGACGCAACCCGACCGGATACCGCCAGAGAGGATCGAGCACGCCGGACTAAACCTATGCCCCCAGGGGTCTGAGCCATCGCCCCGGGCGCTCCGCACGTTGCGAAGCCGTTCGGTTGCAGACCTAGCAACCCCTTATACAAGCACGCAGTTGCATCCAGGGTCCAATCCGAACAGCCCACTCAATCGCTGACGTCGTGACGACTCCGGCTGATGTATACGACGCAGAGCACCCACTCACACCCACGTGGTGGTTAGTGCTATCGGACCCGGAGGCCCCTCGGATCAAATATCCAAATCGCTTAGTGTATTGGGAGCGCGCGGTAACGAGCAGAGCCTACGATACTGTTGGCCCCGTCGTCCCGTCTCGAGGACTTGTGACAAGGACTAAGAATGACCGGCCACGCCTCGTAGTTATCTCGCGGGTACCCTCACTGGTCACCCGACTCCACAGCTCACGCCTCAAAGGCACTCGCGGGTACCCCTCTGGGTCAACCCGCCTCCATCCAACATGTGTAGCAGTAACCATAAAGTGTCATCAGACGCACGATACCTCTGGCCGCACGCCTTTGTTCCTGGCGACGTCCGGCCTCGGGGATCGATACGTCTTTAAACACGGTACGGTCAACCAGGGCATCCGTGTGGTTTTCATGCCGATGAGGAATCCGAGGAATCACCCTCGTTGGACTCCTAAACGACAAGTCCCGTTAAGGTGATACCGGAGGAATCACCCTCGGCGGTAATCACCATAGCGGATGCACGACAAAAGCTAAGTCGGAAGTGGGAAGAGGAATCACCCTCGGTAACCCACAACGAGCTAGCTATACTACAGGGACAACATCGGAAGTGAGTTCGGAGGTATCACCCTCGTCACCAGATGTTAACTCTGCGGAGTCGAGCATATTAGGGGGGGGGGTGTGCGGTGATGTGAAGAAGGTCAGGGGAAGGGGCTCGATCGCTTGATCGAGGCAAGGGTACTAAGCGAGGCAACTACGAGAATGCGGGACCACAGCAGTGCTACCCAACCTATACTAAGCAGTTTATGAATAAAGACAGGTATCAACAGTATTGCAAAAACAGGCTATGCAACAGTAATAGGAGCAGTAGCAGTAGCAGCAATTCTAATGCAAGAATAAGAGAGAATAGACATAGGCGATATCGAGATGATCAAAGGGGGGGTTGCTTGCCTGGTTGCTCGGTGGCAAAGGCAAGGTCGTCGGAGGGGGAACCAATCACCGGGACGGCGTCGGTCTCAGGAGCTGCGTCAGCGTCGGACTCTACCGGCAGAGAAGAGGGGGAAGAAACAGATAAATACACAGTAATCATGCATCGCAAAGCGTGCTAAGCTAACGTGCAGTGCAGGGTTGCCTAAAAACATGTCTAAGTCATATTAGTTATTTTTAGGAATTAACTGGAATTAATTACCGGTGTATGTGCACTATTCATCTACCGGAAACGGGCTAAAAGTTGCGGGTTCACCTCCGTAGAGGGTCCCGACACGGAAACAGATAGCACGGTTGGGTTCGTCTCGTCGTTCTGAGCAACTTTCATGTAGAAAGTTTTTCCATCCGAGCTACGGATAAAAAGTTATGAATTTTTGAAGTTTAAAACATTTTCTGGAATTATTTTTATTAACAGAAATGAATTATGACGTCAGCATGTAGTCATCACTGCGTCAGCAGTCAACAGCCTCACTGGTCAGGTCAAACCTGACCAGTGGGTCCCACATGTCAGCCTCTGTTATTAAACAGAGTTATTATAAACTAATCTAGAGATTAATTAGCACCAGGGCCCCACATGTCAGTGTCTTATTAGTATTACTAATTAAGTTTAATTATAAAACGTTTTTATTTAACTAACTGTGAGGTGGGGCCCGCGTGTCAGTGACACAGGGTTGCCCAGTCAGCACGTTGACCAGTCAACGTGGTCAACTGGGCCCGTAGGGGGCCACTGGCAGGGACCCTGGGGGTGGCCCCAGGTCAGCCACGGCGGCCGGCCGGCGTTTAAACGCCGGTGGGCGTCAAAACGCGGCGGCGACCACCGGAGCTCGCCGGAAAAACGCTACGGTGGCCCGTTTGGCGTGCGGCTGAGCGCGTTCGAACGGGCGCACTGCGCCGCATCTAGTGGTGGTGGCCGTTGGGCCGGAGGTGACCGGAATCAACGCCGGCGACGAGCTAAGGCGGAGGTGCGTTCGGGCGTGCGACGTGCTAGGCGGTAGGGAGCTCGGGCGAGTGCGTGCGCATGCTCGTCGTGCTCCTGGATGCACCAGGAGCACGGTGCTGTGCTCAGGCGACCACGACGGCGCCGGTGGCCACGGTGGCGAGGCTTCCCGCGGCGGCGAGCTCACGGCAACGGCGGCAAGCTCTCTAGGGAGTGACGCGGTGGCTCAGGGAGAAGGGAGAGGAAGGTGAGGCTCACCGTGCGGCACGCAGATGGCCCTCGACGGATTAGTAGCAGCAGTGAGCCTCGCCGGGGTCGGAGGGGAACGACGGCGGCCGGAGATGCAGACGGAGGGGCTCGGCGCTGCAGGGTCATCCGGCTCCCCCTGAGGCCATCAGGAGACGAAGCAGGCCTCGACGGAGCTCTCAGACACGGTCGGCGGATGCGAGGCCGCCGGTGGCCGCGTCAACGATGGCAATGGCGGCGGTGGCGTTCGGGTACCGACGAGAGAGAGAGAGAGAGAGCGACGGGAAGCGAGGGAGAGAGGGGAGAGTGATGGAGGAGGCCAGGGGGGACGGCTCGGGGCCGATCTTATCCCCCCAGCCACCTGCTCCGTCGGCGTGGCGAGCTGCGGCCGGCGGAGGCGCGGTCGTCCATGGAGACGACGACACGGCGCGCGGGGCAGGTGGAGGAGGGGGAGATGGGCCGGGCCGGCTCGGCCCAGGAGCGAGCGCCAGGTAAGCTTCTCCTCTGTTCTATTTCTGTTATTTATTTAACAGAGGTGAAAATGAATGAAAAGGCCACCAGAGGACTTTTGTAAAATATAGAAGTTGGTCCAAATATGAGGTTGCAATTTTCCTCATCACCAAAAATTGCTTTGGACTAATTTGGATCATTTTTGAATTAATCAAAAATGAAAAGGCATTTAATGTGCTGTTTAGTCACTGTTTAAATGCTCTAGCCCATTTTTGGGGTTGATGGTGATGTTGTTTTCCTTAACAACAAATGTTCTGGAATATTTGCAACATCATGGACATTTTTCCATAATTTTTGGAACAACTTCATTTTGCACTTGAATTTGAATTTGAATTTTCAGGGAAATTTTGAGTTACTTGATTAACCACTGTGACTAGATAATGCAAATGAAGATGACTTGGCATCATTAGCAGAGTAACACAGTAGTTAATACATAGGGGTGTTACAAATTCTCCTCCTCTAAAAGAAATTCTCGTCCCGAGAATTCAGGAGGTAGAAGCAAAGAGGTCGGGGTATTCTGCCCGAAGATTTTCCTCGCGTTCCCAAGTGGTTTCATCTTCAGTATGATTTGACCACTGCACTTTCAGGAACTTGGTTGTCTTCTGACGGGTCCGACGTTCAGTTTGATCGAGGATGCGGATCGGATGCTCCTTATAAGACAGATCATCTTGAAGCTCGAGCATCTCGTGATCCACAGCACGATGCGGGGACTCCTTGAAAGATCGGCGGAGTTGCGACACATGGAACACATCGTGGATATGAGAGAATTGCGGAGGCAATTGCAATTTGTAAGCCACGAATCCACGTCTAGCAACCACGGGGAAGGGACCAATGTAGCGTGGAGCTAACTTGCCCTTGATACCGAAACGGTGCGTGCCCTTCATAGGGGTGACACGAAGATAGACTTGATCACCTGGTTGATAAGTCAATCCTGATCTCTTGCGATCAAAGTTGCTCTTCTGGCGATCTTGAGCCGCCTTGAGATTCTCACGCACGATTCGGACTTGCTCTTCGGCGTGTTGAATAATGTCCGGACCAATAACTTGTCGTTACCCAGTTTCTGACCAGTTCAGAGGGGTTCGACACTTACGTCCGTACAAAACTTCAAAGGGAGCCATCTTCAAACTTGCTTGATAGCTGTTGTTATACGAGAACTCGGCATATGGAAGGGATTCTTCCCATTTCTTACCGAATGATATAACACAAGCTCGCATCATATCTTCAAGCACTTGATTGACTCGTTCAACTTGACCTTGGGACTGGGGGTGATAAGCTGAACTCCAGTTGATATGAGTTCCCAAAGCTTCTTGGAAACTTTCCCAGAATTTGGAAGTGAACAGGGTGCCACGGTCCGTACTGATCTCCTTCGGAATTCCGTGGAGGGATACAATTCGGGAGATATACAGTTCTGCTAACTGGCTAGCAGTGATAGTCTCCTTAATTGGCAGGAAGTGTGCAACCTTTGAGAGTTGGTCGACGACGACAAGAATGGCATCGTTGCCCTTCTGGGACTTAGGAAAACCAGTAATGAAATCCATCTGCACCTTATCCCATTTCCACAGCGGAATAGGAAGAGGTTGCAGAAGTCCAGCGGGCTTCTGATGTTCTGCCTTCACGCGACGACAGACATCGCATTCAGCAACATAACGAGCAATATCCCGTTTCATATTCGGCCACCAGTACCTTTGACGGAGATCACGATACATCTTAGTACTACCAGGATGAATAGACAGCGGTGTATCATGTGCCTCCTTCATGACCTTGTCAGTCATAAGGTCGAAACGCGTTACCACGATGCGGCCTCGGAAATACAAGGTTCCATCTTCGGATATTGAGAAATCCCTGTATTTCGGAAGATGCAGTTCCTGCTTCATAACATCAACGTAAGCATCTTTGGTTTGCGCTACCTTGACAGCCTTCTCAAGATCCGGCTGTATCACGAGGTCATTAAGCGAACCCTGTGGAACGATTTGCAGATTCAGCTTGCGCAGTTCCTCATAAAGACGAGGCTGAGCTCGCCTAACCTTGAGGTTGGTGCTGTATGACTTGCGACTCAAGGCATCGGCCATCACATTAGCCTTGCCAGGGGTATAAGAAATACCACAGTCATATTCAGAAATAGTTTCCAACCATCGCTGTTGGCGGAGATTAAGATCCGGCTGAGTGAATAAATACTTCAAGCTTTGATGATCAGTATAAATCTCACACCGGTTACCGAGAAGGTAATGCCGCCATAGTTTCAATGCAAAGATCACTGCAGCAAGTTCAAGATCATGCACTGGATAATTCTCTTCATGCGGACTCAATTGACGTGATGCATAAGCAATTACTCTTCGTTCTTGCATTAGGACACAGCCTAATCCTTGACGAGAGGCGTCACAATATATCACGAAGTCCTTGCGAGAGTCTGGAGGGGCAAGCACTGGTGCAGAAACGAGCTTGTCCTTAAGAGCTTGGAAGCTTTCCTGGCATTTATCTGTCCACTCAAACTTAACGCCTTTGTGAAGCAGATTAGTCAGGGGCTTAGCAATCTTGGAAAAGTTCTCGACGAAGCGACGACAATAGCTTGCAAGGCCGAGAAAACTTCTCACTTGCTTGACATTCTTCGGAGGAGTCCAGTCAAGAATAGCCTGAACCCGTTCCGGATTAACAGCAATGCCATCCTTGGAAATCACATGTCCAAGGTAGGTCACTTCAGACAGCCAGAACTCGCATTTGGAAAACTTAGCATAAAGCTGATGAGCAGAGTATGGTTGACAAGACGGGGGATACAATTTACCGAGGGTATTGTGTATCAGGGGAAACTAACAAGGTTATGGAATATGGAGGGCAGTGTCGGATATTAATCCAACAAAAGATCAGGTGGTCGGCAAAGGATCTGATGTGAGTATCGGTACTCAACCAGAAGAGGGGAATGCAAGAGCATCAGTTTATGGAAATTATCTGGATAAGCCGAAGCTTAAATGCAAAGAGTTTCAATTTCCAAAGTCGAGGAATCAGAGGCAGAGGCTCTGATAAAAAGATGAGCACGTTGAATCGAATTAGATGGCTAATCAATCAAGGATTGATTTACCGAGAACCAGCTCATGTTTGGAATAAGGTCTGAGCCGAAGAAGATAATTTAGAAGGATCAACTAATGAGTGCGTGCATTCACACTCATGTTGACTCAATAAGACCAAAATGACGGTGTCAAAGGTTAACGATGAATATTGCCAGACATATGGAATTATCCATAATTCAGGCCGGCAAGGTAACCAACAGCAGTAGGCTGCAGAGGTCCTTCGGGAGATCGATTAATAATGGGAAGTATGTTGCGAAACACTTGATCAACTAGGGATGAACGAATCCCCGGTAAGTAAGAGGATTTATTCACAGGTGTGATCAGAAGGAACAGGACTGCAAGGCAATAGGTTCCGAGAATTCTCGAAATGTCGGATAGTGTTACGACATGTCGGATAGAACCCGAGGGTACTGAGACGAATATAGGAACGACAGGTGTAGGTAGTTATCCTTTGGGGTTTAACGGTGGTCAGGGACTGCAAAGCAGTGGCATAATGGCCTCGGAAACTTCGTGGAGTAACTTCGGAGTCTTTTGATGATGTCACGCCAACTTCGGGATGTGGGGGGGGGGCTCTCCGGGAGGAAGTAGTTACGAGAACCTAATGTCGGAGTTAGTAAAATCGTTTAACCCGAATAGACGAGAGATAAGAGTCCCAGAGTATAGACGAGGAATAAAAGAAGCTACACCACCCAAGTGGCGACGTGGGGCCATAAGCCACACAGCCAAGTTAGTAAAACATTTTTGGACCTCTAGACTCGACTTCGACCAAGGAGTTGGAAAGGGGTTCCTACAGGCAGTCGGCTCTGATACCAACCTGTGACGACCCCGGCCCGACCGTGCACTAATCATACACGCAAATGCACACGATCAAGCCTAAGGACTCACTTGAAGGAATCACAGCACAACTCTAAAACATAAATAAATACATACAAGTTATATATTACAAGCCAGGGGCCTCGAGGGCTCGAATACATAACATGATGTCATACACAAGGTTAGCGGAAGCGTTAGGTATCTGGGTACAGATACAACACAGTACTGAAATAGGCCTGTTACACAGGCGGGGCAAAAGAAAAGCTACGATCGAAAAGGCGCAGGCCTCCTGCCTGGGACCTCCGATCCTACTCCTGGTCGTCGTCCGCCGGCTCCTCGTAGAAGTACTCGCCGGCCGGGTAGTAGTAGTAGCCAGCCTCGGGCTGGTAGTAGTATTCGTCAACGGGGGCTGCAGGCACCATGGCTCCGTCGTCTGGTTTATCATGCGGGTAGGACAAAAGAGGAAGCAAAGCAACCGTGAGTACTCATCCAAAGTACTCAGCAAGACTTACATCAGATCTATACTAAGCAATGCATCATTTTCAAAGGAGGCTTTATGTGGGTGGACTAGACTGCAGAAAGCCAGAGTAGAGGGGGGAAAAGCCTAGTCCTGACGAAGACTAGCATCTTCAGGGTCTTGCAGCAATTAGAAGGGAGCAGAATAGTTCATCATAATGTAAAGTGGTTATAGTAATATCTTCATATCCCATATCTCATGTCTCAAGTCACCAGTTCTAGTTGTACCGAAGTGGATACAACTCCGAGTGTCCGTTACCGTAGGACAGGCTATCGATAGATTGTTTTCTTCCCTGCAGGGGTGCACCAAGTTACCCACCACGCTCGCTTAACTCCGGCCGGACACACCATCAGGTCGTGCCCGCCCTCGGCCAAACAATACGACGCAACCCGACCGGATACCGCCAGAGAGGATCGAGCACGCCGGACTAAACCTATGCCCCCAGGGGTCTGAGCCATCGCCCCGGGCGCTCCGCACGTTGCGAAGCCGTTCGGTTGCAGACCTAGCAACCCCTTATACAAGCACGCAGTTGCATCCAGGGTCCAATCCGAACAGCCCACTCAATCGCTGACGTCGTGACGACTCCGGCTGATGTATACGACGCAGAGCACCCACTCACACCCACGTGGTGGTTAGTGCTATCGGACCCGGAGGCCCCTCGGATCAAATATCCAAATCGCTTAGTGTATTGGGAGCGCGCGGTAACGAGCAGAGCCTACGATACTGTTGGCCCCGTCGTCCCGTCTCGAGGACTTGTGACAAGGACTAAGAATGACCGGCCACGCCTCGTAGTTATCTCGCGGGTACCCTCACTGGTCACCCGACTCCACAGCTCACGCCTCAAAGGCACTCGCGGGTACCCCTCTGGGTCAACCCGCCTCCATCCAACATGTGTAGCAGTAACCATAAAGTGTCATCAGACGCACGATACCTCTGGCCGCACGCCTTTGTTCCTGGCGACGTCCGGCCTCGGGGATCGATACGTCTTTAAACACGGTACGGTCAACCAGGGCATCCGTGTGGTTTTCATGCCGATGAGGAATCCGAGGAATCACCCTCGTTGGACTCCTAAACGACAAGTCCCGTTAAGGTGATACCGGAGGAATCACCCTCGGCGGTAATCACCATAGCGGATGCACGACAAAAGCTAAGTCGGAAGTGGGAAGAGGAATCACCCTCGGTAACCCACAACGAGCTAGCTATACTACAGGGACAACATCGGAAGTGAGTTCGGAGGTATCACCCTCGTCACCAGATGTTAACTCTGCGGAGTCGAGCATATTAGGGGGGGGGG
>LR738713.1:850724142-850763202 GCA_902687465.1 Secale cereale
CCCCCCCCCCCCCCCCCCGGGCCGGCCCTGCCCTAGAGATACGCTTGCTTGATTCACCTAGCTAGACCTATGACGCACGATATCTTTGGCTTTTGGATCGACCGATCGGCAGAGGACGGGCGGCAGCTGCGTGGTCAGTCGTTCGTTCTGAGGCCACTGCTGTTAATTAACTTATAAATTAACATGTGTGTGTGTGAAACCACAGGTCGTTCCTGTGAAAGGGTAGGCCAATTAGTCACATGCTCAGTGAGCAGCATGGACTACTGGAAATTACTACTCCCTCTTTTTCAGTTTACAAGGCATGCGCGTACATCTAGGTCGTCAATTTGACCAATCTAATAAAAGTCATATATTACAAAAAACATAACATTAGCAACCTAGGTATACACACATGACTTGTAAACTGAAACGAGGGAGTACCAAATTTAGAGAGAAAGGGGAAGGGGTTAGGCTTGACCAGACCATCGCTTCTTGGGAAATCCAGGAAGGATTAAGTTTGCCCGTGGCTGCGCCTGGTCAAGTTGTCCCTGTCGTCGTCCACTCGTCAACGCTCACACGAGCAATGACTGTTTCTTGTTTACTCGCATGAACAACGACTGTTTCAGAAATGACATGATTCAACTTTGCCGTCACTTGTTTTTACTCAATCGGATGCTTCAGTGGTGTCAGGTAGTTAGCGATCGATCGTCGATGTAACCGGCCAACGACTTACTTAATCAGCGAAACTAATTTCCTGTGCTTTTGCACCACACACGGCCGTACTGCAATCATGCATGTTCTAATGCTTTTTTAACATTCTACAAAAGCTAATCTAATGGTTCCACTTATACTATGTAGCATCTCTCCTACACAGAGGGCAACTGTATATACTGTGCTTTAGTCTTCGCGATTGCATGAAAAGATTGTTAGAAGTAGATTACATAATTATTATTTTTGAACACGGTAGATTACATAATTAATCTATTCTAATGGTTCAAGTAATACTAGTAGTAGCAGACTTGAGAGCACGGTACTTTTATTCTTCAATTTTGCTAGAACTCATCTAGATGAAATATAATTTGGTCTCATTCACGTTTTGTAGCCATTAGATGTGAACAGATACAATCCACGTCAGCACAAACGCATCTTTATTCTTGGCGCTCGCATGACAACAGTGCCACTAGTACTATAGATTAATAGCGGACGAAGATCAGGTAAAAGCAAGGAAACAATAACCTGTACCGAGTGTCACCGACATGCACGTTTTCATGGTGTCGTGTTCCACAGAAGTCATTCCCCAAGATCAATCGTGCCAGCAATCATGCATCCATCCTATGATACTATAGACGCGACTATTCTAATCACTGTGGTGTAAGTGTGTGTCGCGCTCTAACCAAAGCTAGGAGCATTAACCATGCAGCTAGAGCGCGAAAGTGGGTTAATTAACAACAATGATTCGACCACGAACGCATAGTACTAGCGTGTGTGATGGAACATGGCACCTTCCTCGATCGTTGCAAGATAAATATTGTGCACAAAGACAAAACCGTGCTTAGTGGGAACACATGTAGGTACGTACACCCTTTTTTTTAGCATCAGTACAGACGCAAACGCTCATATACACGCGCATACACTCATCCCTATAAACGCACAGATACACACCCTACCCCTATGAGCACCTTCGAGAGAATGAGCCGACATATCATCTTGAGATTTACGAAGACATCGTAGGCAGCTCGTCGTCGACGGGAACGTCTCCTCCCACTGAAAGCGCATCACCGGAAATCTTGAAATAAATCCAGGAATAATGCGAGCACTAGGATTTGAACCCTGGTGGGTTGGGGATACCACTGTCCACCTAACTATCTCAACCATAGGTTGGTTCGCAGGTACTTACACCCTTGTTATCTTGCTTTGGTTCCCATGCCAGGTCCGTTTTAATTTACCATTTCCACCGTCTGTAGTGTTCTCCTTTTTTTTTCATTTGAAGAGTTGTGCGTCCATGTAAAGTACTACTCCATCGGTCACATAATATAAGAGCATTATTGACTCTACTCCAGTGTAAAAAGCACTCTTATATAATGGGAGGGAGAGAGTAGTTTTTTCTTCTCAAACGATATGTAGATACATGTGCTTCAGAATAATAGACAACTGCATGGAGTCAGAGTTGAATTTTAGATGGTTTTGTCAGAAAGTTAGGAAGAGCAACCGAGATCAAGGGCAATTGCATTGCACCGTACATACGCGTGAACCGTACATATGCTCCAGCACCTTTCGGCCCCTTCTCCTCCTCCAAAAGACTAAACAAATATGTTGCTTATGGCATGTACAATGGTTTTATCTTAAGAGTGTCACGTAGGATAAATGATGAGGTGGATGAGAGATAAATCATAAGAGAAGAAGGCTTGTCTTCTTTTATTTAAGAAAAGCTAAGAGATGATCTCTTAGCACAATTTGTCTCACCATGTTTTCAGGAACAACTAATTATTGAAGATAAGGCTAAGAGATGACCCATTGTAGACTTCTTTTTTTGTCATATCTAATTTACATGCAAAACTTAAGATAAGTCTATCTTATCAACATTGTACATGCCCTTAGCCAGGTAGTGATGGTTCATGCGCATGCATGTGAGCAGAGCAGCAAGGCTAGCTACGACGCTAACCACAACAACTAAGCCTATACTGTACTAGTACTCCCTCCGTCCAGAAATATTTGCAGGTGCGTTCGTGCCGTACGCGGCGGAGGGATTAATCAGGAGGTGGCCCGCTGTTTAATCTTGTTCGTGGCGCCTCGTACGGCTGCATCTGCATGCATGTGAGGTGCAGCGATCGATCGAGCTGCTGGGGTTAATGTCTCCGGTCGGCAACGTGTCGAAGTATTAGCTTTGGAGGGGACTGATCAAAAAGTTTGATTGCATGCATGCGGTGTCACCCAAAGCTTAGCCGTGGCAGCTTCACTTCACATGGCCCCACCCTCACTGTTCATGTACCTTAGTATTGTCCACCTCTCTAGCATCCGCTCATGAACATGCATGTTAGCGTGTCGCCCTCTAATTAAACAACAGGTCAGTGGTATACACACACCTGGCTCCTAGTTAATTCAGAATCATTACCAACACCTAGCTGCATGCATCTCCATGATGCAGAGGTCGGGTATACCTTTATTTCAAAAGAAAAGAAAAAACTACCAACACCTAGCTAGAGTGAGAGATAGCTCAGTGGTAGGGGCACTTTCCTGTGTTCCAAGCCAGCCTCCCCCTCTGGTCTCGTAACCACCATATCAGCTATCTTTGTAACAACACCACCGCTGTCAAAGCCTGCTAAACTAGCTTATGCAGGCATGCATCCAAACCTTGGAATATACTTCCTCCGTTCCTAAATATAGGTCTTTGGAGAGATTCCACTATGGACCACATACGGAGTAAAATGAGTGAATCTACACTCTAAAATGCATCTATATACATCCGTATGTGGTTTATTGGGAAATCTCTATAAAGACTTGTATTTAGGAACGGAAGGAGTATATCTTTGCAAGTTTCCGGCCGGTTTCTCGTCTCGTTCGACAAAGAAAGGCCTACCTACCGACTGCGCGCATGTTCTGCGACTAGCATGCAAAGAACCTGATTAATCCAGGTGGATGCATGGATGATATGATATCAACCATCACCGCGCGCGGTGGTGCAGCGTACGTGTTACTTTTAGATATACAAAGCACACACGAACGGCCGGTGCACCTTCGTTGTATGTACATATGCCAGGTGTTAGCACAAGGCTCCTCCTTTCCCAATCATCTGTCAGGAGCAGATATAGAGATCCAGCTAAACAGTGGCTTCCCACAGGTAGTAGGAAACTAAAGCGCTAAAGCGCACACATCAACTGTGTACAGCACGTACACAGTCGCCCATCCATCCATACACCTTTTCTCAGGTGTCACCATATATTGTTTAAACCAGGCGTTGTGTGGCCTGGAGCTCGGGCACATGCATGATAACGCAGGACACTGACCATTAGATACTGGTGGCTACGTACATCAGACGATCAATCATTCGAGAGAACGGGCTGGCGAGTGAGAGAACGTGTATGCATGGACGATACGATCGTCGACTAACTAGTGGGTAGTGGCTCGCTGCCTCCATGGACCATGGACGCATGTGTCCGTACCTCCTACGTACTGGTATTATTACTGCCAGTAGTATGCTTTTCTGTGATTGGTGTTGGAATCTAGTGTTCATCGATCGAGTGAACGGAAATATGTGAAGGTCGATGCTGGGAACTTGGAGCCATGACGAGTGAACCATAGGTGGCCAGTAGGGGCCGGTGGCTCGAGTGAGCGCCATGCACGATCTCATCCCAGGGTACGTGGCCATTTCCTCACTCTTCGATCTCTCAATTTTCAAACGCCCCTCTCTCAACCCTGACCAGTAATTTGCAAGCGATATACATATACTACCTATTGCAACTTGAGTTCAACACCTGTTGCACCTAAAGTAGCTAGCTAGGGAGAAGAATGCGCTTGGGGTTGGCCACACATGTGTACGTACTAAAGGATGGCACCGTCGATGGTGATGGTTGATCCGGAGCTACGGAGCTAGCGGGACTACGGGATAGCGTTTGGCCCGCGATCCACGACGTGTTGCCGTCCGTGGCCGCACCCGGGGACGGGAAGGGAAAGCGCACAACAGTTTTTGGCATGCGTACGTATCTGATTAGGAGTAGCTGTTGTGTTCGTTGTATCTGTACAACAAAACAACAGCTATCTGTGTCCATCTGATCGCTCACAAAAAGTACAGCGAATGCCTGAAAAGGATGGACACTGTCCGCGCAGCTTCGGTGTACCCGGTACGTAATGGATGGTGCGTGGCTACGTAGAAGATCCGTCTGTCCAGGATTGAAGCGTCTCCAACGCGCATCATGAAAATGTCCGTACATGTCCAGGCATGACCGTTCGGACATTTTTAGGCTTACACCACACGTCATGAAATCGGACCGGATAGTCTGCACATCTCAAGGCCCACAAACCGGCCCCAAATCTAGGAAGCCATGAAAGAGTCCGAACGTCTGCCGCTTTGGACTCTGACCTATCCAGAACAAACAGTGAGGTTTTGGTTAATCAGCCAGTCAGGGTTTAATTAGGAGGCCAATAGCACTAAAATGTGATAGAGCAGTGCTACACAGACGAAGAGTTGTGCACAATTTATGCACGACGAACAAAAGCATCCGTTGGATTATATTGTCTTACAAATCTGCACCGTTTAAAGAATGCATCGTCCAAAGATCGTGCATGCAGAATCGTGTGTAGAGTAGTTTCGAGTGTGATATGGTGTTTCATTTTTGCGGGTCAAAATGTGATATGGTTGTTGGTCAGTTCAGACCTCTGTAACTTGGCGGGTTCTACTATTGTTTTCTGTTGATTATATGATGTGAGTTGATTAGTGCGTGCGTATGCGCGTACGTGGATGATTATTGGGGGAGGATCAAGGGTACTCGTGAAACAAGCAATCGGCGTCGGCCGGGTCTTTTTTGGTGACAAGGAACTGAATTAATCCTCGTTACCCAACCGGATAACGATCGAGATAGATTTTTTTAATTAAAGAAACACGATCGAGATAGATTTTTTTTAATATAAAAGAAACACGATCGAGATAGATAGGCGTGCCGCTGCTAGTACTTTTCCTTGACCAAAACAGTACAGTAGATGTACGCTGTCGCTCAACGGTCATACAGTACAACAGACTTTTCTGAAGCCAGGCGTAGAAGCACAACAGACTTTTGCACGTATATAGCATGCGATCTGCTGGACTAGATTAACGTTACTGTCGCTGAGGTGCAGGTTCTTTTCTGAAGCAAGCTGGCGCAAAAGCACAGCAGAATTGTTCTTGTTAGAAGAAAGCACACCAGAATTGTGCACGTACCGTACATAGCTGGTGATCAGTGCCAAACCATATCGACCGATGCTGCCTAGGACGGCTACGCCTGCCTGCGACGGGGACCATCCGGTGCTATCGTGAAATGTGCTCCTCCGCCGTCGGATTCTCATATCAGACGACTCCCAACAACTGTGCAACATTTGTAAAAAAGAAATCCTAGAAGTCCAAATATTGCGGCCTGTCCGGGGTTCGTACGCGCCATGACGGGAGAGAAGTTGGGCGTCGGCGAGCAAGATGTGCACGCACGTGCGTGGCGTGCTCTGTCCATGCCGCGTGCGCGTCGACCGGCTCAACCACAGCGCGCCCGTGCGCGAGTCAGCGTGCGTGCAGGTCAGCGGCGCTTGTTTACATGCCTAGCTAGCAGCTACCACATCAAGTTGAATATGTTTGAAGTGAAAAGTAAAAAACAAGATAGTTGAATGAAAGACGATCCATCAGTCTTTATTGATGATAGGCTACTCTCCGTCTTGACTGCATGCACGCTGGAGGGAGGCCCGTTGAACGGGACGATTTAGGGGTCAAACGAAGAAATCACACTGTTATGTCTACACATAGAGCCTAGAGATAGGCTTGATTCGCCTACTCATAGACGTACGGACGGAAGCCACTGTTTTTCAACAGGAGGAATGTTTTAGAAAGCCAAAGTCACAGCTGCTTGTCGGCCGTCCGTTCAAACTCAGCAAATAAACGAGGTCTTGTGAAATGCTTGCTCTGACCGGACCATCGCTTCTTCGAAAATCCAGGAAGGATTGTTTGACTTGATGCACCGTGGGCGGTTCTCAATTAAGTTGACCGTTTTGGTTCATGTGCGCCTGAGCCTGGTGTCGCTGTCGCCCATAAATCCTTTGCCTTCCCTGCAACAGCAGCAGCAGGAACAACGACTGCTTCAGGAATGGCATGATTCAGCTGTCGTCGTTAAATCCTTGCCGTCACTAGCTAGTTTCATCCCTTGTTTTTACTTGATGGGGTCGGGTGCTTCTGTGTCGGTTGTTAGCGCGCGATCGATTGTCGATGTAACCGGCTAACAACTTGCTTAATCAGCGCAACTTCTTTCTGCTAGCTTTTGCACCGCACACGGCCGTACTGCAATCATGCATGTGCTGAGTAATGCTTTTTTAACCTTCCACTACGTAAGCTAATGGTTCCACTAATGCTAGTTAGTACAGGGCAATTATTACATATACTGTGCTTTAGTCTTGACAAGAGAGTACTAGCGGTAGATTAATAATTAACTGATGAAGATCAGGTACAAGCAATGAAGCAAGCACGCGGTCCAGAGTGTTACCGACAGGCAAGCACGTTTTCATGGTGTCCTGTTCTCCTCTGTTCGCGAAAATTCATTCGCCAAGATCACTGTGATACTATGACACTATTCTAATCACTGTGATGTAAGTGGGTGTCGCGCTCGAACTATGTAGCTAGAGTGCGAGAGGATTCATTACAGATAATTAGACAACGAAAGCATAGCGTGTGTGATGGAACATGGCACCTTCCTCGGTGCAAGATAAATATTAGGGTGTGGCTAGGTCTCAGTCGACTGAGACTCAGTCAAGTGACATAGTGTATAAAGAGAATAAAAAGAAAACAAAACTTTGCACGAATCTCTATGCAAGATCAAAGGAACATATCATCGACTGAGACTTCGCGAGGTCTCAGTCGACTGAGACTTAACACCACCGTAAATATTGAGCAGCACCAAGACAAAGCCGTGCTTGGTGGTAACACAAGTACACCCTTGTCATCTTGCTTTGGTTCCTATATATGCATCATAGTCCTCATCATCCTTGTGCTAGCCAGACCCATTTTAACTAATTGAGTAAATTCCAGCTATGATATGCATCATAGACAGCTGCATTGAGTCAAAGTCGAATTTTAGAAGATTTTGTTAAAAAGTTACGAAGAACAACAGATCAAGGGCAATTGCACCGTTCGCAGTAGAGCCTAGCTTGGCAAGCGCGTAATGCTGCAGCACCTTTCGGTCCATCATCCCCTCTTACCAAATGACTAAACAAAGGTGGTGATCGATCCATCATGCGCACATGTGAGCACTAAGGCTAACTAACGCCTAGCTAAGCTCAACAACTGTGCCTAGCTAAGGTTCTTGTTTAATCTTCATCACCGCGCGCCTCGTACGGCCGCATCTGCATGCATGCATATGAGGTGCCGCGATCGATCCAGCTGCTGGGGCCTGGGGTTAATATCTCCGGCCGGTGACGTGTCATCCCATTACCTTGCGAGGGGCCTGATTAAAAAGTTGTTTGATTGCATGTATGCATGCTGGTGTCATCCAAAGCTCAACTGTGACAGCTTGTCTTCACTTCATTTTTTTTGAACGGTCACCGAATTTCCCACGCTTCACTTTTCACTTGGCCGCAATCTTACTGTTCATGTGCTCACTGTCGTCTAGCTCTGCCGCTTCCGCTCATAAACAGGCATGTGAACGTGTCAGACACCTGATTGATTAAAATCAGATCAGTGATACATACACCTGGCTGCTAGTTAATTCAGCGTCACCTTGTGAGGTAATTACACTGTATCAACTATGTACCCATACTTTTTTCAGATCAACCGTCCAAAATGTCCATGCATGCCTCTACAGATGCAAGTACGTACCCCTTACACCTTGTAATCCAAAATCACCGTACCACCTCTAGCTAGTGTGGCAACTACATCAACTATGCAAAGTTTTGCAGCTCAAGTTCAGCCGATCGAGGAAGACATATATTGACCAGCGCTGCGGGTAGTCTGTGGATGAACATTCGTTGGTTCGTACGTACGTTGTGGCAACCGTGCAAAAAGTGCACGCATGTAACGTACCTTAAAGCTAGCTGGCCTGGCAATACGAGCTAATTAGGCTGCTGTCAAAGCCGGCTAAACCGCACGCATGTTCATCCTGGTGTCCCGACTCTCGATTCGATCGACTTACCAACTGCAACCCAACCGCACGCATGTTCTGCGACCAGCACCGAAGAACCTAATGAAGCCAGGTGGGTGATAGATACGACATCAAATTATCAATCATCGGACTAATGTGAGTACGTAGTGCAGTGTACGTGTTACTTTTGGATACACTAGAAAACACACACGTACGTCCAGCTCCAGGAGCAGATATATATACAGTGGCCATACCTAGGAAATTAAAGCGCACACACCAACTGTGGACAACACGTAGTACAATTTCATCCACATAGATACGTGCACCTTTTCTCAGGTGTCACACGGTGGCTCCGGCCGCGCCATGCATTGTTTAATTATAAAAACCAGGCGTTGTGTGGCCTGGACTGGAGCTTGGGCACATGATCTGGCCGCTTGATTAGATATGTGTACATCAGATGAGAATCATCGGAGAGAGAACGTGCATGGACTACTAGCTGGCTCGCTTATACTATATTTTTTGCATGTAGTGTTGTTTAGTTGGAGTAATCAGTGGCCGTCTCCATAGACGCATGTGTGAAGGTCAATGCTGGGAATTTGGAGCCATGACGAGTGAGCCATGGGTGGGTAGCTAGCTAGTAGGGACCGGCGCGAGTGAGCGCCATGCACGATCACATCCCCATCCCATCCCATCCCACAAGACGGACGTGGCCGTTTCCACACCCTTGGATCTCTCAATTTTCAAACACCCGATTCTTGAGCCAGAAGAATGAGCGGCCTTTGAAAAAGATATCAGCCGGATGATTCGGAAACTTGTGTTCGATTGTGATCTTGTTCCTAACTGTCCATAGGGACCAAATCAGCGCCCCAACGCATCTCCACAGAATTCGTGCGTTGGCCCCCTTTTTGAGCCTTAAGTATAGAAAGAAGCACAATACTTCAGTGTGGGTTCCAGTTTTGCGAGAACGTCTCGCGGACGGCGCTCCAAGCAAATCTGGCCATTAAACATCCGAAGAATACGTGGTTTGTGTTTTCCCCTAACCCGCAAATTGTGCAAGCGCCATCGGCCGGCCCATTGCGTTTTGCCACGTTATCCGAGGTCGGCAAGCTGTTTCGGAATAGTTGCCACATGAAAAGCTTGATTTTTAGCGGCAAACCGGCCTTCCATAGCCCCCTGGCCATATCCAGCATGTGTCCCTCGGTCATCTTGGTGTAAAGGAATTTAACAGAGAATTGTTTTGAGGCAGTGAGCTTTCATGCGATGGTGTCGGTCTCGTTGATCAGTCTTCGGTCTGCCCAGGCCGCTACTAGGGCATCCCATCGTGCGGCCTCGGCCGGC
Source organism: Secale cereale (assembly GCA_902687465.1). NCBI lineage: Eukaryota > Viridiplantae > Streptophyta > Magnoliopsida > Poales > Poaceae > Secale > Secale cereale. The sequence goes on from LR738713.1 coordinate 850,734,261, forward strand.
CCCAAGGTCCTAATGAACCCGACCGCAGGCGGGTGAACTCTAAGGGCATCGGAGACCATAATATTGGTGTCCGTGGCAAGATGATAAAGGTCTGGGTGTGACTGCCAAAGAGGTTCACTATCCCACCAATGGTCGAGCCAGAAGCGCGTGTACTCGCCATTGTTGATGCAAAACTGGGCCCCTAGCGTAAAGGCAGGACGAACTGCTTGGATCCCCTTTTAGAAGGCCGATCCATTGGTTTGGGCCTTGAAAACGTTGCCGTTCGGAAAATATTTGGCTAACAGAGCCACATTCATGAGTTTTGAATTTGTGACTCCTAACCCTCCGGCTTTTTTAGGACGACAGACAGCCGCCCATTTAACCAGATGGTATTTGCGTTTGGTTCCAACTCCTTCCCAAAAGAATCGGGACCTGGGTGTGTCAAGTTTGACATGAACACCATCTGCCAATAGATACATCCCCATAGTAAAGATTGGAAGGGAGGAAAGGCTCGTGTTAGTCAAGATGAGCCTTGCCGCCGAGGACATGAATCTTCCCCTCCACGGGCTAACCCTGTTGACTACTTTCCCATAAAGCGGTTCCCACTCCGCTATGGTTAAACCTTTGGACGAGATGGGCAGTCCGAGGTATTTGATCGGGAAGCCTCGCATGAACGCAACGATGGCGCAGATCAAATCGGTGATGGTGAGGGCGAGGCACACCTGAAGCACGCACCACTTGCTATCAACCTCCGCCAAGCGATCTGCCCTTCTGATGGATTTTGGCCCCAATGCCTTCATTTTGCTTTTGCATAATTTACATGGGGCACTTTGTTTTGCCAGTTACTTTGTGCGCGAAAACTATATTGTGGGTCTGTAATACTTTTTAAACTATGGTTCGGATGCTGCTGGTGAGGCTTTATTAATTTAAAGCCGGACCCTCCTAGCGTCTACGTTCGAAAAAAAAAGAATAAGCGGCCATGCATGTGTACGTACGTACATATGTACGTATAAGGAAGGCCGCACAGTCGTGACGGTCGACCAGGAGCAGGAGCTAGCAGGACTACCGTACAGTGTTTGGCTCACGGCCGACGACGTGTTACCGTCCGTGGCTGGACCCCGGGCCGGCCGTGGAAAGCGCATACCTGATTATGATTAGGAGTAGCTAGCTGTTGCGTTCGTTGGATATATCTGTACAGCAAAACAACAGAGATCCATGTCCAAAATGAAAAGGATGGACACTGGGCAGATTCGATGTACCCGCACGTAATAGCGGGCGCGTGGAAGGAGATGGAGCCGCCTGAAAAGGATTAGGAAGCTTTCCCGCGAAAAAAAAAAAGATTAGGAAGCTGGGAAGGTGGAGACGCGGAAAAAAATTATATGAGACCAGGTCTCATATAATGCACGTGAGACCCATTCTGATGGATGACACGTGTCATTCACAAATCACAAAGCATCTAATCTCTCCCCCCCTGATTTCAGGTAGGGTGGGTGGGTGCTTTGTGATTTGTGAATGTCACGTGTCATCCATCAGGATGGGTCTCACCTACTAATCCGTGAGACCTGGTCTCATAGAATTTTTTTTCGTGCAGACGCTCCCCAACCTTTCTGTTTTTTCTTCTTCTTCCTCTTGTACGTGCTAATGAACTGACATCGGTGCTATAAGGATTCGGAGCGAACGCCAGTTCGACCGTCCAATCGCTAACACGAATCTAAATGATTGCTAGTTTGCCACGGCAGAGAAATCATATGTTCGCTCACTGATGTCCACCCATGAACGTTCACGCACTCTCCTTTTCTCCTATGAGAGTGGCGAGTCTTATCCCGCCCCCTCCCCAAACTGATAATACACAGAATTCTTATTTTTGTAATGGCTTTAGGGCCTTGGGTTTATCTAGTAGGAGGCCACCAGTAATAGTGTTATGTAATATGGTTGTTGGTCAGCTGTTCAGACGCTTGTACGTACCTATACTGTTGGCGCTAGTGAACCAGACCATTGTTTTTCCGTAGGTTGTATATAAAAGCATCTCTAGCAGACTCCATATGATGACCCGACCCGCAAAATAATCGTCAAAATACGGGTCCACACGTAAAATGTTGTCAGATCAGACCCCAAAACGCGTCCGACCAGTAAAAGTTTCTGAGCGGCGCGGTAAAATCCCATCTCGAACCCGCAAAAACACAGGTTTCCCCCTCGACCCGGCGGTGCCCTGTATCCCAGAAAAGCGGTTGGCGGGAGGGACATTTCAGCCCGCGCATTTCAGCCCAAGCATTTTCCCCACCACCTTCTGCCGCCGCCCGCTATTGGTCCCGCCCGTTCGCCGCCGGTGATTCTGGCAAAATCTACGGGCGGAATCGCGCCGCGGGGGCGCCCCTCCCCTTTTCCACCTAGCCGCTTCACCGGCTCCCCGGATCCGCCGATCCGAGCTGCCATAGTCGTTGTCGCCGCCCCGGGATCCACCGCCCCAAGCCGTCGGTGAGTACTTGTGCTTGTGCTTTGGGATTCGGTATGCATAGTCGCTTAACGCGGTGTTCATATTTGTGAATTTAGATGGAATTGAGCCCGTGCGGGAAGTTTTTGCTCGAGAATTCGTTCGATTCATAAGACTCGGATGTTGAGACGCTGCAGACGTTGGTGATGGCCCTCACCATGAAGGAGTACGAAGATGAGAACCGAAAGAGACGGCGAGGATTGACCGTCGGCCGTCTTTGCGTTCCTCGAAATTGCCATCACGGGAACGAGATGTTGATGCAAGAATACTTCGCGGACAATACAACATATCCGCCGCACCTCTTCCAGAGAAGGTACCGAATGTTCCGATCACTCTTTGTAAAAATAGTAAAAGCTTGCGAGGCCAATTGTCGTTATTTTACTCAAAGAAGAAATGCCGCAGGCTTGAAGGGATTTAGGGCATATCAAAAAATCTGGGCAGCTATGCGGGTAATTGCATATGGCATTCCGGTTGACTATGTCGATGAGTACCTTCGCATGGATGAAGATACTACAATTGAGTCAGTGCGTAGGTTTGCCAAAGTGATCATCCGTGTCTTTGATCCTGAATATTTTCGGGCACCCAACGAGGAAGACACAAAAAAAATAATTGATGGCACCAAATATGAGAGAAGAGGTTGGCCTGGCATGCTAGGAGTCATTGATTGTATGCACTGAACATGGAAAACCTGCCCGAACGCATGGCGGGGAATGTATTATGGCAAGTCTCATGATGCAACAATTGTGTTAGAGGCCATAGCATCCGAAGATTTATGGATTTGGTATTGTTTTTTTGTATGCCAAGTACTCTCAATGATATCAATGTGTTGCAACGGTTTCATTTGTTTGCTAGGCTTGCTAGTGGTGATGCTCCTGCTTGCAACTACACTATCAATGGGTATGAATACACAAAGGGGTACTATCTTGCATATGGTATCTATCCTTCTTGGTGCACATTTTTCAAAAGCATCAAAGACCCTCAAACTAGGAAACAATGTGTTTGCAAGGGTACAAGAGGCATCCCGAAAATACATTGAAAGGTCATTCGGGGTTTTTCAATCTAGGTTTGCCATTGTTCGTGGTCCTGCTCATTTTTGGGACAAGCGATCCTTGAAAAACATTATGACATGTTGTGTTATTCTTCCTAATATGATTTTCGAAGATGACAGAGGCATGAACTTGAAGTTCTTCGACGACATTGTGGGTAGCCGTGTCAAACTAGCTAGAGACCCTAACTGCATTAGAGCATTTCTTCAGACCTACCGGGAGATTGAAAATCAAACACACACTTTCAGCTTTAGGAGGATCTCATTGAGCACCATTGGCAAAGGGCGGGGCAGTAACACATTCAATTTTTGCATTAATTTCATTTAATTCGTGTGTGATTTGTTCCTGGGATAAGTTTTGTATTAAATTATTTAGTTTGCTTCGATGATTTCAATAATTATTCTAATTTGAATGATTGTTGTATTGTAATTCTAAATATGTGACATATGTGTCAAATTCGGATAAAAATGGTTTTGCGAATACTCCTTTTATAGTTCCGCTATGCGGGATCTGCTCGGCAGGCACCCGTGCCGGCCCGGGCCCGCAAAACCGTTTTTCCGCGAACTGTAAATGAGTTTTGCGGGTCGGCGATATGCAGGGTCTGCTCTAAACAGTTGTTAGGCGTGAGTTGATTAGGGCGTGCGCATGGTATATATGTGCGTACGTGGATGATTATTGGGGTCTATTAACCAAGAGCGCTGATGAAACATGCAATCGGATAACGATCGAGATGGGTCAGATAGATAACGTGCGCATGGTACTTTTCCTTGACCAGGTAGCTATCTTTTTTTTTTTGAACCGGGCCTCAACCCCTTTCCATTACTCGCATAACGGAAATACAAATAGTTCAGACTTACATAAAGTTTTCAACAGACCACCAAACCAAAAGGAGACTAAAAGGGGGAAAGGCGAGTTCAAAGCATCACTGGGAAACCCACCATGGACACTCGTCATCGAGCAGCCCACCGCAGGGCGAAAACCCAGTGACACCCAAAAGATCCCGCAACCGATCAGAGTTTTAACAACCACAAGGCACGCAACAGAAACTAGGAACATAACAGACAATGCACCCTCCGCCAGGCTCACAGGCGAGCAAAGAAGTACTCGCACAGGAGTAAAGATCATCGCTGGAAGTAGGTCACTCCATCGCAGAGTTGATTGGAGCTGCACAGATCCTCATCAGCATCGAAGTAGTGGTCTTGAGCATTTTTGCTCCGCGTTCCATGGCTTCCCGATCATCTCCAGCCATCAATCCTGCTCAGTATGTCAGCAGACCACAAACATCATAAACAATGTTAAAAGGGGTCTTGAGAGATTTTTGTTCAAAAGTAACTTGATTGCGGCAGTTCCAGATTGCCCAGCTCACAGCTGCCAATCCAAAGGTATAGAACAGAACACCATCAGGAAGAAAGGCATAACACCAAGAATAGTACTGCCAAATGTTATTTGGACATAGAGATGTGCCCAACACACATCCAATGGTCCTCCAAACAACTCTGGCCACAGGGCAAGTGAAGAATAGGTGTTGAGCCGTCTCGATATCCCTGCAAAACGAACAGCTAGGGTTGCCGGCCCAATTGCGTCTCTTCATTACCTCTCTAGTCAAGACAGAGTTTTGGAAAAGTTGCCATAGGAAAATTTGGATTTTAAGGGGAATTTTTGCTTTCCAAATCCACCTATAATCACAGCCCGCCAGATGTCTCTCCAGGTAGGTATAAACAGATTTGGTTGAGAACTTCCTTTTCTTACCCAGATTCCAGCAGATCTGGTCAGATTCAGCGGAAAGATTCCAGGAGTTCACCGTCTCCATCATAACATTCCACTGGTAGATCAGAGGAGGATGGAGGTTCCTCCTAAAAAGATCATTGCCCTCAAATTTCTTGAAGTCACTTACAGTGATCTCCTGATAGTTGCAAATACCAAATAAGTCAGGAAAGTGGTCTTTCAAAGGAGTATTATCTCTAATCGGATCCTTCCAAATCCTAACCAGGTTTCCAGAGTTCATGATAACTTTCCTTCCAGCTAAATATATATCTTTCACTTTCATAATAGCTTTCCATATAGGCGAGTCTCCAAATTTACCTTTAATCGAGGCAACAGTATCATTTTTGAAGTATTTGGCTCGAACAACATCTTGCCATAAGCCTTGTTGCGTTTCCAGCTTCCACCACCATTTGGTGAGGAGGCTGATATTCTGTCTATGTAGATCTTTAACACCCAAGCCTCCTTTGTTTTTAGATCTACAAATTCTGGACCATTTAACCAAGTGATAACGTCGACGACCATCCGTCTCTTGCCAGAAGAACTTTTTTCTATGTTTGTCTAGTTTATCAATGATTTTTTTAGGGATCAGAAACATAGACATATAATAAAAGATGATACTGGTAAGAGAGGAATTGCCAGGTAGCTATCTGTTACTGTCGCTCGTACTTGCAGCTGTGAGTTGTTTTGTGGAGCAGACAGGCGCGAAAGCACAACATAACTTGCACGTATATATGTTGCCGAACCATATCGATCTCCTTTCCAACGATGTGCTTGAGGTATTCATTGACCAGACACAGCCTGAACGGAGCGCGCGGTCGACCAAAGCTACCCCGTGGATTTTTCTGCTCCGTACGCGCCGTGGCACGAAAGCTAGCTCGCGGAGTCGCGGTGGTAGAAAGTTTTTTTTTTCGGAAAAACTTTCAATCTACTCATCTTCAATCGTGACAGTACAACGCACACTAGAAATAATAAAAATTACATCCAGATCCGTAGACCATCTAGCGACGACTACAAGCACTGAAGCGAGCCGAAGGCGCGTCGCTGTCATCGCTCCTCACTCGCTGGAGCCAGGCAAACGTTGTTGTAGTAGACAGTCGGGAAGTCGTCGTGCTAAGGCCCCATAGAACCAATGCACCAGAATAGCAACCGCCGCAGATGAAGATTGTAGATCAAAAGTATCCAACCTGAAGACACACGAACAGAGACGAACGACGAACTGTGGTAGAAAGTTGGGCGTCCGCGAGCGAGACGTTTGTTTTCCAGCACGCGCGCTCTGTCCCAAAATGGGGTGGTGCCGTGTGGAACAACGGGTGGTGGGCGCGCGCAACCGGTCGCCGATCGCAGGGGCCGGGATGGGCATGGCATGCTCCATCCGTGCCGCGTGCGCGTCGACCGTGCGCGGCGGTGACGAGTCAGCGCGCGTGCATGTGGAAGAGTTCGGCGCTCGTACTATGCGTGGCTAGCATCTACCTTACCGGGCTGGGCAGTGTTAGGCTACCTAGCTAGGCCTCCAATTACGCATGTAAACTCCGGCCGGCAAAGACTCAAAAAGCAGCGGCGACGCCCACGACGACGATGGGAGGCGGCCGATCACAAATCACCTCACGCACTCTCGCAAAGCGGCTTGGCCTCGTCGCATCATCCATCGCGATTACGACCATCTCTTCCAATTGGTAGTCCGTGAATCTCCGTCATTCTCGACTAGCTAGCAGGATCGTGATCAGCCTTTGAGGTATCTGTAAGTGACGTCCCTAAGTGGAGCATTGATTAGTGTTGTATTCACAGTTTTTCAGCTCAAGTTCAGCCAAGAGACATATTGATTGTGCTGATCGGTCTGCTCCGTGCATGGTCAGTGGCTGAACCTTCGTTCATTCGTTGTGAAAAGTGACCACCGTGCAAACAAGTGCATGCATATACGTACCTTAAAGCTGACGTATTGAGCCAGCTACGTACAATACAGTGTGTTCAAAGCCTGTTAAAACTAGCTTATATATGCAGGCATCAAATATCATTATTCCAAGCAAAGGCCTACCCACTGACTGCACGCATGTTCTGCGACCAGTATGCAAAGAACCTAATTAAGCCAGAGATGGGCGGATGATAGGATAGCAATCATGCATCAGCTCTAGAGTAGTGCAGTGTACGTGTTACTTTTGGATATAGTACAAACTACAAAGCACACACGGCCGGTCCACATCTTTGGTGTATGCATGCCAGGTGGTAGCACAAGACCCATTCGGCAAATTTGACTATTTTGACCTGTTGTGGCAACCAATTCACAGAATGAACTGCTCGCGAAAATATTTCACAGCCGTAACCCTTTTGTGTAGCGCCTGTCACGACGGCGCTGCACCCTTCTGTGAGCGAGACTTGTTTTCTAGCATGCGCGCTTTGTCCGGCTGGGAACGGAGCAAGGGGGTGGTGGGCGCGCGCAACCTATCGCCGATCGGGATGCGCACGCACGGCGCGTGGCGTGCTCTGTCCGTGCCGCGTGCGCGTCGACCGGCTCGACCACAGCGCGCCCGTGCGTGAGTCAGCGTGCGTGCAGGTCATACGTGCCTAGCTAGCAGCTACACATGGAGTTAGGCCACCAATTATGCAACGTTAGGCCACATCGAGTTAGACGACGACGCGGCAGGTATCACAGCGTATGTTGTGACAAAAGAATGGCAGCACAGCGTGATGCCCATATGCTTGGATAAAAAAGAAAGGAGGGCCGGAGGGTGATGCGTGATCGATCGGTGGAAGAGTTGGAGACTGCTCTCCGTTTTGGGTGCATGCACGCTGGTGGGACACCTGTTGAACGGGACGATTTAGGGGTCAATTGAAGAAATCACACTGTTATGTCTACACATAGAACCTAGAGATAGGCGTACGGACGGCTGCTACTGTTTTCCAACAGGAGGAATGTTTTTAAAAGCCAAAGTCACAGCTGCTTGTCGGCCGTCCGTTCAAACGGTGTGAAAACCACTGGCTAGCTATTTTTTTAGACAATCACGCGAAAACTTTATTAACCCGTCACAATGTTTACATTGACGAAAGAAAGAACTCCCGACTGACCTAACCAAACATGACGGTCAACCGTGAGTGAAAGAGAATGTTTCGCTTGATTGTGAGCCTTATAACCACTGGCTAGCTAAGCTACGAGGTCTTGTGAAATGCTTGGCCCAATTAGTTATGCTCAGTTCAGAAAAGGGCTTGCTCTGACCGGACCATCGCTTCTTCGGAAATCCAGGAAGAATTATTTGACTTGATGCACCTTGGGCGGTTCTCAATTAAGTTGACCGTTGGTTCATGTGCGCATGAGCCTGGTGTCGCTGTCGCCGTCAACTCGTCCTTCCATGCAACAGCAGCAGCAGGAACAACGACTGCTTCGGGAATGGCATGATTCAGCTGTCGTCGTGAAAATCCTTGCCTAACTAGTTCCATCCCTTGTTTTTACTCGATCGGCCCGGCTGATTCAGTGTCGGTTGTTAGCGATCGATCGTCGATGTAACCGGCCAACAACTTACTTAATCAACGCAACTTCTTTCCGCTAGCTTTTGCACCGCACACGGCCGTACTGCAATCATGCATGTTCCGAGTTGTAACTACCTAAGCTAATGGTTCCACTAATGCTAGTTAGCATAGTGCAATTATTGCATATACTGTGCTTTAGTCTTGACAAGAGAGTACTAGCGGTAGATTAATAATTAACTAATGAAGATCAGGTACAAGCAATGAAGCAAGCACGCGGTCCAGAGTGTCACCGACAGGCAAGCACGTTTTCATGGTGACCTGTTCTCCTCTGTTCGCGAAAATTCATTCGCCAAGATCACTGTGATACTATGACACTATTCTAATCACTGTGATGTAAGTGGGTGTCGCGCTCGAACTATGTAGCTAGAGTGCGAGAGGATTCATTACAGATAATTAGACGACGAAACCATAGCGTGTGTGATGGAACATGGCACCTTCCTCGGTGCAAGATAAATATTGGGGTGTGGCTAGGTCTCAGTCGACTGAGATTTCACAAAGTCTCAGTCAAGTGACATAGTGTATAAAGAGAATAAAAAGAAAAAAAACTTTGCACGAATCTCTATGCAAGATCAAAGGAACATATCATCGACTGAGACTTCGCGAGGTCTCAGTCGGCTGAGATTTAGCACCACGGTAAATATTGAGCAGCACCAAGACAAAGCCGTGCTTGGTGGTAACACAAGTACACCCTTGTCATCTTGCTTTGGTTCCTATATATGCATCATAGTCCTCGTCATCCTTGTGCTAGCCAGACCCATTTTAACTAATTGAGTAAATTCCAGTTATGATATGCATCACAGACAGCTGCATTGAGTCAAAGTCGAATTTTAGAAGATTTTGTTAAAAAGTTACGAAGAACAACAGATCAAGGGCAATTGCACCGTTCGCAGTAGAGCCTAGCTTGGCAAGTGCGCAATGCTCCAGCACCTTTCGGTCCATCATCCCCTCTTAACAAACGACTAAACAAATATGTTGCTTAACCAGGTGGTGATCGATCCATCGTGCGCACATGTGAGCACTAACGCTAACTAAAGCCTAGCTAAGCCTCGTACGGCCGCATCTGCATGCATGCATGTGAGGTGCCGCGATCGATCCAGCTGCTGGGCCTGGGGTCAGAGGGTGTTTGTTTCCAGGGACTTATTGATCTAGGGACTTAAAAAAGTTCCTATAAGTCCCATCTAAACCAAACGGGAGGGACTTATAGGGACTTAAAGTGGGCATTTGAGACTTATCAAATAAGACTCTTAAGGAGGGACTTATAAGGACTTATAGTTGTAATATGGTCTTCTAATCCATGTTAAGTCTCAGGAACCAAACAGGTAGGAACTTTTGAGGGACTTATGACTTATAAGTTGGGACTAAAAAAAGTCCTAAGACTTATGAACCAAACAGGGCCTTAATATCTCCGGCTGGCCACGTGTCATCCCATTAGCTTACGAGTAGTGGCGGAGCTATGCACAGGCAAAACCGTGCCTTGGCCCGCCCAGCATTACGGCCATCGCGTGTATTATGTAGTAATTACTGTGCACATCTGCTACAGTATACAAAGGCGGCCCGCCCAGTCCCGCTGGGCTAGCTCCGCTAGTGCTTACGAGGGGCCTGATTAAAAAGTTGTTTGATTGCATGTATGCATGCGGTGTCATGCAAAGCTTAACTGTGACATCTTCACTTCACTTCATTTTTTTGAATGGTCACCGAATTTCCCGCGCTTCACTTTTCACTTGGCCCCAATCTCACTGTTCATGTGCTCACTGTTGTCCAGCTCTCCAGCTTCAGCTCATAAAGAGGCATTTGAGAGTGTCAGACACCTGATTGATTAAAATCAGATCAATGATACATGCCTGTACGGATGCAAGCATGGGTGGATCTGGCCCCAGGCAGCCCAGGCCATTGCCTGGGGCGTGGGATTTCTCTTAGCCTATATACATATAAAAAGTTAGTTCGGCCTGGGGCGCAACCCACCTCAAGCCCAGGCAGCCCGGCTAACTAGCCCAATCGCCTAGCGCCCAGGCCATCGTTGCCTGCTTTCTGTCCGCACGGACTGAATTGGACGAACGAAACCAGCCGCCCCTTCTTCCCCCGACTTGGACAAACCCTTGCCTGCTGGTGCCGCTGGCCGCCGCCACCTGCCGTCACGCCATTCGAGCCTATCCAACCCCCCCCCCCCTTTCCAGTCCGTTGCCCGCCCCTTCGATCCCTTTTGGGGTCGTGCGGACGTCAGGTTGTGCCGCTACCGCACTGCTAGCTGCTGCTTCGTCCGGCGAGGCGTGGAGGCAGTGACTCGGGCGAGGCTTGGTGTCCGATGAGGTGCTTGATCCCTTCTTCCTGCCGTCCGGTGAGGTGTTGGTTTGCGAGGAGCCGAGCCGCAACACAGAGCAGAGCAGAGAAGTATTGCTTAATGCCTTGATGTGTTTGTTTTGTTTTCTAGATGTCACTGTTTGATGATTATTTTCATTGCTAGATGCCGCTGTTTGTTAGATGTGGAAACCTATTTAGACATTTAGTAATTTTGTTTCTATAAAATGTTACAGGAAGGCAAGATGAGTAACAAAAACAAGACATTCAATTCAGTTTTTTCAAGTTCATTGAGCGATTTCAAGGTTATCGCAATCGCAGATGCCTTTTGCCTCGTCCTAGACATAATTCTCAAATTTTGCATCTATTATTAACTCTTTTACCTGCTATATTATACACCGATTTGCATTTCAAAATTTATTATTCAAGGTTTAGCATCTTCTGCTATTGGGGATGTAGTCATGGGAGGAATCAACCAATCATTTGATTTGGTATCAATCTTTTGTGTCATTTTTATACGCTACATATTGTCTTTTGATTTATCTTGCTATATTAGTAGACCCAACATGGAACAAATATTGCTGTTGAATATTATGTTTGGTGTATTATTAGTTGTGCAATATAGATTCACTTTCGTATGCCTTGAAACTGAAAAAAATTTAAGATATTTTTTAGCCCTTAGTTTCTCGTCTGGGGCGTCAGCCAATCCTGGCTCCGCCACCGGATGCAAGTACATACCCCTTACACCTAGTAATCCAGAATCACTGTACCAGCTCTAGCTAGTGTGGCAACTACATCAACTATGCAAAGTTTTGCAGCTCAAGTTCAGCCGAGGAAGACATATATTGACCAGCAGCGGCTGGTAGTCTGTGGATCAACATTCGTTGGCTCGTACGTTGTGGCAACCGTGCAAAAAGTGCACCCAAGCACGCACCTTAAAGCTAGCTGGCCTGGCAATACGAGTTACCAGTAATTACTCATTCCGTTCCCAAATATATGTCTTTCTAGACCTTTCAAATGAACTACAAGATACGGATGTATGTAGACATATTTTAGAGTGTAGATTCACTCATTTTGCTTCGTATATAGTCACTTGTTGAAATCTCTAGAAAAACAAATATTTTGGAAAGGGGGGAGTAGAATGCCGTCAAAGCCAGCTAAACCTAGGCAGACATCTAAAACTTGGAACATCGATCTTTGCAGGTTTCCTGCCGGTGTCTCGACTCTCGATTCGATCGACCTACCAAGTGCACGCATGTTCTGCGACTAGCATGCGAAGAACCTTATAATTAAGCCAGGTGGGTTATACGATAGCAAATTACTACGTATTTTTTTGAGACGGAACACGGTATCGATTTATCAATCACCGGAGTACGTATGTGAGTAGTGCAGTGTACGTGCTACTTTTGGATACACTACAAAGCACACACGTACGTACGGCCGGAGTATGCATGAATGCCAGGTGTTAGAACAGGACTCCTCCTCCTCCAATCATCGGCCTAGAGCAGATATATATACAGGCGCTGCGGCCACAACGAGGAAACTAAAGTGTTAAAGCGCACACACCAACTGTGTACAACACGTAGTACAATTTCGTCCACATGCATACCTACACCTTTTTCTCAGGTGTCACACGGTGGCTCCGGCCGTGCCATCCATTGTTGAACTAAACCAGGCGTTGTGTGGCCTGGACCGAGTGATCCATAGGTGGCTCCGGCCGTACAATCTCAATGGACGCATGTGTGAAGGTCGATGCTGGGTATTTGGAGCCGTCACGACCGAGTGATCCATAGGTGGCTCCGGCCGTACAATCTCAATGGACGCATGTGTGAAGGTCGATGCTGGGTATTTGGAGCCGTCACGACCGAGTGATCCATAGGTGGCTAGCTGCTAGAGAGGCCGGAGCAAGTGAGCGCCATGCACGATCCCATCCCACAAGACGGACGTGGCCGTTTCCACACCCTTCGATCTCTTAATTTTCAAACACCCGTTTCTGAGCCAGAATAATGCGCGTGGTCATGCACGTGTACGTACGTACGTACAACGTACAAGGAAGGCCGCACAGTGGTGATATTCTGCGCGTGTTCATGCACGTGTATGTACGTATGTACAACGTACAAGGAAGGCCGCACAGTGGTGATGGCCGATCAGAGCAGGAGCAGGAGCAGGAGAAGGAGCTGGCGGGACTACCGTACAGTGTTTGGCTCACGGCCGACGACGTGTTACCGTCCGTGGCCGGACCCCGGGCGGCCGCGGAAAGTGCACACGTGATTAGGAGTAGCTAGCTGTTGCGTTCGTTGGATCTGTACAGCAAAACAACATAGATCCATGTCCAAAAGGACAGCGAACACCTGAAAAGGATGGACACTGGGCAAATTCGGTGTGCGTTGCTACGTGGAAGAAAATGGAGCCGCCTGAAAAGGATTAGGAAGCTGGAAAGGTGGAGACGCTCCCCAACCTTTCTGTTTTCTTCTTCTTCTTCTTCTTGTACGTGCTAATAAACTGACATCGGTGCTATAAGGATTCGGAGCGAACGCCAGTTCGACCGTCCAATCGCTAACACGAATCTATATGCTTGCTAGTTTGCCACGGCGGAGAAATCATATGTTCGCTCACTGATGTCCACCCATGAACGTTCACGCACTCTTCTTTTCTCCTATGAGAGTAGTTGAGTCTTATATACCGCTCCCTCCCCAAACTTTCCCCTCGCATTCGCTATCACACTCGATGCCCTGTTGCCGACGCTGTCTCAGCTCCCGTCGCCGACGCTCGCGCATCTCTATCAACGCCACATCCGAGAGATCCTTCTCCTGCCCGAAGGCCCGACAACAAGTTCCACCCCCGCCCCCTATATTCTCTACAACACAGGCATTGCTATGCGACTTGTTGCTATCGTGGTGTTGGGTGTGTTTTGAGGAGGCGACATGGGAGATGGAGGGCAACAACGAGTCGCCGCGTTCCGCCGTGGACGATTGAGAGTCGTCATCGCAGGCCATCTCTGATCTATTGGCACCACGACTGCTGACTGTCGAGGAACCGCTATCGGAGATGGAGGGCGACGACGAATCGCTGCGTGTGGTGGACGACGAGCGGGTGGAGACGTCGCTGTTCCTTTTGTTTTCAGATCGACACTACCATGCTCGGCGAACTTTGATGACCATGCCACTAAGGTATTGATTTGTGTCGAACTTCATGTCCCCAGTTTTTTTTTAAATTATTTTTCAACTGGGTTTTAGTGGGTTTGTAGAGGCGGGATCCCGCAGTGTGGTGTGGCTGAGAATTGAGCGGCATAGTTCATTTCAAACGGCGACAAGCTTCTAAATTGGAGCCACTAAAATGGATTATGAAAAGCCATAAATTTATGAGCTTTTATGGCTTTTTGTCAAAATAGAAAAACCGCAAAAGCAAAAGCAAAAGCCCAAACAAACAGAGCCTTAGTGGTGCTGAATCCTGACCGGTCTTGAGAGTTGGGGGTTGTAATTTAGACGATATTTGAGTTCGGGGTTGTAAATTAGAATAAGGCAAGAGTTCAGGATTGAAATATGCACTTATTTCTTTTCCTTGACCAGGTAGCTACTACTTCCTTCGTCCGAAAAATACTTGTTTAGGAAATAAATACAAATGGATGCATCTAAAACTAAAATACATCCAGATACATATATTCCTCGGATAAGTATTTCCGAACGAGGTGAGTATCTGTTACTCCGAGCTAGCTAGCTCCCGGTTGGAGAAAGAAAGTTGGGCGTCCCCGAGCGAGCGAGACGTTTGTTTTGCTCTGTGCCGAAACGGGGCGGTGCCGTGTGGAACAACGGGTGGTGGGCGCGCGCAACCGGCCGGTCGCCGATCCGGACGCGCATGGCATGCTCTATCCGTGCCGCGTGCGCGTCAACCTCAATCCGGCCCGTGGATTGCGGCTGGCAAAGACTCAAAAAGCAGCGGCGACGCCGACGACGATGGGATGCGGATCACACATCACCTCAGGCACTCTGGCAAAGTGGCTTGGCTCGTCGCATCATCCATCCCAATTACCACCATCTCTTCCGATTGGTTAGTCCGTGAATCTCCCTCGTTCTCGACTAGCTAGCAGGATCGTGATCAACCTTTGAGGTCTCTGTCATTATCTTTTCACGTACGTTGCCGATGCACACACAGCGAGATGCATGCATGCTTGGACAAAAAACGGAAGCGCGCACGGATCCTGATCCCGTCGGTCGATCCGCTTATCGTCATGCTTTCCCTAGACTAGACTCAGTGGCGGATCCAGGATTGGAGCAAGCCCCGGGCCCAAAAAAATTTTTTGTCACGAGAAAAAAACTTAAAATCCATCAAGCTACAGCTACCTCAAAAGAATACCTCAAATATGGCTCAATTGCGCCAAAAATTTAGAATTTAAGCTCAATGCGTAAAGATACAAACAAAATATAGATAGAAAGATGACAAGAACTACGAACAGTACGTGCAGTAAAAAAAGTATCAAATCAATGATTTGCTTCATCAGTGTCTTCCATAACTTGATCAACGGTGGATGAAGAGCCAACACCTTAGAGAAATCAAAAGCAAAATTTCATAAGAGAAAACATAAACATCAAGTGAAACAATTAACATTGTACAAAGTTGAAAACTTACTACTACGATGAGGTAAAGCTCCTTTGCGAAATCTATAGGCTTGGAAGCGATATATAATAGCATCATCATCAACTTTGGCAAATATTTCTCGCTCAATATTGCACACCATGGAATAATTCAACCAATCATCACCCCTTATTCCTCAACTCAGTCTTGATAATACTCATAGCTGAGAAAGCTCTTTCCACTGATGCGGTTGCAACAGGCAAAATCAATGCCAACTCAATAAGACGATATACCAAAGGAAAGACTATGTGTCTATCAGTTTGAACCATCTTCACAGCAAGACTACCAAGGTCATTACAAGTAACAAAACTTGAATCAGCTCTCACATCAGCAATGAAGTTTTCAAGTTGGTTTCTAAGGACAAAAGAAATCTCATATATGGAGAAACCAACAATTAGATACTACAATACTTCTATTAGTAAGGAACAAAACAACAACTAACATAAAAGGTACAAAGTTACTAACCTTAAAACCATAGCCATTTGCTCCTTTATTGATGCATCTCTGGACTCATCAACAAGTAAAGAAAAATTCCTATCTCCAATATCATCAATAATTGCTTTGGTGGTCTCTTCTGCACAAGCTTGACACAGTTGCAATTGTATCCCATGTGAAGTCATCAAATGGTTCCCGCCCGCACTATCAAGCAAAGTCTTAGCATTTGAATCCTTCTCCCTGTACCAACTCATCATCTCCAAAAAATTCCCCCTATTCTTTGAGCTCGATCTCTCATCATGACCACGAAAAGCAAGAGCTTGTAATAGAAGAAATCTGATAACACCCAAAATAATGACAAGACGAGCTCTATATTCTTCTTCGTTCTTTTTGGTGCCACGATCGAGCACATTTTCCATGGATTGTCTTTGATTTTTGAATGCCACATATTGTTGTCTAGCTTTATTGTGAGCACTATCATGTTTACCAACATGTGTATCAATAATACTAAGTCCATCCTTCCAATTTTTAAACCCTACTGTTGTGAATGCCTCAACACCATAGTTTTCTGCTCTAGGTTGCTTAAAAAGAAAGTAATAGAAACAAAATGCCGCCTCCTTAGCAACACTATATTCCAACCAATCCGAATGCTTCCCGAACCATTTAGCTTGAAAGGATCTCTTTTTTAAAGATGTTCCTCTAGTTTCTTTTTTAAATTTATGTCCAGTTGGTTGGCATGGACCCATATTTACATACATCCTTCTAGCTACATCTCTAATGTCCGGATCTAAGCTTTCAATGGGTTTTCTAAGACCAGGATCAGGTTGAATATCACCTTCCCTCAGTTGACCACGAGAAGAATCTGGAATATTACTTTCTCGAGTTGAGATTGAAGGCGGGTTGTTTGAAGTCAATGGCGGTGGTCCCATTTCTGCATTGCTTTCATTTTCTGGAGTTGCTTCGGTCCTCTCATCCCCTTCATTTCCTCCGGCTAAATCCTCGGGTGTAGACACTTCTGTTGCTGCCACAGATGAGAAATATCTCTTCATCTTGTATTCTACAAAATAAAATGAAATTGATATTAACAGTAGCAACAACAACATTCACATTCACACACTACACACTACATCATGTCATCATCTACATGCACATATTTCTACTACACACTACACAGACACTACAACTACATCATCAACAGCAGCCATTACCCTTTCAAAAAAAAAAAACAGCCATTAGCCCATTACCACTAGACGGAGAGGAGCAGCAGCGAAGCAGCTGCGCCAGCAAGGGCAGTCCAGTGCTGGCCTACTGGGAGCAGCAGCGAAGCAGAAGCGCCTGACGGCGGCGGCACGAGCCGGCGAGCGGCGGAGGCGGGAGGCCGGAGGGCGGAGGGCGCAGTCCTGGCTCCTGGGAGGCCGGAGGGCGGAGGGCGGAGGCCCGGCCGCGCGGGCGAGTGGCGGCGGAGCCGGCGAGCCACGGCCGCGCGGGCGAGTGGCGGCGGAGCCGGCGAGCCGCGGAGGTCCGACCTGGACCTCAACCTGGGACCAGCCGACCAGGGAGGCAGGGACGGCCGGCAGGGGCCGCCGCCCGCCGGCCGGGGAATGGGGGAGCCGGGGAGGCGCCGGACCGGAGCGGAGAGGGGGGAGGAGTCAGACTGGAGCGGAGAGGGGGGAGGAACGAGGAGTCACGGGCGGCGGCGGCTAGGTCTGAGGCTCGGGGCGGGGCGGATTCCTTCTGGTCCGGTCGGGGGTCAAGCGAGCTGAGAGTGAGTTGGATTGGGCGTGAGTTGGGTTGGGCCTGGCTGTGTGTTGGGCTAAGCCCCGGGCCCAATTCAAAAACATGGATAGATAATAACTAAAAAAAAAGGCACACCCCGGGTCTGGGCCCTGGGGGCCTGGGGCCCAGATCCGCCCCTGACTAGACTGGAGGAGGAGGAGGATACCGAACGGAGACACTTCCGCTGCTGTGTTTGGATGCACATGCACGCTCGCTGGAAGAAGGCCTGGATCCTACAAACTACTCCCTCCATTCCTAAATATATTTTTTAGACATTTCAATATAAACTAGATCTGTATGTCTATGGATGTAGTTTAAAGTGCAGATTCACTCATTCTGCCATGTATGTAGTACATATTGGAATATCTAAAGAGACTTATATTTAGAAAACAGAGGCATTAGAAGGACACACGTTAGGGGTCAGACCAACTCAAACAGTTAGAGCATCTACAACCGTACTTGACAAATCAGACACCTCAAACGCTCGCGGATAGTGAGTGGTCAGTCCTTAAGTAATCTCTTTCACGATCGGATACCTCGATTCAGAAACTTTAAATCATACTGCTACTACATGTAACGTAAATCTAACCTACAGAGCCCGGAACAATGATGATGCCGGTGGACCAGAGATCGGTGATGGATCCATCCTAAGACGAACAGGTGACATCCATCATGGCGCGGTTGCGGTGTTTGGACTGATGCATCATACGGGGCGCCAGAGAATGCAACTTTGCCTCACGGACATCCACCGGCTGATCGGCCTTGCCTGGTTAATTCAGCATCACCAGCAACACCTAGCTAGGGTGGTAATGATATCTGCTACGTATGCACAAATTTTTCCGATCAAGTGGAGCAGAGGGAGATTTTGGCCTGTGATAAAACTTCGCTAGTTCGTCGTGGGGACCGTGAAAGTTCCTTGATTAGTCTTGCATGCGCAGTTTTTCAGCTCAAGTTCAGCCAAGGGACATATGGATTGTGGTGATCGGTCTGCTCCGTGCATGGTCTGTGGATGAACCTTCGTTCATTCGTTGTGAAAAGTGACCACCGTGCAAACAAGTGCATGCATATACGTACCTTAAAGCTGACGTATTGAGCTAGCTACGTACAATACAGTGTGTTCAAAGCCTGTTAAAACTAGCTTATATATGCAGGCATCAAATATCATTATTCCAAGCAAAGGCCTACCCACTGACTGCACGCATGTTCTGCGACCAGTATGCAAAGAACCTAATTAAGCCAGAGATGGGCGGATGATAGGATAGCAATCATGCATCAGCTCTAGAGTAGTGCAGCGTACGTGTTACTTTTGGATATTACAAAGCAGACACGGCCGGTCCACATCTTTGTTGTATGCATGCCAGGTGGTAGCACAAGACCCATTCTTCTCCAATCATCAGCAAGGAGCAGATATAGAGACAGCTAAACAGTGGCCAAAGACAGGAACTACTAAAGCGCAGGCTACAACACCGGTGGCGGAGCTTGATGAAGATTGTTGAGCAGACGAAGAACATAAGTTATGCATGAACTTTGAGAAATGTTTGATATTCAAATCTAATACTCTATCCATCCCAAAATAAGTGTCTCAAGCTTATAAACTTGAGACACTTATTTCGGGTATAAGCTTGAGACACTTATTTCGGGACGGAGGGAGTAATTAAAAGTTACACTTAAGAATTTTTGTACAGCAGGAGGCAATGGCCCCCTTTGCCCCATGAAGCTCTGCCGCTCCTGTACCGAACGTACATTTCTATCATGCACACATCTTTTCTCAGGTATTACCATTGTTTAAAGCTGGCGCTGTGTGGCCTAGAGCTCGGGCACATGATCTGGCCATTAGATAAACACTAGCACATCAGACGATCAATCATCAACGGGCTGGCGAGCAAGCGAAAGAATGTGCGTGCATGGACGATCTTACATGTAGTGGGTGGTGGGTGTCTCCATGGACCGTGGACGCATGTGTGCCTACGTACGTACTGGCGTTATTATACTATAGTGAGATGCTTTTGTGTGATTGGTGTTGGAATCTATCCAGCGTTCATCGAGTGATCAGAAAGCTCTCAAGGTCGATGCTAGCTCGGAAAGTTGGAGCCATGACCGAGTGCACCATATATAGATGGCTAGTAGTAGTTGTAGTAGTAGCAGTAGTACGGACCCGCGCGCGGCTCGAGTGAGCGCTATGCACGATCACATCCTATAGGACGTGGCACTTTCTACATTCTTGGATCTATCAATTTTCAAACACCCCTCTCGGAGCTCAGAAAGCGAACGATATAGTACACGTATATACACAAGTTGAACACCCATATCTATATGGCTCTATATGTATATATGTCTAGCTACCTAGTAGAACGTGCAGTACGAGAGATGGTCGTGGAAAGCGCACAGCTGTTTTTGGCATACTTACATACTGTAGTACGTACAGTACGTGATTAGGAGTGGCTGTTGCGTTCGTTGGATCTGTACAGCAAAACAACAGAGATCGATCCGTGTCCAACTGATCGCTGACAAAGAGGACAGCGAATGCCTGAAAAGGAGAGGTGGCCGCGCGCATCGTACGGCTGCATGCATGTGAGGTGCCGGGACGAGCTGCTCCTGGGGCTAATAGCTCCGGCCGGCGACGTACAGTACGTGTTATCTTATTAGATTGGGAGAGGCCTGATTGAAAAAGCTGTTTGATTCGGTGTCATCCAAAGCTCAACTCTCGCAGCTTCGCTTAACTTGGCACCAACCTCACTGTTCATGTACTTACTATTGTCCAGCTCTCCAGCTTCCGATCATAAACATGCATGTGAGCGTTCATGACAGGATATCAATCATCACCAAGCGCAGTAGTGTGGTGTACGTGTTACTTTTGGATGTAGTACAAAGCACACACGAACGGCCGGTACGGCGCATCTTTGTTGTGTGTATGCATGCCAGGTGTTAGCACAATGCTCCAATCATCGGCCAGCAGCAGACGTACATAGAGCCAGCGATACAGTGGCCATAGCTAGGAGCTTAAAGCGCACACATCCACTGTATACAGCACGTACACGTTCGTCCATACACGCACCTTTTCTCAGGTGTCGCCATTGTTTAAGCCAGGCGTTGTGTGGTCTAGAGCTCGCGCACATGATCTCACGCACCATTAGATACTAGTAGCACATCAGATGATCAATGATCAGGGATAGAACGGGCTGGCGAGCGAGCCAGAGAACGTGCATGGATGATCATCGTGGACTATCTAGTGGCTAGTGGGTGGTGGCTTCCTCCATGGACCGTGGACGCATGTGTGCGTATGTACGTTTTTTTTTTAGAAAAGGAGGAAGACCCCCGGCCTCTGCATCTGGATGATGCATACGGCCATTTTATTAATTATTGACACAAGACCTTACAAAGTCATACAACAGTAAGACTAACGCCACCGTCTAAGCAACATCTGTCGCTACTCCTATCCTGATGATGAAGGGGCGCAGATAGTCTAGGTCTACTACCCAAAGACCTCGCAGCCAAACCTAACATCTAAGACCTGAGGCCCCAACCAGGACGCCTGCCGGGTATGGGCACCCACCAGTCCGGCGTGCTCCTCAACCAGGACGCCTGCCGGGTATGAGGCCGCCGCAGCCACCTGCCATCAATCCATCTTCAGAGCTGTACTGCTGCATTAACCTTGCCTGGTCTCGCTGCCGTCGACGCCACCATGGCGCCAGACAACTCCACCGCCCTGCGCTCGTCCATCCATCCGCATCCATCATCGAGATGCAGCTGCACCATGCCGCCAATATCATCGTCATCGATGTGGTAGATACAACGCCGCACCACCTGGCAACCTCTACACCATCGCCACTGCTGGAGGTACTCGGAGCCCACCATCCATATGATCTCTCCCCCGAACAGCAGGTCCTCCCAAGACGGCGCCTCCATGGAGGATACGGCGCGTAGGACGCCGCCGCCGCCCAATCCAGAATGAATTTTGGACTTTCGCCCGGGAGGGGTTCGGAGATGGATAGGAGAGACCTCGGCTTCGCCTCCACGGAGGATAACGGCGTCGAGTGACGTCGCCGATGCCGGGCCGGCCTAGCCGACCAAAGTTTCCTCCGGTCCCCATCCTATGCCACCAATCCTCCGCCTGCTCCGGATCTGGCGACGAGCCACGGTCCAAAACCTGCGAAGATGCAAGATCCATGGGGCTCGACCCACCGGAAAAGGAGTATCGAGAAGAACCCGTTGTAGATCTCCAGACGCCGAAACCAGCAGTCCGACGTTGCCAGTGACGACCATCATCCCCCCGCGGCGGCCGACGGAGTCCGAAGCCAGGATCCAAATGGATCCGATCCAGATCCGGTGGCACCCGCGACCACCGGGCAGGTCCAACGCAGCCACCACCGCGCGACTCGCAAGCCGCCACCACCGCGCCGCGCACGACGCCGCCGGGAGACCCGCCGCCGCGCCGCCGAACCCCACGTTAGCCCGGCGTTCCTCTCGTCCCCACTGTCCCGCGCCAGCCAAAACGAGAAGGATGGGAAGAAGCCCCGCCGCCGCCCAGCCGGCCAGGCTTCGCCCGGCGGCGTTGGGGACGGCGGCGAGGAGGGAGAGGGGCGGAGGAGGCCCGAGGAGCGGCGGCTAGGGTTTTCCCCTCGGGTCGCCCGCGGGGACGACGCGAGGGGCCTTAAAATTGGGGGAGAATTTCACTTCCCAGCCTCTGCACCAACTAGGGATGCATACGGCCTTTTAAGTATGAGTACTAGGATTTTTAATCTCGATTACACATCGAGCCTAGTCCTCAATAAATACGTGAGTACCAGGAAAGCCTAGTCCTCAAGAATAAATAGGAACCTAAATTCGTCTCCATGAGGATTTGAACCGAGGTGTTGGGTTTGTTCATCCACTCCCCCAACCAGTTGAGTACGTGCGTATGTACGTGCCGGTATTATTATACTGGTGGGATGCTCTTCTGTGTGATTGGTGCTGGAATCTATCCAGCGTTGATCGAGTGATCCTCTGAAGATGCTGGGAAGTTGTAGGGGTAGGGGCCGGCGCGCCGGCGACTCGAGTGAGTGCCATGCACGATCACATCATATACAGGAGGTGGTCATTTCTGTTAAATCCTTTGAATCCACCAGGATCATTAGCATAAGCTTGAGCCACAAATACAATTAGGAGATGAAGTTTACCTTGATCAGATGATCCAGCCATCTCCTCTATTACTGAATCAACACCACCTAGAAACCAGATCAGGTGGCAGTGAAGGATCTTCCCAGTGCTCCTGTGCAAGCTTGATCAGCAGCTTGTTCTTTAGAGAGAGAGGAAGAGGTGGATGTGTGTGTGCGTGTGTGTTAGCCTGAGAGCAGCAGCTGGCCACACCTATCTTTTATCCTCTTCCCTCTCTATTATCTTAATGCACAGTGCACCAGGGGACCTCCACCTGGTTGGAGAGGGGCTGCCCCTGATCAGGGCAGCTCAGCAGTTAACTGTAGCTGGCTACAGTGTCCACCGCCCTACTGTAGCTCATTAGATATTTTCACTTAAGATTAATCATAACAGCCACAGTTTAGTCTTTAAGATCATCATAATATCCAACATTCTCCCCCTTGATCGTAAGGCTAAACTTACAAGCTCATTTTTTCAACAAAATAATGCGTCAAGACGAAAAGATTGCAGTGGTCAATTAAGTACCACTGAACCCAGTGACTATGATACATCATTCCATATCAAAATGAAACTTCTTAAACTTATGAGCTCCATAAACTTTATTCACATAAACCATCAACTTAATTTACATAATTCTTTACATAAGCATCATAAACATTACAAACATTACAGACTCATCTCTTGATAAAATGGTACACCAAGACAATAGATTACAACAGTCAATTAAGTACTGCTGAACCAAGTGACTATGGTTCCCATTCGATCTCAAAACAAGCCTTTTGGGGAGATTGTGTTACAATGGTCCCAACTTTGCCAGGATCAAAAGCTTTCAACCAAACCCATACCGGTAACGTGCTCTCTGAAAACACTGGGTGGTAAGCCTTTCGTGAGCGGATCCGCCAACATCAATTTGGTATTGATGTACTTAACATTAATTGTCTGATCCTGGACTCTATCTTTCACAACAAGAAACTTGATGTCAATGTGCTTGGCAGCATCACTTGACTTGTTGTTACTCGAAAATATCACTGCGGGTTGATTATCGCAGTAGAGTGTGATTGGCCTGGAAATGCTATCAATCACTCTCAGTCCCGGGATAAAATTCTTCAGCCATACTGCCTGCCCGGTAGCCTCAAAACATGCCACAAATTCTGCCTGCATTGTCGATGATGCAGTGACAGTTTGTTTGGAGCTTTTCCACGATATAGCTCCATTTGCGAGTGTGAAAACATAACCTGACGTGGATTTCTTAGTATCAACACACCCCGCAAAATCAGCATCTGAATAACCCACCACCTCGAGGTTATCAGATTTCTTATATGTGGGCATGAGGCCTTTAGTGCCTTGCAAATAACGCAAGACTTTCTTAGCAGCCTTCCAGTGATCCAGACCTGGATTAGACTGATATCTGCCAAGCATCCCGGTCACGAATGCTAAATCAGGGCGAGTGCACACTTGTGCATACATAATGCTTCCAACAATTGAGGCATAAGGAATTGACTTCATCTGCGCAGATTCATAATCATTTCTTGGGCACTGAAAAGTCCCAAATTTATCGCCCTTAACAACAGGAGCAGGCGAGGCTGAGCACTTATGCATATTGTACTTTTTCAGTACCTTTTCAACATATGCTCTCTGAGACAGCCCCAAGATCCCTCTGGATCTGTCTCGGTGAATTTCAATTCCTAAAACATAAGCTGCTTCACCGAGATCCTTCATATCAAACTTTGAGGATAAAAACCTCTTAGTTTCCAGCAGCATATTTTTGTCACTGCTGGCTAAAAGTATGTCATCAACATATAGTATCAGGAAGATAAAATTACTCCCCTTGAACTTGACATAAACACAATTGTCCACTTTATTCTCTTCAAAACCAAATTTTCTTATTACTTCATCAAACTTGAGATACCATTCCCTTGATGCTTGTCTCAAGCCATAGATGGATTTCTTGAGGTGACATCCCAAATGTTCATTTCCTTCCACAACAAAACCCTCCGGTTGTGCGATGTAAACATCCTCATGTAAGTCACCATTTAGAAATGCCGTTTTGACATCCATCTGATGTAGCTCCAAATCATAATGAGCCACAAGTGCCATGATTATTCTGAATGAGTTCTTAGAAGAGACGGGCGAAAATGTTTCTTTATAATCAATTCCTTCTCTTTGAGTGAAGCCTTTTGCCACAAGTCTTGCTTTAAACCTTTCGATATTCCCTTTGGAGTCACGTTTGGTCTTATAGACCCATTTGCATCCAACTCTTTTGGCTCCTTTGGGAATTTCTACTAAGTCCCATACTTCATTAGTACTCATGGACTTCATTTCATCTTTCATAGCATTAAGCCATTCAGACGAAAATTCACTTTGCATGGCTTCTTTAAATGATGTAGGATCATTGTCCAACATCGATTCATTCATATCTTCACTCAAATAAGTAAGATAGTCATCAGGAATTGCAGGCTTTCTAGTCCGCTGTGACCTTCTGAGAGGTTCATTAATTGGCACATCATCAACAATTGAAGGCTGCTGAGAACTTTCAACAGAAACATCATCAGGTGTGACATCTGAAACAGTCACAGGAGTCTCAGCAGGTGTTGCATTGATAATCCTTTCACCAGGAGGTGCAGTATCAGCAGACACCGGGAAAATAGGTTCTTGAATAATTGGAGTCGGGACATATTCCCGTTTTTCCTCCAAAATAATTTCCCGGGGTGTCATGCTCCCCCTCATCATGTCATTTTCCAAGAACACCGCGTGTCTTGTTTCAACAAATTTTGTTGCCTGATTTGGACAATAAAACCGATATGCTTTAGATTTGTCAGGATAACCAATAAAATGGCAACTGACTGTCTTGAGGTCTAATTTTCCCATAATTGGATTAAAAATCCTTGCTTCAGCTGGACAGCCCCATACATGAAAATAGTTCAGGGTCGGTTTTCTCCCAGTCCATAACTCATATGGTGTTTTAGGCACCGATTTACTGGGAACCCTGTTGAGAATATGTGTTGCCGTCTTAAGGGCTTCCATCCATAAATTTACCGGCCAACGATTCTTTCTGCTAGCTTTTGCACCGCACACGGCCGTACTGCAATCATGCATGTGCTGAGTAATGCTTTTTTTAACCTTCCACTACGTAAGATAATGGTTCCACTAATGCTAGTTAGTACAGGGCAATTATTGCATATACTGTGCTTTAGTCTTACAAGAGAGTACTAGCGGTAGATTAATAATTACAGCAAATAAACGAGGTCTTGCTCTGACCGGACCATCGCTTCTTCGGAAATCCAGGAAGGATTGTTTGACTTGATTCATCGTGGGCGGCTCTTAACTAAGTTGACCGTTTTGGTTCATGTGCGCTTGATTCATCGTTGTCGCCGTCAACTCGTCCTTCCCTGCAACAGCAGCAGCAGGAACAACAACTACTAATGCTTTTTTTAACATTCTACCTAAGCTAATGGTTCCACTAATGCTAGTTAGTACAGGGCAATTATTACATATACTGTGCTTTAGTCTTGACGGGAGAGTACTAGCGGTAGATTAATAATTAACTGATGAAGATCAGGTACAAGCAATGAAGCAAGCCCGCGGTCCCGAGTGTCACCGACAGGCAAGCACGTTTTCATGGTGACCTGTTCTCCTCTGTTCGCGAAAATTCATTGGCCAAGATCACCGTGATACTATGATACTATTCTAATCACTGTGATGTAAGTGGGTGTCGCGCTCGAACTATGTAGCTAGAGTGCGAGAGGATTCATTACAGATAATTAGACGACGAAAGCATAGCGTGTGTGATGGAACATGGCACCTTCCTCGGTGCAAGATAAATATTGGGGTGTGGCTAGGTCTCAGTCGACTGAGACTTCGCGAAGTCTCAGTCAAGTGACATAGTGTATAAAGAGAATAAAAAGAAAAGAAAACTTTGCACGAATCTCTATGCAAGATCAAAGGAACATATCATCGACTGAGACTTCGCGAGGTCTCAGTCGACTGAGATTTAGCACCACGGTAAATATTGAGCAGCACCAAGACAAAGCGGTGCTTGGTGGTAACACAAGTACACCCTTGTCATCTTGCTTTGGTTCCTATATATGCATCATAGTCCTCGTCATCCTTGTGCTAGCCAGACCCATTTTAACTAATTGAGTAAATTCCAGTTATGATATGCATCATAGACAGCTGCATTGAGTCAAGGTCGAATTTTAGAAGATTTTGTTAAAAAGTTACGAAGAAGAACCGATCAAGGGCAATTGCACCGTTCGCAGTAGAGCCTAGCTTGGCAAGTGCGCAACGCTCCAGCACCTTTCGGTCCATCCTCCCTTCTTAACAAACGACTAAACAAATAGGTTGCTTAACCAGGTGGTGATCGATCCATCACGCGCACTAACGCTAACTAAAGCCTAGCTAAGCTCAACAACTGTGCCTAGCATCACCGCGCGCCTCGTACGGCCGCATCTGCATGCATGCATGTGAGGTGCCGCGATCGATCCAGCTGCTGGGCCTGGGGTCAGAGGGTGTTTGTTTCCAGGGACTTATTGGTCTAGGGACTTAAAAAAGTTCCTATAAGTCCCATCTAAACCAAACGGGAGGGACTTATAGGGACTTAAAGTGGGAATTTGAGACTTATCAAATAAGACTCTTAAGGATGGACTTATAAGGACTTATAGTTGTAATATGGTCTTCTAGTCCATGTTAAGTCTCAGGAACCAAACAGGTAGGAACTTTTGAGGGACTTATGACTTATAAGTTGGGACTAAAAAAAGTCCTAAGACTTATGAACCAAACAGGGCCTTAATATCTCCGGCTGGCCACGTGTCATCCCATTAGCTTACGAGGGGCCTGATTAAAAAGTTGTTTGATTGCATGTATGCATGCGGTGTCATGCAAAGCTTAACTGTGACATCTTCACTTCACTTCATTTTTTTGAACGGTCACCGAATTTCCCGCGCTTCACTTTTCACTTGGCCCCAATCTCACTGTTCATGTGCTCACTGTTGTCCAGCTCTCCAGCTTCAGCTCATAAAGAGGCATTTGAGAGTGTCAGACACCTGATTGATTAAAATCAGATCAATGATACATGCCTGTACGGATGCAAGCATGGGTGGATCTGGCCCCAGGCAGCCCAGGCCATTGCCTGGGGCGTGGGATTTCTCTTAGCCTATATACATATAAAAAGTTAGTTCGGCCTGGGGCGCAACCCACCTCAAGCCCAGGCAGCCCGGCTAACTAGCCCAATCGCCTAGCGCCCATAGTTTAAAAAACCGGACCGGACCGGCGGTCGAACAGGAAAAAACCGGAACCGGCAGCCTCATCGGTTTTTAAGCTAATAAGACCGTTCTGCAATCAAACCGAAGAAAACCGGTCAAACCGGCCGGTTTTTTGGAAAATCGGTGAAAAAACCGGGTCATGAACCGAAAAAAGCCAGAAAAAATGTTTTGCTAGAAATTGAGATTCGATCCAAGGTCGTGTAAGCAGTACGTGTGGCCTGTCCATGGCCCGATAACCAAGTTGGTTGTGCTATTTTGTTGTTCACTACATGGATATAATTTTATTGACCATTATTTCACACTATATTAGAACATATATTAATTAACATATATTATTTTATTGCTTAAAAAAACCAACAATCGAACCGGTGAACCGGCGGTCCGACCGGTAAAAACCTGAACCGACAACCTTTCCGGTTCGATTTCCGGTTCGGTTTTTTAAACTATGCTAGCGCCCAGGCCATCGTTGCCTGCTTTCTGTCCGCACGGACTGAATTGGACGAACGAAACCAGCCGCCCCTTCTTCCCCCGACTTGGACAAACCCTTGCCTGCTGGTGCCGCTGGCCGCCGCCACCTGCCGTCACGCCATTCGAGCCTATCCAACCCCCCC
>LR738713.1:850770667-850793610 GCA_902687465.1 Secale cereale
GGTGCGGCCCAAGGGGGGGGGGGGCGCCGCCAGGGCGCCTGGAGCCCTGATGGCCCCCCGGCTGTCCTTCGGGCGCACGGTAGGTTCTGGAACGCTGATTTTTTATATAATTTTTCTGGATTTTTCCTGGCAGTTCTCGTAACGTGTAAACCTGAAATACAAAAACAGCCGAAAACAGAAACTGGCACTGGGATGCACTGAGTTAATAGGTTAGTCCAAATATGATCAAAAGTGTATGGAAGTGTATAAATATCATAGCAATATCACCCAAAAGAGGCATGGAGCAAGCAGAAATTATAGATACGTTTTGGACGTATCAACATCCCCAAGCTTAATTCCTGCTCGTCCTCGAGTAGGTAAATGATAACAAGAATAATTTCTGTGGTGACATGCTATTAACCATATAGGACTTTTTCATAGTCATATGACAAAAGCTTACTGAGACAATGAATCTGTAGTAATTAAGTTGCCTCATGAGAAAATCACAAAGGACTGAAAGTTTTACAATATGATATTGAAATATCAAATAGATTTGCAATGAACATGATGTGCAAATATGATAAAGTGATATCTAGCTTGTCCCCTTTAGTGAAGCATAAATGCAGGGGCACCTTCAAGGTTTAAGTGATGACTAGGTACAATGATTTCAGAATAAACGATATCACAATCATGCAAAAGACAATGCTACTTTGGGATAATGCACATTACACTCAGAATGACAATCATGCTCTCAGTAGTTGGTGCTTTTAAAAGAAGGTGGAGACTCAACATAAAAGTAAAAGAATGGCCCTTCGCAGAGGGAAGCAGGGATTACTCATGTGCTAGAGCTTTTTATTTTGAAAACATAGAAACAATTTTGTCTATAAGAGCATATCTAGCAGACTCCATATAATGACCCGACCCGCAAAATAATCGTCAAAATACGGGTCCACACGTAAAATGTTGTCAGATCAGACCCCACAAACGCGTCCGACCAGTAAAAGTTTCTGAGGGGCGCGGTAAAATCCCATCTCGAACCCGCAAAAACACAGGTTTCCCCCTCGACCCGGCGGTGCCCCGTATCCCAGAAAAGCGGTTGACGGGAGGGACATTTCAGCCCGCGCATTTCAGCCCAAGCATTTTCCCCACCACCTTCCGCCGCCGCCCGCCATTGGTCCCGCCCGTTCGCCGCCGGTGATTCTGGCAAAAATCTACGGGTGGAATCGCCCCGCGGGGGCGCCCCTCCCCTTTTCCACCTAGCCGCTTCACCGGCTCCCCGGATCCGCCAATCCGAGCTGCCCTAGTCGCTATCGCCGCCCCGGGATCCACCGCCCCAAGCCGTCGGTGAGTACTTGTGCTTGTGCTTTGGGATTCGGTATGCATAGTCGCTTAACGCGGTGTTCATATTTGTGAATTTAGATGGAATTGAGCCCGTGCGGGAAGTTTTTGCTCGAGAATTCGTTCGATTCATAAGACTCGGATGTTGAGACGCTGCAGACGTTGGTGATGGCCCTCACCATGAAGGAGTACGAAGATGAGAACCGAAAGAGACGGCGAGGATTGACCGTCGGCCGTCTTTGCGTTCCTCGAAATTGCCATCTCGGGAACAAGATGTTGATGCAAGAATACTTCGCGGACAATACAACATATCCGCCGCACCTCTTCCAGAGAAGGTACCGAATGTTCCGATCACTCTTTGTAAAAATAGTAAAAGCTTGCGAGGCCAATTGTCGTTATTTTACTCAAAGAAGAAATGCCGCAGGCTTGAAGGGATTTAGGGCATATCAAAAAATCTGGGCAGGTATGCGGGTAATTGCATATGGCATTCCGGTTGACTATATCGATGAGTACCTTCGCATGGATGAAGATACTACAATTGAGTCAGTGCGTAGGTTTGCCAAAGTGATCATCCGTGTCTTTGATCCTGAATATTTTCAGGCACCCAACGAGGAAGACAAAAAAAAATTGATGGCACCAAATATGAGAGAAGAGGTTCGCCTGGCATGCTAGGAATCATTGATTGTATGCATTGGACTTGGAAAACCTGCCCGAACGCATGGCGGGGAATGTATTATGGCAAGTCTCATGATGCAACAATTGTGTTAGAGGCCGTAGCATCCGAAGATTTATGGGTTTGGTATGCCAAGTACTCTCAATGATATCAATATGTTGCAACGGTTTCATTTGTTTGCTAGGCTTGCTAGTGGTGATGCTCCTGCTTGCAACTACACTATCAATGGGTATGAATACACAAAGGGGTACTATCTTGCATATGGTATCTATCCTTCTTGGTGCACATTTTTCAAAAGCATCAAAGACCCTCAAACTAGGAAACAATGTGTTTGCAAGGGTACAAGAGGCATCCCGAAAATACATTGAAAGATCATTCGGGGTTTTCCAATCTAGGTTTGCCATTGTTCGTGGTCCTGCTCATTTTTGGGACAAGCGATCCTTGAAAAACATTATGACATGTTGTGTTATTCTTCATAATATGATTTTCGAAGATGACAGAGGCATGAACTTGAAGTTCTTCGACGACATTGTGGGTAGCCGTGTCAAACCAGCTAGAGACCCTAACTGCATTAGAGCATTTCTTGAGAACTACCGGGAGATTGAAAATCAAACACACACTTTCAGCTTTAGGAGGATCTCATTGAGCACCATTGGCAAAGAGCGGGGCAGTAA
Organism: Secale cereale; assembly: GCA_902687465.1. Classification (NCBI taxonomy): domain Eukaryota; kingdom Viridiplantae; phylum Streptophyta; class Magnoliopsida; order Poales; family Poaceae; genus Secale; species Secale cereale. Next base: position 850,773,332 of record LR738713.1, read on the forward strand.
CACATTCCATTTTTGCATTAATTTCATTTAATGCGTGTGTGATTTGTACCTGGGACAAGTTTTGTATTGAATTATTTAGTTTGCTTCGGTGATTTCAATAATTATTCTAATTTGAATGATTGTTGTATTGTAATTCTGAATATGTGGCGTATGTGTCAAATTCGGATAAAAATGGTTTTGCGAATACTCCTTTTTATAGTTCTGCTATGCGGGATCTGCTCGGCAGGCACCCGTGCCGGCCCGCAAAATCGTTTTTCCACGAACTGTAAATGAGTTTTGCGGGTCGGCGATATGCGGGATCTGCTCTAAACAGTTGTTAGGCGTGAGTTGATTAGGGCGTGCCCATGGTATATATGTGCGTACGTGGATGATTATTGGGTCTATTAACCAAGAGCGCTGATGAAACATGCAATCGGATAACGATCGAGATGGGTCAGATAGATAACGTGCCCATGGTACTTTTCCTTGACCAGGTAGCTATCTGTTACTGTCGCTCGTACTTGCAGCTGTGAGTTGTTTTGTGGAGCAGACAGGCGCAAAAGCAGGACGTGGAGTATCTGCTCCCGGGCTCAAATGAGCCCGGGTGAACAGTAAAATCGAAAAAAAATCGAGAAAAATTCAAAAAATTCCAAACTTTTTTTTGGGTGAAACATTGACAAAAGTTCTACGTGCATGCAAAAATTCGTCATGAAATAACATTCCTAGAAGGCGTGCCAAAAAAAACAAAATCAGTACTCTGAAAATGCTACTTTCAAAAGCATTTTGGAGCACTGATTTTGTTTTTTTTGGCACGCCTTCTAGGAATGTGATTCCTTGACGAATTTTTGCATGCACTTAGAACTTTTTTCAATGTTTCATCCAAAAAAAAGTTTGGATTTTTTTGATTTTTTTTCGATTTTTTTTCGATTTTACTGTTCACCGGGCTCATTTGAGCCCGGGAGCAGAAAGGCACTTTCGGCAAAAGCACAACACGTATATATGTTGCCGAACCATATCGATCTCCTTTCCAACGATGTGCTTCAGGTCTTCATTGACCAGACACAGCCTGAACGGAGCGCGCGGTCGACCAAAGCTACCCCGTGGATTTTTCTGCTCCCTACGCGGAGTCGCGGTGGTAGAAAGTTTTTTTTTTTTTGCGGGAAAAACTTTCAATCTACTCATCTTCAATCATGGTAGTACAACAAACATTAGAAATAATTAAAATTACATCCAGATTCGTAGACCATCTAGCGACGACTACAAGCACTGAAGCGAGACGAAGGCACGCCGCTGTCATCGCCCCTCCCTCGCTGGAGGCGGGCAAACGTTGTTGTAGTAGACGGTCGGGAAGTCGTCGTGCTAAGGCCCCATAGAACCAACACACCAGAACAGCAACCGTCGCAGATGAAGAGTGTAGATCAAAAGTATCCAACCTGAAGACACACGAACAGAGACGAACGACGAACAGTGGTAGAAAGTTGGGCGTCCGCGAGCGAGACGTTTGTTTTCCAGCACGCGCGCTCTGTCCCAAAATGGGGCGGTGCCGTGTGGAACAACGGGTGGTGGGCGCGCTCAACCGGTCGCCGATCGCAGTGGCCGGGATGGGCATGGCATGCTCCATCCGTGCCGCGTGCGCGTCGACCGTGCGCGGCGGTGACGAGTCAGCGCCCGTGCATGTCGAAGAGTTCGGCGCTCGTACTTTTGGATATTACAAAGCAGACACGGCCGGTCCACATCTTTGTTGTATGCATGCCAGGTGGTAGCACAAGACCCATTCTTCTCCAATCATCAGCAAGGAGCAGATATAGAGACAGCTAAACAGTGGCCAAAGACAGGAACTACTAAAGCGCAGGCTACAACACCGGTGGCGGAGCTTGATGAAGATTGTTGAGCAGACGAAGAACATAAGTTATGCATGAACTTTGAGAAATGTTTGATATTCAAATCTAATACTCTATCCGTTTCAAAATAAGTGTCTTAAGCTTATAAACTTGAGATACTTATTTTGGGACGGAGGTAGTAATTTTTTCGATAAAGGGTTTTTCATTGAATTGAAATATCGAGCTGATACAACCGCATCAAAGATAACCCGGCCTCTGCATAACTAGATGCACACAGCCACAGTACCAAATCCGAAAAACAAAAAACAAAGAAGGCGGCACGCCAGAAGTAGCGAAAAGGATAAAAGAGGCCTAAGGTGATGCCGGGCCTATCCGAAGGTCACACCGCCATCCATGGGGGTAGAAGATGTCCCTGGCCGAGCACTCCAACCGGGTAGAAGCTATCATAAAAAAGTCTCTGTCCTCCGGCCTCTGCAGGATAGACCACATACGGAGCCATCGCGAGCATATATGAATTACCTGCATGGGAGAAAAAACACTTTTATGGTTAAAAACAATGTCATTCCTGGTTAGCCACAACGCCCAGCATAAGGCAGCCGCTCCCGCAAGAATGTGCTTAGAAAATTGTTTATCTATTCCCCGCAGCCAGTTCCCGAACATATTCCGTACGCTGCATGGAGGGTATAAATTCGAAGCAACTTGGACTATTGTCCATACCGATCTAGCGAACTTGCAATCAAAAAATAGGTGTTTAATGGACTCATTATGATTGCAAAAGACACATTTTTTGCTGCCTTGCCAGTTTCGGCGAGCTAAATTATCCCTAGTTAAGATAACCCCTTTGTTGAGAAACCAAAGGAAAATCTTCACTCTTAGAGGAATCTTAAGCTTCCACAATTTTCTATTATCCGATGGAACCTCGTTATGAACCAGTGCATCATACATGGATTTAACTGAAAATCTTCCATTGAGATGCAGATTCCATTTAAAAATATCCGATTCGGCCGACAGTTGGACAGCTTCCAAACGAGTCAGCAGATCGTTCCATGCATTCAATCGAGGTCCAGAAATCGTTCTGCGAAAAGAAATATCCGGGTTTTCTTGCCCTAATACCTGCTTGATCGTGAGAAACTTATGTCTAACTATTCGATATAAGCTTGGGTATTGCACATTTAGAGGAGTAGTGCCTAGCCAGGTGTCTTCCCAGAATCGAATCTGGGAACCGTCCCGGACCGAGAAGGTGCCAAATTGGAAGAAAAATTCCTTAGCTTTCATAACCCCACTCCAAAAATGAGAGTCACCTGGTTTCCAGTAAACCTGGGAGATTGCTTTGGACCCAACGTATTTATTACGAATGATCTCCTGCCAAACGCCATCCTCAGTGAGTAATCTATATACCCATTTGCTGAGCAATGAAATGTTTTTTATCTCAAGATCCTGGATTCCAAGGCCCCCTTGACTTTTAGGCCGACAAATAATATTCCACCTAGCCAAGCGATATTTCTTTTTTTCATTTTCGCTCTGCCAGAAAAACCTTGATCTAAAATAATCAAGGCGTTGGAGAACACCTTTTGGCAGATGAAAAAAAGACAGCATATAAAGAACCATGTTGGTAAGAACCGAATGGATAAGAACTAGTCGGCCCCCATACGACAGGAGTTTGGCCTTCCAGCTCGCCAACCGTTTCTCCAGCCTTTCTTCCACATGCTTCCATTCAGCGATAGTCAAACGCCGATAATGAATAGGGATACCTAGATATCTGATCGGAAATTGGCCTAGATGACATCCAAAGATCTCCGCATAATCATGTGAGTTTTCTGCGGCTTCACCAAAACAGAATAGTTCACTTTTATGAAAGTTTATCTTCAGGCCCGAGAGCTCCTCAAAAGCACATAATACCAATTTGAGGTTTCTGGCCTTTTCAAGATCGTGATCCAAAAACAGGATAGTGTCATCCGAATACTGCAAAATTGATAGGCCACCTTCTACAAGGTGAGGAATGACCCCGGTGATTTGTCCAGCTAGTTTGGCCCTCTCGATGAGAGTAACTAGCATATCAGCCACGATGTTGAAAAGGATAGGAGATGCGGGGTCGCCTTGACGAAGCCCCTTTCGTGTCTGGAAATAATTGCCTACGTCATCGTTGACTTTAATAGCCACACTACCTCCAGACACAAAACTCTCCACCCATCGGCACCAAGTGTCAGAAAAACCTTTCATGCGAAGAGTTTGTAGCAAAAAAGGCCACTTCACCTTATCGTAAGCTTTCTCGAAGTCAATCTTAAAGATGACACCGTTCAACTTTTTACGGTGAAGCTCATGAACTGTTTCATGGAGAACGGCCACACCATCTAAGATGTTCCGTCCTTGCATGAAAGCCGTCTGAGAAGGTTTCACTACGTGTTCTGCGACCCCATTCAGACGGTTAGTCGCGACCTTGGTGAAAATCTTAAAGCTCACGTTTAGTAAGCAAATCGGTCTGTACTGTTGAATCCGATTGGCATCCTTTATCTTTGGTAAAAGAATAATTTCACCAAAGTTTAATCTGGAAATGTCTAGTCTATGAGCATGAAGATCATTGAACAATTGAACTAGATCAGACTTAAGCATTTCCCAAAAAAATTGATAAAACTCCGCCGGAAAACCATCCGGTCCCGGAGATTTATTAAGATCCATTTGGAAAACCGCCGACCGAATTTCGTCCTCAGTGAAAGCAGAGGTTAGGAATTCGTTTTCCGCCGCCGAAACTTGCTGAATGTCGTGACAGAGAGACTCATCCAGCTCCAGCGTAGTTTCCGAGGCCGGACCAAACAAGTCTTTATAGTATTTTGTGATAAAGTCCTTGAGCGGACCGTCCCCCTCAATGCGGCCCTCATCCTGATCCAAGGTGAAAATACGTTTCTTTCTATGTTTGCCATTGGCTAACATTTGGAAGTACTTCGTGTTATCATCACCAAGTACCAACGAGTCGGACTTGCACCGTTGGTACCATTTGATCTCCTCTTCGCGTAAAAGGCGGGCTAGCTGCTCATTGAGATGACTTTTATGTTCAATCTCGTCCGCAGATAAAAGCCTCACCTCCGCTGTTTTATCTAAGGAGTCAATCAGGGTTGATAGTCGCATCTTTTCTTTCTTATAAATCCCGGCGGTATGCTTAGCCCAGCCACGAAGGAATTGACGCAACGCCCGAATGCGGTTATTCCACCGCAGAATCGGTGTGTCGCCCCGTACCGGGCGTAACCACACCTTTTTGATAAACTCCGGGAAGCCCTCTCTCGTGAGCCACCCCAGTTCAAATTTAAAATGATGGCGGTTCGACGTGGAAGCCGGTTGGCCAAAATCAGTAAGCAAAGGAGCATGGTCCGATAAGGCCTCAATTCGCTCCAAAGCTCTTACTGATGCTAGGGGGTATTTAAATTCCCAGTCTGTAGTGACTAGCACCCGATCTAGTTTTTCGAAGGTCGGGTTGGCTCTATTGTTGGCCCAGGTAAACTGCCGCCCTGAGAGGGAGAGTTCCCTCAAATCAAGACTGTCGATGACCGCGTTAAAAAGAAACGGCCATCGAGTGTCAAACCTATCATTGTTTTTATCTTGCCTAAACCGCAGTATGTTGAAGTCCCCCCCAAGTAACATAGGGTGAGGGTTTTCTCTGCAGGTGTTGACCAGTTCTTTTAGAAAAGCCGCTTTGAATTCATCTTGAGCGGCTCCATATACGGCAGCCAGGCTCCAAATGAAGTTATCAGACTTGTTTCTCAGGTGGAATTTGATATGATACTCCCCCTTGGAAACTGACAGAAGTTCCAAGTAAGTAGAGTGTATACCTAAAAGGATACCTCCGGATCTCCCTGAAGGCGGCAAGATATGCCACTCGAAATTTTGCCACATGAAAAATGGTCCAAATCACGCGAAGGAAAGTCACGCTTACTGCACTCAGAGATTGCCACGAAGTCGAGGGCATGATCTCTAACGCAATCGGAAATATGTTTGTACTTAGCCAAGTCCCCAAGACCTCTGCTATTCCAAAACATTCCTTTCATGGGGAAACTTTGTTACGTTTGGATGCTTTGGACTTCTTCTTAGGGCGAACGGAGGGAGTAATTAAAAGTTACACTTAAGAATTTTTGTACAGCAGGAGGCAATGGCCCCCTTTGCCCCATGAAGCTCTGCCGCTCCTGTACCGAACGTACATTTCTATCATGCACACATCTTTTCTCAGGTGTCACCATTGTTTAAAGCTGGCGCTGTGTGGCCTAGAGCTCGGGCACATGATCTGGCCATTAGATAAACACTAGCACATCAGACGATCAATCATCAACGGGCTGGCGAGCAAGCGAAAGAATGTGCGTGCATGGACGATCTTACATGTAGTGGGTGGTGGGTGTCTCCATGGACCGTGGACGCATGTGTGCGTACGTACGTACCGGTGTTATTATACTATAGTGAGATGCTTTTGTGTGATTGGTCTTGGAATCTAGCCAGCGTTCATCGAGTGATCAGAAAGCTCTCAAGGTCGATGCTAGCTGGGAAAGTTGGAGCCATGACCGAGTGCACCATATATAGATGGCTAGTAGTAGTAGTAGTAGTAGTAGTAGTAGTACGGACCCGCGCGCGGCTCGAGTGAGCGCTATGCACGATTACATCCTATAGGACGTGGCACTTTCTACACTCTTGGATCTATCAATTTTCAAACACCCCTCTCGGAGCTCAGAAAGCGAACGATATAGTAGACGTATATACACAAGTTGAACACCTATATCTATATGGCTCTATATGTATATATGTCTAGCTACCTAGTAGAACGTGCAGTACGAGAGATGGTCGTGGAAAGCGCACAGCTGTTTTTGGCATACTCTTACGTACTGTAGTACGTGATTAGGAGTGGCTGTTGCGTTCGTTGGATCTGTACAGCAAAACAACAGAGATCGATCCGTGTCCAACTGATCGCTGACAAAGAGGACAGCGAATGCCTGAAAAGGAGAGGTGGCCGCGCGCATCGTACGGCTGCATGCATGTGAGGTGCCGGGACGAGCTGCTCCTGGGGCCTGGGGCTAATAGCTCCGGCCGGCGATCTTATTAGATTGGGAGAAGCCTGATTGAAAAAGCTGTTTGATTCGGTGTCATCCAAAGCTCAACTCTCGCAGCTTCGCTTAACTTGGCACCAACCTCACTGTTCATGTACTTAATATTGTCCAGCTCTCCAGCTTCCGATCATAAACATGCATGTGAGCGTTCATGACAGGATATCAATCATCACCAAGCGCAGTAGTGTGGTGTACGTGTTACTTTTGGATGTAGTACAAAGCACACACGAACGGCCGGTACGGCGCATCTTTGTTGTGTGTATGCATGCCAGGTGTTAGCACAATGCTCCAATCATTGGCCAGGAGCAGATGTACATAGAGCCAGCGATACAGTGGCCATAGCTAGGAGCTTAAAGCGCACACATCCACTGTATACAGCACGTACACGTTCGTCCATACACACACCTTTTCTCAGGTGTCGCCATTGTTTAAGCCAGGCGTTGTGTGGCCTAGAGCTCGGGCACATGATCTCACGCACCATTAGATACTAGTAGCACATCAGATGATCAATGATCAGGGATAGAACGGGCTGGCGAGCGAGCCAGAGAACGTGCATGGATGATCATCGTGGACTATCTAGTGGCTAGTGGGTGGTGGCTTCCTCCATGGACCGTGGACGCATGTGTGCGTATGTACGTGCCGGTATTATTATACTGGTGGGATGCTCTTCTGTGTGATTGGTGCTGGAATCTATCCAGCGTTGATCGAGTGATCCTCTGAAGATGCTGGGAAGTTGTAGGGGTAGGGGCCGGCGCGCCGGCGACTCGAGTGAGTGCCATGCACGATCACATCGTATACAGGAGGTGGTCATTTCTGTTAAATCCTTTGAATCCACCAGGATCATTAGCATAAGCTTGAGCCACAAATACAATTAGGAGATGAAGTTTACCTTGATCAGATGATCCAGCCATCTCCTCTATTACTGAATCAACACCACCTAGAAACCAGATCAGGTGGCAGTGAAGGATCTTCCCAGTGCTCCTGTGCAAGCTTGATCAGCAGCTTGTTCTTTAGAGAGAGAGGAAGAGGTGGATGTGTGTGTGCGTGTGTGTTAGCCTGAGAGCAGCAGCTGGCCACACCTATCTTTTATCCTCTTCCCTCTCTATTATCTTAATGCACAGTGCACCAGGGGACCTCCACCTGGTTGGAGAGGGGCTGCCCCTGATCAGGGCAGCTCAGCAGTTAACTGTAGCTGGCTACAGTGTCCACCGCCCTACTGTAGCTCATTAGATATTTTCACTTAAGATTAATCATAACAGCCACAGTTTAGTCTTTAAGATCATCATAATATCCAACATTCTCCCCCTTGATCGTAAGGCTAAACTTACAAGCTCATTTTTTCAACAAAATAATGCGTCAAGACGAAAAGATTGCAGTGGTCAATTAAGTACCACTGAACCCAGTGACTATGATACATCATTCCATATCAAAATGAAACTTCTTAAACTTATGAGCTCCATAAACTTTATTCACATAAACCATCAACTTAATTTACATAATTCTTTACATAAGCATCATAAACATTACAAACATTACAGACTCATCTCTTGATAAAATGGTACACCAAGACAATAGATTACAACAGTCAATTAAGTACTGCTGAACCAAGTGACTATGGTTCCCATTCGATCTCAAAACAAGCCTTTTGGGGAGATTGTGTTACAATGGTCCCAACTTTGCCAGGATCAAAAAGCTTTCAACCAAACCCATACCGGTAACGTGCTCTCTGAAAACACTGGGTGGTAAGCCTTTCGTGAGCGGATCCGCCAACATCAATTTGGTATTGATGTACTTAACATTAATTGTCTGATCCTGGACTCTATCTTTCACAACAAGAAACTTGATGTCAATGTGCTTGGCAGCATCACTTGACTTGTTGTTACTCGAAAATATCACTGCGGGTTGATTATCGCAGTAGAGTGTGATTGGCCTGGAAATGCTATCAATCACTCTCAGTCCCGGGATAAAATTCTTCAGCCATACTGCCTGCCCGGTAGCCTCAAAACATGCCACAAATTCTGCCTGCATTGTCGATGATGCAGTGATAGTTTGTTTGGAGCTTTTCCACGATATAGCTCCATTTGCGAGTGTGAAAACATAACCTGACGTGGATTTCTTAGTATCAACACACCCCGCAAAATCAGCATCTGAATAACCCACCACCTCGAGGTTATCAGATTTCTTATATGTGAGCATGAGGCCTTTAGTGCCTTGCAAATAACGCAAGACTTTCTTAGCAGCCTTCCAGTGATCCAGACCTGGATTAGACTGATATCTGCCAAGCATCCCGGTCACGAATGCTAAATCAGGGCGAGTGCACACTTGTGCATACATAATGCTTCCAACAATTGAGGCATAAGGAATTGACTTCATCTGCGCAGATTCATAATCATTTCTTGGGCACTGAAAAGTCCCAAATTTATCGCCCTTAACAACAGGAGCAGGCGAGGCTGAGCACTTATGCATATTGTACTTTTTCAGTACCTTTTCAACATATGCTCTCTGAGACAGCCCCAAGATCCCTCTGGATCTGTCTCGGTGAATTTCAATTCCTAAAACATAAGCTGCTTCACCGAGATCCTTCATATCAAACTTTGAGGATAAAAACCTCTTAGTTTCCAGCAGCATATTTTTGTCACTGCTGGCTAAAAGTATGTCATCAACATATAGTATCAGGAAGATAAAATTACTCCCCTTGAACTTGACATAAACACAATTGTCCACTTTATTCTCTTCAAAACCAAATTTTCTTATTACTTCATCAAACTTGAGATACCATTCCCTTGATGCTTGTCTCAAGCCATAGATGGATTTCTTGAGGTGACATCCCAAATGTTCATTTCCTTCCACAACAAAACCCTCCGGTTGTGCGATGTAAACATCCTCATGTAAGTCACCATTTAGAAATGCCGTTTTGACATCCATCTGATGTAGCTCCAAATCATAATGAGCCACAAGTGCCATGATTATTCTGAATGAGTTCTTAGAAGAGACGGGCGAAAATGTTTCTTTATAATCAATTCCTTCTCTTTGAGTGAAGCCTTTTGCCACAAGTCTTGCTTTAAACCTTTCGATATTCCCTTTGGAGTCACGTTTGGTCTTATAGACCCATTTGCATCCAACTCTTTTGGCTCCTTTGGGAATTTCTACTAAGTCCCATACTTCATTAGTACTCATGGACTTCATTTCATCTTTCATAGCATTAAGCCATTCAGACGAAAATTCACTTTGCATGGCTTCTTTAAATGATGTAGGATCATTGTCCAACATCGATTCATTCATATCTTCACTCAAATAAGTAAGATAGTCATCAGGAATTGCAGGCTTTCTAGTCCGCTGTGACCTTCTGAGAGGTTCATTAATTGGCACATCATCAACAATTGAAGGCTGCTGAGAACTTTCAACAGAAACATCATCAGGTGTGACATCTGAAACAGTCACAGGAGTCTCAGCAGGTGTTGCATTGATAATCCTTTCACCAGGAGGTGCAGTATCAGCAGACACCGGGAAAATAGGTTCTTGAATAATTGGAGTCGGGACATATTCCCGTTTTTCCTCCAAAATAATTTCCCGGGGTGTCATGCTCCCCCTCATCATGTCATTTTCCAAGAACACCGCGTGTCTTGTTTCAACAAATTTTGTTGCCTGATTTGGACAATAAAACCGATATGCTTTAGATTTGTCAGGATAACCAATAAAATGGCAACTGACTGTCTTGAGGTCTAATTTTCCCATAATTGGATTAAAAATCCTTGCTTCAGCTGGACAGCCCCATACATGAAAATAGTTCAGGGTCGGTTTTCTCCCAGTCCATAACTCATATGGTGTTTTAGGCACCGATTTACTGGGAACCCTGTTGAGAATATGTGTTGCCGTCTTAAGGGCTTCCATCCATAAATTTACCGGCAAAGTGGAGTGGCTTAACATACTCCGCACCATGTCCATAAGAGTGCGGTTCCGCCTTTCTGCCACCCCATTTTGCTGAGGTTCGCCTGGTGCTGAATACTGGGCCATAATGCCATTTTCCTGTAAATATTTTGCAAACGGTCCAGGAATTTGGCCATAAGTAGTATGTCTGCCGTAGTACTCACCACCACGATCAGATCTTACAACTTTAATCCTTTTGTTTGTTTGATTTTCAACTTCAGCTTTGAAAATCTTGAACTTGTCTAATGCCTCTGCTCTTTCTTTAATGGGATAAATATATCCATAACGGGAGAAATCATCGGTGAACGTTATGAAGGAATTAAAACCATCCACCGATCTCACATTAAACGGACCACATATATCCGTGTGAATTAATTCCAAAACTCCCGTGCTTCGGTTTGCACCTTTCTTAATTTGCTTGGCATATTTTCCTTTGATGCAATCGATACAATGATCAACATCCGCATCCGTAAAATCGAGAGAAGGAAGAACTTGATCCTTAATGAGACGCTCAATCCTCCCCCTCGAAATATGGCCTAACCGATAGTGCCATAATTTCGAAGAAGTCTCATTACTATCTCGTTTGCGTTTGGTACTGACATTCACATTCGAGGTGGAACCCACGTTATTTATATCATCACAGAGGGAAATTACATAAAGTTTGTCTTGTTGTAAGGCAAGACCAACATTATTATTATCATACATAATTATACATTGCTTATTCCCAAAGTGACATACATAACAGTCATCATCTAAGCATGAAACAGAAACTAAATTCCGTTTCATTGAGGGGACATAAAGAACATCATGAAGTAGAAGCTTGAAGCCGGTATGAAGTGTGAGAATAAAATCTCCAAGTGCCTCGGCGTCAGCTTCAACACCATTAGCAACTCTAATGGTTCTTTCCCCTCTTTTTAGGGTCCTCCTCATACGGAATCCCTGCAACGAATTTGAAATATGAATCGTTGCACCTGAATCAATCCACCAAGTGTTGGTGGCATAATTAACATAAAGGGATTCTTCAACAAAAGTAATTACATCAGTACCTTTATTATTGAGCCATCTCTTAAAACCATAGCAATCCTTTTGCTTATGCCCATCTTTACCACAAAAGTGGCATCCTTCAGGTCCTTTCCCTTCTGGATTAGGGGCTTTCTCAGGCTTCTTTTGTTGAGAATTTTTTGAAGACTGGCCTTTATCCTTAAATTTATTAGGCTTAGACTTCATATAATCTTTCACAAATTTTTTGTACCTCTTCTTTTGTGAAACTTTGAATTGATTTGCATGCTCAATTCTGTCAGCCTTTAGCCTTTCTTCTTCTTGCACACAGCGTGCCATCATTTCATCAATGCTCCATTTCACATCCATTGCATTATAGTTAATCACAAATGGAGCGAACTCTTGGGGCAAAGATGACATAATAAAATGGACAAGAAAACCATCAGAGATTTCCATTTCCATAGTCTTAAGTTTTGGCAGCCATGTTGCATTTCTTCATGATATGCTCTCGAAGACTTCCAGTGGGATCATACTTTTCATCAATTAGTCTCCTAATAAGACTTGTTGCATAAACCTTAGTAGACCCCTTAAATTGATGCTCAATTTTCGCAAAATACCCTTTAGCTGTTTCACAGTCAGGAAGGGCTCCCCTCATACTTTGTGTAATGGAACCCTTTATCATCATAAGGCATTTGCGATTAGAGTCATCCCACTTAGCCTTCATAACATCATAATCCTTCTTGAGGACATCATAATTTTCATCATTTTCTTTAGGTGCCTCAGGAGGATCATTAAGGAGAGCATAGTCAATATTAAGTAAGGCCATCGTTATTTCAAGCTTCTCCTTCCATGTAGCATAATTGCTACCATTAAGTTGCTCAATGCCATTAAGCATTCCAGCAATATGAGAGACATTAGGTGCTGCAAAAGAAAATTCAAAAATGCTTTAGTAAGCATCATCATCATCATCATCATCATAATCAAATTTTATTGATCATATTCAAATCAGCTTTGGCCAGAAATGAAAATGAACAACAAAATTTTGTGGACAAATATTCATCAATTAGCTTTGGCCAAATTGATAAATAAAAGCCACACTTTAATAGTCCTCAATTTCATTAGTTTCTTCTACTAACCCGGTTCACATCAGCTTTGGCCAGAAGTGAAACGAATCAATAAAAGAATTTTGCGGTTTAAATGCCCGTCAAACAACTTTGGTCAGAATGACAAAGCATAAAACCACACTTAATTTGAGGATCCATTAGACTTTATTTCGCAGCGGAAACGTTATGCCATAATGACCATAATAATTTTTCATCATCAAAATAAAATGCCATGAAGAAAAGTAAATAAAATATAATAACATAAATAAACCTAGCATGGCTTAATATGACATACTAAAGTATAAAAGAAATTAGAATGCATAAGCATTAGATTGCTAAAATAACCATAATCATTTATGCATCAATTTTAGCCCTAAAATGTATATTTTTTATTGCATAAAATATGAACATTATCAGGGAAAGATATTTGTCACCCTGAATTTATTTATGCCCTTAACAGAAATTTTCCTTTAGCCCCTCAAAAAACGTAAGTTTTTTTTTTTTCGGGCTAAAAGAAAATTGCTACTGAGCTGAGCCAGGAAAAAATCCAGCCCAGCTCAGCTGGACCCCTTTCACTCCCCCTGGCCTCAGGCCTGGTCCAAGGCCGCCTACCGGCCCAGCCCAAACGGCCTGCAGCCGCGAGCAAAAGAGCAGGCGAGCCTCAGCTCCCCTCGAACCCTAACCCCATTCTCCTCCCTCCCCATCGAACAGGCGACAGAGACGGCGGCGACGGGCGCCAGCCGAAGTGGAGGAAAAAAGGGCGGCGCCGTCGAGGGCCCCTCGCCGGAGCACGCGCGCGGCTTTGGCCAGCACGCGGTTCCGTCGAGTGGTTCCCGGCGGTGCCCTTTGCAAGGCCGACGCACGCGCGTACGCGCACGGGCGTCCCCGCGGCGGCGACGGCGAGCCTTCGTCAGTTCCGGCACGTAGGCAAGCTTCCAACGGCGGCAGCCACGCGAGGAAGAGCTGCGCCACCAGCCGGTGCAGTGGACGGCCAGGCGCTTGAGCGCGAGCCCAAGTGCACCTGGCAGCAACAGAGGTGGCTCCGACGCCGCCGCAGCTGTCCGACGACGACAGAGCCCATAAGGTATGCATCCACTGTCCTTGAATCATTAGTTGTGCTAGGTTTTACCCAATTTGGGAAATTTCACAATTAGGGTTAGGGTTCATCCATTTAGGAATTTCTGAAATCAAGGTTTTGGCAATTGGGGATTTTCATTTTAGATTGCTTTAATTGACTCAATCCCCTTGCACTTTAAATTGAAACCCCAACATCATTAGTGACACAAATTTCAGAAATTTAGAAACTAGGGTTTCAGTTTTTGGGGAAATATTAAGAATTGAACATAATTTGCTGATTTCCCCATCAATACTTCGCATAGGCCAAAACCACAGCATCATAATAAGAGGAGTAAGGGGAAAATTTCAACTTCTAGGGTTCCACTAAATTGGGGATTCTCACAAGAGATGCTTCAGCCCCCTTTAATTAACATCAAAGTGAAACCCTTGAAGCTCACTTAATCTGTTAGGGCTAGGATCATAATAATTCAGGGCCAAATCATTAGATCAAGCATAGGAAGAAGGCACTTGATCTCATCTTTAGCTTAAACATAATCTGTCAAACATTAACTTGAGCTTGACAGGGCTCAAACTTGATGCTACATGGCTCTGGTGCCATTGTTAAATCCTTTGAATCCACCAGGATCATTAGCATAAGCTTGAGCCACAAATACAATTAGGAGATGAAGTTTACCTTGATCAGATGATCCAGCCATCTCCTCTATTACTGAATCAACACCACCTAGAAACCAGATCAGGTGGCAGTGAAGGATCTTCCCAGTGCTCCTGTGCAAGCTTGATCAGCAGCTTGTTCTTTAGAGAGAGAGAGGAAGAGGTGGATGTGTGTGTGCGTGTGTGTTAGCCTGAGAGCAGCAGCTGGCCACACCTATCTTTTATCCTCTTCCCTCTCTATTATCTTAATGCACGATATCTTTGGCTTTTGGATCGACCGATCGGCAGAGGACGGGCGGCAGCTGCGTGCCTGCGTGGTCGGTAGTACTTATTAACTTAGAAATTAGGGAACATGCGCGTGTGTGTGAAAACACAGGTCGGTCCTGTGAAAGGCTAGGCCAATTAGTCACATGCTCAGTAAGCAGCATGTACTCACTGGAAATTACTAGTACGTAGTACCAAATTTAGAGAGAAAGTGGAAGGGGTTAGGTTTGACCAGACCATCGCTTCTTCGAAAATCCAGGAAGGATTAAGTTTGACCGTGGCTGCGCCTGGTCATGTTGTCCCTGTCGTCGTCCACTCGTCGACGCTCACACGAGCACATGAACTACAACCTTAATCGTGCTCAGTAACATATTTTGTGATTAGAGTCCTCCCATCTGGGCGCCGCCATTGTCCTCGCACCGTCGCGCGCTGCGCCAGAACACGGACGAGGTCGAGCAGTATGTGCCTTCGTCCTCTTCCCTCGGAGTGTGGGGCCGAGGATAAGGACGAGGAGAAGAAATATGTGGCATCTTCATCGTTGTCCTCTTGGCGCGCGGTGCTGGAGAGACAGAAAAGGAGGCCTAGAGCTGGAACTGCGGCATATTCTAGTGTTTTGTCTGATGGGGAAATATCTTTGTATGCCAGCATATTTTGTAGTGGTTTATTTGATGGGAACTACCTTTGTATACCTGCATGTTTTGCTTAGGTATTGACGATTCCATGTTATATGTGTACAAGATATTAAAAAAATATAATTTGTGAGTGCAACAACTCTTTGTTAGTTGCACTAAATTAAATTCATACAACTACTGTATTTGTTAGTTGCACTAGTAAGTTAAATTTATACAACTGTGTTACACAGATCTGAAAATGCAACTAAAAATGTGTGTGTACATTAGTACAGATAAGAAAGGGAAAGGGGCACTCCACCTGGTACTGCCGCAACTCCCTCTCAGTCGGCGCACCAGGGTGCGCACCAACCACTAGTTACTACTCCCTCCGTTCCGAATTACTTGTCTCGGAAATGGATGTATCTAGAACTAAAATATGTCTAGATACATCCATTTCCGCGACAAGTAATTCCGAACGGAGGGAGTACCAAATTTAGAGAGAAAGGGGTAGGGGTTATGTTTGACTAGACCATCGCTTCTTCGGAAATCCAGCAAGGGTTAACTTTGACCGTGGCTGCGCCCGGTCATGTTGTCCCTGTCGTCGTCCACTCGTCGACCCTCACACGAGCAACGACTGTTTCTTGTTTGCTCGCATGAACAACGACTGCATGTTTCAGAAATGACATGATTCAACTTTGCCGCCACTTGTTTTTACTCAATCGGATGCTTCAGTGGTGTCGGTAGTTAGCGATCGATCGTCGATGTAACCGGCCAACGACTTACTTAATCAGCGAAACTAATTTCCTGTGCTTTTGCACCACACACGGCCGTACTGCAATCATGCATGTTCTAATGCTTTTTTCAACATTCTACAAAAGCTAATCTAATGGTTCCACTAATACTAGTAGCATTACTCCTACATATATAGAGGGCAACTCTATATGGAGTACTGTGCTTTAGTCTTCGCGCTTGCATGAAAAGATTGTTAGAAGTAGATTAATAATTAATCTAATCTAATGGCGCTCGCATGACAAGGCGCTCGCATGACATGGCCTAAGCCTATACTGTACTAGTACTAGCTAAGGTTATGGATTAACTAATTAAGATGGGATCGGCGATGCGATTCAGCGTACGACGGCCGGAATATTTGCAGGTGCGTTCGTGCGTGGACGTAGTGCGTACGCGGCGGAGGGGTTAATCAGGAGGTGGCCCGCTGTTTAATCTTGTTCGTCGCGCCTCGTACGGCCGCATCTGCATGCATGTGAGGTGCAGCGATCGATCGAGCTGCTCGGGTTAATGTCTCCGGTCGGCAACGTGTCGTAGTACTCCCTCCTTCCATAATGTAGTGTCTATAGATTTTTTGAAAAGTCAAACCTCACAAACTTTGACCAAGTTTGTGGAAAAAAATATTTACATCTAGAGTGCGAAACATATATTACTAGATTCACCATAAGATGTAGTTTCACATTATATATTTTTGCTGTTGTAGACGTAAATATTTTTTTCTACAAACTTGGTCAAAGTTTGCAAAGTTTGACTTTTCGAAAAATCTATAGGCACTACATTATGGAACGGAGGGAGTATTAGCTTTGGAGGGGACTGATCAAAAAGTTTGATTGCATGTATGCATGCGGTGTCATCCAAAGCTCAACTATGGCAGCTTCACTTCATATGCATGGCCCCAACCTCACTGTTCATGTTCCTAGTATTGTCCTTGCCGATCAACATGCAACGTGTCAGACACTAATTAAAACAACAGACCAGTGGTATACACACACACACCTGGCTTCTAGTTAATTCAGAATCACCACCAACACCTAGCTAGGGTGGTAATCATATCAGCTATCTTTGCAACACCACCACTGCTGTCAAAGCCTGCTAAACTAGCATTTGCAGGCATGCATTCAAACCTTGGAATATACCCCCTCTGTTCCCAAATATTTGTCTTTCTAGACATTTCAAATGGACTACAACATACGAATGTATGTAGACATATTTTGAAGCGTAGATTCACTCATTTTGCTTTGTACGTAGTCATTTATTAAAATCTCTAAAAAGAGAAATATTTGAGAACAGAGGTAGTATATCTTTGCAAGTTTCCGGCCGGTTTCTCATCTCGTTCGACAAAGAAAGGCCTACCTACCGACTGCACGCATGTTCTGCGACTAGCATGCAAAGAACCTGATCAATCATCATCGCGCGCGGTTGTGCAGTGTACGTGTTACTTTTGGATATACATATGCCAGGTGTATCTTCGTTGTATGTACATATGCCAGGTGTTAGAACAAGACTCCTTCTTCAATCATCGGTCAGGAGCAGATATAGAGAGCCAGCTAAACAGTGGCCTCCCACAGGTAGTAGGAAACTAAACGCTAAAGCGCACACATCAACCGTGTACAGCACGTACACATTCGTCCATCCGTCCATATATACACCTTTTCTCAGGTGTCACCATATATTGTTTAAACCAGGCGTTGTGTGGCCTGGAGCAAAGGCACATGCACGATAACGCAGGGCACTGGCCATTAGATACTGATGGCTTCGTACATCAGACGATCAATCATTCGAGAGAACGGGCTGGCGAATGAGAGAACGTGCATGCATGGACGATCGTCGACTAACTAGTGGGTAGTGGCTCCCTGCAAAAATGCTAGACATACAAAGATTTACAAGTTTTTACACGCTCTTTCCATCTAACAACCAATCACAAACCTTTTCCTCCCTGATTTTAAGAGGGGTGGGCCGCCCCGCTCATCTATTGACCAATCAAGGTTAACCCACCCTGTAAAAGCCAGTAAATTGTTTGTACGTGTAGCATTGCTCGGCTCGCTGCCTCCATCGACCATGGATGCATGTGTCCGTACCTCCTACGTATACTGCCAGTAGTATTATTTTCTGTGATTGGTGTTGGAATCTAGTGTTCATGGATCGAGTGAACGGAAAGATTTGAAGGACGATGCTGGGAAATTGGAGCCATGACGAGTGAACCATAGTTGGCTAGTAGGGGCCGGCGGCTCGAGTGAGCGCCATGCACGATCACATCCCAGGGTACGTGGTCATCTCCTCGCTCTTCGATCTCTCAATTTCCAAACATCCCTCTCTCAACCCTGACGAGCTACGGAGCTAGCGGGACTAGGGGATAGCGTTTGGCTCGCGATCGACGACGTGTTGCCGTCCGTGGCCGCACCCCGGGACGGGAAGGGAAAGCAACCAAAAGTTATTGGCATACGTACGTATCTGATTAGGAATTAGCTGTTGCGTTCGTTGTATCTATACAGCAAAACAATAGCTATCTGTGTCCAACTGATCGCTGACAAAAAGGACAGCGAATGCCTAAAAAGGATGGACACTATCTGGGCAGCTTCGGTGTACCCGGTACGTAATGGATGGTGCGTGGCTACGTAGAAGATCCGTCTGTCCAGTATTGAAGCGTCTCCAATGCGCATCATCAAAATGTCCGTACATATCAGCGATGGAGTCGCGTCGAGCTCGGGTGATAAGGTGATTCGTCATTCTTTTCTTCGCTGGCTACTGTGATGGTGCCGGAGGCAGGTGACGAGCGTTAGTGTCAAGCTCAGAGATGTTCTGCTATCTTTTCAGTTTTGTCATGCCGATCTTTACGTGACTTGTACTTTGTTCTTTATGATATGAACGAGACACGTATTACCATGTAAAAAAAAATCAAAATGTCCGTACATGTTCAAGCATGACCGTTCGGACATTTTTAGGCTTACACCACACGTCATGTAATAGGACCGGGTAGTCTGCACATCTGAAATCCTACAAACCAGCCCAAATCTAGGAAGCCATGAGAGAGTCTGGACGTCCGCCGCGTCGGACTCTGACCTATCCAAAACCCTCGTCGACCGTCCGGCTCTAAAACCTTCGCTCATTCACACTGGCTGACCTGCATGCCGCCTACTCACATTCAAAATGACACAACAACTAAGAATCCTACTACGACTTTAAAACTATCCGTCGTCTTTCATGCAAACCTTATCCACACAGTCCTCCTCTCCCGCACCTCCACCATCGTCGTACACCACCACACTCCGGCCACCACGATTGGACATTGAGAGGACCTGGGTTTGGTGTCTGCTCGGTAGCTACCCTCCTGCCAGCCACCGCTCCGCCAAGCACCGATTCGAAGGGTACCCCCGGCCAAGTTCGCACCCCCCCCCCCTCCGATCGTTGGGCCTCTAGTTAACGACGGCTTCGTCCACCGTGAAGCAAAACATCACAACTACGAGGAGCCTTTTCTGCAGGTACCGTGGTCCAAATAATGCAACCTACATAAAAACGAATAATGACGGCAATTTTTGTTGTTATAAATTTCTCCAACTACACTAACAGGTGTCAATCAACCGATTAATACTACCAGTGTAGGAATGATGTATTTGCTAGTTGCCACTGAAACGAGATGATGAGCACGAGTGACTAGTGGGAGTGCTCTAAGATATGATTGGTCACCATGCAAAGTGTATCTTTTGGTTAATCAACCAGTCAGGGTTTAACTAGCACTAAAATGTTTTTTTACGGCACTACAGCGGGCTTACATCAGCCTGAACCATTTCATTAAAAGATAAAATAGTACATTTACAATGCAGAGAAAGGGAAGGGGGGTTGAGAGTACAAAACAATTAAGTTGCAGTCTCATAGATAAGTGGAACAACATGGTACTCCAATCGCAAAGAAGGTGCAGAAGTTGCTCATTGGAGCATTTATTGGACCAAAGCATGAGGTCGT
>LR738713.1:850810723-850824514 GCA_902687465.1 Secale cereale
GGGGGGGGTACTCCACCGTCGTCCCCTCCACGCAACCACGAGGTCCAAACCGGACGTCGCCGTGTAAAGGAGGATCCGCTGTTCCCCACGGCGCATCCACATTCCAGATCGAACGTAACATGAAGGAGGAGCCACCCTCAGCCGGGGCAGATAGTGGCGCACGGTCAACCCAGCGCCAAGAACAAGGACTTGTCCTCCTCACTGCCGTCCAAGCCGCTCTCGCGCCACAACTAGTACCCTAGTTAAAAGTGAGTTAATGTTAGAGATAAAAATGAGAACCCAACTTTTTTGTTTTTTGACAAAGTTATTGATGTTTATTTGCCCAAAAACGGGCTTAACCAAAGCATGCATACATTTTTGCTATGTTTCCCATCTCTTCAAGTTAAGTATGTCATTATAAATAAGAACTTCTTCCTACACATATTTGTACTAGCATGTCCTTGAGAGACATGTAGGAGCAACATAATCAGAAGCATTTTTTTTTTAATATTATAGTAGTCCAGAGATGTTGCAATGGAAGCAATGGATGTTTTCTTGTTCCACTCGATAAACTAACGAACACAGATCCCATAATCCATGGAAAGCTGGTCCGTTCTAAACCAACGGGAGCAAATTAATTGTTGAACAAAACTTTGACAGAAAGTTATTTTGTACTATTATTACTATTTTTTGAACTTTGGGACACCGAAAGGCCCCGCCAATTACAATATCTTGAAACTGATAACTCGGAGCATTCTTGGATTTCGCATGGTTTTTCCGGCCATGAATTGTAGTGCAGGGTGTGAGTTGATTAGTGCGTGCGTATGCGCGTACGTGGATGATTATTGGGGGTGGATCAAAGGGCAAGGTGCTTATGGTTGTTAAGCTTACTTTATTTAATGATTTAGCAACTAAAGCTCTTCATGTATTGGTGGGGTTCCTTTTTTAAATGTTTTGCCTAGGTTCACGCGATTAGCATTGTTTCTTTCCGGAGTCACCACATTCATCTCTCTCCTCTTAAATAACTTGTCACATCAGATTTTTTTGCCTACGTGAAAGGCTTAGCACCTGTACAAGGTGGAGCATTGGGAGGGGCCTTAATCCTTGTTGCTCAACCGGATAATGATTATGAATTTGAGTTTTTTATTTTTGAGAAATACGGTCGAGATAGATAGGTGTGCCGGTGCTAGTACTTTTCCTTGACCAAGATAGCTAGAGTAGATGTACGTTATTGTCGCTCAACACTCGTACATATAGCTAGGTGCATACTCTTTTTCTGAAAGCACAAGAGACTTTTGCACGTAGTATAGCAGGAGGTCAGTGCCGAACCGCCTCGATCTGCTAGACCTATTTACGTTACTGTCGCTCAGGTGCAGCTTCTTTTTTGAAGCAAGCCGTCGCAAAAGCACAACAGAATTGTTCTTGTTAGAAGAAAGCACAATTGAATTGTGCACGTACCGTATATAGCTGGTGATCGGTGCCAAACCATATCGACCGATGGTACATTGGTACCTTGGACGGCTACGCCGCAGCATTTTCTGCCTGCGCCGGGGACGAAATATCGCTCCGGCCGGCAAGGGCTCGAAAAGCAGCGGCGCATCCGCCGCAGACGCGACAGCAGGTATCACAGCGTATGTCGTGACAAAAGCATTGCAGCATCGGGATCGCCCTTCTCAGGGCATCTTCAGCCGCGCCCTCAGGAAGGCCTCCCCAGGCGTTTTTTGTGCGCCGGCGCCGAAAAAACGGCCCAGTCGCGCCCACAGGAGCCCGATTTTTGTCGGCCTGGGCCGAAAACAGCGCCGACGGACCCAGGCCGAACCAGGCGCGCTGGCCCCCCGGGGGCGCCGGGGCGAACCGTTTCAGCGCGAAAAAGCCGCGGGCCAGCCGCGTCAGCGACACGGCGTCTCGTCTTCCCCCAACTGCCTCGGTTCCCGCGGGGAATCAATGGCAAGGCTACCGCCGGTCAGCCTTGCCATTGATTCCTTACGGGCGGCGCCATGGCAGAGCGCTTCCCCGGAGACGAGGCGCGGGCACGGAGCGGCTATAAAAGCCGGCGGTCTCTCAGTCGCCTGTGCCCACACCAGACTCGCCCCTCGCCGCCGCCCAGCCCCCCTCTCTCCGTCCCCGTCTACCTCTCCCGAGCGACCCCGGCAGCCCCTCTCTCTTCCTCTCTCCACCGCCGCATCGCCATGGCAGAGCGCTTCCCCGGAGACGAGGCGGCGGCGAACGGCTTCGGCCGCCGTTCGCTCCGCGAACAGGAGTCCTGGCTCCTGTTCCAGGCGAACATCCCGGCGTCGCCGGACATGCGCGCCGGGCCGACGGGGTGGCGGCTCAGCGACGGGGGAGTGTCCGTTCCCTTGTTACCCGACGCCGTGGCGAAGCCCCGGTACTTCGCCGAGGAGGTCGAGGTGGCGCGCGCTTCCTTAACCGACGACGAGCGTTCCCTCCCCCAGTACGCCGCCGGCAATCACGCGGCCTGGGCGGCGTACTTCCAGAGCCGCCAGCAGCAGTGTCTGGCCTCCACCAACGGCGCACCGGTGGTCGGCGACGTGAAGAACAGCGAGGGGCGCCACCTATGGTGGGGCATCCCCGGCCGCACGCTGGATGGCGTGCTGGCGCACCTCGACGACGGGAACAACCCGTCGTTGACCTATCCTGCGACGCGGGCCGCCCCGTCGCAGCAATACCGGCGCGCATGGGCGCCAAGGAGGTTTGCCTCCTCCTCGTCTTCCTCCTCTCGCTCGTCTTCCCACTCCTCCGGTTCTCCGGCGCTTCTCGGCGTCAAGGCCGAGCCCACGGCGGAGACACCAATCGGCCGACGCACTCGCAGCGTCGGCATCGTCATCAACGAGGGCGGCCGGCGCGCCTCCTCCTCGTCGGCTCCTCCGCGCTTCGTCAAGCCAAAGACGGAGCCGGGGCTGGCACCGGTGAAGGCCGAGTTCGACGACGACGACGCGGCCCTGGAGTGGGCGCGCCAGGACTCCATTGCAATGGAGAAGACGCGCCGGGAAAAGGAGAAGGAGCGCCAGCACGCCGCCCTGCGCCGCTTCGAGGAACGCCGACGCGGCCGCGAGGAAGACGGCGTCGTCGTCTTATGCGACAGCGACGACGACGACGACGCGCCGCCGCCAGTCCGCCATGGCGACGCCGGGCAGGGGTCCAGCAGGGGCGCCCGCGTCAAGGAGGAGAAGACCGCCGCCGACGATGGCGGCGACGACTTCAGCCCCTTCCTTTTTTTAGATTAGGTTTATGTAATGAAAATGCGCGAAATTCATCGAAATGTACCATGTTTGGACGATATCTTCGCCGAAGTTTTTATTTATTTTAATACGCGTCTGGGGGCGGTCCTGGGGGCCGACGGCTGGGAACTGACTCGCCCCAGGTCTATTATTTGCGTCGGCTCACTCCAGGCGGCGCTTTTAGACGCCGGCCAACGGCTGAAGATGCTCTCACGTACGCGGCCTACTACAGAGCGACAGTAAAGGCTATGCTTGGATCAAAAAAGAAAGGAGCGCCGGAGGGTGATGGCTGATCGATCGGTGGAAGAGTTGGAGGCTGCTCTCCGTTTTGGGTGCATGCACGCTGGTGGGACACCTGTTGAACGGGACGATTTAGGGGTCAAACGAAGAAATCACACTGTTATGTCTACACATAGAGCCTAGAGATAGGCTTGATTCGCCTACTCATAGACGTACGGACGGAAGCCACTGTTTTTCAACAGGAGGAATGTTTTAGAAAGCCAAAGTCACAGCTGCTTGTCGGCCGTCCGTTCAAACGGTGTCAAGCCACTGGCTTGCTCAGCAAATAAACGAGGTCCTGTGAAAGGCTTGCTCTGACCGGACCATCGCTTCTTCGGAAATCCAGGAAGGATTGTTGACTTGATTCATCGTGGGCGCTTCTCAATTAAGTTGACCGTTTTGGTTCATGTGCGCTTGAGCATGGTGTCGCTGTCGCCGTTAACTCGTCCTTCCCTGCAACAGCAGCAGCAGCAGGAACTAGGACTGCTTCAGGAATGGCATGACTCAGCTGTCGTCGTTAAATCCTTGCCGCTACTAGCTAGTTTCATCTCTTGTTTTTACTCGATCGGGTCGGGTGCTTCTGTGTCGGCTGTTAGCGCGCGATCCTTCGTCGATGTAACCGGCCAACAACTTGCCTAATCGGCGCAACTTCTCTCTGCTAGCTTTTGCACCGCACACGGCCGTACTGCAATCATGCATGTTCCGAGTTGTAACTACTAATGCTTTTTTTAACCTTCTACCTAAGCTAATGGTTCCACTAATGCTAGTTAGTACAGGGCAATTATTGCATATACTGTGCTTTAGTCTTGACAAGAGAGTACTAGCGGTAGATTAATAATTAACTGATGAAGATCAGGTACAAGCAATGAAGCAAGCACGCGGTCCAGAGTGTCACCGACAGGCAAGCACGTTTTCATGGTGACCTGTTCTCCTCTGTTCGCGAAAATTCATTCGCCAAGATCACCGTGATACTATGACACTATTCTAATCACTGTGATGTAAGTGGGTGTCGCGCTCGAACTATGTAGCTAGAGTGCGAGAGGATTCATTACAGATAATTAGACGACGAAAGCATAGCGTGTGTGATGGAACATGGCACCTTCCTCGGTGCAAGATAAATACTGAGCAGCACTAAGACAAAGCCGTGCTTGGTGGGAACACAAGTACACCCTTGTCATCTTTGACATCTTGCTTTGGTTCCTATATATGCATCATATTTAACTAATTGAGCAAATTCCACCTTTTACCCTCTTGGTCACGTTTGTGACAGATTTTATCTAATTACTGAAAAATTCTTAATCTGTACCCATATTGATGCACTTTGTGCCGCATTTTTACGCCCTTGTGACATAATTTACCCTAATTTACCTTTTTCCCAATTTGGTGATGAGTTGGCATGTATGCGGTTTTTGTATTTCACTGGTTTGATTCTAGTTCTTTCAGGAATGAACTGGCCGAGCACACTGAACCTGATTGGTTTTTCCTGATTTGCTCTTGAGATAGGTCACACCTGTCAGGGAGGAAGAATGAAATATATGTGAAAAAATGGTTGCGCTGAGGATCAAACCCACGACCTATCGTGGGTTCGACCCCTAGCGCAACCATTTATTTTTCATATATGTTTCATTCGACCCCTCGAAAGCAAATCAGTAAAAACCAGCCAGGTTTATTGTGCTCAGCCGGTTCAATCTCTGGAAAAAAAATCATATCAAAACCAGCGAAAAATTAAGAAAATGCCTACGTGCCATGCCCAGTCGCTTCTCCCCTCTTAACAAACGACTAAACAAAGGTTGCTTAAGCAGGTAGTGATTGATCCATCATGTGCACATGTGAGCACTAAGGCTAACTAAAGCCTAGCTAAGCTCAACAACTGTGCCTAGGCAAGGTTCGGTTCTTGTTTAATCTTAACAAACAACAAAACAATGGTTGCTCCATCGTGTTTAATCTTCATCACCGCGCGCCTCGTACGGCCGCATCTGCATGCATGCATGTGATGTGAGGTGCTGCTAGGGCCGGGGGTTAATATCTCCGGCCGGCCACGTGTCATCCCATTAGCTTGTGAGGGGCCTGATTGAAAAGTTGTTTGATTGCATGTATGGATGCGGTGTGTCATCCAAAGCTCGGCAAAAGGCAGAAATCTGATCTCGGAGCAAAACTATTTCACAAACCTATTTCTTTTCTTGAACGGTCACCGAATTTCCCACGCTTCACTTTTCACTTGGCCCCAATCAGTGGCGGAGCTTGAGCAGAAATCAAGGAGGGCCATGGGTTGGGGGGCAAACATAATTGTTTTGGGGTGATTTTTAATGGACAAATAAGCCTAGCCACTGGCCCCAATCTCACTCTTCATGAGCTCACGGTTCTCCAGCTCTCCAGCTTCAGCTCATAAAGAGGCATTTGAGAGTGTCAAATACTGATTGATTAAAATCAGATCAGTGATACATACACCTGGCTGCTAGTTAATTCAGCGTCACCTTCTGAGGTAATTACTGTATCAACTATGTGCCCATAGTTTTTTTAGATCAACCGTGCAAAATGTCCATGCATGCATGCCTGTACGGATGCAAGTACGTACGCCTTACAGGGTTACACCTAGTAATCCAGAATCACCGTACCAGCTCTAGCTAGTGTGGCAACTACATCAACTATGCAAAGTTTTGCAGCTCAAGTTCAGCCGAGGAAGACATATATTGACCAGCAGCGGCTGGTAGTCTGTGGATCAACATTCGTTGGCTCGTACGTTGTGGCAACCGTGCAAAAAGTGCACCCAAGCACGCACCTTAAAGCTAGCTGGCCTGGCAATACGAGTTACCAGTAATTTTTAATGGACATATTCTAGAATATAGATTCATTCATTTTGCTTCGTATATAGTCACTTGTTGAAATCTTTAAAAAAACAAATATTTGGAACGGAGGGAGTAGAATGCCGTCAAAGGCAGCTAAACCTAGGCAGACATCTAAAACTTGGAACATCGATCTTTGCAGGTTTCCTACCGGTGTCTCGACTCTCGATTCGATCGACCTACCAAGTGCACGCATGTTCTGCGACTAGCATGCGAAGAACCTTATAATTAAGCCAGGTGGGTTATACGATAGCAAATTACTACTCCCTCAGTCCGAAAATACTTGTCATCAAAATGGATAAAAAGGGATGTATCTAGAACTAAAATACATCTAGATGTATCCCCTTTTATTCATTTTGATGACAAGTATTTCCGGACGGAGGGAGTATTTTTTTTGAGACGGAACACGGTATCGATTTATCAATCACCGGAGTACGTATGTGAGTAGTGCAGTGTACGTGCTACTTTTGTTTAACTAAACCAGTCGCTGTGTGGCCTGGACTGGAGCTTGGGCACATGATCTGGCCGCTAGATTAGATACTTGTACATCAGATGATCAATCATGATCGGAGAGAGACGAACGTGCATGGACTACTAAGCTGGCTGGCTTATACTACTATATGTTTGCATGTAGTATTGTTTAGTTGGAGTAATCAGTGGCCGTCTCCATGGGCGCATGTGTGAAGGTCGATGCTACGTGGTAGAAAATGGAGCCGCCTGAAAAGGATTAGGAAGCTGGGAAGGTGGAGACGCTCCCCAACCTTTCTGTTTTTTCTTCTTCTTCTTCTTGTACGTGCTAATGAACTGACATCGGTGCTATAAGGATTCGGAGCGAACGCCAGTTCGACCGTCCAATCGCTAACACGAATCTATATGCTTGCTAGTTTGCCACGGCGGAGAAATCATATGTTCGCTCACTGATGTCCACCCATGAACGTTCACGCACTCTCCTTTTCTCCTATGAGATTGGCGAGTCTTATCCCGCCCCCTCCCCAAACTGATAATACACATAATTCTTATTTTTGTAATGGCTTTAGGGCCTTGGGTTTATCTAGGTAGGAGGCCACCAGTAATAGTGTTATGTAATATGGTTGTTGGTCAGCTGTTCAGACGCTTGTACGTACCTATACTGTTGGCGCTAGTGAATCAGACCATTGTTTTTCCGTAGGTTGTATATAAAAGCATCTCTAGCAGACTCCATATGATGACCCGACCCGCAAAATAATCGTCAAAATACGGGTCCACACGTAAAATGTTGTCAGATCAGACCCCAAAACGCGTCCGACCAGTAAAAGTTTCTGAGGGGCGCGGTAAAATCCCATCTCGAACCCGCAAAAACACAGGTTTCCCCCTCGACCCGGCGGTGCCCCGTATCCCAGAAAAGCGGTTGGCGGGAGGGACATTTCAGCCCGCGCATTTCAGCCCAAGCATTTTCCCCACCACCTTCTGCCGCCGCCCGCCATTGGTCCCGCCCGTTCGCCGCCGGTGATTCTGGCAAAATCTACGGGCGGAATCGCGCCGCGGGGGCGCCCCTCCCCTTTTCCACCTAGCCGCTTCACCGGCTCCCCGGATCCGCCGATCCGAGCTGCCCTAGTCGTTGTCGCCGCCCCGGGATCCACCGCCCCAAGCCGTCGGTGAGTACTTGTGCTTGTGCTTTGGGATTCGGTATGCATAGTCGCTTAACGCGGTGTTCATATTTGTGAATTTAGATGGAATTGAGCCCGTGCGGGAAGTTTTTGCTCGAGAATTCGGTCGATTCATAAGACTCGGATGTTGAGACGCTGCAGACGTTGGTGATGGCCCTCACCATGAAGGAGTACGAAGATGAGAACCGAAAGAGACGGCGAGGATTGACCGTCGGCCGTCTTTGCGTTCCTCGAAATTGCCATCTCGGGAACGAGATGTTGATGCAAGAATACTTCGCGGACAATACAACATATCCGCCGCACCTCTTCCAGAGAAGGTACCGAATGTTCCGATCACTCTTTGTAAAAATAGTAAAAGCTTGCGAGGCCAATTGTCGTTATTTTACTCAAAGAAGAAATGCCGCAGGCTTGAAGTGATTTAGGGCATATCAAAAAATCTGGGCAGCTATGTGGGTAATTGCATATGGCATTCCGGTTGACTATGTCGATGAGTACCTTCGCATGGATGAAGATACTACAATTGAGTCAGTGCGTAGGTTTGCCAAAGTGATCATCTGTGTCTTTGATCCTGAATATTTTCGGGCACCCAACGAGGAAGACACAAAAAAAATTGATGGCACCAAATATGAGAGAAGAGGTTGGCCTGGCATGCTAGGAGTCATTGATTGTATGCATTGAACTTGGAAAACCTGCCCGAACGCATGGCGGGGAATGTATTATGGCAAGTCTCATGATGCAACAATTGTGTTAGAGGCCGTAGCATCCGAAGATTTATGGGTTTGGTATTGCTTTTTTGGTATGCCAGGTACTCTCAATGATATCAATGTGTTGCAACGGTCTCATTTGTTTGCTAGGCTTGCTTGTGATGATGCTCCTGCTTGCAACTAAACTATCAATGGGTATGAATACAGAAAGGGGTACTATCTTGCATATGGTATCTATCCTTCTTGGTGCACATTTTTCAAGAGCATCAAAGACCCCCAAACTAGGAAACAATGTGTTTGCAAGGGTACAAGAGGCACCCCGAAAATACATTGAAAGATCATTCGGGGTTTTTCAATCTAGGTTTGCCATTGTTTATGGTCCTGCTTATTTTTGGGACAAGCGATCCTTGAAAAACATTATGACATGTTGTGTTATTCTTCATAATATGATTTTCGAAAAAATAAGATGCATGAACTTGAAGTTCTTCGACGATATTGTGGGTAGCCATGTCAAACTCGCTAGGGACCCTAACTGCATTAGAGCATTTCTTCAGACCTACCGGGAGATTGAAAATCAAACACACACTTTCAGCTTTAGGAGGATCTCATTGAGCACCATTGGCAAAGGGCGGGGCAGTAACACATTCCATTTTTGCATTAATTTTATTTAATTCGTGTGTGATTTGTTCCTGGGATAAGTTTTGTATTAAATTATTTAGTTTGCTTCGATGATTTCAATAATTATTCTAATTTGAATGATTGTTGTATTGTAATTCTAAATATGTGGCATATGTGTCAAATTCGGATAAAAATGGTTTTGTGAATACTCCTTTTTATAGTTCCGCTATGCGGGATCTGCTCGGTCAGGGAAGCCGCGAACTGCAAGGATCCGCCGAAGCGCGCCCCAGTCGACAGAGTCGAACGCCTTGGCGAAATCGAGCTTGAAGACGAAGGCGGGAGCGCGGCGCCTGTGACAGCACTGGATCGCCTCGGCCGCGAAGACGAAGTTTTCGGAGATGCTCCTTCCAGCCAGGAACCCAGATTGGTCGATGTCGATGATGCCCCCGATCTGCCGCTGCAACCTCGTCGTGAGGCTGCGGCACAGGATCTTGACGTCTCCGTTCTGAAGGGAGACAGGACGGAAGTCACCAGGCTTGGGCACTCCCACGCTTTTTGGTAGCAGGGCGATGTATGCCCGGTTGATGGCACCGAGGTCCACGTCGCCGGCGTGGACGGCGTCGAAGAGGCGCTGCAGGTCCCCAGAGACCGCCCCCCAGGCGGCCTGGTAAAAAGCAGGTCCGAGGCCGTCCGGACCAGGGGCGCTGGACCGGTCCAGGAGACCAGCCGCGTCCACGATCTCCTTGGCCGAGAACGGAGCGATCAGCGCCGCGGCGTCGACCCTCGCGACGCCACGGTACAGGGCCGCCAAGTCGAACCGCCAGACAGAGGGCCGCTCCCTGCCCAGCAGCTCAGTGTAGTAGGATAGCAGCACCGCCGCCTTCCCCGCGTGGTCAAGCACAGCAGCGCCGCCCACGTCGAGGACGCGGACCATGTTGGCGCGCCGCCGATGAGAGGCGCCCGCGTGGAAGAAACCTGTGTTCTCGTCACCCCCGCGCACCGCCCTGCACTTCCCGCGCTGTTTCCAGAACGCGCTCTGGCGTTTGATCGAGTCGGCCAGCGCCAGCCTGGAGTCGCCGCGGAGCTGCAGTTCATCAGATGACAAGGGGCGGCATTCTTCCCAGAAGTCCACCAGATCAATCAAGAATTTACAATTATTATCAAAAGCAGGAACGAATCTGTGTAGCCTTTTCCAAACCTTGGCCGTGGCCCGGAACCGTTTCTTGCGAGCTGCTAGGCTACCCACCGCACACCGTCCGCCTCCCGCGGCAGACCAAGAAGGAAGTGTAAAAGGAAGAAAGAGGGGGTCGTGGAGCCACGAGCTCTCAAAGAAGAAGCGCCGAGAGGAAGGGATGGTGGTCGCCACCTCGATCACCAGGGGCACGTGATCCGAGGTAGGGCGTGGGCGGGACGACAAGGCCGAGTCAGGGAAGGCGACATCCCAAGCGGAGTTAAAGAAGACGTGGTCTAGGCGAGCCAGAGTGGGGGTATCACGCTTGTTGGACCAAGTGAAACGACGGTCAGACAGCGCCAGCTCGTGAAGAGCTAGGGCGTTGATGAGGGAGTTGAAGGTCGCCGCACGTGGAGCATCAAAACGCCCGTTGCTCTTCTCGTGGGGGAACCGAATAAGGTTAAAGTCGCCGAGCACAAGCCACGGCCCCGAGACCCCAGCAGCCACCGCCGTAAGATCCCCGACGAACTGCTCCGTCAGGGTGTGGTCAGCGGGCGCGTAAACGTTGGTGACAGTGAAGGCTAGAGCACTAGTCGTGGAGGTGAGTTTGGAAGAAAGGGAAAAACGGGACGTCGAGGAGCCCGTAAGCGACAAGGCGCGACTATCCCAGGCCGTCACAATCCCGCCCCTACTCCCGTCGGCGTCCTTAGCGACAAAGGAGTCGAGATGCGAGGGGAGGAAAGAGCGAGCTTTGTTAGGGGGAAGCTCAGACAGCTTGCTCTCTTGAAGGCAAGCGATGTTTGGGTGAACCGTGGCGATGGTGTTACGGACGACGCCGCATTTGTCCCCATCCCCCAGCCCCTGAACGTTCCAGCATAGGAACGAAATTTTAACACAAGGAGGATTATCCATTACAGACCGAAACACCAACAGAGATGGAAGACACTCTCACCCAGCACGACGCAACTACAGTGAGGATACTGACGGGGCGAAGCAAGGCGGACAGCACAAACGCTGTAGTAAACCGCCCATGCGTCACAGCGCATAGAGAGACGGAGGCGTAAGACACGAGCGCACGAAGCGCGGAGACGCGGATGGACTGATTAATCATCAGCACGCGGAGGCACCGAGACGTGAGGGATCGCCGCCGCGGAGCGCATGGCCGCCGCAGCCACTGAGTTCAATGGCTTGAGAACCCCATCCAGCATCTTATCTTTCGCAACTTTCGACTTGAGGCGCGGCGAGCAACCTGACAGCGCGTCACGGAGGGCGCGTAGGCGCGTCGCCTTTTCCTCCATGCTCATCCAGTTGGACGCCTCGCCCTGGGCGATCCTGGAACTCCGGCGACGATCGGGGGGCGGGGCAGCCACAACAGAGTCGTCGAGCTCCACCAGCGAGACGCTGGAGCGCCCACTAGCGGCCGAGACTAGGCCCGGCGAGGCGGGCGGAGAGCAGACCGCCGGCGGTGGAGCGTCCGTGGGGGGAGCAAGGAGGTGCGGCGGCGGGCTGCATGGCAGCGGCGGGGCACCCAGGAGACGCAGTATGGAGGAGAGCTGGAGACCGCGGCCTAGCCCACCGACGTGCATGGGAGCGGGCCCCCCAACATGCGCGGCCACGGGCTGCCCGAGGAGGACCGCCCGATGGTGCGCGAAGGGAGGGGGCGGCTCGGCAAAGAAAGGGATGTAGGCCCCGTCGTCAGTGAATGAGTCATCACGGACCCAAGCGCGGACAGGGCGAACAGCGACGATGCGCGTCCCCCAACGCCCGCCGAGCGGCCAGACGTCACAAGGGACGGCCCACGGGTTCTTGAGCAGCACGACGGCGCGCACCGTGGCCAGCTCGCGGCCAGATAGCACCAACGGGTCTATCTCCAACACCTTGCCAAAACCCGAGAAGAGAGCTGGGATGCAGGTGGGGTTGATGTACTCGGCCGGAAAGCCGGTAGCCGCCAGCACCGCGCACACGTCAAGACGTGGAGGGACGCGGTCGTATTCTTCCTCCGGGAAGAGGTCGATACGAGCATCCTCGTGCAAGAAAGGCTGACGCCACAACGCCTCCCTACTGTCTTCCCAGGAAGCGAAGCGTAGGTACATAGCGCCGACGGACGATGGAACCACCTCGGGGAGGAGGTGGCCGATGTTGTTGAGGACGGCAGCCTGCACCGCCAGCGTATCGTTGTGGAAGGCGTACGGAGGGTCGACGACCACGACCGCAAGGCGTTCCGCCGCCACGTAGTCGCCCTCCGGCATGAAGACGTCCATGGAGTCCGGGCGCTCCGAGTCCGCTATGACGGACGGAATGGAGTCCGCCGACGACATGGAAGCACCAGAGCGGAGGGAAACGCGCGACTCCGACGAGGAAGAAGCGTGGTCCCGGAAACGCAGCAGCTCAGCGGGAACACGATCCGCCACCAGCGTAACGGCCGGGGCGTCCGGTGCCCCGCGGAGCTCTGGCACCGCCGGGGGGGAGGGCGGCGGGGAGAGGACGACGCCGGAGATGGAGATGTCACGTCGCCGGGGGGGAGGCGGAGGCGTAACCATGGCGTCGTCCGACGCAAGAGGAGGGGGCCCCGTCGAGGCAACGGCAGCCGGAGCTAGCCCCTCCCGGACCGCGAGGGGCGAAGAGAGGCTCGACTCGCCAGCTTCCATCCGCCGGGGCAGGTTGGTAGCAGCGCGGTCAGGCGAGGCGGAAGGACGCGCGCGGGGGTAGGGCGTGGACTGGCGGCGGGTGGGGGGAGCGGCGGAAGGGGCGGGGGGGTTAGTAGCCGCGCGTCCATGGAAGGACGCAGCCTTGGGAGCGGGGTGGCGTTTAGGGGCCATACCGCAGCGGGGGGACGACGCGCGGTGTCCAGATACGCGACACCGCCGGCACCGGACGAGGTCCCGGCAGTTCTTGACGTAGTGGCGGGTGGAGAGGCAACGAAAGCAACCGTGGAGAGAGAGCGGTGGCAATGGCGCAGTGGTTTTTGAGCGAGTGTTTGCGGCTGGGGAGAGAAGAGCACTTTTGTAAGGGCTGGCTCCCCCGTCAACCCGAGTGATGGCGGTGGGTGGGGGTGGTGAGGAGGGAGTTAAGCCAGCGCACGCTCCCAAGCAGGGCGTTTTCAAAACTGTGCCTAAATTTATACAAAATTTGAAAACTGTTAGTCTGTTAGAGAAAAAATCGAAAATATGACCCCGTCGGCCTTAACTGGGCCGACCAGCCAGCCGTCGGCCTCGGCTGGGCCGACCAGGGGCCCGTCGGCCTCGCCCTGGCCGACCAGTGGCCCGTCGGCCTCGCCCTGGCCGACCAGGGGCCCGTCGGCCTCGCCCTGGC
>LR738713.1:850832596-850851930 GCA_902687465.1 Secale cereale
GGGGGGGGAGGGCGCGATATGTGCGGGAGAAGCAAGTTTCTCGGGCGAGTCTACGGGGTCGTTCGGGAGAAGAAGGGATCGAAGGGAGGGAGATCGTTCTGTATTTAGAGAGGAAGGAATAAGATGTGTGTGGTAGTTTTAGCTATGTGGCACACGTGTGCCAAATAGCACAGTCCATATAATTAATCTAATCTAATGGTTCAAGAAATACTAGTACTCGAGACCTGAGAGCACGGTACTTTAAATCTTGGCGCTCGCATGAGCAAGAGTACCACTAGCACTATAGATTAATAGCTCACGAAGATGAGGTAAAAGCAATGAAGCAAGCAAGCGGTCCTGAGTGTCACCGACAAGCCGGCACGTTTCCACAAAATTCCTTCCCCAAGATCGATCGATCGAGCCAGCAATCATGCATCCATCCTATG
The DNA here is from genome assembly GCA_902687465.1 of Secale cereale. Lineage (NCBI taxonomy): Eukaryota > Viridiplantae > Streptophyta > Magnoliopsida > Poales > Poaceae > Secale > Secale cereale. The sequence goes on from LR738713.1 coordinate 850,833,022, forward strand.
ATGCCACTATACACAAGAGGACTATTATAATCACTGTGGTGTAAGTGTGTGTCGCGCTCTAACCAAAGCTAGGAGCACTAACCATGCAGCTAGAGCGCGAGAGAGGGTTAACTAACAACAATAATTACACGACGAATGCATAGTACTAGCGTGTGTGATGGAACATGGCTCCTTCCTCGATCGGCAGCCAAAGCCGTGCTTAGTGGGAAAGCATAGTAGCGTACGTGTTGAAGGTACGTACACCCTTGTCATTTTGCTTTGGTTCCCATGCATGCTAGCTAGGTCCATTTTAATTTACCATTTCCACCGTCAGTATTTTGATTTTTGTTCTCCTTTTTTTTTTTCAAGAGTTGTGCGTCCATGTAAAGTACTAGTTTTTACTTCTGAAGTAATATTCAGATACACGTGTTCCAATATAACCGACAATTGCATTGAGTCAAAGCTGAATTTCAGATGATTTTGTTAGAAAGTTACAAAGAGCAACCGATCAAGGGCAATTGCACCGTACGTTCGCGTGAACTTTCGCAGCAGAGAGAGAGAGAGAGAGAGAGAGAGCCTAGCTTGGCAAGCGCGTAATGCTCCAGCACCTTTCGGCCCCTTCGCCCCCTCCAAAAGACTAAACAAATAAGTATGTTGCTTAATCAGGTGGTGATGGATCATGATTAAGTACGCGCCTCGTACGGATGCATGTGAGGTGCAGCGATCGATCGAGCTGCTGGGGTTAATGTCTCCGGTCGGCAACGTGTCGAAGTATTAGCTTTGGAGGGGACTGATCAAAAAGTTTGATTGCATGCAATGCGGTGTCACCCAAAGCTCAACTGTGGCAGCTTCACTTCACATGGCCCCAACCTCACTCTTCATGTTCCTAGTATTGTCCTTGCCCATCAACATGCATGCAACGTGTCAGACACTAATTAAACAACAGACCAGTGGTATATACACACATACCTGGCTTCTAGTTAATTCAGAATCACCACCAACACCTAGCTAGAGTGGTAATCATATCAGCTACCTTTGCAACACCACCACCGCTGTCAAAGCCTGCTAAACTAGCTTATGCAGGCATGCATCCAAACCTTGGAATATATATCTTTGCATCCAAACTAGGGTTGCTCGTCTCGATCGACAAAGAAAGGCCTACCTACCGACTGCACGCGCAGGTTCTGCGACTAGCATGCAAAGAACCTGATCAATCCAGGTGGATGCACGGATGATATGATATCAATCATCACCGCGCGCGGTGGTGCAGTGTACGTGTTACTTTTGGACATACAAAGCACGCACGAACGGCCGGTGCATCTTCGTTGTATGTACATATGCCAGGTGTATCCTTCTTCTCCAATCAGCGGCCATGGGCAGATTTTTTTTTTTTTGAACACATCCATGGGCAGATATAGAGCCAGGTAAACAGTGGCGTCCCACAGCTAGGAAACTAAAGCGCTAAAGCGCACACACCAACCGTGTACAGCACGTACACTCCATCCATCCATATAACCTTTTCTCAGGTGTCACCATTGTTTTGTGTGGCCTGGAGCTCGTGCACATGCATGATAACGCAGGACACTGGCCATTGGATACTACTAGTGGCAAATTTGACTATTTTGACCTGTTGTGGCAACAAATTCACAAAATGAACTGCCAGCGAAACTATTTCACTCCCGTAACCCTTTTGTGCAGCGCCCGCCACGACGGCGCTGCACCCTTCTGTGCAGCGCCTACAACAGAGGCGTTGCACGTCTATCCACCGTGGCAGCCCCTGGCCCGCACCCGGCCGTGCAACGCCTCCCACTCAGGCGCTGCACATTGTAATGTGCAGCGCCCCCGAGCCAAGCGCTGCACAGGCAGTTATCCACCAGCCGCGCTGGACCCCCACTCCCCCACCCACACTCTCTCCCACTCCCCCACCCGAGCTTAGGCCCCTCTCCCACTCTCTTCCCCTCTCAAATCCTCTCTCAAATCTTGCTTATTTGAAGAATTTGTCCGTGGATTTCGGAGTCAAGCCCTCCCTAAAGGTAATCACCTCCGATCCCCTTGTTTTGATCCAAGAAATGTTATCAAATTGCTCAAATGTTGCTAGTTTTGCTTGGATCTAGTGATTTGAATGGAGAAGTGAGATTTAGTGATTTGGGGTGCTCTATGTGTGTTCTTATGGGTGTTCTTATTTTGTTGTTAGGGTTAGGTTATGGTTAGGGTTATGGTTAGGGTTATGGTTAGGGTTAGGGTTATGGTTAGGGGGTTGTTTGATATATATATTATGGTTTCCATTATTTGGTAATCTTTGCATTTAGTACTCATGAAAGCAATGTTACCTTGTGTTTTTGGAATGCTTATAGGGATGGGAAGAACATGTGTGTATGTTCATCATGGGGACAAAGACGCATTTTTGAAAGGAAATATTGAACCGGACCCGGATGAGCTTGACATTGTGTTTGATAGTAGTCCTAGCTATGCGGAGCTCTTGCAACAAGTTAGGAAAGAATTGAATTGGATGGACCTTAGTGATATCGTTGAGTTGGAGGGAAGGCATAATGTAGGCTATGGAATGCACGTCCGTTGGAAGACAATGCGCGTCAACTCGGAGCAACGTTGGGTTGCATACAAAGAAACGGTGGCCGAATCACTTGACAAGGCTCTTGAGTTATTTGCAACGAAGAAGGTTGATTCAAGTTTGCATTTGGACTTGAACCGGGAACCTTCCCCTTTGGTTCATAGTAGCCCTCCACCCTTTAAGCGAGATGAAATTGATGAACCTCTTTTGACCCAAGAAGTGCGTCAAACATTGAGTCCGTTTACAAACAACCAAGATGAAGCTTTGCAAGAGGAAGAGGACAATTATGATTATGCGGACGATGACAATGAAGTTGATCTCCATGCCAACAATGTGGGTGATCTCGACAAATATCATTTGCAAGAGACAATGGACCAATCCATACCTTTTTCCCGTGCATATGCATCGGACTCGGATGACGATGGTCCCGATGAAGAAGTTGATGCGGAGGGGTTCACGGTGAAGGAGGCCGAAGCTTTTGAGAAGGTATTCCGTCGGGATCATCGGACTAAATTGTTCAAGGATGTTAGTCTCGCGGATGAAGCCGTGGTAGATGGTGGCCGATGTGTATCACTCGGTGTTAGGCCAAGCTCTCACCGTGATATGGGTGACGACAACCGGATGGCTAAAGGGTCTAAGTTCGAAACCTTGTTGGAAATGAAGATGTGGCTGGACAACTACTCGGTTACGCATTATCGTCCACACAAGGTGGTGCACTCGGACATCAATGTGCGCTACACGGTTGCATGTGCAAGTGAAGATGAAAAATGTCCATGGATTGTGCGTGCAAGACCATGGAAAGGTGGTCCAACTTGGCATGTAGTGAGTTGTGTGCCAACTCACATGTGCCAAGGCAAAAGGGTGGATGGCAAGATCGTGTCTGAAGGCCACAAACAACTCACGTCCGAGTTCATTGCTTACAGGTTGTCCAACTCAATATCCACACTTCCAACAATCACTAGTAGAAAACAGGGCATTGGTCCAGCCCATTAGCCCCGGTTCAATCTAGAACCGGGACCAATGGGGGTACTGGACCCGGTTCGTTAGCCCAGGGGGCCGGCCGGGCCACGTGGGCCATTGGTCCCGGTTCGTCTGGACCTATTGGTCCCGGTTGGAGCTAAAAACCGGGACCAATGGCTCTTGCTCCTGGCCCACCACTATTAGTCCCGGTTTGTTTTATGAACCGGGACCAAAGGCACCCCTTTAGCCCCGGTTTGTAGCACCAACCGGGACCAGTGAGTTGCCTATATAAACCCCCTCACTCAAGAGCAGAGCTCACTGCTCTGTTTTTTTTTCTGGCCGAGGGGGAGAGGGGTTAGTGGTGCTCTAGCTCACCTCCTATGCACACAACATGTTCGGTGGAATGCCCGAGCCACACTAGTTAAGCTTTTCTGCTCTCGAAGCTCTATTTTCTCCGAGATTTGTCTAGGTTTAGCGGTCCGTCACGTCCCGTCCCCGTCTTCGCCGCCGTCGATCACCCCCGCCGATCTCGTCACCGGCACCACCGTGGTGAGCCTCTTGTTATGTCCATGCTTTTCTTACTTTTATTATTGCTTTAGATAGATATTTGTCTAATTTTCTTACGTTTATTATTGCTTGTTATTATATAGTGCGATGGTTTTGATATCCGCCCACGTGGGCCCTCGTCCGGTCTACGATTCGGATGTGGTATATTATCTTTAATTTATAACTATTTGTTTTAGTGCTTATGATAGTTATGCCGACCAACCTGACATGCATAGATGTTTTATTATGTATAGGAGGTAGTTGAACCGGAAATTCCAACCGACCCTCTTGTGGAGAGGTTAAATTTAGTTGAAGAGGAAAACATTTCGTTAAAGAAAAAATTGGAAAAAATGGAGGAGGAGAAGATGGAATTGGAGTTGCATGTTGCGGAAGTTATCGATGATCACAAGATCAAGATGGAACCTATTGTCGAGAGGTTAAATTTAGTTGAAGAAGAAAACAAATTCTTGAAGGAAAAAATAAAAAAAATTGTGGACGAGAAGATGATATTGGAGTTGCATGTTGCGGATGTCGTCGATGATCACAAGATCAAGATGGATGCAATGCGGTTGAAGATTAAAAAGATTAGAAAATATGCCATTAATACCGAGGCTTGGTATCATTATGCCGTTGGATCAATTGTTACCTTGGTTGCGATTATGATAGCATTTGTTTTCGCGTTGAAATGTTTTACATAGTTTCGATGTGTATGGAGAGTTATATATGTTGTTAGATGAGAACTATATATGTATGTACTTTGGTTTTAATGTGATGATGAACTTTTATCCATTTGGTCACTTAATTATCTATTTATGATGTTCTGTAATGGTTTTTGACACACTTAATTATATATAAATGCACGCAGATGAACCGCCAATGGATGTACGGTGACAGACACACCTCCGAGTACATTAAGGGCGTGCGTGAGTTTCTAAATGTGGCAGAGGCAAACAAGCAGAATGGTTTTATGTGTTGTCCATGCACTCAATGTGTGAATACGATGTCTTACTCTAACCGAAAAATCCTTCACTCCCACCTGCTTTACAAGGGTTTCATGCCACACTATAATGTTTGGACGAGGCACGGAGAAATAGGGGTTATGATGGAAGACGGCGAAGAAGAAGAGTACGATGACAACTATGTGCCCCCTGAATACGGTGATGCTGCAATGGGGGGAGCTGGTGAAGATCAAGAGGAACCAGACGATGTGCCCAATGATGCTGCAACGGGTGAAGCTGCTGAAGATCAAGAGGAACCAAATGATGATCTTCGCCGGGTCATTGTCGATGCAAGGACACAATGCGAAAGTCAAAAGGAGAAGATGAAGTTCGATCGCATGTTAGAGGATCGCAAAAAAGGGTTGTACCCCAATTGCGAAGATGGCAACACAAAGCTCGGTACCGTACTGGAATTGCTGCAGTGGAAGGCAGAGAATGCTGTGGCTGACAAAGGATTTGAGAAGCTACTGAAAATATTGAAGAAGAAGCTTCCGAAGGATAACGAATTGCCCGACAGTACATACGCAGCAAAGAAGGTCGTATGCCCTCTAGGATTGGAGGTGCAGAAGATACATGCATGCCCTAATGACTGCATCCTCTACCGCGGTGCATACAACGATCTGAACGCATGCCCGGTATGCGGTGCGTTGCGGTATAAGATCAGACGAGATGACCCTGGTGATGTTGATGGCGAGCCCGCCAGGAAGAGGGTTCCTGCGAAGGTGATGTGGTATGCTCCTATAATACCACGGTTGAAACATTTGTTTAGAAACAGAGAGCATGCCAAGTTGATGCGATGGCACAGTGAGGACCGTAAGAAAGACGGGAAGTTGAGAGCACCCGCTGACGGGTCGCAATGGAGAAAAATCGAGAGAAAGTACTGGGAGGAGTTTGCAAAGGACGCAAGGAACGTATGGTTTGCTCTAAGCGCGGATGGCATTAATCCTTTCGGGGAGCAGAGCAGCAATCACAGCACCTGGCCCGTGACTCTATGTATGTATAACCTTCCTCCTTGGATGTGCATGAAGCGGAAGTTCATTATGATGCCAGTTCTCATCCAAGGCCCTAAGCAACCCGGCAACGACATTGATGTGTACCTAAGGCCATTAGTTGAAGAACTTTTACAGCTGTGGAATGGAAACGGTGTACGTGCGTGGGATGAGCACAAACAGGAGGAATTTGACCTAAAGGCGTTTGTTCGTGACCATCAACGATTGGCCCGCTCTCAGTAACCTTTCAGGACAGACAAACAAAGGATACCACGCATGCACGCACTGTTTAGATGACACTGAAAGTATATACCTGGACAAGTGCAGGAAGAATGTGTACCTGTGCCATCGTCGATTTCTTCCGACCAACCATCAATGTCGAAAGAAAGGCAAGCATTTCAAAGGCGAGGCAGATCACCGGAAGAAGCCCGCCATGCGTACCGGTGATCACGTACTTGCTATGGTCAATGATTTACACGTAATCTTCGGAAAGGGCCCCGGCGCACTAGCTGTTCCGAATGACGATGAGGGACACGCACCCATGTGGAAGAAGAAATCTATATTTTGGGACCTACCCTACTGGAAAGACCTAGAGGTCCGCTCTTCAATCGACGTGATGCACGTGACGAAGAACCTTTGCGTGAACCTGCTAGGCTTCTTGGGCGTGTATGGAAAGACAAAAGATACAGCTGAGGCACGGGAGGACCTGCAACGTTTGCACGAAAAAGACGGCATCCCTCCGAAGCAGTATGAAGGTCCTGCCAGCTATGATCTTACGAAAGAAGAGAAAGAAATCTTCTTTGAATGCCTTCTCAGTATGAAGGTCCCGACTGGCTTCTCGTCGAATATAAAGGGAATAATAAATATGGCAGAGAAAAAGTTCCAGAACCTAAAGTCTCATGACTGCCATGTGATTATGACGCAACTGCTTTCGGTTGCATTGAGGGGGCTTCTACCGAAAACCGTCCGATTAGCCATTGTGAAACTATGTGCATTCCTCAATGCAATCTCTCAGAAGGTGATCGATCCAGAAATCGTACCAAGGCTAAGGAGTGATGTGGCGCAATGTCTTGTCAGTTTCGAGCTTGTGTTCCCACCATCCTTCTTCAATACCATGACACACGTCCTAGTTCATCTAGTCGACGAGATTGTCATTCTGGGGCCCGTATTTCTACACAATATGTTCCCCTTTGAGAGGTTCATGGGAGTCCTAAAGAAATATGTCCGTAACCGCGCCAGACCAGAAGGAAGCATCTCCATGGGCCATCAAACAGAGGATGTCATCGGGTTTTGTGTTGACTTCATTCCTGGCCTTAATAAGATAGGTCTCCCTAAATCGCGGTACGAGGGCAGACTGACTGGAAAAGGCACGCTTGGAAGGGACTCAATAATATGCAGGGACGGTTATTCTTGGTCTCAAGCACACTACACAGTTCTACAGAACTCTACATTGGTGACCCCGTATGTCGATGAACACAAGAACAGTCTGCGCTCCAAACACCCGGAGCAGTGCGACGACTGGATTACACGTGAACACATCAGGACTTTCAGCAGTTGGTTGGAAACACGTCTCAGAGGTGACAACACTGTTTGTGATGAGTTGTACTTGTTGTCCAGGGGACCATCTTCGACTGCATTGATTTACAAAGGATACGAGATAAATGGAAATACATTTTACACGATTGTCCAAGATCAAAAGAGCACCAACCAAAACAGCGGTGTCCGCTTTGATGCAACAACCGAGAGGGGAAAGGACACATATTATGGTTACATAGTGGACATATGGGAACTTGACTACGGACATGATTTTAAGGTCCCTTTGTTTAAGTGTAAATGGGTCAATCTGTCAGGAGGCGGGGTACAGGTAGACCCACAGTACGGAATGACAACAGTGGATCTGAAAAATCTTGGATACAATGACGAACCGTTCGTCCTAGCCAATGATGTGGCACAGGTTATCTATGTGAAGGACATGTCTACCAGACCGAGAAAAAGAAAAGATAAGGAAGCGAATACATCATACGATGAGCCAAAGCGCCACATAGTTCTTTCAGGAAAAAGGGACATCCTGGGAGTGGAGGGCAAGACAGACATGTCTGAAGATTATGAAAAGTTCATGAAATTCCTTCCTTCAAAGTCAAGGCTGACCCAAGCATCCTGATAAACGATGAAGATTATCCATGGTTACGGCGCAATAAGCAAATGACACAAGCGAAGAAAAAGTGAAGAGTTATTTCCGCAAGTATTATGATGATACCATGCCAACTTTGTAACAAACGAGTATGATACCATTGTCCGTTTGTACTATTCAAATTTCAATACTACTTGCACTAACAAAACAAAACAAAACAAAACAAACTTGAAAAATAAATAGCAACAATAAGTATTTTGTTGTAAGTATAAACAAAATAAAATAAATAAAGCAACAAAGAAAATAAATAAAGAAAGTAAAATAAATAAAGCAACTCTAAATACAGCAAAAAACAACTTAGAAATAAACAAAGAAAATAAAATAAATAAAGCAACTCTAAATACAACAAAAAACTACTTAGAAATAAATAGCAACAATACGTATTTTGTTGTAAGTATAAACAAAATAAAATAAATAAAGCAACAAAGAAAATAAATAAAGCAACTCTAAATACAGCAAAAAACAACTTAGAAATAAACAAAGAAAATAATGAAAGTTTATAATTTTTGTGACCTAAAAGGAAAAAGAAATCACTAAAACACTATGAGTATTTAGTTCTAAGTAGAAATGAAAAAATAAATAGAAAAAAAGAAAAAAAAATGCCACCTACTGGGCCATCACGGCCTGAATACGACTAGAAACCCAACCATGGGCCAGGATTCAGGCCCGCAGCAGGCCCAGTAGGCCCACAGGCATTGCACTGTCGATTTAGGCCCGTAAGCCTGCAATTCAGATGAGTTCGAGAGGAGAGAGGCAGCGCAGCTTATAAACTGGTGCTGGCCTCTCTCAACTAGCGAGGTGGGACTAAACTTCCCACCGCACCGCGCCAGCAAGGCCTTTGGTCCCGGTTGGTGGCACCAACCGGGACTAAAGGGTGGTATTAGTCCCGGTTGGTGCCACCAACCGGGACTAAAGGCCCCTCCTTCCCGCCCTTTGGGCTGCTGAAAAGGGACCTTTAGTCCCGGTTGGTGGCAGCAACCGGGACTAAAGGGTGGCATTAGTCCCGGTTTCAGCCACCAACCGGGACTAATGCCCCTCCTATATAACCAACACTTGCGAAAATTTGGGCAGTTTTCTTCTTCCCCGCCCCGACGCCTCCCTCGATCTGCTCCGTCCCCGTCGCCGTCGCCGTCGCCGTCGCCCCCGTCGCCCCCGTCGCCCCGTCGCCGTCGCCCCCGACGCCGCCTCGTCGCCCCGCCCCGCGCCGTCGCCGCGCCCCGCGCCGTCGCCCCGCCCCGCGCCGTCGCCGCGCCCCGGCCGGCCCGTCGCCCCGCGCCGCCGCGCGCCCCGCCCCGCCGCCGTCGCGCCGCCGCGCCCCGACGCCGCCTCGTCGCCGCCCCGCCCCACCGCCGTCGCGCCGCCCAGCCCTGCCGATGTGAGGGCCGGCTCCCTTTTTTTTATGTTTAATAATATTGCTGTATATATATATATATAGTTGCTGTGTATATATATATATGTATATATGTGTATATTTTTTTTATGTTTATATAAATTGCAGTATATATAGTTGCTATATATATAGTTGCTGTATTTATATGTATGTGTATATCTTTTTTTTTCTTAGAATTTGCTAAATATATATGTTAAATATATATTTATGTGTATATAAATATATTTTTTCTTAGGAAGTTGCTGTATATATGTGATGTGTGTATATGTGATGTATATATATGTGTATGTGGCTATATAGTTTTTTGTTTATATATGCTAAATATATATAGAAAGTTTTATATATGCAAAAGTTACAAATTTAGAAAAAGAAGGATAGGAAAGAAGAAAATAAGAAAGAGGAAAGAAAGAAGAAGAGGAGAGGAAGAAGAGGAGAAATAAATAAGAAGAAGAAAAAAAAGAAAAAAAGAGGAGAAGAAGAAAGGAATAGAGGAGAAAATTCTTCTCCTCTATTCCTTTCTTCTTCTCCTTTTTTTTTCTTTTTTTTTCTTCGATCTTCTCCTCTAGCGGTTCCTTTTTTCTTCTTCTTCCTCTTTTTTTTATCGGATATGTCTATGTCGATATACACCCTCCCCGATAACTTCGACATTAGGGGGGGGGCCGGTGTCGAGGGTCGTCGAGGGACCGAGAGGCCGAAGGTCGAGGGGTCGAGGGTCGTCGAGGGACCGAGAGGCCGAAGGGCGAGGGGTCGAGAGGTTGCCTAGCAGTCGGGGGTCTAGGGTTGTGGATCGCCGAGCAGTCGGGGGTCAAAGTATTGAAGAATTCCATGACTTCATCATTTGCCAGAAGTAACCGGGGCATTTTGGTACAAAGTTATGCAAAGATATTTTGGAACGGAGTTCCTGATAGAATAATCCGTCTTTTGTTACGAATTATCCTATCGGGGACTCCATTCCAAAATAACTTTGGAGAGCTTCGTACCATCATGCTACTGTTACTTTCGCCTAATGATGAAGTATTGGTTTTGTTGAATCCTTTGACACTCGACAAAATGTGACATGAGGGGGTCTAGGGTTGTGGATCGCCGAGAAGTCGGGGGTCGAGGGGTCGAGAGAGGTTGCCTAGCTAGTGTCAAAGTATTGAAGAATTCCATGACTTCATCATTTGCCAGAAGTAACCGGGGCATTTTGGTACAAAGTTATGCAAAGATGTTTTGGAACGGAGTTCCTGATAGCTAGGATAATCCGTCTTTTGTTACGGATTATCTTATCTGGGACTTCGTTCCAAAACAACTTTGGAGAGCTTCGTACCATCATGCTACTGTTACTTTCGCCTAATGATGAAGTATTGGTTTTGTTGAATCCTTTGACACTAGCTAGACAAAATGTGACATGAGGGGGTCTAGGGTTTGTGGATCGCCGAGCAGTCGGGGGTCCAGGGGTCGAGAGAGGTTGCCTAGCTAGTGTCAAAGTATTGAAAAATTCCATGACTTCATCATTTGCCAGAAGTAACCGGGGCATTTTGGTACGAAGTTATGCAAAGATGTTTTGGAACGGAGTTCCTGATAGGATAATCCGTCTTTTGTTACGGATTATCTTATCTGGGACTTCGTTCCAAAACAACTTTGGAGAGCTTCGTACCATCATGCTACTGTTACTTTCGCCTAATGATGAAGTATTGGTTTTGTTGAATCCTTTGACACTAGCTAGACAAAATGTGACATGAGGGGGTCTAGGGTTTGTGGATCGCCGAGCAGTCGAGGGTTGAAGCTAGTTCTACGTTTGCCATTAATATATCCATCTGTCATGTTTGAATAATAATTGGCATGTTGTAAATATTTGTAGAAACAATGGACGACAACACCCGAGACCTAGCACAAGAAGCGATGTTGATGGACATAATCGCAGACGGACAAAATGCCGTCAGGTCGTATCTGAACGACACCGATGAGCAGGTCGAACAAGAGCTGCGGCTGGAAGATCTAGGCTATGATATTGATGAATTCGGTGACCCAATGCACATGGAAGAAGTAGACCGTGAGGATGGCTCCGGTGACCCAATGCCGGTGCAAGAAGGAGACCGTGATGCTGGCTCCGGTGACCGAACCGAGTCCGGCCAGGAGGTATATATGTTAGTTAAGCATGTGCTGACTAGTTAATTGATTCATTCATTAACTCTCGTCTTTGTTCCTTTTCTAGCCCTCCGGATCGAGCAAATCTTCGGTAAAGAGACGAGGAGCGAAGAAAAAGTTGAGGCCGGATGAAAAGTTTGAGATCTCAGAAATCTCGCGCTCCGGCGAGCCGATTGCACCCATCCGCACAAAGAACGCATTTGTTAATCAGTGCGGGGTTCTGGTTAGGGACAAGATCCCGATCAGCATCCATCAATGGTTAAAGCCGGCTGCAAACGACGCTCAGGTGACTTATGTCACTGATATGCAGAAAGAAGATCTTTGGACTGAGCTGAAGTCAAACTTCGTCCTACCGCGAGAGGTTGATCCGGCGAAGCCAGTTAAAGAGGACTTAATCAAGTCTTATGCACTTTCGAAGATGGCAGACCAATTCAGGGCATGGAAGAAAAAATTGAATACGTTTGTCAGAGAGAAAACGACTCCAGAATTCGTGGGCATATATGAGAAGATCAAAGATGACTGGCCCGCATTTGTGGCCCATAAGAAGTCGGAAAAGAGTCAGAAGATGTCGGAGACAAACCGGATAAATGCTGCAAAGAAGATGCATCACCATCGCACGGGGTCGGGCGGCTACCTCGTAGCCCGGCCTAAGTGGGCCAAGGCTGAGAATGATCTGCTTCAGAAAGGGATCGAACCAGAGACAATGCACTGGCCAGAACGTTGCCGGACTTGGTTCTTCGGGGCTGGCGGAACCTTGGACCCTGTAACAGGGTGGTGCATTTGGACGGACAAGCAAATGGAAACACCACTCAAGAAGATGCGGCAGTATATCAAAGCAGCGCATGCAGGGACGTTCATCCCCGACAGAGAGAACGACGAGCTGACAATGGCCCTCGGGAATCCTGAGCACCCTGGACGGACACGAGGCACGCCAGGCTCCCTTCCGTGGCATGCTGGGTTTCCGGACGCAGGAGGCTACAAATGCCACGACAGGAGGAAGAAAATGGAGATGACCGAAATCCAGGCGCTGCGGGCCAGAATACAAGCGATAGAGGAACGGGAAGCAGATCGGGAGAAAAGAATTGTCGAAGATTCCCCCGAAGCTACCCCGCCATCTCAGCGGAGAAGCAGCGTGGCTTCCACCGAGCTGCTTCAGCCAGAGCTTGCCTTGACGGCTACTGCCAGGAATCCTGTGGATGCTATCACGCAGGCACAAAATTGCCACCTTATGGCACAGTGGATGAATCTGAAGGTCAAGGCGGCTGCTGGCTCTGTTTATCCTTCTGGACCAGACGACACTTTTCACTGCCGGCCGATTCCAGAAGGATATGCTAGGGTGATGGTCGACGAAATAACGGAGGGATTTGAGGAGCTCCAGCTTGACCACCCTACCGGTGAAGGGGAGACTCGGCTGGGTTCTTCACTGAAGACTCCATGCCTATGGCGGAAGGACCTAATCAACATTCTGAACTGGACGCCTCCGCCTCCTCCTCCTCCTCCGACGAGTCAGGGCACTCCGCCTCCTCCACCGCCTCCTCCTCCGGCGAGTGACCATCAGGGCACTCCGGCTCCTTCTCCGGCGAGTGACCATCAGGGCACTCCGGCTCCTTCTCCGGCGCGTGGCGGCACTCCGCCTCCTTCGCCGCCGGCGCGCCCGAGCAGACAGCCAGCTCCTCCTTCGCCTAATCAGCAAGGGCGGAAGAGACCTGCCGCCGCTCCGGCTGCTCCTGCTCCGGCGCCTAAGCAAGTAAAAAAGACAACCGCTTCGTCTGGTCCGGCGACGTCTACCAGTACAGCCAGAGGCGGGAGGCGATGCAGATTCGGTCCTTCTCTCACGCCTCTAGAGAAGTTGCCGTACGAGAGGTCCGACGAGGAAAACACGAAGATCGCTGAAGGCGAAGTGAAGGACTTTTTTGAAGGGTTGAAAGCACAGAGACATCCACCTCCAGAGGAGAAGATAGATGCGGTGAAAGCAAAGCGCACTCTTGCTGCCCTGAAGCAACCAGCGAAAAGTAAGCCGAAGGGCAACTATGACCGCATTATTCAAAAGACATTTCAAGATGCCAAGCGGTCCGGAAGTACAAAAAGTGATCAGAGGTTAGCAGAAGGGCGAGCTGGGAAACAAATTGCCCAGCTCGGCGAACAAGCGAACCAATCGTGCCCCCCGCTCAAGGTGTCTAGCGACATGGTCGCTAATGATCCGAGGATGGTGCCCGGTTATACCAATCTTGCAGATTACGCGTCCGACGATGTACACTATGATTTCATGGACGTGCAGATAGAAAGATACGAGTACAAAAAGCCTCTCGTCAAAAATGAAAGATCTCTATCAACGAATATGCGAAGATTGCATGATTGGTACATGAAAATCTGCAGAGAGTCTGGGGGGAGGAATAACTTGTATTTGATAGTTAAACCGGAGCATGACCTCGTTGGAATTGAGCTGTTGCCTGTTCCATTTGAGGAGTTCTATCAATTTTTCAATCAATTGGCCCTCGATAAAACAACGATCACCTGCTACTGTCTGTAAGTAGTACTACTTCTGTCATTAAGTCTCTCTATATTGCTGATCTTCATTGCATGTATTTATAATTATCCTCACTATATTATGCAGATTGAAGATCGTCGAATTGAAGAAAAGACAAGTAGGTGATATTGGGTTTATTAACACATACCTCATAGATGCAACCGAGGTTAAATTGCGTCCCGGCGATACCGAGACCAACTTGCTACGATCGTTGGTGGTAAATGAAAACAAAGATATAATACTCTTTCCTTACAACTTCAAGTGAGTGTTAATGTCTTGTGCATATTTGGTTTCCCATATATATCAGTCAAGTTTATAGTGATGTAATTGATGATCTCATGCATTCGTGCGCAGCTTCCACTATATTCTCTTAGAGATTAAGCTTGAGAAGGGAATAGTAACTGTCTTCGACTCTAAACGTAAAGATCCCGAGGAGTATGCGGACATGACTCAAATGCTAGTCAGGTAAGTTAAATCGATCAATATTATCCACCATGCATATATATCAGCAACTTCATTTCTGATATCAACTAATTGTTTCCTTTGTCTGGCAGGGCTTGGAAAAAATTCACAAAAAAAGCTCCGGGACTGCCGAAGAAGCTACAATTTAGATACCCGAAAGTAAGTACTATATAATAGCATGTTCCGCGCGCGCATCTCCTATATCTTGATTCAAGCGCTAGTTTCATCAATACCAATTTGGCATTCTTGCTTATCAGTTTGATTGACCTCTATTTCTTGTAAAGTGGTTGTGGCAGGAACCCGGGAATGATTATTGTGGATACTACATTTGCGAGTCCATCCGCCACACGACCTGTGAGCGGGGCTACACTGATGAACAATTTGAAGTGCGTAAGCAATCAATAATATTCACAAATTTATAGCATCATTTCATGTATTGACCCCCTACTTCAAATTAGATGTTTCAGATGCGGGATGAACTCCTAACACCAGATCGACTGCGAGCAATTCAAGAGGAATTGGCGGCATTCTTCCTTGAACACGTGATCGCTGAAGACGGAGAATACTATGTGGACCATGCATCCATGTGTTAG
This sequence comes from Secale cereale, assembly GCA_902687465.1. Classification (NCBI taxonomy): domain Eukaryota; kingdom Viridiplantae; phylum Streptophyta; class Magnoliopsida; order Poales; family Poaceae; genus Secale; species Secale cereale. Next base: position 850,848,356 of record LR738713.1, read on the forward strand.
GAGATTATTTTTGTAAGAGATAATTGTTGTATATATGTGCCCGGTAGTGTCGGATAGATATACGAGAACTTGTTGTTCGACCAATCTCTCGGAGAAGGAGAGGTGGTCGATATTACTTCTCTCTGTATGCATATATATATATATATATGTTGATTATACGATCTTCTGTTTCCTTCGTTTGCTTAGTAGCTAGCAGCTAGCTAGCTAGCTAGCGTGACTCTAGTCCTCTCTATATACGTATGTGTAGTATGTAGCGTCGACCAAGCACGGACATAAGAGAGAACACTTCTCTCTATTAATTAGCTAGCTAACACAATATATGAAACACCTAAATTAACCCCCCAAAACCTAAAACCCCCCCTCCCCTTTCAAAAAAAAAAACAAAAACCACAGCCACAGAAATGCTGACGCGTGGAAGCCTTTTGGTCCCGGTTGGTACCACCAACCGGGACTAAAGCCCCTCCTGCCTGGACTCAGTGCACAGGCCACGTGGACACCCTTTTGCCCCGGTTCTGGATTGAACCGGGACTAAAGGGTCAGAGCATTAGTACCGACCCTCTTGCACCGGTTCCAGAACCGGGGCTAAAAGGCCAAATGAACCGGGGCTAAATACCCTTTATCTACTAGTGAATGAGCGTCCAACATGTCATTGATCTTGTGAAAGCCATATTTCATTACAAGGTGAAGTACGGCAAGGCATGGAAGGCGAAGCAAGCCGCATTCAAGATGCTGTATGGTACTTGGGAGGAAGCATACAACCGAATCCCTAGGTTGTTGTTAGCCATGGCCACAACAAACCCAGGCATGGTTCATGTTGTCGAGCCTCATGGGCACCAAACAACCGTTCATGAAGGAAGGAAAGTCCGAGTATTTGGCCGTGCATTTTGGGCGTTCGAGCAATGTTTGAGGGCTTTCGAACACTGTAGGCCGGTCATCGCCATTGATGGCACGTTCTTGACCGGACAATACAAGGGCACCTTGTTGGTTGCGATAGCAAGTGATGCCAACAATCGGGTTTTGCCATTGGCATTTGCTTTGGTTGAGGTGGAGAACAACGACAATTGGGAGTGGTTTTTGCGTCTCCTAAGGACAAAGGTGTTACCCGCCCAAAGGGAAATATGTGTCATATCGGATCGGCATCAAGGAATTCTTAACGCGGTGGAGATTGACATTCCCGGTCATGCACCGTTGCACCATCGATGGTGCATGAGGCACTTTTGTTCGAACTTCTATAGGGCATGTGGCCTTAAGGAGTTGGCCGATGATCTTCAAGATTGTTGTCTCGCTTTCTCGGACAAGCGCTTCGCCTATTTGTACAACAAATTGCTCGCACACAAAAAACTTGATCCCGGGGGTCAAGACTTTCTGAATAGGCACATTCAATACCGGAACAAATGGGCACGTGCTTTTGATGAAGATGGCCGGAGATACGGTCAAATGACAAGCAATATGGCCGAATGCTTCAATAGGGTGCTCAAAGGTGCACGTGGATTACCCGTGACGGCAATAGTTCAATACACATTTGACAAGATGAATGCGTATTTTTTAAAGTACTCGATGGAAACTGATGCACAGATAGCGGGTGAGAACCCGCGCAAGTACAAGTACAAGTTCCCACCCAAGGTTGATGAATGGTTGGTATTTCAATCACGGAAGGCGGACTCAGAAGAAGCTATATTATATGACAATGAGGAGTGGAAGTACGAAGTGAAAGAGCCAGGAGGAACCACAAACGATGGCCGGCAACACGGAGGTCGGGCTTTCAAGGTGTCGTTGACACAATGTGATTGCACTTGCGGAAGGCCATTGTTGCTTCATCTCCCTTGCTCACACTTGTATACCGCCGGTCGCGTTCGGAATGTGAACATCAACCACCCACGCACCGTGCGGGAGTCGGAGTTCTCAATCTTGACGGTCAAGAAAACATGGGCTCCCCGCTTTCACCCTTACTTGGACCAATCACAATGGCCGGAGTACCATGGAGTTCAACTATGGCCGGATCCGGAGTTGAAGGTTGTTAAACGGGGTAGACGTAAGACAAAGCGTCTTAGAGGCGACATGGACGGATGGGGCCATGGTGGCCGGCGCGAAGCGGGCAACGACCAATTCCAAGAGCCTCGTGAAAGCTCACGTTGTGGGCGGTGCAACGGTCAAGGCCACAACCAAAGAAAATGTCCCAAACCAAGGAAAAGGTCCAAGAAAAATGATGCAAGCACAAGTCAACAAGGAGGTACACAAGGGACCCAAACAAGTGGTAGCCAACAAGTGCCAAGCCAACCAAGACCTAGGCAACAAGTGCGAAGGCAACCAAGTGCTAGCCAACAAGTGCCAATGCAACCAAGTAGTAGCCAACAAGTGCCAACCCAACCAAGTGGTAGCCAACAAGTGCCAAGCCAACCAAGTGGTAGCCAAAGAGGATCTAGACAACAAAGAGGTCGGCAACTTGGACTTAGAAGAGGCCGTGGTGGTGGTAGAGCTCGTGGTCGTGGTGAAGGACAAGGGCAAGTTCGTTTTAGAGGAATGGTTGGATACCTCGATGGACCATTTCCGTATGTTTACTTTTCTATATGTTTACTTTTTCATATGTTATCTTTCTCATATGTTTTCTTTTTCATATGTTCTTGTTTTACATTGGCTTTAATTTGTCCTTACTTACCATTATGTTTCACTCATTGTAGGTATGGCGGCTTCCCAACCCAACAAACCAACAATGAAGGAGGATGGCGAAGATGATATGGCGGGGTGGTGGGAGAAGGCTGCGAAGAAGCTTCGAGAGGAGGATGCAGCCAAGCTAAAGAAGAAGAAGGAAGAGGAGCTTGAGAAGAAGCGGGAGGAAAAACAGAGAGCGAGTGAGGCGATGCGAGCTAGGGAGCAAGCTTTGGTTAGGAGATGTGAGGAGGCAGCGAAGAAGCGTCAGAAGGATTTTGAAGAGAAATGTGAGAAGCTTTGGGCATTTGAAGCTGCAAAAAAAGAGAGGGAGAATCAGATGTTCATGGAGAGGGTGGTTAAGGAGGCTCGTCTCATAAGGAAAAGGGAGGAAGAAGAGGAAGAAGAGAGGAAGAAGAAGAAGGGAAAGGGGCCTTGCTCTACGCAATAGAGCTATGTCGTGAACTTTATATGCGTTTGTGAACACCTTATGTGCCATACTATGTCTCCTTCTGTATTTGGTTGTATCGTGAAGTACTAAGTTTGGTTGTGAGCAACTATCTCTCCTTCTGTATTTGGTTGTATCGTGAACTACTAAGTTTGGTTGTTAACAACTATGTCTCCTTCTGTATTTGGTTGTATCGTGAACTACTAAGTTTGATTGTTAACAACTATGTCTCCTTCTAGATTAGGTGGTGAAGTAGTATGTGTGGTGAACAACTATGTCTTCTTCTCTCAGTTTCCAAAAAAAAAAATTAGTACAGTGCAGCGCCAGCCACAGAGGCGTTGCACTATACAGTGCAGCGCCTCTGTAGCAGGCGCTGCACATGCCCGTATCTATCCAGAGAACAACAGAAGTTTCTGTTGTGATACAGGCATGTGCAGCGCCTGCCACAGAGGCGCTGCACTGGTGCAGCGCCTCTGTGGCA
>LR738713.1:850851940-850918434 GCA_902687465.1 Secale cereale
TGCCACAGAGGCGTTGCACTATACAGTGCAGCGCCTGTGTAGCAGGCGCTGCACATGCCTGTATCTATCCAGAGAACAACAGAAACTTCTGTTGTGATACAGGCATGTGCAGCGCCTGCCACAGAGGCGCTGCACTGTATAGTGCAACGCCTCTGTGGCAGGCGTTGCACATGCCTGTATGACAACAGAAACTTCTGTTGTTCTCTGGATAGATACGGTCATGTGCAGCGCCTGCTACAGAGGCGTTGCACTATACAGTGCAGCGCCTTGCAGGCAGGCGTTGCACTGTACAGTGCAGCGCCTCTGTTGCAGGCGTTGCACATGTGATTAATAGTAGAACAAATATAGAAAGAGACTAGTTCAAGACATATAGGAATAGGACAAGACATATAGAAATAGGAATAGGACAAGTTCAACACATATAGATATAGAGACTAGTTCAAGACATATATAAATAGGACAAGTTGGACACAACAAGAAATAGAGACTAATTCAAGACATATAGAAATAGGACAAGTTCAACACATATAGATATAGAGACTAGTTCAACACATATATAAATATGACAAGTTCAACACATATAGGAATAGAGACACTAGTCCGACATAGCGTTCGACATTACAAAAAGAGACACATATAGAAATATGACTAGTTCCTTCCGCGCTTGCTGGCTCCACCTCGGTTCTTCACACATGTCTTCTTGACCTTCCTAGGAAGAGGAACCCGCTCCGGCTGCGGCTCCGCCTTCTCATCCTCATCGTCATCCAAGTAGTCATCCAAAGCCGCCATCCGCGAGGTTTCGACCGCCCTTTTGCCTTTCTGGGTAAAGTCATCGGGTGTGTATTTCTTGTATTCCCTCCTAGGTTTTAACTTGATTGCAGAACGAGGCTTGTACTTCCCCAAGACCATATCGTCAGGAGCCTATTCAAGCACAAAAGTTAAGGAAAGACCGTGTGTGAGCATGTAGTTAGCATTGCAACAACAACCGTACCGTGAGCATGTAGTTAGCAATGCCATACCTCTTGGGTGACCACACCAACATCCTCATCATCCAAAGGATTACCATCGCCAGAAATGGGATCTGATGGTGTCGCCGACCCAGAACGTTCTGGTGATACGTACTCGGGGTCACGACAACCGAAAAGATTAGATAGCCGCCTTAACTTTTGGCCCTGGCGCTGCAACATGAACAAGTGAATGAGAGAAGAAACGTGCAAACACATGTTAAGTGCTAGTTTGAAGGAGATGTGAACCTTAAGGAATGCTCGAAGGGCACCTTCCCCATCGTCTTTGCCAGCCGGGGTTGTTTCCAGTATACTATCGGTCTCATCGGCTGCTTTCTTGATCTGGGAACGCTATGAACACAAATGGTATTAACGTGTTAGGCCAGCGAAGATGTAAATAGTGTGAATGGAAAAGAGTAAAGGGCAAATACCACAAAGTTCATCATTGGGCCTGAAGGGATCACTGAGCTTCCTTTACGAATTAATGAGTTGTACTCGTGCCGGGCTATCTCATCGAATACGGTGGGATCATCCAAAATATCCTCAGCATAGGCAGGCTTGCATACCTCCACACGGGTTCTTGCAAGGAACCATGTGAGATAGTTGTTGAACGCCAACGGGCAGTGCTGACGAAGAGGGGCTCCTTTGTTGCGCCTAGCTTGATCAACAACATACTGCCACTCCACAACAAACTTCCTGTGATGCTTGGCCCAGTCCTTGATCTTGCGCTGCTTTTTCCTATCCAACCTGAAAGTTATAAACATACTATTAGAACCAACGATGAGGCCGACAAACATCTAGGTGCTAAATGTTAGTTATATCTTACGCGTGTAGCACTTGATCCGTGTCCTGTCATTCCGGCGGGAATGCCTGGAACAAACCAAACTGGCGGTACACCCGATGTGGCAGGTGAACCTCGACCGCCCAGTTGCATATGAGTGGACACCGCATATGCCAGAGTTCCCTATCCCTAGTGCACATCTGATTGAGCACGAACTCCATAGGGTTCCCAAAACTGTCTCCACTGCCATACGGTTCCCATACAACCTGCAAAAGGGGATACAATGCAAAATTGATATCTAGTTAAGATATAAGCATGATAAAAACTTATGCAATATCGACTAACCTGCTCAGCCGTGATGGCGTCCATCTCGCTCCTGTAGAGCTTGTACATGACCGATGGATCATCCGTCATCTCATTTAACACATCCCACTTGTAAGCCCAAGTGGGGAGCCGTAGTGGGTCCTGTTTATCGTCCCAAGGCTCGTACTTCACGGTCTTCGGACGTCCAACCGGCAAACGCTCCCAGCTCCATATGGAAAGAGCGAGCAAACAACCACCGATACCTCCAGATAGCCTGCAACTGGCTTCGTCCAACTGCACATAAAGAAAGATCATGATCGTATTAAAAGAAAGATCGCATTCAGCATGTACCAATGAGATGAAATATGAACAACTTCATACCTGTCTATACAAGTAAGCCAGTGTCGCCGAACCCCAACTCCAATTGCTATTGAAGACGGTCAACGCCTTCAGCCACATCCATGGAGCATTCTTGCCTGTGCCATCAGCAAACAAAGTCCTGGATATAACATACCACATGTAGACACGAGAATGTGTCCTCACCGTGTCCTCATCAGCCTCCAAAGGGCAAGTACCAAAGTGCGTGGCAATCCAGGTGTAAGGGGCACCGGCTGCGACTCTTTCCTTCTTCTTGCCTTCATCTGCTGGTTCCTGAGGCTCTGGAGGAACCATGCCGATAAGGGCTTCCATCTGCTGGCGCCACCCATCTGAATCTGTGCTCATACATAAAGGAACGCCATCGACAGGAAGACCGGTGATCATTGCTATATCCTGAAGCGTCACCGTCATCTCCCCGGTCCGCAGATGGAAACTGTGCGTCTCAGGCCTCCAGTGATCAATGAGCGCGGTGAGTGCCGCAGCATTGTTGGGTGGCGTCGACCGGCTGACCAGCTGAATGAAAGGGAGAAGTCCTGCCTCCCTAACATAAGGTGTGTAGCGCTCATCATAGCGCATCCGTTCAAGGTTCACTCTGTGAGCCCGAAGCTTCAGAGGTGCAAGTTCCTACAAGCAAGACAAATAAATCATTAAATATGGGGTATGTGTTTGAAAATTAACGGAATAATTAACAACGGTAAATTTCATTATTACCCGTTGATCCACGGACATAGCGTAAGACCGGTGTTGTTTGTCCCAGTGATCATCGAGAAGCCACTCCATCAGCCTAACCATTTGAAAAAATTTGAAAAAATGTATTCAACACGATGTAGGTTTCCAACATAGAAGAGTTTCCAACATAATGTAGGTTTCCATCTAAAATAACATCTAACTCATCTAAAATAACATCCTAACTCATCTAACATAACATCTAATACCATCTAACATAATGTAGGTTTCCATCTAAAATAACATCTAACTAATCTAAAATAATATCCTAACTCATCTAACATAACATCTAATACCATCTAACATAGTGTAGGTTTCCAACATAGAAGAGTTTTTTCAATACATACTAACTAACTAAGCCTACTTCAATACTAACTACACTAACATCATCCTCCCCCTCTCCTAAATTCATCTAACTCATCTAACTAAACTAACACTACTTGAATACTAACTACACTAACATAATCTAATACCATCAAATACCATCTAACATAATCATCTACAAATCACAAATCCCACATATGCAATATTCTAATCTAATCTAAAAAGAATTACACAAATCTTGCAAAAAAGAGAAAATGTATGGATAGAAAGAAGGGGATCGGAGGAGTGTACCTTGTAGGATCGAAGGGGGAAGAAATCCACGGACAAAAGCTTCAGATCTGAGGGTTTTTGAGATTGAGATTGAGGAGGGGGGAGGAGAAGATGCAGCAGCCGCAAGGGTTAATGGAAGGGTGGGGATTGGGCCTGCGTGCGGCGAAGGGATAACTGCTAGTGCAGCGCCTGGCTCGGGGGCGCTGCACATTACAATGTGCAGCGCCTGAGTGGGAGGCGTTGCACGGCTGGGTGCGGGCCAGGGGCTGCCACGGTGGACAGGCGTGCAACGCCTATAGGGCAGGCGCTGCACAGAAGGGTGCAGCGCCGTCGTGGCGGGCGCTGCACAAAAGGGTTACGGGAGTGAAATAGTTTCGCGAGCGGTTCATTTTGTGAATTTGTTGCCACAACAGGTCAAAATAGTCAAATTTGCCAGCTAAGCTAACGCGGTCTTGTGAAAGGCTTGCTCTGACCGGACCATCGCTTCTTCGGAAATCCAGGAAGGATTGTTGACTTGATCCATCGTGGGCGGCTCTCAATTAAGTTGACCGTTTTGGTTCATGTGCACTTGAGCCTGGTGTCGCTGTCGCTGTCAACTCGTCCTTCCCTGCAACAGCAGCCGCAGCAGGAACGAGGACAACGACTGCTTCAGGAATGGCATGATTCAGCTGTCGTCGTTCCATCCCCTTGTTTTTACTCGACCGGGTCGGGTGCTTCAGTGTCGGTTGTTAGCGCGCGATCGATCGTCGATGTAACCGGCCAACAACTTGCTTAATCGGCGCAACTTCTCTCTGCTAGCTTTTGCACCGCACACGGCCGTACTGCAATCATGCATGTGCTGAGTAATGCTTTTTTAACCTTCCACTACGTAAGCTAATGGTTCCACTAATGCTAGTTAGCACAGTGCAATTATTGCATATACTGTGCTTTAGTCTTGACAAGAGAGTACTAGCGGTAGATTAATAATTAACTGATGAAGATTAAGTAAAAGCAATGAAGCAAGCACGCGGTCCCGAGTGTCACCGACAGGCAAGCACGTTTTCATGGTGTCATGTTCACCTCTGTTCGCGAAAATTCATTCGCCAAGATCACCGTGATACTATGATACTATTCTAATCACTGTGCTGTACAAGATTGCCACAAAGGTACTTGCAAATAGGCTCAAAATAATCCTCCCTGTGCTGATATCGGAGGAACAAAGTGCCTTTGTTCCGGGGAGACTCATCACGGATAATGTTTTGGTGGCGTATGAGTGCGTCCATGCCATCAGGATGAGAAAGAGGAAGAAACCGTTATGCGCGGTGAAACTAGACATGATGAAAGCATACGACCGCGTGGAATGGAGTTTCCTGGAGAAGGTGATGGAGAAGTTTGGGTTTCATGGGACATGGATTCAGATGGTGATGAGGTGCGTATCCTCAGCAAGGTTTAGAGTAAGTTCGCAACCCCCCCTCCCCCCCCCCTTCCGATCGTTGGGCCTCTAGTTAACGACGGCTTCGTCCACCGTGAAGCAAGACATCACAACGATGAGGAGCCTTTCTGCAGGTACCGTGGTCCAAATAATGCAAGCTTATTATAAACAAATAATGACGGCAATTTTTGTTGTTGTAAATTTCTCCAACTGCACTAACAGGTGTCAATCAACCGATTAATACTACCAGTGTAGGAATGATGTATTTGCTAGTTGCCACTGAAACGAGATGATGAGCACGAGTGACTAGTGGGAGTGCTCTAAGATATGATTGGTCACCATGCAAAGTGTATCTTTTGGTTAATCAACCAGTCAGGGTTTAACTAGCACTAAAATGTTTTTTTACGGCACTACAGCGGGCTTACATCAGCCTGAACCATTTCATTAAAAGATAAAATAGTACATTTACAATGCAGAGAAAGGGAAGGGGGGTTGAGAGTACAAAACAATTAAGTTGCAGTCTCATAGATAAGTGGAACAACATGGTACTCCAATCGCAAAGAAGGTGCAGAAGTTGCTCATTGGAGCATTTATTGGACCAAAGCATGAGGTCGTTGGCAGCCGAGCGGGCTACGAGGTTGATCGGTTGAAGTTCATTCCGAAAAGCTTTTGCATTTCTTCTTTTCCAAATATTCCACAGAATAGCAATGATAACGTATAGCACTAAAATGTTATATGGTAGTTGGCCAGCTGTTCAAACCTCTGTAACTTGGAGCATTGTATTCTGTTGATTATATGGTGTGAGTTGATTAGTGCGTGCGTATGCGCGTGCGTGGATGATTACGGGCACTCATGAAACAAGCAATCGGCGGCGGCCGTTTTTTTCTTTTTTGGTGACGAATTAATCCTTGTTACCCAACCGGATAACAATCGATATATACTACCTCTGTCTAGGTGAATAAGTCATTCACGTAGTTCTAAGTCATCGATTTGAAGAATTAAATATGTGTTATATGTCATGAAAAGTATATGACTAGATTTCTACGCGGATGTAGTTTCTAAATATATATTTTTTGTCACATATAATACATATTTAGATAGTTAAATCGTCGACCTAGAACTACGCGAATGACTTATTCACCTAGACGGAGGTAGTACTTTTTAGAAACACGATCGAAATAGATAGGTGTGCCGCTGCTAGTACTTTTCCTTGACCAAAACAGCTAGAGTAGATGTACGCTACTGTCGCTCAACAGACTTTTGCATGTTAGCAGGTTCTTTTCTCGAGCCAGGCATAAAAAAGCACAAGAGACTTTTGCACGTACTCTCTCCGTCCAAAAATACTTGTCATCCAAATGGACAAAAGGAAATGTATCTAAAACAAAAATACATCTAGATGCATCGTCTTTTATTTATTTTGATGACAAGTATTTTCGGACGGAGGGGGGTATATAGCAGGCGATCGGTGCCGAACCGTGTCGATCTGCTGGACTAGATTGACGTTACTGTTGCTCAGGTGCAGGTTCTTTTCTGAAGCAAACCGGCGCAAAAGCACAACAGAATTGTTCTTTTTAGAAGAAAGCACAACAGAATTGTGCACGGTCTATATATAAGTGGTGATCACTGGCAAACCATATCGACCGATGCTTCCTAGGACAGCGATGCCGCAGCCTTTGCTACCTGCGCCGGGATGAACGTCAAAATATCCTGTGCTACGGTGAAACGGACTCCTGGGTCGTTGGATTCTCATATCAAACGTCTCTCCATTCATTGAACCCTAGTTCGGGACTCTTCAGTATTTGTAAATAGCATCCTAGGAGTCCAAATATTGCGATCGGTACGCGCCGTGGCGGAAGAAAACTTGGGTGTCCGTGAGCGAGACTTGTGTTTTCTAGCACGTGCGCTCTGTCCGGCTGGGAACGGAGCAAGGGGGTGGTGGGCGCACGCAACCTATCGCCGATCGGGATGCGCACGCACGGCGCGTGGCGTGCTCTGTCCGTGCCGCGTGCGCGTCGACCGGCTCGACCACAGCGCGCCCGTGCGTGAGTCAGCGTGCGTGCAGGTCATACGTGCCTAGCTAGCAGCTACACATGGAGTTAGGCCACCAATTATGCAACGTTAGGCCACATCGAGTTAGACGACGACGCGGCAGGTATCACAGCGTATGTTGTGACAACAAAATGGCAGCACAGCGTGATGCATGCTATGCTTGGATAAAAATGAAAGGAGGGCCGGAGGGTGATGCGTGATCGATCGGTGGAAGAGTTGGAGACTGCTCTCCGTTTTGACTGCATGCACGCTGGCGCTGGAGGGACACCTGTTGAACGGGACGATTTAAGGGTCAAACGAGGAAATCACACTGTTATTTCTACCCATAGAGGCTAATTTGACAATTTTGACCTCTCGGCGAAATCAATTCACAGAATGAACTGTCCGTGAAACAATTTCACATCCCTGACCTTTTTGTGTAGCGCCCGCCACGACGGCGCCACACTACACTGTGCAACGCCTAGTTCGGGGGCGCTACACGCCTGGCCAGCGTCGCACCCCGAACTGCCTAAAAATTACTAAGTCATTGTGCAGAGCCTACGAGCTAGGCGCCACACTATACAGTGTAGCGCCTAGCTCATAGGCGTTGCACTAGTGGTTGCTTCATTTTGTAGTGCAACCGCTAGTGCAACGCCTAGGAGCTAGGCGCTACACTGTATAGTGTGGCGCCTAGCTCTCAGGCGTTGCACACTGACTTAGTAATTTTTTGGATCACCCGGGTGCGACGCTGGCTAGGCGTGCAACGCCCCCGAGCTAGGCGCTGCACCGTAGGGTGTGACGCCGTCGTGGCAGGCGCTACACAAAAAAGGGCAGAGGTGTGAAATTGTTTCACGGCAGTTCATTCTGTGAATTGATTTCGTCCAAAGGTCAAAATTGTCAAATTTGCCACCCGTAGAGCCTAGAGATAGGCTTGATTCACCTACTGATAGACGTACGGATGGCTGCTACTGTTTTCCAACAGGAGGAATGTTTTTAAAAGCCAAAGTCACAGCTGCTTGTCGGCCGTCCGTTCAAACGGTGTGAAAACCACTGGCTAGCTATTTTTTTTAGACAATCACGCGAAAACTTTATTAACCCGTCACAATGTTTACATTGACGAAAGGAAGAACTCCCGACTGATCTAACCAAACATGACGGTCAACCGTGAGTGAAAGTGAATGTTTCGCTTGGTTGTGAGCCTTATAACCACTGGCTAGCTAAGCTACGAGGTCTTGTGAAATGCTTGGCCCAATTAGTTATGCTCAGTTCAGAAAAGGGCTTGCTCTGACCGGACCATCGCTTCTTCGGAAATCCAGGAAGAATTATTTGACTTGATGCACCGTGGGCGGCTCTCAATTAAGTTGACCGTTTTGGTTCAAATGCGCCTGAGCCTGGTGTCGCTGTCGCCGATAAATCCTTTGCCTTCCCTGCAACAGCAGCAGCAGGACCAACGACTGCTTCAGGAATGGCATGATTCAGCTGTCGTCGTTAAATCCTTGCCTAACTAGTTCCATCCCTTGTTTTTACTCGATCGGGCCGGCTGCTTCAGTGTCGGTTGTTAGCGATCGATCGTCGATGTAACCGGCTAACAACTTGCTTAATCAGCGCAACTTCTTTCCGCTAGCGTTTGCACCGCACACGGCCGTACTGCAATCATGCATGTGCCGAGTAATGCTTTTTTAACCTTCCACTACGTAAGCTAATGGTTCCACTAATGCTAGTTAGCACAGTGCAATTATTGCATATACTGTGCTTTAGTCTTGACAAGAGAGTACTAGCGGTAGATTAATAATTAACTGATGAAGATCAGGTACAAGCAATGAAGCAAGCACGCGGTCCAGAGTGTTACCGACAGGCAAGCACGTTTTCATGGTGTCCTGTTCTCCTCTGTTCGCGAAAATTCATTCGCCAAGATCACTGTGATACTATGACACTATTCTAATCACTGTGATGTAAGTGGGTGTCGCGCTCGAACTATGTAGCTAGAGTGCGAGAGGATTCATTACAGATAATTAGACAACGAATGCATAGCGTGTGTGATGGAACATGGCACCTTCCTCGGTGCAAGATAAATATTAGGGTGTGGCTAGGTCTCAGTCGACTGAGACTCAGTCAAGTGACATAGTGTATAAAGAGAATAAAAAGAAAACAAAACTTTGCACGAATCTCTATGCAAGATCAAAGGAACATATCATCGACTGAGACTTCGCGAGGTCTCAGTCGACTGAGACTTAACACCACCGTAAATATTGAGCAGCACCAAGACAAAGCCGTGCTTGGTGGTAACACAAGTACACCCTTGTCATCTTGCTTTGGTTCCTATATATGCATCATAGTCCTCATCATCCTTGTGCTAGCCAGACCCATTTTAACTAATTGAGTAAATTCCAGCTATGATATGCATCATAGACAGCTGCATTGAGTCAAAGTCGAATTTTAGAAGATTTTGTTAAAAAGTTACGAAGAACAACAGATCAAGGGCAATTGCACCGTTCGCAGTAGAGCCTAGCTTGGCAAGCGCGTAATGCTGCAGCACCTTTCGGTCCATCATCCCCTCTTACCAAATGACTAAACAAAGGTGGTGATCGATCCATCATGCGCACATGTGAGCACTAAGGCTAACTAACGCCTAGCTAAGCTCAACAACTGTGCCTAGCTAAGGTTCTTGTTTAATCTTCATCACCGCGCGCCTCGTACGGCCGCATCTGCATGCATGCATATGAGGTGCCGCGATCGATCCAGCTGCTGGGGCCTGGGGTTAATATCTCCGGCCGGTGACGTGTCATCCCATTACCTTGCGAGGGGCCTGATTAAAAAGTTGTTTGATTGCATGTATGCATGCTGGTGTCATCCAAAACTCAACTGTGACAGCTTGTCTTCACTTCATTTTTTTTGAACGGTCACCGAATTTCCCACGCTTCACTTTTCACTTGGCCGCAATCTTACTGTTCATGTGCTCACTGTCGTCTAGCTCTCCAGCTTCCGCTCATAAACAGGCATGTGAACGTGTCAGACACCTGATTGATTAAAATCAGATCAGTGATACATACACCTGGCTGCTAGTTAATTCAGCGTCACCTTGTGAGGTTTTTTTTTATTTTAGAAAAGGGGTATTCCCCGGCCTCTGCATCAAACTGATGCATACGGCCATCTTATTAATAATCAAGGTCAAGGTCTCCAAAAAAGCGAAATAAAAGTACAAAATGCTCAGACTGAGCTAGAAAAAACGTGGGTACATCACAATCGGATGCGTTAATGTAAACAGGACCTAGACTCCTATCCTATTACATGACCGCCATCCAAACCGGCTGAAGATAGCCCGAGCTACCATCTCCCAACGGATAGACCCAGTAACCATACGCTCCCTGGCATCCATCGGAGTGAGTAGCGACCACATACGGATCAAAGTAGTGGCCCTGTGAATAACCTGCAAAAAATGAACATTTGTTGATCTGTTAAAAACCAAATCATTCCTGCAATTCCATATAGCCCATAGTAATGCACAAACACCCACACGTATGTGGCTCGCTGATTCTTTCGCGACTCCATTCAACCACGTCCCGAAAAGCGTGGTGATACTAGTTGGTGGAGTAATATTAAAGGCTATATGGACCGAACGCCATAAAACTTCGAGAAAGAGGTGTTTAATTGATTCAACCTTGTCACAAAAGCTACATCGCAAAGACCCACCCCAGTTGCGTTTGGCTAGATTATCCTTAGTGAGAATTACTTGTTTATGAACAAATCACATAAACACTTTAATTCTTAAGGGCACTTTGACCTTCCAAATGTGGGCAGACCTAGGGATAGGCACCGAGTTAATTAAATCTAAATACATCGATTTCACTGAAAACATCCCGTTCTTAGTCAGTTTCCAATGAATACGGTCTGCCTGTTGAGTCAACTGAACATCCATCAGTCTTCTCACCAAATGGAGCCAGGCTTCCCAACGGTGTCCAACCAGCGCCCTTCGGAATTGAATATTAAGAGGAGTTGCTTGTAACACTGATGCAACGTAATCTTCTTTACGTTGAGCAATGTTGTAAAGAGAGGGATATTGAGTGGCTAGGGGCGTCTCTCCCAACCATGTATCCTCCCAGAATCTTGTGGAGCCACCATTGCCAACCAAGAACTGAGTTCTATTGAAAAAGGCCGACTTTACTTTCATCAGTCCTTTCCAAAAGGGTGAATCAGTTGGTCGGGCTGTCACCTGAGCTAGTGTCTTGGTTGTAAGGTATTTGTTATGTAAAATCTGGGCCCATGTAGCCTGAGTCTCAGAGAGTAACTTAAACAGCCACTTGCTGAGTAAGCACCTATTTTTAACCTCCAAATTTTCAATTCCGAGACCTCCTTGATCCTTCGGTCTGCAAATAACATCCCATCTAGCCAACCTATACTTGCGCTTCACCTCATCACTCTGCCAAAAGAACCGCGACCGATAGAAATCGAGGCGTTTCCTCACCCCTACTGGGATCAAGAGAAAGGACAGAAGAAACATGGGCATACTCGTAAGTACCGAATTAATTAAAATCAATCGGCCCCCGTACGACAAAAGCTTGCCCTTCCAGCAGCTAAGTTTCTTCTCGAAACGGTCTTCTAGACTCTTCCACTCTCTATTAGAGAGTTTCCGATGGTGGATCGGAATGCCAAGGTATGTGAACGGTAACGACCCTACCCCGCATCCAAAAAGCTGCATGTAAGCTTCTTGTTCATCTTTGGCTCTTCCAAAGCAAAACAATTCACTCTTATGGAAGTTAATCTTTAACCCCGAGAGTTGCTCAAAAAGGCAAAGCACAAGTTTCATATTTCTCGCCTTAGCCAAGTCATGCTCCATGAAAAGAATCGTGTCATCCGCATATTGTAGAATGGAGAGTCCTCCATCCACTAGATGAGGAACGAGACCACCTACCTGATCATTCTCCTTTGCTCTACCAATAAGGATTGTTAACATGTCTGCTACAATGTTAAACAAGATAGGAGACATCGGGTCCCCCTGTCTTAAACCCTTGTGAGTCTGGAAGAAATGACCAATATCGTCATTGACTTTTATTCCGACACAGCCTTGTTGAGTGAAGGAGTCCTCCTGTTTTCGCCAGGATGGATCGAATCCTTTCATCCTTAAAGCTTTCTGAAGGAACGGCCACTTGACCTTATCATATGCCTTTTCAAAGTCCACCTTGAAAATAACCCCATCAAGTTTTTTCGTGTGGATTTCATGGAGAGTTTCATGCAGGACAACAACCCCTTCCAGGATATTTCTATCCGGCATGAAAGCCGACTGAGAAGGCTGCACCACACTATGCGCAATCTGCGTCAATCTATTTGTTCCCACTTTAGTGAACACCTTAAAACTGACGTTAAGAAGACAGATTGGTCGAAATTGCTCTATTCGATTCGCCTCTGCCTTCTTAGGAAGCAGCGTTATTGTACCAAAATTAAGGTGGAATAGTTGCAGATGTCCATCGAACAGATCATGGAACATCGCAAGTAGATCATCCTTAATTATATGCCAGCACCTTTTATAAAACTCTGCCGGAAAACCATCCGGGCCAGGAGCTTTATTATTCTTCATCTGCGAGATCGCATCTAACACCTCTTTCTCCGAGAACGGGGCAGTTAAGATTGAATTCTCATCTGACGCTAATTGAGGGACATCCTGAATTCGGTTCTCATCCAGAGACACGAAGCTATCATCCGGGGGCCCAAACAGCCTCTTATAATAGTCAGTGATGTAAAGTTTGAGATTCTCCTGCCCTACAATCGTTCCCTCATCCTGCTCAAGCTGAAAGATTCTTTTCTTTCGATGTTTACCATTAGCAATCAAGTGAAAGAATTGTGTGTTGTCATCCCCTTGGATTACTTCACGCACTTTGGCTCGAAGTGCCCATTTCAATTCTTCCTCTCGCAGCAGTTCTTTCAACCTAGATTCGGCCATTCCCTTAGCCTCCAGTTCACCAGGCTCAAGGATAGACGACTCCGCCTTAACATCAAGAATTTGAATAAGGTTGATAAGCCTCTCCTTTTCAACCTTATACACACCACTGAGATGTTTAGCCCAACCTCGTAAAAACTGCCTTAAATGCCTAATCTTATTCTGCCACCTGTCTATAGCCGACCTACCGCCTTCACCCTTCGCCCATTCCCGGGCAACCAAGTCCAAGAAACCTTCTCGTTCGAACCACGCTAGCTCGAAGGAGAACGTATTCTTATTCCCCGTATATGTTGCCTCCCCAGAATCTACCAAAAGTGGAGTATGGTCCGAAATAGCCCTCGACAGAGCCTGAACGGTGACCATGGGGAACTTCTGTTCCCACTCCACACTAGAAAGAACACGATCTAGCTTCTCATAAGTCGGGTTTGGTAGTGAATTGGCCCAGGTGAATTGTCTGCCCGAAAGCTCTATCTCCCGGAGATCCAAGCTCTCAATAATAGCATTAAACATAAACGACCATCTGCCGTCAAAGTTATCGTTATTCTTCTCCTCCCGCCTTCTAATAATATTACACTGTAATTTGTGAGGTAATTACACTGTATCAACTATGTACCCATACTTTTTTCAGATCAACCGTCCAAAATGTCCATGCATGCCTCTACAGATGCAAGTACGTACCCCTTACACCTTGTAATCCAAAATCACTGTACCACCTCTAGCTAGTGTGGCAACTACATCAACTATGCAAAGTTTTGCAGCTCAAGTTCAGCCGATCGAGGAAGACATATATTGACCAGCGCTGCGGGTAGTCTGTGGATCAACATTCGTTGGTTCGTACGTTGTGGCAACCGTGCAAAAAGTGCACGCATGTAACGTACCTTAAAGCTAGCTGGCCTGGCAATACGAGCTAATTAGGCTGCTGTCAAAGCCGGCTAAACCGCACGCATGTTCATCCTGGTGTCCCGACTCTCGATTCGAGGCAACCGCACGCATGTTCTGCGACCAGCACCGAAGAACCTAATGAAGCCAGGTGGGTGATAGATACGACATCAAATTATCAATCATCGGACTAATGTGAGTACGTAGTGCAGTGTACGTGTTACTTTTGGATACACTAGAAAACACACACGTACGTCCAGGAGCAGATATATGTACAGTGGCCATAACGAGGAAATTAAAGCGCACACACCAACTGTGGACAACACGTAGTACAATTTCATCCAAATAGATACGTGCACCTTTTCTCAGGTGTCACACGGTGGCTCCGGCCGCGCCATGCATTGTTTAATTATAAAAACCAGGCGTTGTGTGGCCTGGACTGGAGCTTGGACACATGATCTGGCCGCTTGATTAGATATGTGTACATCAGATGAGAATCATCGGAGAGAGAACGTGCTTGGACTACTAGCTGGCCGGCTTATATATTTCATTTTGCATGTAGTATTGTTTAGTTGGAGTAATCGGTGGCCGTCTCCATGGACGCATGTGTGAAGGTCGATGCTGGGAATTTGGAGCCATGACGAGTGAGCCATGGGTGGCTAGCTAAGCTAGTAGGGGCCGGCGCGAGTGAGCGCCATGCACGATCACATCCCCATCCCATCCCACATGACGGACGTGGCCGTTTCCACACCCTTGGATCTCTTAATTTTCAAACACCCGGTTTCTGAGCCAGAAGAATGAGCGGCCATGCATGTGTACGTACGAACGTCTAGATACATCCATTTCTGCGAAAAGTAATTTCGAACGGAGGGAGTACGTATGTACGTATAAGGAAGGCCGCACAGTCGTGACGGTCGATCAGGAGCAGGAGCTAGCAGGACTACCGTACAGTGTGTGGCTCACGGCGCCCGACGACGTGTTACCGTCCGTGGCCGGACGTGGAAAGCGCATACCTGATTATGATTAGGAGTAGCTAGCTGTTGCGTTCGTTGGATCTGTACAGCAAAACAACAGAGATCCATGTCCAAAAGGACAGCGAACACCTGAAAAGGACGTACGGACACTGGGCAGATTCGGTGTGCGTTGCTACGTGGAAGAAGATGGAGCCGCCTGAAAAGGATTAGGATGCCAGGAATGTGAAGACGCTCCTACATTTCTGTTTTTTCCCTTCTTCCAAGTGCTAATGAACTGACATCGGTATTATAAGGATTCCGAGCGAACGCTAGTTCTACCGTCCAATCACTCACACGGATCTTAATGCTCCGGTGCATCTTCGTTGTATGTACATATGCCAGGTGTTAGAACAAGACTCCTTCTTCTCCAATCATCGGTCAGGAGCAGATATAGAGAGCCAGCTAAACAGTGGCCTCCCACAGGTAGTAGGAAACTAAAGCGCTAAAGCGCACACATCAACTGTGTACAGCACGTACACAGTCGTCCATCCATCCATACACCTTTTCTCAGGTGTCACCATTGTTTAAACCAGGGATTGTGTGGCCTAGAGCTGGGGCACATGCATGATAACGCAGGACACTGACCATTACATACTGGTGGCTACGTACATCACACGATCAATCATTAGAGAGAACGGGCTGGCGAGTGAGAGAACGTGCATGCATGGACGATCGTCGACTAACTTGGGTGGTGGCTCGCTGCCTCCATGGACCATGGACGCATGTGTCCGTACCTCCTACGTACTGGTATTATACTGCCAGTAGTATTCTTTTCTGTGATTGGTGTTGGAGTCTAGTGTTCATCGATCGAGTGAATGGAAATATGTGAAGGTCGATGCTGGGAAGTTGGAGCCATGACGAGTGAACCATAGGTGGCTGGTAGGGGCCGGCGGCTCGAGTGAGCGCCATGCACGATCACATCCTAGGGTACGTGGTCATTTCCTCACTCTTCGATCTCTCAATTTTCAAACATCCCTCTCTCAACCCTAACCAGTAATTTGAAAGCGATACACATATATAATGCAACTTGAGTTCAACACCTATTGCACCTAAAGTAGCTAGCTAGGGAGATGAATGCGCTTGGGGTTGGCCACACATGTGTACGTACTAAAGGATGGCACCGTCGATGGTGATGGGTGATCAGGGACTACGGGATAGCGTTTGGCTCGCGATCGACGACGTGTTGCCGTCCGTGGCCGCAACCCGGGACGGGAAGGGAAAGCGCACAACAGTTTTTGGAATACGTACGTAGTATCTGATTAGGAGTAGCTGTTGTGTTCGTTGTATCTATACAGCAAAACAACAGCTATCTGTGTCCATCTGATCGGTGACAAAAAGGACAGCGAATGACTGAAAAGGATGGACACTGTTCGGGCTGCTTCTGTGTACTCGGTGCGTTGCTACGAAGAAGATCCGCCTATCCAGGAGTAAAGCATCTCAAACATGAATCATCAAAATGCTACTAGTACATGTTGAGGCATGACAGTTCGGACACATGAATCATCAAAATGCTACTAGTACACGCCGCCATCCTCTCGTTCACGCCAGAGTGGCCTCCCTTCTTCGGAGTCAGGCGACGACGCACCTTTCCCGGCGGTGTACCCGGCGACGTGGACCTGGCACGTGGAGGATGGACAGGGACGCCGCCACCCGCCCGCGGTGGCCTCCTCGGGCTGCCACGGACTGCAGCGCGGGGCCGGCCGTAGGGACCACGACGACCACGACAGAGATCGCGTCGGACGGCGCTCATGGGCGGACTCACTGCTGGGCCGTGGGCACTCCGGCCGGGCTCCGGCGCCGGAAAAGGAGCGCTCCAAGCAGCCGCGCCAGCGCAGCCGCACCCCCACCAGCAGGCACCGTGGAATGGGCTGCATGGGGCGGGAGGTCGCCATCCGTGCCACCCCCCCTGCCGCTACGCCCTTCCGCCACGCCACCGCCACCGCCACCCCCGCCCGCGCAGGGGGGCCTCGACGACGACCCCGTCTCCGCCTTCTTCACCAACGGAGACACTCAACTGCCCCCCCTCCCCGCATCGACCACGGGCACCAGGAGCTCGAGGCGGCCGTCGCGGACGCACTCGCCACGCCCTTAGAGTTCGGCATCGGTCAGCCAAGCGCTGCCAGCGATCGGGCGCCGGACGGCGACGGGCCTGCTGCACACCTCCGGTCCGACGCGGTCCTCGCGTGCAAGACCACATCTCCTCTGCCTGAGACCACCACCGAGCTGGGGACGGTAACGCACCAAGTGCAACAGCTGCAGATCGAGCACGACGGCGCCACTCCCCGTCTCCTCTTCCGCGACATCCCCGAGCCCATCATCCCCGTCGCGCCTCAAACCCGGCGCCCCTCGGCGCCGCCCAAGACGCGCACCTCCTCCGCCCCCGTCAGGCACAGCGCCCGTCAGGCAGCCAGGCACTCCTCCACCCCGGTTGCACAACGAGCCACCCTTCGTCTCGTCAAGGAGCTTGGCGTGCTCGGCCCCAAGGCGCGGATGACAGTAAAAGCGGCGGAGGCGCTGCTGCGTCGCTTCGACGAGCCCCTCACGGAGGATGACATCAACTGCATTGCCAAGCTCACGCGCCTCGACGTCCAAGCACTACGCACCATGGCTAGCCTGGCAGGCCCGGACGGCGCGGACGAAGAGTAGTCTCAGCTAGTAGTCGTCTTAGATCGCCTCCGGCGACAACTGACCTTTCGGTCAGTCTGAGCTAGGTTTCTCTTTTCATGATCAGTTTCAGTGTTAGGCACAGTAGTTTAGCTTGTAGCCAGTGTAATTTGGGGCCTATTGGTGGTCACTGGCTACCCCCGGCTGTAAGGTGGTGTAACCGTACCTGTTTTCAGCTTAGTAGTGGCGTTTTCGTCGCCGGAGCATATCTAGTTGCACTATGAATAGCACAGCCATCCCTATGATGAACTGGAACGTCCGCGGACTGAACTCGCCAGCCAAGAGAGCAACAGTATGTGAGGTGGCCGCTGCCCACAGCCTCGCCCTGCTGTGCCTGCAAGAAACTAAGATCGACTCCTGGTCGCCGGGGATGGCCAGAGAGGTTGGTGACCGCAGACTTGACAACTGCGCCGTGCTGCCGGCGATCGGGACCCGCGGGGGCATCGCGCTCTTCTGGGACTCCACCAAACTATCGATTGTCACACATACCGTAGGACAATTCTCCATCACGGCTAGAGCGACCCTTCCCCACGGCGGCAAATTCTTCTGGACCACCTCTGTCTACGGCCCAACCGACGACACCAGGAAAGATGACTTCCTCGAAGAGCTGTGCCGCAGCAGGCCTCCCCTAGGTGATCCCTGGCTGATCAACGGCGACTTCAACATCATCTATGAGGCAAGAGCAAAAAATAACCACAACATCAACAGAAGAATGATGAGTAGATTTAGGGATGCAATAGACCGGGCTTGTCTCCGCGAGATTAAGTGCAAGAACAGACGCTTCACTTGGAGCAATGAGAGGGAAAACCCTACTTTCGTAGCCATCGACAAAGTGTTCTGCAACCAAGAATGGGAGGCAATCTTCCCCTCCTACACGCTCATGGCTGCATCCACCTCCTGTTCCGACCACTGCCCACTGTTGCTCACGGACACCGCAGCGCCACCACGCAAAGCAACGTTCAAGTTTGAATCATTCTGGCCCAAATTCCCTCACTTCCAGCAGATAGTTCAAAGGGCATGGCAAAGGCCCGTAAACCACAGCTGCCCTTTCACAAGAATGAAGATCAAGCTGAAGCGAGCTGCAGCGGATCTCAAGATCTGGGCCAGGAGTATTTTCAGCAATGCAAGATTACAATCCACATCGCGTCTGAGGTGGTACTCAGATTGGACATGGCGCAAGAGAGGCGACGGCTCACGCAAGGTGAATTCTGGCTCAGGAAAACCCTCAAGCTGAAAATCGTTGGGCTCGCGGCCCTCGAGCGAGCAAGAAAGAGGCAGGCCGCACGGACCACGTGGTTCAAGGCGGGAGATGCAAAAACTGCATTTTTTCAGGCAAAGATAAACTCCCGCAGGCGAAAGAACTACATCCACTGTCTGGAGTCAGCAGATAAGCAAGCTACAGACCATAATGAGAAGACGGAGATGATCCACGAGCACTTCACAAACCTGCTGGGCACCAAAGAGAGAAGGACAAAGGCGATCGACTGGGAAAAGATCCAGCTGCCTCGTCTGCAAAACGGGGAGGGGCTTGACAACCCATTCACGGAGGAGGAGGAGGTCTGGGCAGCGATATGCGCGTCTCCGATGGAGAAGGCGCCAGGGCCAGACGGATTCAGTGGATGCTTCTTCCGGGCATGCTGGCAAACGATCAAGGCCGACGTGATGGCAGTCTTCAGCGCTTTCTACCAGCTCACCGGTGGTGATTTTGCTGCCCTCAACCGTGCCATGATCATCCTACTGCCCAAGAAGGATGGTGCAACAACGCTGTCAGATTTCCGACCTATCAGTCTAATCCACTCAGTGGCAAAACTGATAGCAAAAGTGCTATCGATCAGGCTGGCAGGGGTTCTGGACCAACTCATCTCACCGGCACAAAGCGCTTTCCAGAAGAAAAAGGGCATCCATGACAGTTTCCTATATGTGCAAAGCGCACTGCGGCAGTTCAAGCGAAAGAAAACCCCAATGCTGCTTCTTAAGATCGATATCGCCAAGGCCTTTGACACCGTATCATGGGAATACATCCTTGAGCTACTACAACACATGAATTTCCCGGCTCGCTGGCGGGACTGGATCGTGCTGCTCCTCTCCACCGCATCCTCCAACTGTCTGCTAAACGGTGACCCGGGCCCTGCTATTCTTCACCAGCGTGGTCTAAGACAGGGAGACCCCCTGTCCCCTCTCCTCTTCATCCTGGCGATCGACTCTCTCCACCGTCTGGTGGATGCGGCGCACCACGCCGGCGTCATTGCGCCTCTGCCGACCGGCGCCGCGCGCCTCCGCGTAACCCTGTACGCGGACGATGTAGGAGATATGCCCTAGAGGCAATAATAAATTCTATTATTTATCTCACTGTTCATAATTAGGTTTATGTTCCATGCTATAACTGCTATGGTTCTCGAGTCTGCAAATAAAACGAGGCTCGGAGGAAGACTCATATGCACGTGTGGAATAATAAACGATAAAATGTATTCCTAGTCTGGCCTCTAAGACTAGCTCAAGTGTTGCATGATGGTTCTGTTTTCCTGATCATGGGCATGTCTATGCCAGCAATTTTGAGGGCACAATGTTAACAGAACATTTGTGTTGAATCGACCCGAATTGATGTTATGCTATGAGATACATTCGTCACAAGTTTATGGTTAATAACACAGGAAGTTAATGTTTGCATAATTCCTTAGACCATGAGAGTATCGAGTTTCTTCATGCTTGCTTCATGAACTTTGGGGTTTGTTAAACGTCATCCGTAAATGGGTGGCTATTACGGCGGCTTACGGGTTCATGGAAAAGTATGGCAAGTAACGAGATAGCTCAAGATTGGGATTTGCTCCTCCGTCGATGGAGAGATATACTCGGGCCCTCTCGGTGTAACGGTATCCATCATCGTCTGGCCAGACACAGGGTGATTTGATCACTGGGATGCCGGAACACGAAAACGAGAAAAGAGAACAAAACCGGTAACGAGGTAACTTGCATAGTGGACAAAGTGTTTGCCCACGGGGATGCAATAAATCTCACCTCGGGTGTTTGTGACATATCGCGAAGCAAAAGGAATAGCTCACGGCAACTGGAGGTTCACTCGAATATTCATTCGTGTGGGTATAGGGGGTCAATATGGGTGTCCACGGCTCCGATGTTGATCATTGATCGGAAGGGGTTCCGGGTCATGTCTATACTTCACCGAACCTATAGGGTCACACGCTTAAGGGTCATCTATCTGCTGAATACTAGACAGGGAGTCTGAGAGAAAATCACCGAAAAAGTTTCGGAGACAACGGAAGAGTTCCGGAGAGAGAACACCGAAAGAGTTTCGGTAAAACCGAAAATATATTTCGGAATATATTATTAGGTCAAAAAGGGTTTCGGCACCGCATGGAAATTATCAGAGGGTGCCAGAATTGGTCTGGGAACTTCTGGGAATTTTCAGAGAGAAAAACCGGAAATGTTCCGAAACTGCCGTAACCGCTGTTAATGCTTTCCGCTGATAAAAACCACAGCACCGAAAATGTTTCGGATCATGCCCAGAATAATTTTAGAGGGTACCGGAAATGTTCTGGGACCTTCTGGAATTTTTCAGAAAAAAGTTTCGCGGAAAACATCTTGTCTCAGCGCGAGGGGACAAGATCCCACGAATCGGGGGTTGCATGTTTGGTGGCTTTTTGTCTAGGGAGCATGCATGTTTCATGGAGACATGTTGGTGGCTTGTTGGGGCCCCCCCCATGGGGGGACAAGGTGTTGGGCTGCCATGGGAGTGTCCCCTTGGTGCCCCCCTTGTGTTACCTTTTTACCCTTCCATGTTGGACATGTAGCATGGGTAGTTTGGTATTTCCTCCACCACCCCACC
Source organism: Secale cereale (assembly GCA_902687465.1). NCBI lineage: Eukaryota > Viridiplantae > Streptophyta > Magnoliopsida > Poales > Poaceae > Secale > Secale cereale. The sequence continues at coordinate 850,873,495 of LR738713.1, forward strand.
CCTTGCCTTGGCCTATAAATAGAGATGGAGGGGCAGCCCTCCACACACACTCCTTGCTCTCTCATACACATGCCATGCAATGATCTGGCTTCTTCTCTCCCTCCCACGAAAAGAGTTTTGTAGAGCCGAAAGGCTGTCTGGGTTCCGGCAGGAACTAGTTCTGGACGGCGAAGCCCTGCCGGATAGATGACACCGTATGTGTGCAACCCCGTAGAGAGGTCGTAGTTTCGATCTTTGTGCCCGAGGGGCTGTTTTGAGAGTGCCTCCCGAAGGGCTGTCCAAGTGACGGTCCGAGTTCTGTGAGTCCTCCCGTAGGGCTGTCCGAGTGACCGTTCGAGTTTCGAAGGTCCTCCCGAAGGGCTGTCCGCGACATCGTCCGGGGGACTGTCCGACTGCCTCCCGGAGGGCTGTCCGAAGGGCGGATGAGGGTATACATCCTCGTGGTTGGGAGGTTGTAAATCCTAGCTGCGGGGATCTGCACCGACGATCGTCATCGACTCTACTTCCGCTGCGCTACGAGTCGGTAACGAATATGATCAAAACCTTGTATGCAGTCTTCATAGTGGTCCTGGGCTGGTGCGTAGGTCGGAAATTTTTGTTTTCTGCTGCGTTACCCTACAGTGGCATCAAGAGCCGTGCTATGCGTAGATGCAGGTTGCGATCTAGAATACATGGAGATGAATGGGTGTTGCACAATATAATTAGGTAGTAGATAAGATCTATTACTGAAAATTATTTGTGCGGATAGCAGATGAAATCTGTTACCCGATGTTCTTGTTGCTTCCCTTAAATTTGCGTAGTCCTGATCTTGACAGCATTGTGGAATCTGACAAAGTTCTGGCAATCCGCGATCCTTTCATGCTGCTCCTGAGTATGCTGATTGACAGATCAACGAAGTGCTAACAGTTCTTTGGGTTCCACTTTAGTCAAAGAAAGATGGATGTTTCGCAGACGAAAGGGCAATGCAGATATGATCTGCACGGGGGTCATGCGTATGACGAAGTTCAGTATGGGGCTCGAGATTTTATTATCTCGTGTTTCATACACCCCGCAAAAGTTAATCTAGCGACTTGAATTATCATGCTTGATGATGGACGTTGGTAGCTTCGGTTTGTTTCGAAACCTTAGAAGCCACGTAAGATAAACTTTTGCATGAACCGATTAGAGGCGTCTAACTTGGTTTTGCAGGAAGGTTTGCATGTGCATATGATGTGGTATAGCAGTGCTCATAATAATTTGATTATGTATGAGATGACTATATAATGTAAACTGATTAACATGACCTGCGTGTCATGATTCGGCATGATGGCTGGAGCCATATGATTGCACTTTATATGACCTGTGTGTCAACCTTGTGTAATGCACTTAATTTTATTAGCTATAGAGATAGCAATATTATCTGGTGCATCGACAAGGTGGTGGCAATCTTCGCGAAGGTGAACACCGACGCGAATGCCGAAGACGAAGAAATGAAAGACTTCTCCGTCAGAAAGGGCTATACCATATCATGCTAATTATGAATTGCCTGAGATGTTTATCCCTTTGATGCACCCTTCTTGATTGCGCCGTAGTCGCTTTTTATTAGGGTGATCTCTCACAAAAATATCAAGTAGTTAGTGTTCTCCCAAGTGTAGCACCATCACGGCACCTAACTTTTCGGGGTGCGCCATGTCCACATGGGTACGAACGATTAGGGATGTGTGAGGCGGGTGAGGTCAGACCTCGCAGCGAGATCACTTGGTTGTCTTGACGTTCTAGCTTGATCGTCCTGAGCTCGGAACACGCCCATCGAAAGATGAACAGGAGTCACATAGAGATGTGATCGGCATGTTTGCCCACCAATTGAAATTCTCGTCATCAGTGATGTCCACATCAATGGCGTTGAATTGAAATGTGGATCTTGAATCACTCACAATCAATTATGAGAGATATTGATTTGAGTGGGAGCGTACTGTTGAATTAACTTGTTTAATTCTCAGTGCAATTAATTGTGAACACTGTCTAAGTGTTTTTTTGCATAATAGTTGTAGAATAATGGCTCGCATTTCCACCTTCCCTATTAAAATTGAATAGCTGTTAAATATCTGGTTAAAACTTTACGGTTGGTAACGTAATGTGAGGATTGTCCTCAAGAGTGCCGAGAAGGACTTTGTCCTATCGCATACTTTCGGTATTCTCCCGCTAATGCTATGGATCATGTGACTCTCGTCCTTCGATCCAAAAGCTAGAATTCCATTTTCAGTCAAGTGCAATATGTTTGCTTCCATGAGACCCGAACTTCGAAAGTTTGGATAGTTATGTGATATTCATGGAATCTGAAAATCATTTTCAGAGACAGACAAAGGCTAAAAGATATGAGATATCCAAAGCAAGGTTTGTTAGCAAACCATTAGTAAAGGAGTTTACTATGCATTAGACTGATAAGAGAGAGATCCAGAAGAAAGCCTTTCATATGATGAAGTTGGATGCTTTTTCTGGAAGTAGGAGAAATACTAAAAGTTAAACTGTTAGAAGTATAAAGGCAAATAGAAAGAAGACTGGAATATCCAGCTCATGTATGAATGTCATACAAGTTTTTGAGGTATAGATGGCTGGTCAAAGATATAGTCCTTGGGAATTATGATTAATTGTTGATCACTGATTCTTGGGTATTGTGAGTTAAATCACAAAGATACCCGCTCGATTGCATTCTGTTGCAACTCGATGTAAGAACTACTATGGCCTGAAAGACTAGCCAGAAATGAGGTTTAGGTATACACAGGGAACATAGTAAATGTTACTATACCTTCCATCGGTGTATTACCGTCTGTATTTATTTTCATAATTCATTTAGAGTTTTACAAACTCTAGCCCATTGCATAAGGTATCTTGCAAGAAGGTTGTTCATAAGAGAACTTTGATGTTCGGTGTTATGAATAACATAAGGGCCATATTTTCATTATGAATGAGATGTATGTTATGAATATTGATAATAATACATTACCTCTAGGTTTACCTTCATAATTCATTTTAGAGTTTCATACACTCTAGCCCATTGCACAATGTTTAATGCAAGAGGGTTATTCAGAAAAGAACAATTGTTGTTCAGAATTATGAATAACATGAAGGGTCATGCTTCCATCCAAGATGGGATGTATGTTATGAATATTGATGGTGATATGATACATCCATAACACTGACGCTAAATGTCGCAAGACTAAAAGAATACCACACAAGTGTGGCACTGCATTTGGTCACATTGGAGAAACCCGCATGGAAAATTCCATTATGATGGATTTTGAAGTCATTTGATTTTGAATCGCCTGACACTTGCAACTTTCCTCCGAAAAGTGAAGTGACTGAATACCGTTCACAGGCCATAAGGAACGAGTAACAAACTTATTGGTGATCATACATTTGATGTGTGTAGTCCGATAAATGTTGTTAGTAGTGGATTTATCTATCTTCAGAAATGACTCAAGTAGATATATGGATATTTACTTGATGAGACGTAAGTCTGGATCTTTTGAAATCATTCGAAAGGTTTTCAAAAATGAAGTAGAAGTTATTGTAACAAGAAAATTATGTTTCTACAATTCGATTGCAGAAAGGAATATTTGAGTTACAAGTTTAGCGAATGTCTGATGAGTTGTGAAAGCTGTTTCATAACTTACACTTCCCGGAACACCACTGCAAAGTGAAAAGTCTGTGAAGATGTAATCAAACCATTTATGACATGGTGAGATCAAAGATGACATAAATAAATTTGCCATTATCCCTTTTTAAGTGATGCTTTAGAGACTGCGGCTTTTACACTGAAAAGAGCTCCATCGGGTCTGTTGAAATGAAGCCATGGTATGGTACGCCCAACCATGTTGTAACTTTTCTTAACATTTGGAATATGGGGCTTGTGTAACAGGTTACAAACCTATTCCAAATCAGACAAGTGCTACTTTGTAGGTTATCCCAAGCAATTGGGTATTCCTCCCTCACTATACCGAGGCAAATAGTTTTGCCATGAAACGGTATGCTTTTAAAGAGAATGGTTCTTTCAAAAAGGTGAGTGGGAGAACAGTGCAACTCGACGAGATAACAGTATCTTCGTCATCAGGTCAAAGGAAAGAGACCTTGGAAGTAATTCCAGAGTTTCCTACTGCGACTGATACGGAAGTCTCTACAATAAAATGTATGGACTTCGGTCGAACTTGCAGCTGAACCACGTAGGCAAGGCTCGTGCAAACCTCTCAGGTGCGCAGACGAGACATTGTTGTTGGACAACAGTATACCTATGATACACAAGGAAGCGTTGATGGGCCCTGACTCCGGAATTGGCTAAATGCCAATACAACCCGAGTTAGTTTCCATATAAGTGATTCAAGATTAAAACCTTGATACACCTTTCGGAAGACTTAGAGTCTGACGAATATTTATGGAACTTAAAACTGATACGGATAAAATGTTTTATCCATAAAGCTCGACTTGTTGCAATAAACAAGTTCAAGGAGTTGACTACGATGAGATTGTCTCACCGTAGCGATGCTTAAAGTCGGTTCGGGTTGAACTAGCAATTAATAAATATTTCAATCTTGCGATATGAAACATGGATGACAAAATGATTTCCATCTGATGGAAATGAAACCTAGGACTTGTATGTGATACAGTCCAAAGTAATTTGTCGATCCAAAGGATGCTAGTAAGTGTGCAAACTTCAGAGTTCCAGCGATGGACAGAAGAGAGCAAAAAGGAGTTGGAATCTTCGTGTTTTGATGAAATGGTCAAAAGGGGTTTTGACTTCATAAATGGGTAACGAAGATGCTTGTAATTCAAGAAAGTAAGTGGGAGCGCAATAATATTTCTAAAAACCTTGTGTGCTTGACACATTGGTAATTGGAAATAAATTTCTTGACACGAATTAGGACTTCATTTGAAAATAGTTTTTCGATGAAGTGCTTAGGCTGAAAAGCCTCAATATTAGGCATGATGATCTATGGAGATAGATTTACCTAATGAGGCTAAGCAATGAATACATATTGACAAGATGCTAAAACTTTTAGCATATAAAACGCCAAGGAGTGATTCTTGCCGAAGTCACATGGAAAGAGTTTTTGCAAGACTCGGTGTCCCAAAAACACCGATGAGCAAGATACATGATGGAGATTCCACACACCTTCGTGTTTGGATTAATCATGTATTCCATGGTATGTAAAAACAACCAGATATGTCCAATACTCCCAAGCTGTTGTGAGTATAGATACCAAAGTGATCAAAGTACTGATCATGGGACAACAGTGAAAGATGTCATTGAGTACTAGAGTAAGTACTGATGACATGTTTTCTCGCAAGCGGAGATCATGAAGAGTTCGTTGTAAAATGTTACATCGATACAGTCTTCATCTTTTCTCCGTGCGATTTTCGATTTAAATTAAGGGTTTTGTGTAACACACAATGTGGTGGCACAGTTAGTTGGAAAATGTTCCAAACAAGTTACTGTGGCGAATTCTATAACAGAGGCGAAGTATGTTGCCGTTTTTGAAGCGACAAAGAAGATGTTGAATCATATAGTTCATTCATGAACTTAGTATGGTTCCAAGATGGCTTTTGTCAATGGGACACTACTGCAAGTAGTTGCTCCATAACTCAGTCTGAGGAATCCAGGTTCGACCTGTGATTCGCATACATACAAAGCCAAGTCCACACAAAATATGAATTTTGTGAAAGCGTGAAGACGCGAGGGATATGCAAAGATACACACGGAGCTGAAGTCGTCAGATCCGTTGGACATCAGGCTATACCACATGCGAAGCATATTTACACCAATGTGCCATAGGTGTAAAGTGCATTAGCATTGACTAGATTATTGACTCTAGTGCAAGTGGGAGTCTGTAGGAGATATGCCCTAGAGGCAATAATAAATTCTATTATTTATCTCACTGTTCATAATTAGGTTTATGTTCCATGCTATAACTGCTATGGTTCTCGAGTCTGCAAATAAAACGAGGCTCGGAGGAAGACTCATATGCACGTGTGGAATAATAAACGATAAAATGTATTCCTAGTCTGGCCTCTAAGACTAGCTCAAGTGTTGCATGATGGTTCTGTTTTCCTGATCATGGGCATGTCTATGCCAGCAATTTTGAGGGCACAATGTTAGCAGAACATTTGTGTTGAATCGACCCGAATTGATGTTATGCTATGAGATACATTCGTCACAAGTTTATGGTTAATAACACAGGAAGTTAATGTTTGCATAATTCCTTAGACCATGAGAGTATCGAGTTTCTTCATGCTTGCTTCATGAACTTTGGGGTTTGTTAAACGTCATCCGTAAATGGGTGGCTATTACGGCGGCTTACGGGTTCATGGAAAAGTATGGCAAGTAACGAGATAGCTCAAGATTGGGATTTGCTCCTCCGTCGATGGAGAGATATACTCGGGCCCTCTCGGTGTAACGGTATCCATCATCGTCTGGCCAGACACAGGGTGATTTGATCACTGGGATGCCGGAACACGAAAACGAGAAAAGAGAACAAAACCGGTAACGAGGTAACTTGCATAGTGGACAAAGTGTTTGCCCACGGGGATGCAATAAATCTCACCTCGGGTGTTTGTGACATATCGCGAAGCAAAAGGAATAGCTCACGGCAACTCGAGGTTCACTCGAATATTCATTCGTGTGGGTATAGGGGGTCAATATGGGTGTCCACGGCTCCGATGTTGATCATTGATCGGAAGGGGTTCCGGGTCATGTCTATACTTCACCGAACCTATAGGGTCACACGCTTAAGGGTCATCTATCTGCTGAATACTAGACAGGGAGTCTGAGAGAAAATCACCGAAAAAGTTTCGGAGACAACGGAAGAGTTCCGGAGAGAGAACACCGAAAGAGTTTCGGTAAAACCGAAAATATGTTTCGGAATATATTATTAGGTCAAAAAGGGTTTCGGCACCGCATGGAAATTATCAGAGGGTGCCAGAATTGGTCTGGGAACTTCTGGGAATTTTCAGAGAGAAAAACCGGAAATGTTCCGAAACTGCCGTAACCGCTGTTAATGCTTTTCGCTGATAAAAACCACAGCACCGAAAATGTTTCGGATCATGCCCAGAATAATTTTAGAGGGTACCGGAAATGTTCTGGGACCTTCTGGAATTTTTCAGAAAAAAGTTTCGCGGAAAACATCTTGTCTCAGCGCGAGGGGACAAGATCCCACGAATCGGGGGTTGCATGTTTGGTGGCTTTTTGTCTAGGGAGCATGCATGTTTCATGGAGACATGTTGGTGGCTTGTTGGGCCCCCCCCCCCCCCCATGGGGGGACAAGATGTTGGGCTGCCATGGGAGTGTCCCCTTGGTGCCCCCCTTGTGTTACCTTTTTACCCTTCCATGTTGGACATGTAGCATGGGTAGTTTGGTATTTCCTCCACCACCCCACCCCTTGCCTTGGCCTATAAATAGAGATGGAGGGCCGGCCCTCCACACACACTCCTTGCTCTCTCATACACATGCCATGCAATGATCTGGCTTCTTCTCTCCCTCCCACGAAAAGAGTTTCGTAGAGCCGAAAGGCTGTCTGGGTTCCGGCAGGAACTAGTTCTGGACGGCGAAGCCCTGCCGGATAGATGACACCGTATGTGTGCAACCCCGTAGAGAGGTCGTAGTTTCGATCTTTGTGCCCGAGGGGCTGTTTTGAGAGTGCCTCCCGAAGGGCTGTCCAAGTGACGGTCCGAGTTCTGTGAGTCCTCCCGTAGGGCTGTCCGAGTGACCGTTCGAGTTTCGAAGGTCCTCCCGAAGGGCTGTCCGCGACATCGTCCGGGGGACTGTCCGACTGCCTCCCGGAGGGCTGTCCGAAGGGCGGATGAGGGTATACATCCTCGCGGTTGGGAGGTTGTAAATCCTAGCTGCGGGGATCTGCACCGACGATCGTCATCGACTCTACTTCCGCTGCGCTACGAGTCGGTAACGAATATGATCAAAACCTTGTATGCAGTCTTCATAGTGGTCCTGGGCTGGTGCGTAGGTCGGAAATTTTTGTTTTCTGCTGCGTTACCCTACAGACGATGCTATCCTCTTCGCCAACCCAGTACGCCAGGAGATCGACGCCATCATGCAGCTGCTGGCTGGATTCGGGGAGGCCACGGGCCTGCGTGCCAACCCCCAAAAATCATCTGCGGCGGCCGTAAACTGCGACAACATAGACCTCCTACACGTCCTTCAGAACTTCGGCGGCAACAGGGTGCAGTTTCCGATCCGATACCTGGGCCTTCCACTATGCATTGGCAGGCTCAGACTTGTGCACATCCAATACCTCCTCGATCGCATCCGAGCGAGGTTGGCAGCTTGGAAAGGCCATCTTCTGCCGATCGCGGGGCGCCGAGTACTGGTTAGAAGCGTCGTGTCTGCGCTACCAGCTTTCGCCATGGCTGCCCTGCGCATCCCTAGTAAATTCTTCAGAGATGTAGACAAAGCTAGACGTCGCTTTCTATGGGCGCAAGATGAGGAGGTAACATGAGGGAGATGCAAAGTAAACTGGCAGCTAGTCACATCCCCGATCGGCCACGGTGGGCTTGGCATCCCCAATATGGAGAAACACGCGCGAGCCCTACGCCTCCGCTGGCTTTGGCTGCAATGGAAATACCCGGCTAGACCATGGACGCGCCTGGAGCTGCCTTGTGACGACAAGGACAGATCTCTCTTCGGCTCGGCAACGACAGTTACAATAGGTGACGGCACCAAGGCCCTCTTCTGGCACAGCTCCTGGCTCGGCGACCAGCCTCTAAGGCTGGCCTACCCTCAACTGTTCGGCCACTCAACCAGGAAGAACCACACGTAGGCGGAGGCGCTACACGAAGGCAGATGGATCATTGATCTCAGAGGAGGTAACAACTGGGAAATCATTCACCAAGTCGTCCGCCTGCAGCGGAGCATCACAGAAGCAAATCTGTCATTGCAAGAAGGAGTGGAGGATGAGATCTCGTGGAGGGACGGTGGTCGCTACGCAGCTAGATCAGCATACCACTGCCAATTCCCTCCGCAACAAACCTCAATGCTGAATAGCTTGGTATGGAAGATATGGGCACCCGGGAAGATCAAATTTTTTCTATGGCTACTCCACCAAAACAGACTCTGGTGCAATGACCGCCTGCAGAGAAGAGGCTGGGAAAACCCCTATTTCTGTCAGCTATGCTGCCGCAACCTCGAGTCCTCCTTCCACCTAATTTGGGAGTGCAGCATATCGCGGCAGATTTGGTCAAGAGCAGCCACCTGGAACGGCTGCAACGCGCTGTCCCCAGCCTCCTGGGATGCCAGCAAAACATCAACCGACGCCATCACCGCGATTGTTCAAACTGCGGTGCCAACGGAAAGAAGAGGAATCAAGACTATGATTGCCCTGATCTCATGGCAAATCTGGCTCGAAAGAAACAGTTGCACTTTCCGGGACATGAGGCCGAGCGTGCCCAGAGTCATAGAAGCCTGCCGGAGAGATTTCGAGCAATGGCGACTCGCCGGAGCTCATGCCATAGCGCCCCCGTTCGGGGATATCCCGCGAGAAATAGACTAGCCCCCTCAACTCCGTCTCAGTTTTCTCCATGTATTTTCCTTTTTTGGATCTTTTTGATCACAAAATTTCTGTAAACCTTCTGCTAAGCCTATGAAATGCCAGCATTAGTCTGGATCTTTCAAAAAAAAAAAATAGGTCATGAAATTGGACTGGATGGTCTGCACATCTGAAATCCCACGAACCGGCCCCATATCAGGGAAGCCATGAGAGTGTCCGGATGTCTGCCACGTCGGATTCTGACCTATCCAAAACCCTCGTTGACCGTCCAGCTCTATAACCTTCGCCTATTCACACTGATTGACCTGCATGCTGCCTATCCGCATTCAAAATGATGTGACGACCAAGAATCCTACTACGACTTTAAAACGGTCCATCATCCTTCGTGCAAACCTTATCCGCACAGTCCTCCTCTCCCACACCTCCACCATCGTTGTACACCACCACATCCCGGCCACCACGATTGGCAAGAGGACTGACATTGAGAGGACCTGGGTGTGGTGTCTGCTCGGTAGCTATCTTCCTACCAGCCACCACTCAGCCAAGCACCGAATCAGAGGGTACTCCCGGCCAAGTTCGCCCCCGTTAACCACGACTTCGTCCACCGTGAAAGCAACGATGAGGAGCACAAGCCACCACTGCTCGTCGCGGCCGTTTCAATGAACCACGAGTTCCCCACGCCGATGGACGAGGTGCTACGCCGTTCTTTCTGGCACCGTCGTCCCCTCCGTCTGAAAATATTTGTCATCAAAATGAATAAAAGGGATGTTTCTAGATGTATTTTATTCTAAATATATTCTTTTTTGTCTATTTTGATGACAAGTATTTTCAGATGGAGGAAGTACCAGTGTAGGGAGGATGTATTTGCTAGTTGCCACTGAGAGCATCTCTAGCAGACCCCGCATAAGTGGTCAAACGCGATTTTTTTTTGTGTTTTACCGATTTGGGCGAAAAAAGTGTTTAGAACAGAAACCGTAAAAGTGGTCCAACCCGTCAATTTTTTAAGGGCTACCGCAAATGTACACCTGAAACCCTTATCTTTGGAGGTTGGAAGGCCGAATTTAGGGGCCCCCGTATACCGGTCAAACCTCGTCGGAGCAAACACGCCGCCGCGGAGTTTGCGGGAATCCGCCCTAAACTCGCCGGAATTCATCACCGCTCACCGGAAAAGGCCGCTAGGCGCCGCAATCGATCGCCGCCTGTTCAAATTGGACGAGCTCGACATAGCCGTGGCTTCCCATGACCTCAGTCTGGCCGCCGGAATCCTCCCGGCGCGGCAGATAAAGGGGCACGACTCGGCTGGCAATAGAGCAAGGCGCGGACGACGGAGGCGGCGGGGCGTGGCCGGCAAGGCTTGGCACGGACGACGGAGGCGACGGGGCGTGGCCGGCGCGGTGATGGGGCGCGGTCGACGGGCGACGCGGCATGGCTTGCGGGCGATGGGGCGTGGCCGACGGGGTTGGACGCGACCGGCGTGGCCGGCGCGGCCGCCTGGAGGAAGAGGCGGCAGCGGACGGACTGGAGGAAGGAGCTCTTTATTCCAGTTTTGTAGTTAGTTTTACAGTATTTGTTTGGCCGCAGCTAAAATGAATCCTTAAAATGCTTTTTTTTCAACCCGCATCCCAAATTTGCAGTTTGCGATTTTGCGGGATCTGCTAGAGTTGCTCTGGAACAAGATGATGTGCAGATACCTTTCCGAGCGCGAGCGCGCGCAACCTATCGCCGATCGGGATGCGCACGCACGCGCGTGGCGTGCTCTGTCCGTGCCGCGTGCGCGTCGACCGGCTCGACCACAGCGCGGCGGGGCGCCCACGAGTTAGCGTGCGTGCAGGTCAGCGGCGCCTGTATACGTGCCTAGCTAGCAGCTACCACACCGAGTTAGGCAACGTTAGGCCACCTATTATGCAAATAAACTCCGGCCGGCGCCGGTGGATTCCGACCGGCAAGGGCTCCAAATTAAGCAGCGGCGACGCCGACGAGGACGCGACAGGTATCGCAGCGTATGTTGTGACAAAATAATTGCAGCACAGCGTGATGCATGCTATGCTTTGATAAAAAAAAAAGGAGGAAGAGTTGGAGACTGCTCTCCGTTTTGACTGCATGCACGCTGGAGGGAGACCTGTTGAACGGGACGATCAGGGGCGGATCCATATGGGTCAAGGATGTACATCTGTACACCCAAATATTTTGGCAAGGAATTTTTAATTTTTATATATGATATATACTAGATGCATGTATAAAAAGTGGTGTGGTTTGTGCATTAAACATCATGCAGGTTCATATAAACTGGTCTCAAACCTTCAATCCAACAATCACAAACATCTTGATTCCCTTAAGTCAATTACAATCGATGCTTTTTTTACCATCTCGTATGTTGCATTAACATCCTATTACTATCACCAACCCTACATGAAGCATGATTTTAGCGACGCCTTGTTTTTGACCATGACATATTTTATGATTCTGTAGAAAATAATCTTCATTTTTTACTATTTTCTGTAGAGTACTAGGATTATTGTTTGGAAAAAAGTTCTAACTAGCTACATGAACCTTTTAGATATTGCGGAGCCAAAAAATTTGAACACCCAATTTCCATATCCTGGATCCGCCACTGGGGAAGATTTAGGGGTCAAACGAAGAAGTCACACTGTTATGTCTACAGATAGGGCCTAGATATAGGCATGATTCGCTACTGATAGACGTACGGACGACAGCCACTGTTTTCAACAGGAGGAATGTTTTAAAAAGCTAAAGTCACAGCTGCTCGTCGGCCACTGTCTAGCTAAGCTGACAAATTTGACTATTTTGACCTGTTGTGGCAACAAATTCACAAAATGAACTGCCAGCGAAACTATTTCACTCCCGTAACCCTTTTGTGTAGCGCCCGCAACGACGGCGCTGCACCCTTCTGTGCAGCGCCTGCCCTGGAGGCGTTGCACGCCTGTCCACCGTGGCAGCTCCCTGGCCCGCACCCGGCCGTGCAATGCCTCCCACTCAGGCGCCACACATTGTAATGTGCAACGCCTCCACTCAGGCGCCACACATTGTAATGTGCAGCGCCCCCGAGCCAGGCGCTGCACAACCACTTATCCAGCAGCCGTGCTGGACCCCCACTCCCCCACCCACACTCTCTCCCACTCCCCCACCCGAGCTTAGGCCCCTCTCCCACTCTATTCCCCTCTCAAATCCTCTCTCAAATCTTGCTTATTTGAAGAATTTGTCCGTGGATTTCGGAGTCAAGCCCTCCCTAAAGGTAATAACCTCCGATCCCCTTGTTTTGATCCAAGAAATGTTATCAAATTGCTCAAATGTTGCTAGTTTTGCTTGGATCTAGTGATTTGAATGGAGAAGTGAGATTTAGTGATTTGGGGTGTTCTATGTGTGTTCTTATGGGTGATGTTATTTTGTTGTTAGGGTTAGGGTTATGGTTAGGGTTATGGTTAGGGGGTTGTTTGATATATATATTATGGTTTCAATTATTTGGTAATCTTTGCATTTAGTACTCATGAAAGCAATGTTACCTTGTGTTTTTGGAATGCTTATAGGGATGGGAAGAACATGTGTGTTTGTTCATCATGGGGACAAAGACGCATTTTTGAAAGGAAATATTGAACCGGACCCGGATGAGCTTGACATTGTGTTTGATAGTAGTCCTAGCTATGCGGAGCTCTTGCAACAAGTTAGGAAAGAATTGAATTGGATGGACCTTAGTGATATCGTTGAGTTGGAGGGAAGGCATAATGTAGGCTATGGAATGCACGTCCGTTGGAAGACAATGCGCGTCAACTCGGAGCAACGTTGGGTTGCATACAAAGAAACGGTTGCCGAATCACTTGACAAGGCTCTTGAGTTATTTGCAACGAAGAAGGTTGATTCAAGTTTGCATTTGGACTTGAACCGGGAACCTTCCCCTTTGGTTCATAGTAGCCCTCCACCCTTTAAGCGAGATGCAATTGATGAACCTCCTTTGGTTCATAGTAGGCCACCACCCTTGATGCGAGATGAAATTGATGAACCTCTTTTGACCCAAGAAGTGCGTCAAACATTGAGTCCGTTTACAAACAACCAAGATGAAGCTTTGCAAGAGGAAGAGGACAATTATGATTATGCGGACGATGACAATGAAGTTGATCTCCATGCCAACAATGTGGGTGATCTCGACAAATATCATTTGCAAGAGACAATGGACCAATCCATACCTTTTTCCCGTGCATATGCATCGGACTCGGATGACGATGGTCCCGATGAAGAAGTTGATGCGGAGGGGTTCACGGTGAAGGAGGCCGAAGCTTTTGAGAAGGTATTCCGTCGGGATCATCGGAATAAATTGTTCAAGGATGTTAGTCTCGCGGATGAAGCCGTGGTAGATGGTGGCCGATGTGTATCACTCGGTGTTAGGCCAAGCTCTCACCGTGATATGGGTGACGACAACCGGATGGCTAAAGGGTCTAAGTTCGAAACCTTGTTGGAAATGAAGATGTGGCTGGACAACTACGCGGTTACGCATTATCGTCCACACAAGATGGTGCACTCGGACATGAATGTGCGCTACACGGTTGCATGTGCAAGTGAAGATGAAAAATGTCCATGGATTGTGTGTGCAAGACCATGGAAAGGTGGTCCAACTTGGCATGTAGTGAGTTGTGTGCCAACTCACATGTGCCAAGGCAAAAGGGTGGATGGCAAGATCGTGTCTGAAGGCCACAAACAACTCACGTCCGAGTTCATTGCTTACAGGTTGTCCAACTCAATATCCACACTTCCAACAATGAGCGTCCAACATGTCATTGATCTTGTGAAAGCCATATTTCATTACAAGGTGAAGTACGGCAAGGCATGGAAGGCGAAGCAAGCCGCATTCAAGATGCTGTATGGTACTTGGGAGGAAGCATACAACCGAATCCCTAGGTTGTTGTTAGCCATGGCCACAACAAACCCAGGCATGGTTCATGTTGTCGAGCCTCATGGGCACCAAACAACCGTTCATGAAGGAAGGAAAGTCCGAGTATTTGGCCGTGCATTTTGGGCGTTCGAGCAATGCTTGAGGGCTTTCGAACACTGTAGGCCGGTCATCGCCATTGATGGCACGTTCTTGACCGGACAATACAAGGGCACCTTGTTGGTTGCGATAGCAAGTGATGCCAACAATCGGGTGTTGCCATTGGCATTTGCTTTGGTTGAGGTGGAGAACAACGACAACTGGGAGTGGTTTTTGCATCTTCTAAGGACAAAGGTGTTACCCGCCCAAAGGGAAATATGTGTCATATCGGATCGGCATCAAGGAATTCTTAACGCGGTGGAGATTGACATTCCCGGTCATGCACCGTTGCACCATCGATGGTGCATGAGGCACTTTTGTTCGAACTTCTATAGGGCATGTGGCCTTAAGGAGTTGGCCGATGATCTTCAAGATTGTTGTCTCGCTTTCTCCGACAAGCGCTTCGCCTATTTGTACAACAAATTGCTCGCACACAAAAAACTTGATCCCGGGGGTCAAGACTTTCTGAATAAGCACATTCAATACCGGAACAAATGGGCACGTGCTTTTGATGAAGATGGCCGTAGATACGGTCAAATGACAAGCAATATGGCCGAATGCTTCAATAGGGTGCTCAAAGGTGCACGTGGATTACCCGTGACGGCAATAGTTCAATACACATTTGACAAGATGAATGCGTACTTTTTAAAGTACTCGATGGAAACTGATGCACAGATAGCGGGTGAGAACCCGCGCAAGTACAAGTACAAGTTCCCACCCAAGGTTGATGAATGGTTGGTATTTCAATCACGGAAGGCGGACTCAGAAGAAGCTATATTATATGACAATGAGGAGTGGAAGTACGAAGTGAAAGAGCCAGGAGGAACCACAAACGATGGCCGGCAACACGGAGGTCGGGCTTTCAAGGTGTCGTTGACACAATGTGATTGCACTTGCGGAAGGCCATTGTTGCTTCATCTCCCTTGCTCACACTTGTATACAGCCGGTCGCGTTCGGAATGTGAACATCAACCACCCACGCACCGTGCGGGAGTCGGAGTTCTCAATCATGACGGTCAAGAAAACATGGGCTCCCCACTTTCACCCTTACTTGGACCAATCACAATGGCCGGAGTACCATGGAGTTCAACTATGGCCGGATCCGGAGTTGAAGGTTGTTAAACGGGGTAGACGTAAGACAAAGCGTCTTAGAGGCGACATGGACGGATGGGGCCATGGTGGCCGGCGCGAAGCGGGCAACGACCAATTCCAAGAGCCTCGTGAAAGCTCACGTTGTGGGCGGTGCAACGGTCAAGGCCACAACCAAAGAAAATGTCCCAAACCAAGGAAAAGGTCCAAGAAAAATGATGCAAGCACAAGTCAACAAGGAGGTACACAAGGGACCCAAACAAGTGGTAGCCAACAAGTGCCAAGCCAACCAAGAGCTAGGCAACAAGTGCGAAGGCAACCACGTGCTAGCCAACAAGTGCCAATGCAACCAAGTGGTAGCCAACAAGTGCCAATGCAACCAAGTGGTAGCCAACAAGTGCCAACCCAACCAAGTGGTAGCCAACAAGTGCCAAGCCAACCAAGTGGTAGCCAACGAGGATCTAGACAACAAAGAGGTCGGCAACTTGGACTTACAAGAGGCCGTGGTGGTGGTAGAGCTCGTGGTCGTGGTGAAGGACAAGGGCAAGTTCGTTTTAGAGGAATGGTTGGATACCTCGATGGACCATTTCCGTATGTCTTCTTTTTCATATGTTTACTTTTTCGTATTTTATCTTTCTCATATGTTTTCTTTTTCATATGTTCTTGTTTTACATTGGCTTTAATTTGTCCTTACTTACCATTATGTTTCACTCATTGTAGGTATGGCGGCTTCCCAACCCAACAAACCAACAATGAAGGAGGATGGCGAAGATGATATGGCGGGGTGGTGGGAGAAGGCTAGGTGCTCAAGGTTAGTTATATCTTACGCGTGTAGCAGTCGGTCCGTGTCCTTCCATTCCGGCGGGAATGCCTGGAACAAACCAAACTGGCGGTACACCCGATGTGGCAGGCGAACCTCGACCGCCCAGTTGCATATGAGTGGACACCGCATATGCCAGAGTTCCCTATCCCTAGTGCACATCGGATTCAGCGCGAACTCATGAGGGTTCCCAAAACTATCTCCGCTGCCATACGGTTCCCGTACAACCTTCAAAAGGGGATAAAATGCAAAACTGATATCTAGTTAAGATATAAGCATGATAAAAACTTATGCAATATCGACTAACCTGCTCAGCCGTGATGGCGTCCATCTCTACATCGCTCCTGTAGAGCTTGTACATGACCGATGGATCATCCGTCATCTCATTTAACACATCCCACTTGTAAGCCCAAGTGGGGAGCCGTAGTGGGTCATGTTTCTCGTCCCAAGGCTCGTACTTCACGGTCTTCGGACGTCCAACCGGCAAACGCTCCCAGCTCCATATGGAAAGAGCGAGCAAACAACCACCGATACCTCCAGATAGCCTGCAACTGGCTTCGTCCAACTGCACATAAAGAAAGATCATGATCGTATTAAAAGAAAGATCGCATTCAGCATGTACCAATGAGATGAAATATGAACAACTTCATACCTGTCTATACAAGTAAGCCAGTGTCGCCGAACCCCAACTCCAATTGCTATCGAAGACGGTCAACGCCTTCAGCCACATCCATGGAGCATTCTTGCCTGTGCCATCAGCAAACAAAGTCCTGGATATAACATACCACATGTAGACACGAGCATGTGTCCTCACCGTGTCCTCATCAGCCTCCAAAGGGCAAGTACCAAAGTGCGTGGCAATCCAGGTGTAAGGGGCACCGGCTGCGACTCTTTCCTTCTTCTTGCCTTCATCTGCTGGTTCCTGAGGCTCTGGAGGAACCATGCTGATAAGGGCTTCCATCTGCTGGCGCCACCCATCTGAATCAGTGCTCATACATAAAGGAACGCCATCGACAGGAAGACCGGTGATCATTGCTATATCCTGAAGCGTCACCGTCATCTCCCCGGTCCGCAGATGGAAACTGTGCGTCTCAGGCCTCCAGTGATCAATGAGCGCGGTGAGTGCCGCAGCATTGTTGGGTGGCGTCGACCGGCTGACCAGCTGAATGAAAGGGAGAAGTCCTGCCTCCCTAACATAAGGTGTGTAGCGCTCATCATAGCGCATCCTTTCAAGGTTCACTCTGTGAGCCCGAAGCTTCAGAGGTGCAAGTTCCTACAAGCAAGACAAATAAATCATTAAATATGGGGTATGTGTTTGAAAATTAACGGAATAATTAACAACGGCAAATTTCATTATTACCCGTTGATCCACGGACATAGCGTAAGACCGGTGTTGTTTGTCCCAGTGATCATCGAGAAGCCACTCCATCAGCCTAACCATTTGAAATTTTTTGAAAAAATGTATTCAACACGATGTAGGTTTCCAACATAGAAGAGTTTCCAACATAATGTAGGTTTCCATCTAAAATAACATCTAACTCATCTAAAATAACATCCTAACTCATCTAACATAACATCTAATACCATCTAACATAATGTAGGTTTCCATCTAAAATAACATCTAACTAATCTAAAATAATATCCTAACTCATCTAACATAACATCTAATACCATCTAACATAGTGTAGGTTTCCAACATAGAAGAGTTTTTTCAATACATACTAACTAACTAAGCCTACTTCAATACTAACTACACTAACATCATCCTCCCCCTCTCCTAAATTCATCTAACTCATCTAACTAAACTAACACTACTTGAATACTAACTACACTAACATAATCTAATACCATCAAATACCATCTAACATAATCATCTACAAATCACAAATCCCACATATGCAATATTCTAATCTAATCTAAAAAGAATTACACAAATCTTGCAAAAAAGAGAAAATGTATGGATAGAAAGAAGGGGATCGGAGGAGTGTACCTTGTAGGATCGAAGGGGGAAGAAATCCACGAACAAAAGCTTCAGATCTGAGGGTTTTTGAGATTGAGATTGAGGAGGGGGAGGAGAAGATGCAGCAGCCGCAAGGGTTAATGGAAGGGTGGGGATTGGGCCTGCGTGCGGCGAAGGGATAACTGCTAGTGCAGCGCCTGGCTCGGGGGCGCTGCACATTACAATGTGCAGCGCCTGAGTGGGAGGCGTTGCACGGCTGGGTGCGGGCCAGGGGCTGCCACGGTGGACAGGCGTGCAACGCCTATAGGGCAGGCGCTGCACAGAAGGGTGCAGCGCCGTCGTGGCGGGCGCTGCACAAAAGGGTTACGGGAGTGAAATAGTTTCGCGAGCGGTTCATTTTGTGAATTTGTTGCCACAACAGGTCAAAATAGTCAAATTTGCCAGCTAAGCTAACGCGGTCTTGTGAAAGGCTTGCTCTGACCGGACCATCGCTTCTTCGGAAATCCAGGAAGGATTGTTGACTTGATCCATCGTGGGCGGCTCTCAATTAAGTTGACCGTTTTGGTTCATGTGCACTTGAGCCTGGTGTCGCTGTCGCTGTCAACTCGTCCTTCCCTGCAACAGCAGCCGCAGCAGGAACGAGGACAACGACTGCTTCAGGAATGGCATGATTCAGCTGTCGTCGTTCCATCCCCTTGTTTTTACTCGACCGGGTCGGGTGCTTCAGTGTCGGTTGTTAGCGCGCGATCGATCGTCGATGTAACCGGCCAACAACTTGCTTAATCGGCGCAACTTCTCTCTGCTAGCTTTTGCACCGCACACGGCCGTACTGCAATCATGCATGTGCTGAGTAATGCTTTTTTAACCTTCCACTACGTAAGCTAATGGTTCCACTAATGCTAGTTAGCACAGTGCAATTATTGCATATACTGTGCTTTAGTCTTGACAAGAGAGTACTAGCGGTAGATTAATAATTAACTGATGAAGATTAAGTAAAAGCAATGAAGCAAGCACGCGGTCCCGAGTGTCACCGACAGGCAAGCACGTTTTCATGGTGTCATGTTCACCTCTGTTCGCGAAAATTCATTCGCCAAGATCACCGTGATACTATGATACTATTCTAATCACTGTGCTGTACAAGATTGCCACAAAGGTACTTGCAAATAGGCTCAAAATAATCCTCCCTGTGCTGATATCGGAGGAACAAAGTGCCTTTGTTCCGGGGAGACTCATCACGGATAATGTTTTGGTGGCGTATGAGTGCGTCCATGCCATCAGGATGAGAAAGAGGAAGAAACCGTTATGCGCGGTGAAACTAGACATGATGAAAGCATACGACCGCGTGGAATGGAGTTTCCTGGAGAAGGTGATGGAGAAGTTTGGGTTTCATGGGACATGGATTCAGATGGTGATGAGGTGCGTATCCTCAGCAAGGTTTAGAGTAAAGCTAAACGGTGGGATCTCGGAAACCTTTTTGCCATCTAGGGGCCTTAGACAAGGGGATCCCCTCTCACCTTACTTGTTCTTGTTCTGTGTGGAGGGATTCTCAGCGTTACTAAAGCATGCACAAGCTGTTGGCGATCTAAAAGGGGTGTCTTTTGGGAGCACTGGCCCTATGATCACCCATCTCCTATTTGCAGATGACAACATTGTGTTCCTTGAAGGTTCTGAGAGTAATCTCACTGTCCTTAAAACAATCCTCTATGACTATGCGGCTGCCTCGGGGCAGAGAGTTAATTTGCAGAAATCTTCCATTTTCTTCGGTAATGGGAGCACGGAGGCTACCAAGGATCATCTCAAGGCAGTGATTGGGATTACTTCTGAAGCCCTAGGAGAGAAATACTTGGGGCTGCCCACAGCTGTGGGGAAATCCAAAGAGGGCACCTTTAAATATGTTCGTGAGAGTGCTAAGAGTAAAGTCACGGGCTGGAAGGGACAAGGGCTATCAAAAAAGGCCCGGGAAGTGCTTGTTAAGTCGGGGCTCCAGTCTACCCCAACTTTCACCATGCGTTGCTTCAAACTTACCAAAAAACTGTGCGGGAACATGACATCTATCTCCTCTAACTTTTGGTGGGGTGAAGCAACGGGTGAGAAGAAGGTTCACTGGATCGCGTGGAAGAAAATGTGTGAGTGCAAGCAGGAGGGAGGTATGGGTTTTCGGGACATGGAAGCGTTCAACCAAGCCTTGCTCGCAAAGCAAGCGTGGAGATTACTACAGTCCCCGTCTTCCCTGTGTGGACGTGTCCTAAAGGCGCGTTACTATGCACATGGTACAATCCTCAATGCGACTTGCCCAGCTGGAGCATCCTATACTTTCAGAAGTATTGTTCATGGGCGAAACCTGCTACTGGAGGGTCTCATTTGGCGAGTAGGTGACGGCACATCTATTCGGATTCACCATGATAATTGGATCCCTCGCAAAGGTTACCTGAGACCACTGGGCCAGGTATATATCCCGGGTATTGTGAGAGTGAGGGATCTTCTAAATAACGAGGGCAGTGCATGGGACCAACACAAACTTCAAATTATGTTCTCGGAAGATGATGCTCGGGATATCATGCAGATCTGCCTAGGTGGCGCGGGCACGGTGGACACCTTGGCGTGGAACTTCACGAAGAACGGGCACTTCTCAGTGAAATCTGCCTATCATCTTTGTATGCAGCAGAAGAAGGTGCGAACAGGACAGCCTGCTTCGTCATCACCGGCGGAGGACCACAGAAGATGGCTAGCGCTGTGGGAAGCTAGTGCGCCGGGGAAAGCTATCATTCATGTATGGCGCTTGATAAAGAATGGCCTAGCGGTGGGAGCCGAACTATTCCGTAGAAGGATCAAGGCTGGTGTGTTCTGCCCGGCCTGTGGGCGTGAAGAAACGTTGTTTCACAGGTTTTGGGGCTGCTATCATTCGACTATGTTCTGGGAAGAGTTGAGCTCGATATTGGGTGAAAGGGTGGCGACCCCACCTTGTTTGTTAAGCACTCAGAGCTCGATTGCGTCTTGGCTGCTAGAGTGGATGGCTGATGCCTCTGAAGATGAAAAGTCGGCGATGATCCAGGGTCTCTATGCGCTTTGGCTAGCAAGAAACGATACACGGGAGGGAAAGCGCATTGAGGAGGCTAGCATGGTCGCAAGGAGGGTGGCAGGCCTCATCGAGGAATGGCAGCGCGTTCGGGGTCGGCCAGATGCATCAACACCCCCGAACTTGCAGGCAACCTGGGAGCCACCGGAGCCGGGGTGGCTAAAAGCTAATGTAGATGGTGCGATGTCTCGGGTGAGCCAGAGCGGCGGTTGTGGAGTGGTTTTCAGAGATGAGGATGGAGCGTTTAGAGGAGCGGATGCTAGTTTCCTGGCGGATGCCACAAATGCTGAAGTAACGGAGTTACTAGCCTGCCGTAGGACCGTGGAGCTAGCTCTGCAACGGGATATACAGAGGTTACACTTGGAGACCGATTGCCTCAATGTGGCTAGGATGCTGAAGGAGACAAGCCAGAATCTCTCGGCGGTGGGCACCAAGGTTGAGGAGATCAAGATGATGGCCACGAACCTGGTTGGTTTTAAGGTAACATGGGTCAGGCATAGTGCGAATAAGGCGGCTCATGAGCTTGCTCGTTTTGGTTTATGTAATCAAGCCTCAGTTATGTGGGAGGCTTCTCCTCCCGAATGTATCTTAAGTATTGTATCGGATGAACTTCCCGATCTAGTTTAATAAATTTTGGAGAAAGTTTTCAAAAAAAAAAACATGTAGGTGCGGGTTCTTTTTTTTTCGAAACAGAGGAAAAATATGTGTCTCATCCATTAAATAAGAGGAGAATAGAGTTTGACAGTTTACAAGTGACCCTACAAATAAACCGCATGGCAATTACTCTCGTACAACAATACACCCTAGTTTCTTATCACCCGCTGTAACCCATAGGTTGGCCTCAAGCAAAATATTTTATAGAAGAATAGGCGGTGGCGCACTCTTATGGCGAAACACCCGGGCGTTTCTCTCATTCCAAAGAGTCCAAGAGACGAGCATGGTGAGGGAGGCCATAGGTCGTCTGTCTGGATTTCGCATGTCGGTTCTTCTATCCCACCAACGCATAAGAAAGTCCTCAAGATGCCAATCGAAGGTGTCAATGTGCACAAGACCAAACTTGTCAATGACTGATTTCCAGAGCTGAATGGGGAAGCGGCACTTGTATATATACGTGCCTAGCTAGCAGCTACCACATCGAGTTAGGCCACCAATTATGCAAATAAACTCCGGCCGGCGCCCGTGGTTTCCGGCCGGCAAGGGCTCGAAGAGCAGCGGCGACGCCGACGACGACGAGACAGGTATCGCCGCGTATGTTGTGACAAAAGAATGGCAGCACAGCCTGATGCATGCTATGCTTGGATAAAAAGAAAGGAGGGCCGGAGGGTGATGCGTGATCGATCGGTGGAAGAGTTGGAGACTGCTCTCCGTTTTGGGTGCATGCACGCTGGTGGGACACCTGTTGAACGGGACGATTTAGGGGTCAAACGAAGAAATCACACTGTTATGTCTACACATAGAGCCTAGAGATAGACGTACGGACGGCTGCTACTGTTTTCCAACAGGAGGAATGTTTTTAAAAGCCAAAGTCACAGCTGCTTGTCGGCCGTCCGTTCAAACGGTGTGAAAACCACTGGCTAGCTATTTTTTTAGACAATCACGCGAAAACTTTATTAACCCGTCACAATGTTTACATTGACGAAAGGAAGAACTCCCGACTGACCTAACCAAACATGACGGTCAACCGTGAGTGAAAGAGAATGTTTCGCTTGGTTGTGAGCCTTATAACCACTGGCTAGCTAAGCTACGAGGTCTTGTGAAATGCTTGGCCCAATTAGGTATGCTCAGTTCAGAAAAGGGCTTTGCTCTGACCGGACCATCGCTTCATCGGAAATCCAGGAAGGATTGTTTGACTTGATTCATCGTGGGCGGCTCTCAATTAAGTTGACCGTTTTGGTTCAAATGCGCCTGAGCCTGGTGTCGCTGTCGCCGATAAATCCTTTGCCTTCCCTGCAACAGCAGCAGCAGGACCAACGACTGCTTCAGGAATGGCATGATTCAGCTGTCGTCGTGAAAATCCTTGCCTAACTAGTTCCATCCCTTGTTTTTACTCGATCGGGCCGGCTGATTCAGTGTCGGTTGTTAGCGATCGATCGTCGATGTAACCGGCCAACAACTTACTTAATCAACGCAACTTCCTTGCTTATTGTGATATTGGATCTATGGTTTCTACTATGCCAAAAATTGTTCGTGATTCTTTAAAATTTAACATGGATAGATTACCATCTTATCATGAACACACTAATGGGGATATTTCTGAAATCCAGGGAAGAATAAAAGACGTGCCAGTTAAATTCCTTAAAGGGATTGCAATGATTGATTTCTTCATCATGGAGCCAAACCAAGGAAATATAGTGCTTGGAAGGGACTTCCTCCGAGCAGTAAAAGGCTTCATTGATATAGGTAAGGGACAAATCCGCTTGCGCGGAAAGGCAAAAGGTGTGTACCCCTTTCCTAGAAGGAACAAGAGTGAACTTGTTGAGGAACCATTTGAAGCAATCTATAGCTCCGATTATTATGATGGTTATTGATTCCTCTATGCATTATGCCTAGCTTAAAGGCATAAAAGAAAGCGCTTTTGGGAGGCAGCCCACATGAATAAATTTTTTTATTTTGCTTTTGTTGAGTCTTGATGTTTTTTACTACTGTAGCATCATCATTGTATCTTTGCTTTTCAATTTTGTGCCAAGTATAGCCTCTGATTGCTAGAAAGTTCAAAAGTTGTGAGGTGCTGTCCAGGAAACAGATTCTGTCCTTGGATAGAAAAATTCGTATAATATCACCAGATCATCTTTTTGGTCTGAATTGTTTCGACAGCGTTCTCTATATAATTGTCTTTCGTGCGTCTGTTCTGAGTTTTTTTATTTGAGTTGCAGAAGTGCCCCGAACAAATCATTTACTACCTGTAGTCCTGTTTTTCACAGATTCTGTCCTGTTTTGCCTTTCCTTCATTTTGCAAACCTAGAGCTTGCTTTTTCTTTGCAAAAAACCTTTTGGCAATCTTGAGAAACAGTAGACCTTCAAGAATATCTTTATTTCCAGCAAGGTACAATTATTTTATTATGGGTACTAACCTCGCTAATCAGATTATGATGAGTTATGTATGAAGGGAGTTTTCAAGTGTGCGAGGGAAGATGATAAAAAGATTCAGGAGTGTCAAACGCTCAAGCTTGGGGATGCCCCCGTGCACCCCCAAGAAATATTCAAGGAGACTCAAGCGTCTAAGCTTGGGGATGCCCCCGTGCATCCCCTTCTCCGTCAACATTATCAGTTCGTCTTTCGTTCCACTATATTTTAATCACTTCATGTGTTATGTGCTATGCTTGGAGCGTCTTGCTTTTAGTTTCCTTTTTAGTTTTTTCATAACGAGTCGGAACTCAGCTTTCTTTATGTGGGAGAGAAACACACTCCACTTCTACCTAGAACATAACATAGAACTTTCATGACTATCTTTGATGTGTGTGTTCTTTGTCTTTTAATAGCTACTATCATGCTCTGCTCTTAGTATTCATGCTTATCTTTTCAAAGAGCTTGTGTTTGGTTGGTTGCTTGAACTCTCTTTAATTATCATGCTTATCTTATTAAGAGAGTTTGCTTCCGTTGCATTGGTTAATATGTCTATGATAAAGATGCTACGTGCATAATGGTGCTTGGTAGTTCAGGTTTTCTTATGGTTAGTCTCAAATAGCTGGGGGATTCCCAATGTGTTATTGGAGTACCAACATGATTTGTTTGCCAATGATGTGGTATGGTTTAGTAATATCTTCCCTCAAGAATTTATTTTGATTGACTTGGCGTATGCTCACGCATATTTAAGACTGTAAAGAAAGTCTGTCAAGCCTTGATGATCGTTTATTTCTGAGTAGCGATATAACTTCCATGCCTGATTCAATGTTGCTTTATCGCTCTGCATGATTATGACCGTCATTGCTCTCTTAGTTGGTCGCTCCCAGTCTTTTGCTAACCTCCACCTGTACTAAGCAGACTGACTGCTTGTGCATCCACATCCTTTTAAACCAGTTATGCCATATGAGTCCACCATACCTACCTATATGTGGTATTTCACCGCCACTCCAAGTAAATTTACATGTGCTACCTTTAAAACCTTCAGTTTTTGCAATGCATAGCTCATGGGAAAGTAGCTTAAAAACTATTGTGGTAAAGAATATGTTGCTTATGTATCTTATTTCTTATAAGTTGCTTGCTGAGCGGTAACCATGTTTCTGGGGATGCCATCAACTGTTACACTTTTGTTGAATATCATGTGAGTTGCTATGCATGTTCGTCTTGTCTGAAGTAAGGGTGATTTGCCATGGGTTGAATGGTTTGAGTATGCATATTGTTAGAGAAGAACATTGGGCCGCCAACCAAAGCCATGTATCATGGTGGAAGTTTTAGCTTGGACATTAATCCTCAATCTCTTATGAGAATATGCTTAAGCATTAAAGAGGAGTCCATTATCTATTTTCTATGTTGTCCCGGTATGGATGTCCTCAAGTTGAGATCTATCAAAAACGAGAAATCAAATGCGATCTATCTCCTTGGACCTTTGTACAGGTGACATAGAGGTACCCCTTTGTGACACTTGGTTGAAACATATGTAATGCAATGATAATCCATGGAAATCCGAGCTAATTAGGACAAGGTGCGAGCACTATTGGTATTCGATGCATGAGGCTTGCAACTTATAGGATGTCTTATGCATAACACATATGAAGTACTACTACCGTTGACAAAATTGTTTCCATGTTTTCAAAATAAAAATCTCTAGCACATGAGTAATCCCTGCTTCCCTCTGCGAAGGGCCATTCTTTTACTTCTATGTTGAGTCTCCACCTTCTTTCTTCAAGCACCAACTATTGAGAGCATGATTGTCATTCTGAGTGTAATGTGCATTGTCCCAAAGTAGCATTGTCTTTTGCATGATTGTGATATTTATTATTTTGAAATCATTGTATCTAGTCATCACTTAAACCTTGAAGGTGCCCCTACATTTATGTTTTGCTTCACTAAAGGGGGCAAGCTAGATATCACTTTATCATATTTGCACATCATGTTCATTGCAAATCTATTTGATGTTTCAGTATCATATTGTAAAACTTTCAGTTCTTTGTGATTTTCTCATGAGGCAACTTAATTACTACAAATTCATTATCTCAGTAAGCTTTTGTCATATGACTATGAAAAGTCCTATATGGTTAATAGCATGTCACCACAGAAATTATTCTTGTTATCATTTACCTACTCGAGGACGAGCAGGAATTAAGCTTGGGGATGTTGATACGTCCAAAACGTATCTACAATTTCTGCTTGCTCCATGCCTCTTTTGGGTAATATTGCTATGTTATTTATACACTTCCATACACTTTTGATCATATTTGGACTAACCTATTAACTCAGTGCACCCCAGTGCCAGTTTCTGTTTTCGGCTGTTTTTGTATTTCAGGTTTTCCCATTACGAGAACTGCCAGAAAAATCCCGGAAAAATTATATAAAAAATCAGCGTTCCAGAAGCTTCCCGGCACCCGAAGTACAGCCGGAGGGGGGCCACCAGGGCTCCAGGCGCCCTGGTGGCGCGGCCCCCCTCCTGGCCGCGTCGGGGGGGGCGCCTGGGCCCCCCAGGCCTCCGCTGATGCCCCCCTTTGGCATATATTTATATCGTGTCCCGAAACCCTCGAGACGGGAACCCTTTTTCGCGATCTCATCTATGTTCCGCCGCCGCCGCGCTTCCAAGATCGGGAGCACCAGGAGAACTCTTCCTGACACCCTGCCGGAGGGGAGGATCATCACCGGGAGCTTCTCCACCACCATGGACGCCTCCCGGATGAGTTGTGAGTAGTCTCCCTTGGACCATGGGTCCATGACCAGTAGCTAGGTGATGTTCTCCTCCCGTTCTTGTGCTTCACTAATTAGTCCTCGTGAGCTGCCCTACATGATCGAGGCACATATGTAATCCTTATGCTGTTGCTATGATGAGTTTGCTGGGATCCGATGGATTGTGAGATTATGTTCAGATTGTGTTTGAGTAATATATTTGATCTACCTCTTTTATATTTATGTTCGTAAGTAATTCTTGCATGTTCTCCGTTGTTATTTATTGCTTTGGCCAAGTAGTAGGTAGTGACTCCAAAAGGGAACGTTATGCTTGATTGTGGGTTCATGCCCCTCGATGACTAGTTTGAGTGACAGAAACATGAGTCTAGGGGATGTGTTGTTGCCACAAGGGGGAAAACAACGGTGCTTGTGCCCGCGGGTGCAAGGATTGTTTACTTTATGCAAAGTTCTTTTAATGCAGTTGTCTGTTGCTTTGAGTTTACACTATGGGTGGGACTCGCAACTTAATACCAGCGAGATGTTCTGGATAGATATCTCAAGGTGGATGATTAGTAGTAGATGCAGATGGATTTCGGTCTACTTACTTTGGCGTACCGCCCATGCTTTGAACCTCTACCTTTCTTGCAACATAGTTAGCATTGGTTTGCGCACATAATTCTGTCAATTGCCCAGCTGTAATTCGTTTACCTCACATAGCTGTTTTATCGTCTTTTGGGAGAGAGACATCACTAGTGAACATCATGGGACCCCGGTCCATATTACCATCACTGATCACATCCGCTATTTACTTTCCTCTTTTACTTATTACTTGCAGCAAAACCTATCACTATTATCACTTGCGTTTGATCCTTTGTAAACGACAAGGCCGGAGGGATTGACAACCTCTCTGTACTCGTTGGGAGCAAAGTTATTTGCTAATATCTGGCGCCGTTAGCAGTTGACACCTTCTTGTTGAAACTGGGAGTCTCAGGGAAATCGATCCTTGGTATCTTTGCCAAGGGCAAACTTCCGCTACACTGCATCTCAAACCTTCCACTTGGGGTAACCAACGAGGGGTGAGAAGCCATCAAGCAAAGTTTTCTGGCGCCGTTGCCGGGGACTCCACTCTTCAGGATAGGGGAGTTGCACACTATCTTTTACCTTTGCTTTTTAGTCTTGTTAGTTTACCTTTCATTTTTGCTTTAGTATCCTTTATCAAAAATTACAAAAAAAAATATTTGCTTTTCTGTTAGTAGTCCTTTCTGTTTAGCCAAACATGTTAGGATTTGGTGCTTTGAGGGAATCAGAATTCTAGATTTCCATCAAAGGGATGGAGAAAATATGAAGAAGGCTTGGGACAGAATTTCTGATGCACATAGGAGAATTATGCCTTGGATACCTATAAAAATTGTGCTTAGAAATTTTTACCATGGTCTTTTTAAATGGTGTAAACACTCTCTTGACATTATAGCTGAAGGAGATTTACTAGAGTGTGATGAAGCTAGAGCTCTTGAAATTATACATGGCCTATCTAGTTACTTTGTTTATGATCATAACTTTGATATTGTCATAGATAGACTTGCTACTATTGAGAAGAGAATGGATGCTCTAGACTTGATGAAGGTAGAGAAACCCAAACCCGGTAAGAAAGACATTTTGGAAATAGACAATGATTGGGAGCCTTTTGTTAGGATTAGCATCTCTAATCAAGACTTCCTTGCTTATTGTGATATTGGATCTATGGTTTCTACTATGCCGAAAATTGTTCATGATTCTTTAAAATTTAACGTGGATAGATTACCATCTTATCATGAACACACTAATGGAGATATTTCTGAAATCCAGGGAAGAATAAAAGACGTGCCAGTTAAATTCCTTAAGAGGATTGCAATGATTGATTTCTTCATCATGGAGCCAAACCAAGGAAATATAGTGCTTGGAAGGGACTTTCTCCGAGCGGTAAAAGGCTTCATCGATATAGGTAAGGGACAAATCCGCTTGCGCGGAAAGGCAAAAGGTGTGTCCCCCTTTCCTAGAAGGAACAAGAGTGAACTTGTTGAGGAACCATTTGAAGCAATCTATAGCTCCGATTATTATGATGGTCATTGATTCCTCTTTGCATTATGCCTAGCTTAAAGGCATAAAAGAAAGCGCTTTTGGGAGGCAGCCCAATGAATAAATTTTATTTTGCTTTTGTTGTGTCTTGATGTTGTTACTACAGTAGCATCATCATTGTATCTTTACTTTTCAATTTTGTGCCAAGTGTAGCCTCTGATTGCAAGAAAGTTCAAAAGTTGTGACGTGCTGTCCAGGAAACAGATTCTGTCCTTGGATAGAAAAATTCGTATAAAATCACCAGATCATCTTTTTGGTCTGAATGTTTTCGACAGCGTGCTCTATATAATTGTCTTTCGTGCATCTGTTTTGAGTTTTTTGATTAGAGTTGCAGAAGTGCCCCGAAAAAATCATTTACTACCTGCTGTTCTGTTTTTCACAGATTCTGTCCTGTTTTGCCTTTCCTTCATTTTGCAAATCTAGAGCTTGCTTTTTCTTTGCAAAAACCTTTTGGCAATCTTGAGAAACAGTAGACCTTCAAGAATATCTTTATTTCCAGCAAGGAACAATTACTTTATTATGGGTACTAACCTCGCTAACCAGATTATGATGAGTTATGTATGAAGGGAGTTTTCAAGTGTGCGAGGGAAGATGATAAAAAGATTCAGGAGTGTCAAACGCTCAAGCTTGGGGATGCCCCCATGCACCCCCAAGAAATATTCAAGGAGACTCAAGCGTCTAAGCTTGGGGATGCCCCCGTGCATCCCCTTCTCCATCAACATTATCAGTTCGTCTTTCGTTCCGCTATATTTTTATCACTTCATGTGTTATGTGCTATGCTTGGAGCGTCTTGCTTTTAGTTTTCCTTTTTAGTTTTCCTTAGCTTTTCATAACGAGTCGGAACTCAGCTTTCTTTATGTGGGAGAGAAACACGCTCCACTTCTACCTAGAACATAACATAGAATTTTCATGTCTATCCTTGTTGTGTGTGTTCTTTGTCTTTTAATAGCTACTATCATGTTCAGCTCTTAGTATTCATGCTTATCTTTCTAAAGAGCTTTTGTTTAGTTGGTTGCTTGAACTCTCTTTAGTTATCATGCTTATCTTATTAAGAGAGTTTGCTTCCGTTGCATTGGTTGATATGTCTATGATAAAGATGCTACGTGCATAATGGCGCTTAGTAGTTCATGTTTTCTTATGGTTAGTCTCAAATAGCTGGGGGGTTCCCAATGTGTTATTGGAGTACCAACATGATTTGTTTGCCTATGATGTGGTATGGTTTAGTAATATCTTCCTTCAAGAATTTATTTTGATTGACTTGGCGTATGCTCACGCATATTTAAGACTGTAAAGAAAGTCTGTCAAGCCTTGATGATCTTTTGTTTCTGAGTAGCGATATAACTTCCATGCCTGATTCGATGTTGCTTTGTCGCTCTGCATGATTATGACCGTCATTGCTCTCTTAGTTGGTCGCTCCCAGTCTTTTGCTAACCTCCACCTGTACTAAGCGGACTGACTGCTTGTGCATCCAAAATCCTTTAAACCAGTTATGCCATATGAGTCCACCATACCTTCCTACATGGTATTTACCTGCCATTCCTAACGGAGACTTTCATGTACCATCTCGAAATTATTCAAAAAAAATGCACTCCTATTTTGTGCCTCTGTTTTAAGTTCATGAGGAAGTAGTAGTTAATTCATGATCTTTTTAAGTTGAACAAGCTTCACCCCGGGATTGCATGTATAATGTGCAAACCCATAATACGAGAAGGAACTGGCATTGAGTGCGCCCGGCTCAAAAATTAATATAACAAACAAACCCTCCTTCACGCTTTGTTCATGAGAAATCAGAAAACTTTGGCAGTGATAAACAAAGAAGATTAAGAGGATGTGATCGTCCTCATTCGGGAGCCGTTCCTCGAAACTTGTCCATCTCAAGAAGTGACTGAGTTGTCTGCTAGCATTCGTTGACGGAACATGCATAATCTAAATAATAATTATTACCTCTGTTTTTAAAACCAAGAGCTCTGGTACATGTTTTGTCTTTGTTTCCGACTACGGGTTTTCAACCTTGCAAACAAAAGCCACGGTTCGAGAGTCTCCACCTTCTTTTTAAGCACCAACTACTGAGAGCATGATTATCATTCTGAGTGTAATGTGCATTGTCCCAAAGTAGCATTGTCTTTTGCATGATTGTGATATCGTTTATTTTGAAATCATTGTATCTAGTCATCACTTAAACCTTGGAGGTGCCCCTGCATTTATGTTTTGCTTCACTAAAGGGGACAAGCGAGATATCACTTTATCATATTTGCACACCATGCTCATTACAAATCTATTTGATATTTCAGTATCATATTGTAAAACTTTCAGTTCTTTGTGATTTTCTCATGAGGCAACTTAATTACTACAGATTCATTGTCTCAGTAAGCTTTTGTCATGTGACTAAGAAAAACTCCTATATGGTTAATAGCATGTCACCACAGAAATTATTCTTGTTATCATTTACCTACTCGAGGACGAGCATGAATTAAGCTTGGGGATGTTGATACGTCCAAAACGTATCTATAATTTCTGCTTGCTCCATGCCTCTTTTGGGTGATATTGCTATGTTATTTATACACTTCCATACACTTTTGATCATATTTGGACTAACCTATTAACTCAGTGCACCCCAGTGTCAGTTTCTGTTTTCGGCTGTTTTTGTATTTCAGGTTTTCCCATTACGAGAACTGCCAGAAAAATCCCGGAAAAATTATATAAAAAATCAGCGTTCCAGAAGCTTCCCAGCACCCGAAGTACAGCCGGAGGGGGGCCACCAGGGCTCCAGGCGCCCTGGTGGCGCGGCCCCCCTCCTGGCCGCGCCGGGGGGGCGCCTGGGCCCCCCAGGCCTCCGCTGATGCCCCCCTTTGGCATATATTTATATCGTGTCCCGAAACCCTCGAGACGGGAACCCTTTTTCGCGATCTTATCTCTGTTCCGCCGCCGCCGCGCTTCCAAGATCGGGAGCACCAGGAGAACTCTTCCCGGCACCCTGCCGGAGGGGAGGATCATCACCGGGAGCTTCTCCACCATCATGGACGCCTCCCGGATGAGTTGTGAGTAGTCTCCCTTGGACCATGGGACCATGACCAGTAGCTATGTGATGTTCTCCTCCCGTTCTTGTGCTTCACTAATTAGTCATCGTGAGCTGCCCTACATGATCGAGGCACATATGTAATCCTTATGCTGTTGCTATGATGAGTTTGCTGGGATCCGATGGATTGTGAGATTATGTTCAGATTGTGTTTGAGTAATATATTTGATCTACCTCTTTTATATTTATGTTCGTAAGTAATTCTTGCATGTTCTCCGTTGTTATTTATTGCTTTGGCCAAGTAGTAGGTAGTGACTCCAAGAGGGAACGTTATGCTTGATTGTGGGTTCATGCCCCTCGATGACTAGTTTGAGTGACAGAAACATGAGTCTAGGGGATGTGCTGTTGCCACAAGGGGGAAAACAACGGTGCTTGTGCCCGCGGGTGCAAGGATTGTTTACTTTACACAAAGTTCTTTTAATGCAGTTGTCTGTTGCATTGAGTTTACACTATGGGTGGGACTCGCAACTTAATACCAGCGAGATGTTCTGGATAGATATCTCAAGGTGGATGATTAGTAGTAGATATTGATGGATTTCGGTCTACTTACTTTTGCGTACCGCCCATGCTTTGAACCTCAACCTTTCTTGCAATGTAGTCAGCATTGGTTTGCGTTCGTGGTCCTGTCAATTGCCCAGCTGTAATTTGTTTACCTCACATAGCTGTTTTATCGTCTTTTGGGAGAGAGACATCACTAGTGAACATCATGAGACTCCGGTCCATATTACCATCATTGATCACATACACTATTTACTTTTCCGCTATTTACTTACTATTGCAAAACACTATCTATCACTACTATCATATTGCTTTTAACCCTTTGTGAACTACAAGGCCGGAGAGATTGACAACCTCTCTGTACTCGTTGGGAGCAAAGTTATTTGTATCTGTGTGCAGGTCCACGTTGATTGCTAATTGCGCCGTTAGCAGTTGACACCTACCTGTTGAACCTAGGAGTCTCTGGGGATTCAATCCTTGGCATCTTTGCTAGGGGAAAACACTTCTACTTACTGCATCTTACACCTTCCACTTGGGGTAACCAACGAGGGGTTCGAGGCCCATCACTACCAGGCACCCGAAGCACAGCCAGAGGGGGACCACCAGGGCCCCAGGCGCCCTGGTGGCGCGCCCCCCCCTGGGCCGCGCCGGGGGGGGGGGGGCGCCTGGGCCCCCCGAGCCTCGTCTGACGCCCCCCTTTGGCATATATTTAAAGCGTCTCCCGAAACCCTCGAGACGGGAACTCTTTTTCGCGATCTCATCTCTGTTCCGCCGCCGCCGCCGCTTCCAAGATCGGGAGCACCAGGAGAACTCTTCCCGGCACCCTGCCGGAGGGGAGGATCACCACCGGGAGCTTCTCCACCACCATGGACGCCTCCCGGATGAGTTGTGAGTAGTCTCCCTTGGACCATGGGTCCATGACCAGTATCTATGTGATGTTCTCCTCCCGTTCTTGTGCTTCACTAATTAGTCCTCGTGAGCTGCCCTACATGATCGAGGCACATATGTAATCCTTATGCTGTTGCTATGATGAGTTTGCTGGGATCCGATGGATTATGAGATTATGTTCAGATTGTGTTTGAGTAATATATTTGATTCACCTCTTTTATATTTATGTTCATAAGTAATTCTTGCATGTTCTCCGTTGTTACTTATTGCTTTGGCCAAGTAGTAGGTAGTGACTCCAAGAGGGAACGTTATGCTTGATTGTGGGTTCATGCCCCTCGATGACTAGTTTGAGTGACAGAAACATGAGTCTAGGGGATGTGCTGTTGCCACAAGGGGGAAAACAACGGTGCTTGTGCCCGCGGGTGCAAGGATTGTTTACTTTACGCAAAGTTCTTTTAATGCAGTTGTCTGTTGCTTTGAGTTTACACTATGGGTGGGACTCGCAACTTAATACCAGCGAGATGTTCTGGATAGATATCTCAAGGTGGATGATTAGTAGTAGATGCAGATGGATTTCGGTCTACTTGCCTTGGCGTACCGCCCATGCTTTGAACCTCTACCTTTCTTGCAACATAGTTAGCATTGGTTTGCACACATAATTCTGTCAATTGCCCAGCTGTAATTCGTTTACCTCACATAGCTGTTTTATCGTCTTTTGGGAGAGAGACATCACTAGTGAACATCATGGGACCCCGGTCCATATTACCATCATTGATCACATCCGCTATTTACTTTCCGCTTTTACTTATTACTTGCAGCAAATCCTATCACTATTATCACTTGCGTTTGATCCTTTGTAAACGACAAGGCCGTAGGGATTGACAACTTTTCTGTACTCGTTTGGAGCAAAGTTATTTGTATCTGTGTGCAGGTCCACGTTGATTGCTAATATCTGGCGCCGTTAGCAGTTGACACCTTCTTGTTGAAACTGGGAGTCTCAGGGAAATCGATCCTTGGTATCTTTGCCAAGGGAAAACTTCCGCTACACTGCATCTCAAACCTTCCACTTGGGGTAACCAACGAGGGGCGAGAAGCCATCACTTCCCGACCGCTTCGCTTCTTGAAATGTCTTTTGAATCATGCAGTCATAGTTGCCCTTCGGCTTACTTTTCGCTGGTTGCTTCAGGGCAGCAAGAGTGCGCTTTGCTTTCACCGCATCTATCTTCTCCTCCGGAGGTGGATGTCTCTGTGCTTTCAACCCTTCAAGCCAGTCCTTCACTTCGCCTTGAGCTATCTTCGTGTTTTCCTCGTCGGACCTCTCATATGGTAACTTCTCTAGAGGCGTGAGAGAAGGACCGAATCTGCATCGCCTCCCGCCTCTGGCTGTACTGCTAGACGCCGCCAGACCAGACGAAGCGGCTGTCTTTTTTCCTTGCTTACGCGCCGGAGCAGGAGCAGCCGGAGCGGCGGCAGGTCTCTTCCGCCCTTGCTGACTAGGCGGAGAAGGAGGAGCAGGCTGGCTGCTCGGGCGCGCCGGCGGAGAAGGAGGCGGAGTGCCGCCACGCGCCGGCGACGAAGGAGGCGGAGTGCCGCCACGCGCCGGAGAAGGAGCCGGAGTGCCCTGATCGTCACTCGCCGGAGGAGGAGGCGGTGGAGGAGGCGGTGGAGGAGGCGGAGTGCCCTGACTCACCGGAGGAGGAGGAGGAGGCGGAGGCGTCCAGTTGAGAATGTTGATGAGGTCCTTCCGCCATAGGCATGGAGTCTTCAGTGAAGAACCCAGCCGAGTCTCCCCTTCACCGGTAGGGTGGTCAAGCTGGAGCTCCTCAAATCCCTCTGTTATTTCATCGACCATCACCCTAGCATATCCTTCTGGAATCGGCCGGCAGTGAAAAGTGTCGCCGGGTCCAGAAGGATAAACAGAGCCATCAGCCGCCTTGACCTTCAGATTCATCCACTGCGCCATAAGGTGGCAATTTTGTGCCTGCGTGATAGCATCCATGGGATACCTGGCAGTAGCCGTCAAGACAGGCTCTGCTGAAGCAGCTCGGTGGAAGCCACGCTGCTTCTCCGCTGAGATGGCGGGGTAGCTTCGGGGGAAGCTTCGGCAATTCTTTTGTCCCGATTTGCTTCCCGTTTCTCTATCGCTTGTATTCTGGCCCGCAGCGCCTGCAGTTCGGTCTGCTCCATTTTTTTCCTCCTCTCGTGGCTTTTGTAGCCGCCTGCGTCCGGAAACCCAGCACGCCACGGAAGGGAGCCTGGCGTGCCTCGTGTCCGTCCAGGGTGCTCAGGATTCCCGAGGGCCATTGTCAGCTCGTCGTTCTCTCTGTCGGGGAAGAATGTCCCTTCATGCGCTGCTTTGATATACTGCCGCATCTTCCTGAGTGGTGTTTCCAATTGCTTGTCCGTCCAAATGCACCACCCTGATACAGGGTCCAAGGTTCCGCCAGCCCCGAAGAACCAAGTCCGGCAACGGTCTAGCCAGTGCATTGTCTCTGGTTCGATCCCTTTCTCAAGCAGATCATTCTCAGCCTTGGCCCACTTAGGCCGGGCTCTGAGGTAGCCACCCGACCCCGTGCGATGCTGATGCTTCTTCTTCGCAGCATTTATCCGGTTTGTCTCCGACATCTTCTGACTCTTTTCCGATGTCTTATGGGCCACAAATGCGGGCCAGTCATCTTTGATCTTCTCATATATGCCCACGAATTCTGGAGTCTTTTTATCTTTGACAAACGTATTCAGTTTTTTCTTCCATGCCCTGAATTGGTCTGCCATCTTTGAAAGTGCAGCAGACTTGATTAACTCCTCTTTAACTGGATTCGCCGGATCATCCTCTCGCGGTAGGATGAAATTTGACTTCAGCTCAGTCCAAAGATCTTCTTTCTGCATATCAGTGACATAAGTCACCTGAGCGTCATTTGCAGCCGGCTTTAACCATTGATGGATGCTGATCGGGATCTGATACGTCCAAAACGTATCTATAATTTCTGCTTGCTCCATGCCTCTTTTGGGTGATATTGCTATGATATTTATACACTTCCATACACTTTTGATCATATTTGGACTAACCTATTAACTCAGTGCACCCCAGTGCCAGTTTCTGTTTTCGGCTGTTTTTGTATTTCAGGTTTTCACATTACGAGAACTGCCAGGAAAAATCCAGAAAAATTATATAAAAAATCAGCGTTCCAGAAACTACCGTGCGCCCGAAGGACAGCCGGGGGGGGGGGGGCACCAGGGCTCCAGGCGCCCTGGCGGCGCGCCCCCCTGGGCCGCGCCGGGGGGCGCCTGGGCCCCCCGAGGCTCCTCCGATGCCCCCCTTTGGCATATATTTAAAGCGTCTCCCGAAACCCTCGAGACGAGAACTCTTTTTCGCGATCTCATCTCTGTTCCGCCGCCGCCGCCGCCGCTTCCAAGATCGGGAGCACCAGGAGAACTCTTCCCGGCACCCTGCCGGAGGGGAGGATCACCACCGGGAGCTTCTCCACCACCATGGACGCCTCCCGGATGAGTTGTGAGTAGTCTCCCTTGGACCATGAGTCCATGACCAGTAGCTATGTGATGTTCTCCTCCCGTTCTTGTGCTTCACTAATTAGTCCTCGTGAGCTGCCCTTCATGATCGAGGCACATATGTAATCCTTATGCTGTTGCTATGATGAGTTTGCTGGGATCCGATGGATTATGAGATTATGTTCAGATTGTGTTTGAGTAATATATTTGATTCACCTCTTTTATATTTATGTTCGTAAGTAATTCTTGCATGTTCTCCGTTGTTATTTATTGCTTTGGCCAAGTAGTAGGTAGTGACTCCAAGAGGGAACGTTATGCTTGATTGTGGGTTCATGCCCCTCGATGACTAGTTTGAGTGACAGAAACATGAGTCTAGGGGATGTGCTGTTGCCACAAGGGGGAAAACAACGGTGCTTGTGCCCGCGGGTGCAAGGATTGTTTACTTTACGCAAAGTTCTTTTAATGCAGTTGTCTGTTGCTTTGAGTTTACACTATGGGTGGGGCTCGCAACTTAATACCAGCGAGATGTTCTGGATAGATATCCCAAGGTGGATGATTAGTAGTAGATATTGATGGATTTCGGTCTACTTACTTTGGCGTACCGCCCATGCTTTGAACCTCTACCTTTCTTGCAATGTAGTCAGCATTGGTTTGCGCACATGGTCCTGTCAATTGCCCAGGTGTAATTCGTTTACCTCACATAGCTGTTTTATCGTCTTTTGGGAGAGAGATATCACTAGTGAACATCATGAGACTCCGGTCCATATTACCATCATTGATCACATCCGCTATTTACTTATCCGCTATTTACTTTTCCGCTATTTACTTACTATTGCAATTATACCTATCACTATTATCACTTGCGTTTGATCCTTTGTAAACTACAAGGCCGGAGGGATTGACAACCTCTCTGTACTCGTTGGGAGCAAAGTTATTTGTATCTGTGTGCAGGTCCACGTTGATTGCTAATATCTGGTGCCGTTAGCAGTTGACACCTTCTTGTTGAAACTGGGAGTCTCTGGGAAATCGATCCTTGGTATTACCAAGGGAAAACTTCTGCTACACTGCATCTCAAACCTTCCACTTGGGGTAACCAACGAGGGGTGAGAAGCCACCTAGCAAAGCAATTTCTGGCGCCGTTGCCGGGGACTCCACTCTTCAGGATAGGGGAGTTGCACGCTATCTTTTACCTTTGCTTTTAGTCTTGTTAGTTTACCTTACAATTTTTGCTTTAGTATCCTTTATCAAAAATTACAAAAAAAATTATATGCTTTTCTGTTAGTAGTCCTTTCTGTTTGGCTAAACATGTTAGGATTTGGTGCTTTGAGGGAATCAGAAGTTCTAGATTTCCATCAAAGGGATGGAGAAAATATGAAGAAGGCATGGGACAAAATTTCTGATGCACATAGGAGAATTATGCCTTGGACACCTATAAAAATTGTGCTTAGAAATTTTTACCATGGTCTTTTTAAATGGTGTAAACACTCTCTTGATATTATAGCCGAGGGAGATTTCCTAGAGTGTGATGAAGCTAGAGCTCTTGAAATTATACATGGTCTATCTAGTTACTTTGTTTATGATCATAACTTTGATACCGTCATAGATAGACTTGCTACTATTGAGAAGAGAATGGATGCTCTAGACTTGATGAAGGTAGAGAAACCCAAACCCAATAAGAAAGACATTTTCGAAATAGACAATGATTGGGAGCCTTTTGTTAGGATTAGCATCTCTAATCAAGACTTCCTTGCTTATTGTGATATTGGATCTATGGTTTCTACTATGCCAAAAATTGTTCGTGATTCTTTAAAATTTAACATGGATAGATTACCATCTTATCATGAACACACTAATGGGGATATTTCTGAAATCCAGGGAAGAATAAAAGACGTGCCAGTTAAATTCCTTAAAGGGATTGCAATGATTGATTTCTTCATCATGGAGCCAAACCAAGGAAATATAGTGCTTGGAAGGGACTTCCTCCGAGCAGTAAAAGGCTTCATTGATATAGGTAAGGGACAAATCCGCTTGCGCGGAAAGGCAAAAGGTGTGTACCCCTTTCCTAGAAGGAACAAGAGTGAACTTGTTGAGGAACCATTTGAAGCAATCTATAGCTCCGATTATTATGATGGTTATTGATTCCTCTATGCATTATGCCTAGCTTAAAGGCATAAAAGAAAGCGCTTTTGGGAGGCAGCCCACATGAATAAATTTTTTTATTTTGCTTTTGTTGAGTCTTGATGTTTTTTACTACTGTAGCATCATCATTGTATCTTTGCTTTTCAATTTTGTGCCAAGTATAGCCTCTGATTGCTAGAAAGTTCAAAAGTTGTGAGGTGCTGTCCAGGAAACAGATTCTGTCCTTGGATAGAAAAATTCGTATAATATCACCAGATCATCTTTTTGGTCTGAATTGTTTCGACAGCGTTCTCTATATAATTGTCTTTCGTGCGTCTGTTCTGAGTTTTTTTATTTGAGTTGCAGAAGTGCCCCGAACAAATCATTTACTACCTGTAGTCCTGTTTTTCACAGATTCTGTCCTGTTTTGCCTTTCCTTCATTTTGCAAACCTAGAGCTTGCTTTTTCTTTGCAAAAAACCTTTTGGCAATCTTGAGAAACAGTAGACCTTCAAGAATATCTTTATTTCCAGCAAGGTACAATTATTTTATTATGGGTACTAACCTCGCTAATCAGATTATGATGAGTTATGTATGAAGGGAGTTTTCAAGTGTGCGAGGGAAGATGATAAAAAGATTCAGGAGTGTCAAACGCTCAAGCTTGGGGATGCCCCCGTGCACCCCCAAGAAATATTCAAGGAGACTCAAGCGTCTAAGCTTGGGGATGCCCCCGTGCATCCCCTTCTCCGTCAACATTATCAGTTCGTCTTTCGTTCCACTATATTTTAATCACTTCATGTGTTATGTGCTATGCTTGGAGCGTCTTGCTTTTAGTTTCCTTTTTAGTTTTTTCATAACGAGTCGGAACTCAGCTTTCTTTATGTGGGAGAGAAACACACTCCACTTCTACCTAGAACATAACATAGAACTTTCATGACTATCTTTGATGTGTGTGTTCTTTGTCTTTTAATAGCTACTATCATGCTCTGCTCTTAGTATTCATGCTTATCTTTTCAAAGAGCTTGTGTTTGGTTGGTTGCTTGAACTCTCTTTAATTATCATGCTTATCTTATTAAGAGAGTTTGCTTCCGTTGCATTGGTTAATATGTCTATGATAAAGATGCTACGTGCATAATGGTGCTTGGTAGTTCAGGTTTTCTTATGGTTAGTCTCAAATAGCTGGGGGATTCCCAATGTGTTATTGGAGTACCAACATGATTTGTTTGCCAATGATGTGGTATGGTTTAGTAATATCTTCCCTCAAGAATTTATTTTGATTGACTTGGCGTATGCTCACGCATATTTAAGACTGTAAAGAAAGTCTGTCAAGCCTTGATGATCGTTTATTTCTGAGTAGCGATATAACTTCCATGCCTGATTCAATGTTGCTTTATCGCTCTGCATGATTATGACCGTCATTGCTCTCTTAGTTGGTCGCTCCCAGTCTTTTGCTAACCTCCACCTGTACTAAGCAGACTGACTGCTTGTGCATCCACATCCTTTTAAACCAGTTATGCCATATGAGTCCACCATACCTACCTATATGTGGTATTTCACCGCCACTCCAAGTAAATTTACATGTGCTACCTTTAAAACCTTCAGTTTTTGCAATGCATAGCTCATGGGAAAGTAGCTTAAAAACTATTGTGGTAAAGAATATGTTGCTTATGTATCTTATTTCTTATAAGTTGCTTGCTGAGCGGTAACCATGTTTCTGGGGATGCCATCAACTGTTACACTTTTGTTGAATATCATGTGAGTTGCTATGCATGTTCGTCTTGTCTGAAGTAAGGGTGATTTGCCATGGGTTGAATGGTTTGAGTATGCATATTGTTAGAGAAGAACATTGGGCCGCCAACCAAAGCCATGTATCATGGTGGAAGTTTTAGCTTGGACATTAATCCTCAATCTCTTATGAGAATATGCTTAAGCATTAAAGAGGAGTCCATTATCTATTTTCTATGTTGTCCCGGTATGGATGTCCTCAAGTTGAGATCTATCAAAAACGAGAAATCAAATGCGATCTATCTCCTTGGACCTTTGTACAGGTGACATAGAGGTACCCCTTTGTGACACTTGGTTGAAACATATGTAATGCAATGATAATCCATGGAAATCCGAGCTAATTAGGACAAGGTGCGAGCACTATTGGTATTCGATGCATGAGGCTTGCAACTTATAGGATGTCTTATGCATAACACATATGAAGTACTACTACCGTTGACAAAATTGTTTCCATGTTTTCAAAATAAAAATCTCTAGCACATGAGTAATCCCTGCTTCCCTCTGCGAAGGGCCATTCTTTTACTTCTATGTTGAGTCTCCACCTTCTTTCTTCAAGCACCAACTATTGAGAGCATGATTGTCATTCTGAGTGTAATGTGCATTGTCCCAAAGTAGCATTGTCTTTTGCATGATTGTGATATTTATTATTTTGAAATCATTGTATCTAGTCATCACTTAAACCTTGAAGGTGCCCCTACATTTATGTTTTGCTTCACTAAAGGGGGCAAGCTAGATATCACTTTATCATATTTGCACATCATGTTCATTGCAAATCTATTTGATGTTTCAGTATCATATTGTAAAACTTTCAGTTCTTTGTGATTTTCTCATGAGGCAACTTAATTACTACAAATTCATTATCTCAGTAAGCTTTTGTCATATGACTATGAAAAGTCCTATATGGTTAATAGCATGTCACCACAGAAATTATTCTTGTTATCATTTACCTACTCGAGGACGAGCAGGAATTAAGCTTGGGGATGTTGATACGTCCAAAACGTATCTATAATTTCTGCTTGCTCCATGCCTCTTTTGGGTGATATTGCTATGATATTTATACACTTCCATACACTTTTGATCATATTTGGACTAACCTATTAACTCAGTGCACCCCAGTGCCAGTTTCTGTTTTCGGCTGTTTTTGTATTTCAGGTTTTCACATTACGAGAACTGCCAGGAAAAATCCAGAAAAATTATATAAAAAATCAGCGTTCCAGAAACTACCGTGCGCCCGAAGAACAGCCGGGGGGGGGGCACCAGGGCTCCAGGCGCCCTGG
This sequence comes from Secale cereale, assembly GCA_902687465.1. Classification (NCBI taxonomy): domain Eukaryota; kingdom Viridiplantae; phylum Streptophyta; class Magnoliopsida; order Poales; family Poaceae; genus Secale; species Secale cereale. The sequence goes on from LR738713.1 coordinate 850,916,081, forward strand.
CGGCGCGCCCCCCCTGGGCCGCGCCGGGGGGGGGAGGGCGCCTGGGCCCCCCGAGGCTCCTCCGATGCCCCCCTTTGGCATATATTTAAAGCGTCTCCCGAAACCCTCGAGACGAGAACTCTTTTTCGCGATCTCATCTCTGTTCCGCCGCCGCCGCCGCTTCCAAGATCGGGAGCACCAGGAGAACTCTTCCCGGCACCCTGCCGGAGGGGAGGATCACCACCGGGAGCTTCTCCACCACCATGGACGCCTCCCGGATGAGTTGTGAGTAGTCTCCCTTGGACCATGAGTCCATGACCAGTAGCTATGTGATGTTCTCCTCCCGTTCTTGTGCTTCACTAATTAGTCCTCGTGAGCTGCCCTACATGATCGAGGCACATATGTAATCCTTATGCTGTTGCTATGATGAGTTTGCTGGGATCCGATGGATTATGAGATTATGTTCAGATTGTGTTTGAGTAATATATTTGATTCACCTATTTTATATTTATGTTCGTAAGTAATTCTTGCATGTTCTCCGTTGTTATTTATTGCTTTGGCCAAGTAGTAGGTAGTGACTCCAAGAGGGAACGTTATGCTTGATTGTGGGTTCATGCCCCTCGATGACTAGTTTGAGTGACAGAAACATGAGTCTAGGGGATGTGTTGTTGCCACAAGGGGGAAAACAACGGTGCTTGTGCCCGCGGGTGCAAGGATTGTTTACTTTACGCAAAGTTCTTTTAATGTAGTTGTCTGTTGCTTTGAGTTTACACTATGGGTGGGGCTCGCAACTTAATACCAGCGAGATGTTCTGGATAGATATCTCAAGGTGGATGATTAGTAGTAGATATTGATGGATTTCGGTCTACTTACTTTGGCGTACCGCCCATGCTTTGAACCTCTACCTTTCTTGCAATGTAGTCAGCATTGGTTTGCGCACATGGTCCTGTCAATTGCCCAGCTGTAATTCGTTTACCTCACATAGCTGTTTTATCGTCTTTTGGGAGAGAGACATCACTAGTGAACATCATGAGACTCCGGTCCATATTACCATCATTGATCACATCCGCTATTTACTTTTCCGCTATTTACTTACTATTGCAATTATACCTATCACTATTATCACTTGCGTTTGATCCTTTGTAAACTACAAGGCCGGAGGGATTGACAACCTCTCTCTACTCGTTGGGAGCAAAGTTATTTGTATCTGTGTGCAGGTCCACGTTGATTGCTAATATCTGGCGCCGTTAGCAGTTGACACCTTCTTGTTGAAACTGGGAGTCTCTGGGAAATCGATCCTTGGTATTACCAAGGGGAAACTTCTGCTACACTGCATCTCAAACCTTCCACTTGGGGTAACCAACGAGGGGTGAGAAGCCACCTAGCAGGATCTTGTCCCTAACCAGAACCCCGCACTGATTAACAAATGCGTTCTTTGTCCGGATGGGGTCAATCGGCTCGCCGGAGCGCGAGATTTCTGAGATCTCAAACTTTTCATCCGGCCTCAACTTTTTCTTCGCACCTCGTCTCTTTACCGAAGATTTGCTCGATCCGGAGGGCTAGAAAAAGGAACAAAGACGAGAGTTAATGAATGCATCAATTAACTAGTCAGCACAGGCTTAACTAACATATATACCTCCTGGCCGGACTCGGTTCGGTCACCGGAGCCAGCATCACGGTCTCCTTCTTGCACCGGCATTGGGTCACCGGAGCCGTCCTCACGGTCTACTTCTTCCATGTGCATTGGGTCACCGGATCCATCAATATCATAGCCTAGATCTTCCAGCTGCAGCTCTCTTTCGACCTGCTCATCGGTGTCGTTGAGAAACGACAAGACGGCATTTTGTCCGTCTGCGATTATGTCCATCAACATCGCTTCTTGTGCTAGGTCTCGGGTGTTGTCGTCCATAGTTTCTACAAATATTTACAACATGCCAATTATTATTCAAACATGACAGATGGATATATTAATGGCAAACGTAGAACTAGCTTCGACCCTCGACCCCTGGACGACCCTCGACTGCTCGGCGATCCACAAACCCTAGACCCCCTCATGTCACATTTTGTCTAGTGTCAAAGGATTCAATAAAACCAATACTTCATCATTAGGCGAAAGTAACAGTAGCATGATGGTACGAAGCTCTCCAAAGTGGTTTTCGAACGGAGTCCCGGATAGGATAATTCGTAACAAAAGACGGATTATCCTATCAGGAACTCCGTTCCAAAACAACTTTGCATAACTTCGTACCAACATGCCCCGGTTACTTCTGGCAAATGATGAAGTCATGGAATTCTTCAATACTTTGACACGAGCTAGGCAACCTCTCGACCCCCCCGACTTCTCGGCGACCCACAACCCTAGACCCCCTCATGTC
>LR738713.1:850921062-850943474 GCA_902687465.1 Secale cereale
ACCGGGACTAAAGGTCCTTTTTCAGCAGCCCAAAGGGCGGGAAGGAGGGGCCTTTAGTCCCGGTTGGTGGCAGCAACCGGGACTAAAGGGGGGTATTAGTCCCGGTTTGAGCCACCAACCGGGACTAATGCCACCCTTTAGTCCCGGTTGGTGCCACCAACCGGGACCAAAGGCCTTGCTGGCGCGGTGCGGTAGGAAGTTTAGTCCCACCTCGCTAGTTGAGAGAGCTCGGTTGTGGTTTATAAGCGCTGCTGCGCCCACCCACTCGAGCTCCTCTCAATTGCAGGCTTCTGGGCCTAACTCTGCGCGCTGCCCTGTGAGCTTGCTGGGCCTTATAGTCCAGATGCATCCTGGGCTGTAGGCCTTGCAGGCTCACTGGGCAGCGCCAATTTTTTTTTATTTTTTCCTTTTTTGCTTTATTTATTTCTAAGTTGTTTTTCGCTGTATTTAGAGTTTCTTTGTGAATATTATTGCTTTAGGTAAAACAAATTATAAACTTTCTGTTAGTGCAAGTAGTATTCAAATTTGAATAGTTTAAATTTGAAATTATTTGTTTTCTTTGTTGCTTTATTTATTTTATTTTGTTTCTACTTACAACAAAATACTTATTGTTGCTATTTTTTTTGCAAGTTTTTTTGTTTTGTTTTCTGCATTATTTATTTTCTTTTGTTTTTTGCTTTATTTTTTAATTCTTTCTGGTAAAACCAATTACAAACTTTCTGTTAGTGCAAGTAGTATTCAAATTTGAATAGTTTAAATTTGAAATTATTTGTTTTCTTTGTTGCTTTATTTATTTTATTTTGTTTCTACTTACAATGAAATACTTATTGTTGGTATTTTTTATTTTTTTGCAAGTTTTTTTTTGTTTTCTGCATTATTTATTTTACTTTGTTTTTTGTTTTATTTTTTAATTCTTTCTGGTAAAACCAATTACAAACTTTCTGTTAGTGCAAATTTGAATAGTACAAACGGACAATGGTATCATACTCGTTTGTTACAAAGTTGGCATGGTATCATCATAATAGTTGCCGAAAAAAGTCTTCATTTTTTCTTCGCTTGTGTCATTTGCTTATTGCGCCGTAACCATGGATAATCTTCATCGTTTATCAGGATGCTTGGGTCAGCCTTGACTTTGAAGGGAGGAATTTCATGAAACTTTTCATAATCTTCAGACATGTCTGTCTTGCCCTCCACTCCCAGGATGTCCCTTTTTCCTGAAAGAACTATGTGGCACTTTGTCTCATCGTATGATGTATTCGCTTCATTATCTTTTCTTTTTCTCGGTCTGGTAGACATGTCCTTCACATAGATAACATGTGCCACATCATTGGCTGGGACGAACGGTTCGTCAGTGTATCCAAGATTTTTCAGATCCACTGTTGTCATTCCGTACTGTGGGTCTACATGTACCCCGCCTCCTGACAGATTGACCCATTTGCACTTAAAAAAAGTGACCTTAAAATCATGTCCGTAGTCAAGTTCCCATATGTCCACTATGTAACCATAATATGTGTCCTTTCCCCTCTCGGTTGTTGCATCAAAGCGGACACCGCTGTTTTGGTTGGTGCTCTTTTGATCTTGGACAATCGTGTAAAATGTATTCCCATTTATCTCGTATCCTTTGTAAATCAATACAGTCAAAGATGGTCCCCTGGACAACAAGTACAACTCATCACAAACAGTGTTGTCACCTCTGAGACGTGTTTCCAACCAACTGCTGAAAGTCCTGATGTGTTCACGTGTAATCCAGTCGTCGCACTGCTCCGGGTGTTTGGAGCGCAGACTGTTCTTGTGTTCATCGACATACGGGGTCACTAATGTAGAGTCCTGTATAACTGTGTGGTGTGCTTGAGACCAAGAATATCCGTCCCTGCATATTATTGAGTTCCTTCCAAGCGTGCCTTTTCCAGTCAGTCTCCCCTCGTACCGCGATTTAGGGAGACCTATCTTATTAAGGCCAGGAATGAAGTCAACACAAAACCCGATGACATCCTCTGTTTGATGGCCCATGGAGATGCTTCCTTCTGACCTGGCGCGGTTATGGACATATTTCTTTAGGACTCCCATGAACCTCTCAAAGGGGAACATATTGTGTAGAAATACGGGCCCCAGAATGACAATCTCGTCGACTAGATGAACTAGGACGTGTGTCATGATATTGAAGAAGGATGGTGGGAACACAAGCTCGAAACTGACAAGACATTGCGCCACATCACTCCTTAGCCTTGGTACGATTTCTGGATCGATCACCTTCTGAGAGATTGCATTGAGGAATGCACATAGCTTCACAATGGCTAATCGGACGTTTTCCGGTAGAAGCCCCCTCAATGCAACCGGAAGCAGTTGCGTCATAATCACATGGCAGACATGAGACTTTAGGTTCTGGAACTTTTTATCTGCCATATTTATTATTCCCTTTATATTCGACGAGAAGCCAGTCGGGACCTTCATACTGAGCAGGCATTCAAAGAAGATTTCTTTCTCTTCTTTCGTAAGAGCATAGCTGGCAGGACCTTCATACTGCTTCGGAGGGATGCCGTCTTTTTCGTGCAAACATTGCAGGTCCTCCCGTGCCTCAGCTGTATCTTTTGTCTTTCCATACACGCCCAAGAAGCCTAGCAGGTTCACGCAAAGGTTCTTCGTCACGTGCATCACGTCGATTGAAGAGCGGACCTCTAGGTCTTTCCAGTAGGGTAGGTCCCAAAATATAGATTTCTTCTTCCACATGGGTGCGTGTCCCTCAGCGTCATTCGGAACAGCTAGTGCGTCGGGGCCCTTTCCAAAGATTACGTGTAAATCATTGACCATAGCAAGAACGTGATCACCGGTACGCATGGCGGGCTTCTTCCGGTGATCTGCCTCGCCTTTGAAATGCTTGCCTTTCTTTCGACATTGATGGTTGGTTGGAAGAAATCGACGATGGCCCAGGTACACATTCTTCCTGCACTTGTCTAGGTATATACTTTCAGTGTCATCTAAACAGTGCGTGCATGCGTGGTATCCTTTGTTTGTCTGTCCTGAAAGGTTACTGAGAGCGGGCCAATCGTTGATGGTCACGAACAGCAACGCCTTTAGGTCAAATTCCTCCTGTCTGTGCTCATCCCACGCACGTACACCGTTTCCATTCCACAGCTGTAAAAGTTCTTCAACTAATGGCCTTAGGTACACATCAATGTCGTTGCCGGGTTGCTTAGGGCCTTGGATGAGAACTGGCATCATAATGAACTTCCGCTTCAGGCACATCCAAGGAGGAAGGTTATACATACATAGAGTCACGGGCCAGGTGCTGTGATTGCTGCTCTGCTCCCCGAAAGGATTAATGCCATCCGCGCTTAAAGCAAACCATACGTTCCTTGCGTCCTTTGCAAACTCCTTCCAGTACTTTCTTTCGATTTTTCTCCACTGCGACCCGTCAGCGGGTGCTCTCAACTTCCCGTCTTTCTTACGGTCCTCACTGTGCCATCGCATCAACTTGGCATGCTCTCTGTTTCTAAACAAACGTTTCAACCGTGGTATTATAGGAGCATACCACATCACCTTCGCAAGAACCCTCTTCCTGGCGGGCTCGTCATCAACATCACCAGGGTCATCTCGTCTGATCTTATACCGCAATGCACCGCATACCGGGCATGCGTTCAGATCCTTGTATGCACCGCGGTTGAGGATGCAGTCATTAGGGCATGCATGTATCTTCTGCACCTCCAATCCTAGAGGGCATACGACCTTCTTTGCTGCGTATGTACTGTCGGGCAATTCGTTATCCTTCGGAAGCTTCTTCTTCAATATTTTCAGTAGCTTCTCAAATCCTTTGTCAGCCACAGCATTCTCTGCCTTCCACTGCAGCAATTCCAGTACGGTACCGAGCTTTGTGTTGCCATCTTCGCAATTGGGGTACAACCCTTTTTTGTGATCCTCTAACATGCGATCGAACTTCAGCTTCTCCTTTTGACTTTCGCATTGTGTCCTTGCATCGACAATGACCCGGCGGAGATCATCATTTGGTTCCTCTTGATCTTCAGCAGCTTCACCCGTTGCAGCATCATTGGGCACATCGTCTGGTTCCTCTTGATCTTCACCAGCTCCCCCCATTGCAGCATCACCGTATTCAGCGGGCACATAGTTGTCATCGTACTCTTCTTCTTCGCTGTCTTCCATCATAACCCCTATTTCTCCGTGCCTCGTCCAAACATTATAGTGTGGCATGAAACCCTTGTAAAGCAGGTGGGAGTGAAGGATTTTCCGGTTAGAGTAAGACATCGTATTCACACATTTAGTGCATGGACAACACATAAAACCATTCTGCTTGTTTGCCTCAGCCGCATTTAGAAACTCATGCACGCCCTTAATGTACTCGGAGGTGTGTCTGTCACCGTACATCCATTGCCGGTTCATCTGCGTGCATTATATATAATTAAGTGTGTCAAAAACCATTACAGAACATCATAAATAGATAATTAAGTGACCAAATGGATAAAAGTTCATCATCACATTAAAACCAAAGTACATACATATATAGTTCTCATCTAACAACATATAGCTCTCCATACACATTGAAACTATGTAAAACTTTTCAATGCGAAAACAAATGCGATCATAATCGCAACCAAGGTAACAATTGATCCAACGGCATAATGATACCAAGCCTCGGTATGAATGGCATATTTTCTAATCTTTTTTAATCTTCAACCGTATTGCATCCATCTTGATCTTGTGATCATCGACGACATCCGCAACATGCAACTCCAATATCATCTTCTCGTCCACAATTTTTTTTATTTTTTCCTTCAAGAATTTGTTTTCTTCTTCAACTAAATTTAACCTCTCGACAATAGGGTCCATCTTGATCTTGTGATCATCGATGACTTCCGCAACATGCAACTCCAATTCCATCTTCTCCTCCTCCATTTTTTCCAATTTTTTCTTTAAGGAAATGTTTTCCTCTTCAACTAAATTTAACCTCTCCACAAGAGGGTCGGTTGGAATTTCCGGTTCAACTACCTCCTAGACATAATAAAACATCTATGCATGTCAGGTTGGTCGGCATAACTATCATAAACACTAAAACAATTAGTTATAAATTAAAGATAATATACCACATCAGAATCGTAGACAGGACGAGGGCCCACGTGGGCGGATATCAAAACCATCGCACTATATAATAACAAGCAATAATAAACGTAAGAAAATTAGACAAATATCTATCTAAAGCAATAATAACAAGCAATAATAAAAGTAAGAAAAACATGGACATAACAAGAGGCTCACCACGGTGGTGCCGATGACGAGATCGGCGGGGGCGATCGACGGCGGCGAAGACGGGGACGGGATGTGACGGACCGCTAAACCTAGACAAATCTCGGAGAAAATAGAGCTTCGAGAGGAGAAAAGCTTAACTAGTGTGGCTCGGGCATTCCACCGAACACGTTGTGTGCATAGGAGGTGAGCTAGAGCACCACTAACCCCTCTCCTCCTCGGCCAGAAAAAAAAAACAGAGCAGTGAGCTCTGCTCTTGAGTGAGGGGTTATATATAGGCACCTCATTGGTCCCGGTTGGTGCTATGAACCGGGGCTAAAGTGGAGCCTTTGGTCCCGGTTCATAACACTAACCGGGACCAATGGTGGTGGGCCAGGACCAAGAGCCATTGGTCCCGGTTTGTCGCTCCAACCGGGACCAAAAGGTCCAAACGAACCGTGACCAATGGCCCACGTGGCCCGGCCGGCCCCCTGGGCTCACGAACCGGGTTCAGTGCCCCCATTGGACCCGGTTCTAGATTGAACCGGGGCTAATGGGCTGGTCCAATGCCCTGTTTTCTACTAGTGTCAGTGATACATACACCTGCTGGCTGCTAGTTAATTCATCGTCACCTTGTGAGGTAATTACTGTATCAACTATGTATCCATAGTTTTTTCAGATCAACCGTCCAAAATGCCCATGCATGCCTGTACGGAAGCTTGCACCTTACACGGTTAATCCAGAATCACTGTACCACCTCTAGCTAGTGTGGCAACTACATCAACTATGCAAAGTTTTGCAGCTCAAGTTCAGCCGATCGAGGAAGACATATATTGACCAGCGCTGCGGGTAGTCTGTGGATGAACATTCGTTGGTTCGTACGTTGTGGCAACCGTGCAAAAAGTGCACGCATGTAACGTAACTTAAAGCTTGCTGGCCTGGCAATACGAGCTAATTAGACTGCTGTCAAAGCCGGCTAAAAGGACAGAGATCCCATGTCCAAAAGGACAGCGAACACCTGAAAAGGATGGACCATGGGGAGAGATCCATGTCCAAAAGCACAGCGAACACCTAAAAGGATGGACACTCGGCAGATTCGGTGTACCCGCACGTTATGGCGGGCGCGTGGTTACGTGGAAGGAGATGGAGCCGGCCGCCTGAAAAGGATTAGGAGGCCGGGAAGGTGAAGACGCTCCAACCTTTCTATTTTTCTTCTTCTTCTACGTGCTAATGAACTGACATCTGTGATTCGGTGCTATAAGAGCAACTCCAACGGGCCGACACAAACTGACGGCGTTTTTGTCCGTTTTTTGTCCGTTTGGGTTGACCGCCCGCCCTTTTTCCGATTTGGGTCGGCAGCGCGCTCAACGCGCCGACCCATTTCATGACCGCGCGCGCTTGAGCACGTGGGAAAGGTTCGCGCGCTCTTTTTTTTAGCTGTGTACTTTTAGAAATCTATGTATCTTTTTTTTATCGAAAAACTAATCGGCGGCGTCGGCGACGAAGCAGGCGGACGAGGGCGTGTTGTTGCATGTGGAGAGGCCAATATGCCACCGACTAGCGAGCCTGAGGAGGAGAGAGAGCGAGCGCGCGCCTGTCCGTCGTGTGTCCACGCCGACGCAAATCCGGCTCAAAAATGAACCGGGAATGGGTCGGCAGGCGGACGAAAGCGCGCGCGTCCGTTTGGGTCGGCGCGTTGGGCCGACTTTTCTGTCCGCGTCGACCCAAACAGACGCGGGCGGACGAAATGGGTTGCCCCTTTGGAGTTAGTTGCTCTAAGGATTCCGAGCGAACGCTAGTTCGACCGTTCCAATCGCTCACACGGATCTTAACGCTCGCTAGTTTGCCACGGCAGAGAAATCATCCGTTCGCTCACTAATGTTCAGCCATGAACGTTCACACACTCTCCTTTTCTCCTATGAGAGTAGCGAGTCTTATACCCCTCCCTCCCCAAACTTTCCCTTCGCATTCGCTGTATGCGCTGTTGCCGACGCTGTCTCAGCTCCCGTCGCCGACGCTCGCGCACCTCGATCAACGCCGCATCCGAGAGATCCTTCTCCTGCCCGATGGCCCAACAACAAGTTCCACCCCCACCCCTTATATTCTCTACAAGCCATGCATTGCTATGCGACTTGTTGCTATCGTGGCGTTGGGGGTGTTTTGAGGAGGCGCCATGGGATATGGAGGGCAACAACGAGTCGCCGCGTTCCGCGGTGGACGATTGAATGTCGTCGTTGCAGGCCATCTCTGACTTATTGGCACCACGACCGCTGACTGTCGAGGAACCGCTATCGGAGATGGAGGACGATGAGGAACCGCTGCGTGTGGTGGACGACGACCGGGTGGAGACGTCGCTGCTCCTTTTCTTTTTCAGGTCGACACTAGCATGCTCGGCGAACGTTGATCACCATGCCACTAAGGTATTGATTTGTGTCGAACTTCATGTCCCTAGTTTTTTTTTAAAATTATTTTTCAACTGGATTTTAGTGGGTTTGTAGAGGATCTTCTGCTTTTGCGGCTTTTCTATTTTGGACAAAAAGTCATAAAAGCTCATAAATAGGTGATTTGAGGCTTCTATGGCTTTTCATGTCTAAAATGGATAAGCCGCAAAAGCAGAAGCAAAGGCCCAAACAAACAGAGCATTAGTGGTGTTGAATCCTGACCGGTTTTGAGAGTTGGGGTTGTAATTAGATGGTATTGAAGTTCGGGGTTGTAAATTAGACTAAGGTAAGAATTCGGGGTTGAAATATGCACTTCTCTCTTTTCCTTGACCAGGTAGCTACTTCTTTCGTCCAAAAAAACTTGTTGTCAAAATGAATACAAATGGATGCATCTAAAACTAAAATTTAGATACATCTATTCCTCGGACAAGTATTTCGGGACGAAGTGAGTATCTGTTACTCCGAGCTAACTACGTCCCGGTTGGAGAAAGAAAGGTGGGCGTCCCCGAGCGAGACGTTTGTTTTGCTCTGTCCCGAAACGGGGCGGTGCCGTGTGGAACAACGGGTGGTGGTGGATGCGCATGACATGCTCTATCCGTGCCGCGTGCGCTCGACCAGCGCACCCCGTTGGCGGCGGTGACGAGTCAGCGCGCGTGCAGGTTGAAGAGTTCGGCGCTCGTACTTGCGTGGCTAGCATCTACCTTATCGGGCTGGCGCCCGTGGATTGCGGCTGGCAAAGACTCAAAAAGCAGCGGCGACGCGGACGACGATGGGACGCGATCACACACCACCTCACGCACTCTGGCAAGTCGCAAAGCGGCTTGGCCTCGTCGCATCATCCATCGCGATCACCACCATCTCTTCCGACTGGTTAGTCCGTGAATTTCCGTGATCTCGACTAGCTAGCAGGATCGTGATATCAGCCTTTGAGATCTCTGTTATTATCTTTTCACGTACTCCCTCCGTCCGCAAATACTTCTCGGAGAAATGGATGTATCTAGACGTATTTTAGTTCTAGATACATCCATTTTTATCCATTTCTCCGACAAGTATTTCCGGACGGAGGGAGTACGTTAGAGCATCTCCAGCCGCGTCCCCAACAGGTCCCCCAGGCAATTTTTTCGGCGTCGGCGCCGAAAAAATGTCCAGTCGCGCCACTAAGACGCCGAAAATCGCCGGATTGGGCCGAAACTGGCGTCGGCGGACCCAACCCGAACCCGGGGCGCTGGGTCGCCTGGAGCGCCGGACGAGGCGTTTTTTGGCGTGAATGTGATGGGCCCTTCCTGTCAGCGACACGCTGCTTCGTCGTCCTCATCGCCTCGATTCCCGTGGGAATCAATACCAAGGCTGCCGCACTGCCGCGTCGTCGCCTGCCCATTGATGCCGCGCAGTGAACCGTCGCGTCGCCCGGCGCCACGGGCGCCCGCCACGCGCCGCCTGGCATGCGCCTCTCGCCGCCCGAGCTCCGGCTATAAAAGCAGCCCACCTCGCCGGTGAACACCACACCGCAGCACATCGTCCCCCCCGCACTCTCCACACTGCCACGCGCGGCTCGCCGCTGGCTGCTTCGTCGCCGACACGCACTGCGCCCCCATGTCGCCTCGCCGCCGGGGAGGTGCGGGCTACCGCGGCGTCCGGGTTCGTCCGTACGGCACCTACTCCGCCGAGATTCAGTCGGGCGACGTGCGCCTCCGCCTCGGAACCTTCGACACCGCTCAGGAGGGCGCCCGCGCGTACGACGCTGCGGCGTGGCGCCTCCGGCGTTCCCGTTGGGACATGAACTTCACGGACGTGCCGACTCTGGAGCGGGCACAGGAGTAGGCGCCTCCCCCGCGGCTTAGAACCGACGAAGATCATCGGAAGAACCGTAGGCGGGCGCACCGTCTCACCCTGGCCGAGATGGACGAGGAAGCCATGACGACGTGGCGCCAAAACTTCCCGCAAGACATCATCAACGAGCACCAGTTTTTGACCGAGAAGAGGGCGGAGAGGAAGGAGCGAGCGGCTTATCGCGAGGATAAGCGAGTGCGGAAGGCGGTCGCTAAGTTCAACATCGAGCTAGGAGATGCGTCCTCCTTGGACTCCACCGACGAGCGGTTCCTTGACGCCTACGCTGAGACGTCGGAGGAGGACATCACCGAGGCAGAGTCCGAATTGGAGAATGACTAGTAGTAGTAGTTCGTAGGAGAAGACTATGTGAACTATCTATTTATCTATCTATCGTAGGATTAAGATTATGTGAACTATCTATCTATCTATCTATCTATCTATCTATCTATCTATCTATCTATGTGAACTATCTATCTATCTATCTATCTATCTATCTATGTGAACTATCTACGAGAACGTCGAGCCTGGGCCGTTTTGCGCCGGAAATGGGCTGAAAGCGCCGAAAATGTGCTGAAAGCGCCGAAAATGGGCCGATATCGACGCCTGAGGGCGACCTGGGGGGCGACGACTGGGAACGCACTGGCACCCAAGCCGAAACTAGCGCCGGCTCGCCCCAGGTGGCGGTTTTCGGCGCGTCCTGATGGGCCAACGGCTGGAGATGCTCTTACCGATGCAAACACAGCCAGATGCATGCATGCATGCTTGGACAAGAAAGGAAAGCGCGCACGGATCCTGATCCGGTCGGTTGATCCGCTTATCGTCATGCTTTCCCTAGACTAGACCGGAGGAGGAGGGGGATACCGAACGGAGACACTTCCGCTGCTGTGTTTGGATGCACATGCACGCTCGCTGGAAGAAGGCTTGGATCCTATAAACTACTCCCTCCATTTCTAAATATTTTTTAGACATTTAAATATAAACTAGATATGTATGTCTATGGATGTAGTTTAAAGTGCAGATTTATTCATTCTGCCACGTATGTAGTTCTTTTTGGAATATCTAAGAAGACTTATATTTAGAAACAGCGGCACTAGAAGGACACACGGTGGCGGTGTCAGGACCCAAACATATTTACGATAACCGCTCTTTCTGATAATGCATATTTTGATATGTATGCATAATAGCATCGGTACTAATATAGGTTATGAGATGATGATACAAGAATCGATCGCCTATTCTATTACCCAAATCTGACTTGCTAAATTTCATTGCAAAAAATGCTCTCTCAAGTCTCAACTGCTGTCCAAAATCAACAAGCTTCACGAAAAGATCACTAACCTCTCTCAAAATAGTTTTCTGCAAAGATCACAAACCTCTTTCAAATTGGAGTCTTGGATTATCACTGATTTTTTTCACTTGACTGTCACTTCTTGACAAATCTGTTTACCATGACCCGAATTGAGACCTAACAAGTGACAAAAGCAGCTTTTGCTAAGGTAAAGAAAACTGGAATTTCTTAATATGAGATGATAATTGGATGAAAAAGAAGATCTTACAAACCAATAAAACAAGATGGGCCTCGTCCTGGACTTCTGGTTCACTGGCTGGTCTCCGGAGGTACAGACTGCATCGGAAATCCTATAGTTTCCATATCCATACGATCGAGTCCTTAGGTTTATGAAATAGTGTAATGGAAAAAGATACGTCGAAGCAGTGGAGGTGGACTACTATTTGGTGCGCTCTCCAGCCGCCACAGGTGCAATGTTGCGGTCTGCGGAGAGACGGATGCTAGCGGAGCAGGGGAGGTGCCGTGCTCCTCCCCACAGTGTTTTGCCCAATTCACCATTAGGGATTTACGTGCGTGATCTGAGGATGAACCAGTTAGGGAAGTTTAATTTTTTACAGGAAGTTAGGGAAGTTTAATTACGGCTTCCTTTTGTTATTTGGGCCAGCTCAATCTCACGTAGCTTCCTTTTGTTTTTAGTAAAATGGGCAAGCCAAAATCTCACGTAGCTTCCTTTGGTCACAAGTGGGTTCGTGAAGTAAATTTCTAGAACCTGATTATTTAGCGGTGAGGTCAAGGATTCTAGCAGAATCCTGTGTAGTCAAGCGACTACACAGGTTAAGTGTGGCTTCGCCACTGAGGACACATGTTAGGGGTCAGACCAACTCAAACTGTTAGAGCATTGACAACCGGACTTGACAAATCTGACCCCTCAAACGCTTACGGACAGTGAGTGGTCAGTTCTTAAGTAATCTCTTCCACGATCGGATACGTCGACTCAAAAATTTTAAATCGCACTACTACATTTAACGTAAAGCTACCCTACGGAGCCAGGAATCATGATGGTGCCGGTGGACATGAAATCATTGATGTATCCATCCTATGAGGAACCAGTGACATCCATCATGGCACGATTGCAGCATTCGGACTGATGCATCATACGGGGCGCCAGAGAATGCAACTCCGCCCCATAGAGGCACTGACGTCCACCGGCTGATCGGCCTCGCCTGGTTAATTCAGCATCACCGACGACAACACCTAGCTAGCCGGTGGTTATGATATCTGCGATGTATGCACAAACTTTTCTGATCAAGTTGAGCAGAGGGGGATATTGGCCTGTGATAAACCTTCGCTAGTTCGTCGTGGCAACCGTGAAAATTCCTTGATTAGTGTTGTATGCACAGGTTTTCGGCTCAAGTTCAGCCAAGGGGCATATTGATTGTGCTGATCGCTCTGCTCCGTGTCTGTGGATTAACCTTCGTTGATTCGTTGTGACAAAGTGACCACCGTGCAAACAAGTGCATGCATATACGTACCTTAAAGCTGACGAATTGAGCCAATTACGTACGTACATTGCTGTCAAAGCCTGCTAAAACTAGCTTATATAGTTATATATGCAGGCATCCAATATGTTTGCAAGTTTCCGGCCGGTGTGTCGCCTGGATCGACCAAGCAAAGGCCTACCCACCGACTGCACGCATGTTCTGCGACCAGTACGTATGCAAAGAACCTAATTAAGCCAGACGGACGGATGATAGGATATCAATCATGCATGCATCACCGTAGTAGTGCAGTGTACGTGTTACTTTTGGATATTGTAGTACATCAGTCATCACACGATCAATCATCAAGGGGCTGGCGAGCAAGCGAAAGAACGTGCATGCATGGACGATCGATCATCGTTGACAAACTAAACTAGTGGATGGTGGGTGTCTCCATGGACCGTGGACGCATGTGTGCGTACGTACGTACCGGCGTTATAATACTAGTGGGATGCTTTTGTGTGATTGGTCTTGGAATCTAGCCAGCGTTCGTCGAGTGATCAGAAAGCTCTCAAGGTCGATGCTAACTCGGAAATTTGCAGCCATGACGAGTGAACCATATATAGGTGGCTAAAAATATATATATATATAGGTGGCTAAAAGTAGTAGGGACCGGCGCGCGGCTCGAGTGAGCGCCATGCACGATGACATCCTACAGGACGTGGCACTTCCTACACTCTTGGATCTATCAATTTTCGAACACCCCTCTCGGAGCTCAGAAAGCGATCAATCTAGTGCACGTATATACTCATGGGAGTACACAAGTTGAACACCTATATAGCTATTATATATCTATATGTCTAGCTACTAGTAGAACGTGCAGGAGGAGAGAATTGGCTCAACGTGTTACCGTCCGTGGCCAGACCCCGGCCCATGGAAAGCGCACAGCTGTTTTTGGCATACTTACGTATACGTGATTAGGAGTGGCTGTTGCGTTCGTTGGATCTGTACAGCAAAACAACAGAGATCCGTGTCCAACTGATCGCTGGCAAAGAGGACAGCGAATGCCTGAAAAGGAGAGGTGGCCGCGTGCCTAGTACGGCCGCATGCATGTGAGTTGCCCTTGCCGGGACGAGCTGCTCCTGGGGCCTGGGGTTATTACCTCCGGCCGGCAACGTACAGTACGTGTTATCTTATTAGATTGAGAGAAGCCTGATTGAAAAGGAAAAGCTGTTTGATTGCATGCATGCATGCGGTGTCATCCAAAGCTCAACGCTCGCGGCTTCGCTTAACTTGGCACCAACCTCACTGTTGGTGTACTTACTATTGTCCAGCTCTCCAGCTTCCGCTCATAAACATATGCATGTGAGCGTGCCAGACACTAATTAGACAACGGTCCAGTGGTACACATGGCTCCTTGTTAATTCAGCATCACCGGCAACACCTAGCTAGAGTGGTAATGATTTAAGCTTTGTGTGCGCAATTTTTTCAGATCGAAGTTCAGTAGAGGGAGATATATAAATTGACCTGTGATAAACCTTCATTCGCTAGTTCGTCGTTGCAAAATGCACATGCCTGTATGCACGGTTTTTCAGCTCAAATTCAGCCAAGGAAGATAGAGTAGTAGTATTGATTAGTGATGATCGATCTGCTCTGTGCATGCATGGTCTGTGGATGAACCTTCATTGATTCGTTGTGACAACAGTGCAAAAGGTGGATGCATGTACGTACCTTAAAGCTGACAAATTGAGCCAACTACGTACATTGCTGTCAGAGCTTGCTAAAGTAGCTTAATTAGGGAGAGGCAGGCACCTTAAACTTGGAATATATCTTTGCAGGTTTACGGCCGGTGTCTCGACTCGGTCGAGCAGGAAGGCCCACCGACTGCACGCATGTTCTGCGACCAGTATGCAAAGAACCTAATTAAGCCAGGTGGATGGATGACTACATGACATGATATCAATCATCACCAAGCGCAGTAGTGTAGTGTACGTGTTACTTTTGGATATAGGAGTATAGTAGTAGTACAAAGCACACACGAACGGCTGGTACGGTGCATGCCAGGTGTTAGCACAAGGCTCCTTCTTCTCCAATCATCGGCCAGGAGCAGAGATATATATAGAGCCAGCGATACAGTGGCCATAGCTAGGAGCTTAAAGCGCACACATCCAATGTATACAGCACGCACACGTTCCGAGCATCTTCAGACGTTCAGAGGATCACTTGCTGAACGCTATATAGTGTAGATTCCAACACCAATCACACAGAAAAGCATTCCATCGGTATAATAATACGGCTACGTACATACGCACACATGCGTCCACAGTTCATGGAGGCAGCCACCACCCACTAGCCACTAGTTAGTCGACGATGATCATCCATGCACGTTCTCTGGCTCGCTCGCCAACCCGTTCCATCTCTGATGATTGATCGTCTGATGTGCTAGTATATATCTAATGGCGAGATCATGTGCCCGATGGAGCTCTAGCCCACACAACGCCTGCTTTACACAATGGCGACACCTGATAAAAGGTTATATGGATGGACGAACGTGTGCGTCCAGCGTCCTGTATACAGTAGGGGCCGGCGCGCCGGCGACTCGAGTGAGCGCCATGCACGATCACATCGTATACAAGACGTGGCCATTTCCACACTCTTCGACCTCTCAATTTTCAAACGTCCCTCCCTCAACCTCGAACAGTAATTTGAAAGCGATATACTGCTACAACTTGAGTTGAACGCCTATCATACCTTAGCTAGCTAGCTAGCGAGAAGAATGCGTGTAGCCATGCATGCATGTTGCAAAACAACAGAGATTCGTGGCTACGTTCCGGAACAAGACCCCAGGATAAGGAAGCCAGGGGGAGAAAAGGCTCGAGCCTCCTCAGACTGAGAAGTGATCACTAGATTTGAAAGCGATATACAGACAGGCGGTACAATTACAATCTATGCGCCGTACGTGTCTCTGCGTGTACAATTATTAGGATGAACATACGTTTAGGAGCACGCATGAATCAATGGAGTTGGTTTTTGCCTCGCCACGGGTTGACATCCATTCATGGACGTACGTACGTACTAGTACGCACCTGTGTGGGGACGGTGTGACCAGCCGGAGCAGCTCTAGCAGACCCAGCATCCCGCCTCGACCCGCAAAATAACCGCTAAAATGCAGGCCGGGGTGAAAAAACCAGCCCAATCAGACCCTGCAGCCCACCCCGGCCCGCAAAAAAATTGAGGGGGCGCGGCAAAATCCCGACCCCAACCCGGGAAAACGCGGGTTTCCCCCTCGCGGTTGCGATGCCCTGCATATAAGCGGAAGCGGTTGGTGGGGAGACATTTCATCCCGTGCTTTCTCCTACCAACCACCTCTTCTCTCTCCCGCGCGCCGCCGCCGGCCGCCGCCCAAGATTCCGGCGACAACAGCCGGCAGGAACACGCCGGAAGGCCGCCACGCGCACAAGGCCTCCCGTCCCTTCCCCCCTGCGTCGGCGGGCCGCCGGATTTGCAGATCTGCGACACTTCATTGCGGGCCGCCGGATTTCCCTTTTTCCGGTCGCCGGTTGCTGCCCCATGCGATGGAGTGGTCGGGGAGCCTCTCCCGCAGCCCAGGCAAGGGCGCATCCCCTCATGCAGGCACGGGTTCGTCCGCCCGCCGCCGTCGAAGGTTTGCGGGCATGGACTCGTCCGGCCATCCGCCGGGCTCGGCGCTCGCGCAGCGTCTTTGTGGCCTGCCGATGCCGCTCATAGAGTGCAACGACTGCCCGCGCCAAGTGCTGCGGCTCACTTCGGTCACGCCGACGCACCCTGGATGGGTGTTCTATAAATGCGAAAACGACGGGGTACGTGCACTTGCGGTAGCTCGTTCCATAGCTCATTCTTTAGTTCAACTGCGGTAGCTCACTTCGAGCTTGCTCAATGTTTTGTGTAGGACGATGGATGCTCATTTTGGTTATTGTTGAGGAAATCGTTAACTGGTAGCTGCTCGGCTGGCTGACGTGTAGAGGATTAATAGGCTAATAGGCAAGTTAATCAGCCATTTAATCGATTAATCGGATGGTTTATCAGTTTATCGCATACTCGGTGACCCTACGAGTAGGGATTAATCGGCAAGTTAACTTGTTAATCGGATGAATTCTTGAACAGGGATTTTGGTTTTGGGAAGGCCAATACATTGATTTGTTAATAGAAAGAAACTTAATAGATATTAGTGCACTCCTTAGTACAATCGAAGACAATGATGCGGCGGCATGTGCAACTAGAGGGGAAGCAACGTCTACTTCTTTGAAATCAAATATGAAGAATGAAGAAAGCAAGATCAAAAATCCGCAGATCAATAATGAGTGCATGGAGAAGATATTGGTTCAACTAGTGGGAGCAGTTATGGAAGTTAGAAATCTTCTAAAATGCATACTTGTGGTTCTTGTTTTCTTTGGTTTTGCTATTCTAGCCAAGATTTGGTGATATCTTTTGTATCTAATGTTGTTGCAAAAGCAAAGAAAAGCATTATGCTAGATCAACTTAAATTGCAAATCTAAGTTTTGCGGGCCGGGAGGAGCTGCGCCATATCAAAACCCGCAGAAGCCGACCCGTATGCTTTTTTACGGGTCCATTATACGGGGTCTGCATCTGTGACAGCCCGCGCCGGCCCGTAAAAGCGGTTTTGCGCGAACTGCTAACGCGTTTTGCGTGCCGACGGGATGCGGGCTCTGCTAGAGTTGTTCTAATGCTACATCAACGGATGAATTATTACTGAGTTGACGGCCTGATTGATATGGACGAGTAGAATTAAGGATTGGATGGGTGACTAAGCCAGGTGGATGGATGACCCTTTCATGACAGGATATCAATCATCACCGCAGTAGTGTGGTGTACGTGTTACTTTTGGATGTAGTGTACAAAGCACACACGAACGGCCGGTACGGCGCATCTTTGTTGTCTGTCCGCATGCCAGGTGTTAGCACAATGCTCCAATCATCGGCCAGGAGCAGATGTATATAGAGCCAGCGATACAGTGGCCATAGCTAGGACTAGGGGAGGACTAGGAGCTTAAAGCGCACACATCCCCTGTATACAGCGGAACCGGATCCTCTAACATTGTAAAGGAAAGTCACGGTGCTACAGTGTTTGCCTAGTGTAAAATGAAGAAGGAAAGTTAGGGATTGTTATTAGGTAGTTAGTAGGTTGTTTACTGTTGGTATTTACTATAGATATAAATAATTTAAAATTAATTTTATTTCACCATCAATTTGTTTGTATGTAATTACTATAAATGTACACGATAGATCATCAATTTACAAATTAATTTAAATCGTTTTAGTCATAATCGTACGGATAGAAAGAAGGAAAGTTAGGGTATTATAGCTTCTCTAACTTTCCTTCTCAATGTTAGAGGATCCAGTTCCGTATACAGCACGTACACGTTCGTCCATACACGCACCTTTTCTCAGGTGTCGCCATTGTTTAAGCCAGGCGTTGTGTGGTCTAGAGCTCGCGCACATGATCTCACGCACCATTAGATACTAGTAGCACATCAGACGATCAATCACGAGAGATAGAACGGGCTGGCGAGCGAGCCAGAGAACGTGCATGGATGATCATCGTCGACTGACTAACTAGTGGCTAGTGGGTGGTGGCTGCCTCCATGGACCGTGGACGCATGTGCCGGTATTATTATACTGGTGGGATGCTCTTCTGTGTGATTGGTGCTGGAATCTATCCAGCGTTTTTTTTTTTTTTTGAAACGGAATCTATCCAGCGTTGATCGAGTGATCCTCTGAAAATGCTGGGAAGTTGTAGCTTGTAGGGGCCGGCGCGCCGGCGACTCGAGTGAGTGCCATGCACGATCACATCGTATACAGGACGTGGCCATTTCCACACTCTTGGACCTCTCAATTTTCAAACATCCCTCTCTCAACCTCGACCAGTAATTTGAAAGCGATATGCATATATACTGCTACAACTTGAATTGAACGCCTATTATACCTTAGCTAGCTAGCTAGCTAGCGTAGCCATGCATGTGCACTTAAGCTACGTACAAGGAAGGCCAACCATCGTACGTACGTGATGATCGATCAGGAGCAGGAGCAGGAGCTAGCAGGACTACCGGAGGATAGTGTTTGGTTCACGATCGACGACGTGTTACCGTCCGTGGCCGGACCCCGGGCCCGGAAGGCCGGGGAAAACGCACATAACTTTTGGGCAAACGTATGTGATTAGGAGTAAGCTGTCATGTTGTTGCGTTCGTTGGATCTGTACTGCAAAATACGGAGATTCATGTCCAGAATGACAGTGAATACTTTGAAAAGGATGGAGACAATATTCGGGCAGCTTCGGTGTACCGGCTGGTTCGTGGCTACGTGGAACAAGACCCGAGAATAAGGAGGCCAGGAGGAGAAAAGGCTCGAGGCAAATTTGACAATTTTAACTTGTGGATGAAATCATTTCACAAAATAAACTGTCTTTAAAAAAATTTCACTCAGATGGCCTTCTTGAGTGGCGCCCGACACGAAGGCGCCACACTACACTCTGCAGTGCCTGGCTGACAGGCGCTACACGCCTGACCAGCGTCACATCCTGGACTGCCTAATAATTACTAAGTCAATGTGCGGCGCCTAAGAGTTAGGTGTCACACTATAGAGTGTAGCGCCTAGCCTCTAGACGTTGCACTAGTGCTTGCATTATTTACCAAACAAGCACTAGTGCAACACCTAAAGGCTAGGCGCTACACTGTATAGTGTGGCTAGAGGTAGTACGCACCTGTGTAGCTGGGTGAACTATACTAGTTGGACGGTGTGACCAGCACTAGCTAGCTATAGTGGGTAGCTGGGTGGCAGTTTGTGCTAGTACGTGGTATAGTTCGCGCCACGAGAAAGCACAATCCGCTGCTTGTCGGAGATCAAAATCGCTGCTTTGACCTTAAACGCCGAGGTTAGCACTATTTGATCCTCTAGATTTTTTTTTTGAACCAGGCATGACCCCTTTCCATTACTTCCATAACGGAAATACAGAGTTTTATCACACCGAAACGACTAAGGAGACCAGAAAGGAGAAAGCGAGTTCAACGCATCTGTGGGAAACCCACTACAAGCACCCGTCATCGAGCAGCTTGTTGTGGGGCGAAAACCCACAGACACCTAAAAACCAGCGGAAGTCTAAGATATGCAGTAAACAGAGAGGCTCAAAACAGGTGAGCGATACGACACATGCCCACGCAGGGGTGCAGAGAACAGTCTCAAAAGCAGGAAGCTGCGAATGAACCAAATAACAGTTGTCTTCTTGTTCCGCTGTAGGTCGACATTTAGCCAAGCGTCCTCTTGTCTGCCGCCGCGCAAATCCTCATCATGTTTGAGGTGCTGGCTCTCAGCATCTTGACCCCCTGCTCCATTGCTTCCTTGTCAGCTTCAGTCATCATCCCTGCCCAATAAGACATAAAGCCACAAGCGGAATAAATCACAGCAAAAGGGGTTTTCAGCTGTTTCTGTTCAAAGGTAGCTTGATTACGGCAGTTCCAAATCGCCCAGCAAATGGCAGCTAAGCAAAAAGTATAGAATCTACCACCGTCTGGAAGGAAAACAGAACACCACGAAAAATATTGCCAAATGTTGTTCGGGCATCTGTCCGTGCCAAGGACACAGCCCACCGTCCTCCAGACCACCCTGGCCACCGGGCATCTGAAGAACAGATGTTCCGACGTCTCCCTCTCGTCGCAAAAGGAGCAGACGGGGTTACCAGCCCAGCGCCGTCTGCTCATGACGTCTCTGGTCAGAACAGCATCCTGGGACAATTGGCAAAGGAAAATCTGTATCTTCAGAGGAATCTTGGCTTGCCATATCCATTTGAAGTTACAGCCTGCTATATTTTTCTCCAGATAATCGTAAACAGATCTGGTTGTGAATTTGCTCTTTTTACCCGGGGCCCAAACCACTTGATCAGGGTCTTCCGATATATGCCAAGACTCCACCGTCGCCTTAAGATCATTCCACTGATCAAGTAGTGAGGAGTGTAGTTGTCTTCGGAAGAAATTCTCCCCACATCCACGCCTGAAGCTATCAACTGTGATCTCTTGTTTGTTGCAGATTTCATATAGCACAGGGTATTTTTGACACATAGGAGGCTCGCCATTCAAGGGGTCTTTCCAGACCCTGGCCAATTTGATCCTCTAGATCGACGAGATTAGTAGGGTGATCTATCAGGAACAGGACCAGAGATTAGCTCACGATCGACGACGTGTTAACGTCCGTGGCCGGACCCCGGGCCGGCGAAAGCGCCCACGATCAACGTCATGTGTGTGTGTGTACAATTAGGATGATACATATGTTTACGATCAGGTGATATATCTGTTTGGGAGCACGCATGAAGCAATGGAGTTGCTGTTTGCCTCACGATCGACGTGTTACCATCCGTCCATGCCCGGACCCCGGAGACGAGGGCAGCCAGCGGCACAAGACTTCCTACACATGTTGGGACCGGTGTGAGCACGAGTAGCTCATGGTATCCTACGTGGTACAGTTTCCGCCATGAGAAAGCAGGGGGTTGTGTGATGGGTTATTAATGGACCGAGACGAGGAACCAGGTTGTGTTGTTTCGTCGGACCTAGACACAACACAGATCCAGGGACAGATAAGCCTGAAAACGACAGGACTGGGCAGCTTCAATGTACCGCCGCATGGTCGAGGTAGGGTACATCCCGGCGGGCAAATTCACTGTTTTGACTTTTTTCCGTTAGTACCCTATCTGCAAAAGTTTTCCGGATCTGACCCTTTTTCTATCTTCATTGTCTTTGGCAGCAGGGTAACACAACCCACCGTCAAGGCCTTTGGCGGTAGGATTTAACTGCACCGTCAGCTCTGTTTCTTGCGAAAAAGACCCTACCGTCATAGTCTATGGCGGTAGGATGTGTTACCCTACCGCCATAGCCTATGGCGGTAGGGTCTTTTTCGCAAAAAGTAGATTTTTTATTGCATGCGTGTCCTTATTATAATTACATGCATGCCCCTACCGCCAAAGACCATGGCGGTAGGGTCCTTTTCACACAAAACGGGCGTGACGGTGTAAGTAAATTCTACAATCAAAGGCCTTGGCGGTAGGATATGCTACCCTACCGCCAAAGACAATGGCGGTAGAAAAATGGTCAGATCCGGAATTTTTTTGCAGATAAGGTCAGATCGTGCTAAACTAACGAAAAAGGGTCAAAACAGTGAATTTGTCCCATCCTGGCCCCTGCCCATTGATAAATTGACAATCCTATTTGTATGCGAAAGTGTCCCGCGCAATAAAATAGTGATTAAGCGAGTCTTCCCGCGATAGGCTTCTGACTCATTCTTCAAAATTCTTGCATTCTTGCAGCATTGACATCCGCTCTCTAGGCAGCGGGAATGCGACCGTCTGAACGCCATCTTGGGTGCCCTTATAGCTTTGGCGCGCCGGCTTTCATGTAGCTCATCGGCTTCTTAGCTTGCCACGAGGTGGCCTTTTCTTTGTTTGTTCTTGCTTTCCTTGGGCGCATTTGTGTTGTTGGCCCCAGCAGGCTCAATGCTAGTGTTCTGAGGCTGGTTTGTATGGATGTCTGCTTTATATATAAAGCAGACAAAAGCCTAATTCGAGATGAATAAAATTGTATAAATAATTAACAAATTAAAAAAATTGCGGGAAGCAATTCCCGCTGGTTCCGGTCAATTCAAAAATTTGTGATCTTTTTTTGGCAACGGACATTGTTGAATCTTATACATGCGTGCAGAATTTCGTGAAGGTTTTTTAATGTGTTGTAAGAAGAAGAAAAAACTAAATCAATGGTCCAAAATATTATCAAAAATAGTTTTTTGGGTGCGTCGACTTTTTTTTCACCATGAGCATTAGCAACGTATTTTTATCATGAAATTTTTGCATGTAGAACGTTCATCAATATTTATTGCCATTTTTTACTACTCTTTCTGATTTTACTGTTTCCAAGGATGCATTTGAGCTTGTGGGCAATATTTGCATGTCCTTATGAATTTATTTTTTCGAAGGTAGTAACTTTAACCATGTCCACACTCCGAACTACGCTATGCCACGCATCTTGGCTTCAAGTAAAGAAAAATGGATCATCAACAAAATGAAATGCATAGTCAGTGGGAATGACCATGTCTCAATGAAGACCCCTGC
>LR738713.1:850943500-850985926 GCA_902687465.1 Secale cereale
CCCCCCCCCCCCCCAATCCTCCCTATCCAACAAAAAAATGTTGCAACAGATAGAAAAATACATTTTGTCATGCCATCATTTTTCCTTTTGCGGGACTTCCATATGGTCGATGTTGTCACACGGAAAAATAAGGAGCATTACGAGGCGAAGTTCAACGGTTCAACTTTTTTCGGAGTTTTTTTTAGATTCAGTTTTTTTAGGAGTTAGAAAAGACACTTGAGCCGAAATTACTCTCTGAACTCGGGCCGAAGGTCCACGATGTGTAGCAGCTGGCAGCCCAACCAAGAGACCCTAACCAAGAAAGAAGTCCATTTTTCACCCCCAAATGTGGTCAGAGGGACGAATTCGAAAACAAAGGCTCGCTTCAAGCATACTGTACACGAACTCAGCCCCCACATCCACCGTTCGGTTGCTCGTGGCTCGCCCTCCAGGGGTTAGGAAAATCGTGACAAGGTGGCTTTTTTGTTCAGTTGTTGTTTTTGTTCATGTTTTTTAAAATAATTGAAATAATTTATTTAAAACAAAATTTTACTTGATTTTTTGAAACCACATATTTGAAAACCGTTAAGAGCAATTTAACAATGTTGACAGCTTTCAAAAATAAATATTTCCATGTTTAAAATAAAATTATATACAATGTATTGCGTAATATAAGAACTATGGTTCATACCATTGAAAGGTTATACGTGACATTTTAAGGAAATATTCCAGTGTTCCAATAATATGTTTGTGGCATTCAAAAATGTTTATACAATATAAAAAAAATATTTGTATCGGTTAAAAATTATTTTTCCATAAAAACAATGTTTGTGGCATTTTTTAAAAGTATTTCCCATTTTCGAAGAAGTGACTCTAACTTTTTTAAAAGCAAGTTAGAATGTAAAAATAATGTAGTGAAAAAAATGTTTATTGTCATTAAAAAAATGTTCAACGTGTATTGAACATGTATTGGAAAAATTGTTCAAAATATGTATCTAAGAAATATGTACATCGTTTATTTGAAAAATGTTTCTACTATTCATAAAAATGTAATAATGTATTTGAAAACTATTTAATTTTTCTAAAACATTATTTTAGGTGTATACGATTAATGTACAATGCATACAGAAAAATGTAAACATGTAAACAAAATGTTTAATATCTTTACAAAAATATAGATTATGTATAAAATAGGTTGACAACAAAACTTATATTTGAAAAAAAACATGTACCTGAAAATTGTAAATGTGTATAAGAAAAAATAATGTTTCTTATGTATACAGGAAATGTACAACCTGTCTGAAAAAACTGGACATAACAAAATCACACCATACACATCATATGACATCAAATAAAAGTATGCCTATATTTTCAGTTTTGTCATGTCGATCCTTAAATGACTTGTATTTTGATTTTTATCATAAGAATAAGACACGTATTAACATAAATAAAAACTATCGCTCACTAGCAGTTTAATTTCATTCACTGCCGCGCGCATCGTACAGCTGCATGTGAGGTGCCACGACCGATCGAGGTGTTGGGGTTAATATCTCTACCGGCGGTGATGTGTCATCGTATTAGCTTGGGAGGGGCCTGATTGACCATCCTTCCTACTCACCAGCCCAGATTGAAATGCAAAAAAAAAAAAAAACAAAGGAGGGGCCTGATTAAAAAGTTCTTTGATTGCATACGCGGTTTCTGTCATCCAAAGCTTTATTGTGTGTTGTTCACTCGTCACGTCCAGCTCTCTCAAGCTTCCGGTCATAAACATGAATGTGAGCGTGTCAGACACTAGTTAAACAACAGATCATTGGTACTCGTAGTTAATTCATTATCAACAACAACACCTAGCTAGAGTGGTAAGAATACCAGCTATGTATGCACACTACAAGAATCCTGTTAATGCACGACGGATTTCCGATAACATTTTTGGAAACTGTCACGGACGTCCGGCTACAGCCAACGAGCCCGCGCAAGCCCGGTAAAGCCCGTGTAACTATTCCGCGTATAAAAAGCTAACCCTAGAACCCTCTTCCGCAGCCCAATGCTCTCTGTCCCTTCTTCATATCCTCTCTCGAATCTCCTAGCCGCCGCCACCACCACCTCTTTTCCTACCTCCTCCCACAGATCGCCGCCGGCCTCCCCCTCCCCTCCTCTCACCTCGCATCCCCTGGCAGCTGCCAGATCCGCCGCATGCCCACCCATTCATGCCTCCGGCAACTCGTCTCTCTCTCTCTCTCTCTCTCTCTCTCTCTCGTGCGACCCCTCACGAAGTGGCTAGCACCAGCAGATTGCGGCAACGTTCGCCACCGCGCACCGCGCTCACGTGCTGGTCTACGACCCCTCCAACCCCCAGTCCGTCTGGATCTGCCACTGCTGGCCTCCGGCGCTCGCCTGTGAACCCAATCCCGCGGCTAGGGTTTTAGCTGCGGGTTCGCATCCATCCTCAGTGCGTCTCCGGCGGCTCCTCTCCGTCACACTCAGCGCCACTTCATGCCCTCTTCGCCTCGTGGAGCGATATACCTTTTGATCCACTTCTTTACCATTGGGATCAAGATTAAGTTGGCCATTTGTGGACATGAGAGTCTTCATGGGCTTGACATCTTGCATTGTATACCTCTTGAGCATGTCTTGAATATAAAGAGATTTGTTGATGAAGGTTCCTCCTCCCAATTGTTTCACTTGAAAACCGAGGAAGAACTTCAACTCTTCCGTCATGCTCAAGGCAAATTCCTCACTCATAAGATTCTCAAACTCAACGTTAATAGCTTGGTTAGTGGAGCCTTCACGACATCGACCCGACGGATTGGAGACTTGCGCCCTCGGTGGAAGTTTGGTGGGACGAGGTTTCCCACAAAAGGGGCGACTCACTCAAGGCTCGTAACACCTTGATGATGCTTGTTGCATGGGAAATTCGAAACGAGCGCAATGTGAGGATCTTCCGCAACATAGCTGCCACTACTACCATCATCATTACAAAGATTAAGGATGAAGCCTCTCTTTGGGCTCGTGCGGGTGCGATGAGTAATGTAATGCCGCGAGAGTGATTTGTACTCTTCCGCTTGGTGAAACTATGTTTAGCTTCTTCTTAATTAATGAAAATGGCAAATCTTTTGCCTTGTTTGAAAAATAAAAACAATCATCACCGCACACATTAGTGCAGTGTACGTGGATCTTACTTATATATATGTTGTGTGTATCTTTGTTGTTATATACACACAAACAAAGCACACAGAACAGCCGGTACGGTGCATCTTTGTTGTGTGTATGCATGCCAGGTGTTAGTACAAGGCTTCTTCTTCTCCAATCATCGTCCAGGAGCAGATATATATAGAGCCAGCTAAACAGTGGCCATAGCTAGGAGCTTAAAGCGCACGCATCCGCTGTATACAGCACGTACACATTCGTCCATACACACACCTTTTATCAGGTGTCGCCATTGTTTAAACCGGGCGTTTTCGCACCTAGAGCTCGGGCACATGATGTCGCCATAAGATATATACTAGCACATCAGACGATCAATCATGAGAGACAGAACGGGCTGGCGAGCGAGCGAGAAGAACGTGCATGCATGGACGATCGATCATCGTCGACTAACTAGTGGCTAGTGGGTGGCCGCTGTCTCCATGGACCGTGGACGCATGTGCCCGTATTATTATATACTGCTGGGATGCTTGGTGTGGGAATCTATCTAGCCAGCGTTCATCAAGTGATCAGAAACCTGTGAAGATGCTGGGAATTGGAGTTGTAGCCATGACTCGTAGTAAGCCATAGGTAAGCTGGCCAGTAGGGGCCGGCGGGCGGCTCGAGTGAGCGTGAGCGCCATGCAGGATCACATCCTATATACTGTAGGACGGACGTGGCCATTTCCACACTCTTCGATCTCTCCATTTTCAAACGTCCCTCTCTGAGCTCCAATCACTTTGAAAGCGATAATCTAGTACTACTATATACACAAATGGAACACATACATATGTATGCCTAGCTACTTGTCTACGAGGTTGATTTATCAGGAGCAGGACCAGAGAGAAATTGGCTCACCATCGACGACGTGTTACCGTCCGTGGCCGGACCCCGGGCCGGGGAAAGCGCACAACGGTTTTTGGCATGAATCAATGTGCCTGTGCGCACAATTAGGGAGGATGACACGTCTGTTTAGGAGCACGCATGAATCAATGCAGTTGCTGTTTGCCTCGCGACGTGTTACCATCCGTCCATGCCCGGACCCCGGAGACGAGGGCACAAGACTCATTACGTAGTACGCACCTGCTGGGGGGCCGGTGTGACCAGGAGTAGCTCATGGTACGCTCTTGACTCTGGGTGCTAGTTGGTGCTACGTGCTACGGTCTGCGCCATGAGAAAGCACACCACCAAAAGTCCAAAACAACACAGATCCAGGGACAGCCAAGGCCTGAAAAGGGCTGGCACCGGGCAGCTTCGGTGTACCGGCGCATGGTCGAGGTAGCCGGTACTTGCTGGCCACGTGGATGGAGATGGAGCCCCCCTGCCAAAGACCAGGAGAGCATTGATTAAATTGACTATTGTGTTTGTATGCCAAAGTGTTCAGAGCTTAAATGCACCCGTCATGAACAAAAATCAAATAAATAATAAAAAAATCAAAAACTTGTGTTTTTTTTTTTGGCAAGATACATTGTTGAATTTTCTACATGCGTGCAGATTTTCGTGCAGAATTTTTGTGATGTGTTGTGAGAATAAAAAAACAAAATCAATGCTTCAAATATTTTTTTGGAGCGTCGGTTTTTTTTTTGCCCAAAGCATTAGGGATGTATTTTTGTCAGGGAAATTTACATGTATGTAGAGCATTCAACAATGTGTAGTGCCGTGAATCAACCTGTAGTTGGATGGTTAGGAGTTTGAGTTCTTCGGCTCGATGCTTCTCCGATGTGCTGGTTCTTCTGGACTGAGGCAGACGACTACCCACGAAGAGATCCCGTCCGCACTAAACAAGGTTTCGCCGCCTCCATGTGGGAGCGGCAGCTGCGGCGGCGCGCCATCAACCCATGTTGGTGCTTGTATTGGGTCGGTTCCCCAGGGACCCAAGTGTATTTTCTGATCTTTGAGGGGTGTTGTGTACTACTGGATATCCTTCCTAATAAATCTGGTGTGTTTTTTTGCAACAACATAAAACAAAGTTTGAGTTTTTTTAGGAGTTATAAGAGACGCTTGAGATGAAATTACTCTCTGAACTCGGGCCGAAGGTCCATGATGTGTAGCAGTTGGCAGCCCAACCAAGAGACCCTACAAGATCAAACCAAAGGGCAGCACTATTATGTCACGCTCGACGTGAATTGGAAGAAGCGCTCGCTTCAAGCATACAGTACATGGACTCAGCCCACAAACTTCCGCAGCTTGGTCGCTCGTGTCTTGCCCTCCAGTGCTTAGGTAAATCACGACTAGGTGGCTTTTATTTCATTTGTTTTTTTCATATTTTTTTAAAATTGAACACGTTTATTTAAAAGTGTAAATTTACTTGAATGATTTTAAACCACATATTTGAATATCATTAACCACAATTTAATAATGTTGATAGCTTCCAAACAAAATGTCCCCGCGTTTAAAAAAGAGAGATTATATAACATGTATTTCATAATATAAAAACATATTAAAAATTAATACGTGACATTTAAAGAAATATTCCCGTGTTTCAGAAATATGTTTCTGGCATTAAAAAAACTGTTTATACAATGAAAACAATGCTTGTATAAGTTAAAAAAGATTTATCGCCATTAAAAAAATATGTGACATTTAAAGAAGCATACATGTTTTTAAAGGCAGTGAAATTTCCAAAAGAAAAATACTTTTATAATGTAAAAAAATCACATCGTTTTAAAAAAATCAAAGTGCATTTGATTTTTTTGAACACGTATTGGAAAACGTGTTCAAAACTTATATCTAACAGAAATGTACATTGTCTATCTGAAAATGTTCTTAGCATTCATAAAAAAATTAATCTGTTATTTGCCAAATATTTAGTTTTTCTAAAAAAAAATGTAAGTGTATACAAATAATGTACAATGTGAATGGGAAATGGTAAACATGTACAAAAATATAGATATGTATAAAAAAGCTACACATCAAAACGTATATTCGAAAAAGAAAATTTTAATCTTCTACTTGAAAAATGTTAACAGTGTATAAGAAAAAACAATGCTTCTTATGTATACAAAAAATGTACAACCTGTATGAAAAAAAGTAGACATAACAAATATTAAAAAATGTTAAACATATATTTGAAAAAGCTTAAAAGTGTGTAAGAAAAATGTTTCTGATGAATAAATTAGACATCAAAACATGTATCTAAAAATATATTAATTTTGTATTGAAAATATATTTAAGGAGTATAAAAAATATTCATACTGTATATGAAAAATGTAAAATCTGTATGACAAGAAAGTGGACCTCAAAATATATATTTGAAATAAATGTTAATTATGTATTTTTTAACTGATAAGCGTGTATAAAAACTATTCCTAGTGTATACGGAAAATGTGCAACCTACATTACATGCAAGTGGACGTCAAAAACATGTATTTAGAAAAAACCTAATTCTGTATTCAAAAAATGTTAAATGTTCATATTAAAATATTCCTAATGCATGCGAAAAATGTTTCCACAAAAAAATATTTCTCATAGTAAAAACAGGTACATTTAAGAAAAGAAGTGCACATCATGGATTTAAAAAATGTTCATGTGTCATTAAAATGTTTCACCTGTACTCTAAAATGTACATTGTATACTAAAAAATTAGACATGTGTTGAACCAAAAGGTAACCTATGAAAACAGTTAAAGACAAAGAGAAACGAAGAACTAATGAAAACCAGGAAAGGAAAAAAAAATCCTAAGTAAACCAATGAAAAAGAATGGAAACAGTGGAAACTGAGAAAGAATCATAGAAAACCAAAAAAGAAATAAATACCCGAAGAAACCATAGAAAAAACGAGAAAGTAAGAATGGAACCGAAGAATCTTAGAAAAAAACAAGAAAAGAAAAGAACAGTGAAAACAGAGAAAGAAACCAAGAAACCAAAGAAGAAAAAAAGGAAGGAACGAATAAACTCGCGAAAAAACAAAGGTATAAAAAAACAAAGAAACCCGAAGTAAAACTGCTAGGAAACAATGGAAACCGTGAAAGCTGAAGAAAGCCAAAGTAAAACAGTCGAACCAATGGAAACCGCAAACCATTAAAAAAGGTGAAAACGGTGAAAAGGACGCTATAGCACCGGGCCGGCCGAGTAGCGTAGCGAGAGGAGAAACGCCTCAGGTGAGGGGACCGTGTACATCTTGCTATAAGTGAGATATAGCTCCCACATCAATCTGAGAGGTGAATGTATGTCTCCCTTGTCGCGGGATGGACACATTACCTCTAAATGGGCCAGGGCCAACACGCTATCACGTCTTTCAACAATTCTAAGCAAAGCTGCGAATGTACGAGCATTTTTTATATTTCCTCTCACTTTCCCCCTTTTTTGCTAAATTCTGGAATTTTATGAAAAGAAATTTAAATTCTTTACTAGAAATCTCCGATGTGTATCAACAAATTTGTTCTCTTTTCTAGCATAGTACAGTAGGGAAGACCCCTACCATGTCTCATTTTTTTATTAATAAGTGGGTATGTTCAAATGTGTGGTTGATTTATTACAAAGGCCATGCCATCCTTTAGACTTGGTTTGGCCTTTGTCATCACGAGTTGGAAACTTTCCTCGAAAGCATATATGCATTGGTTCAAATTCAGATCTTTGTGGTCAATGACAATAACATTTCTATGATTCCATCTGCTCCAGCATCTTGTGATTAGTACTGGACATATTAGCACATTTTTTATTAATTTAATCCGCAAGTAAATAATAAACATGGCATACATAGTATGCAACTCATACCGATGCCTATACATATGAGCACGTAAGGAACATAGAACCAAATCATCTATGAACAAAGCATATACGACTAGCACATGAACGAGTAAGTAGGGGATGAACAAGTCATGCGGCTAGGGCCACAATGGTAGCAGCAGCTTCGGCTTTCTCCGCAACCTTCTTGGAGGTGTCTTCTTCAGCAATGGCGTTGGTGTTGGGGAAGTAGTGGAAGCAGAGGACGAGGACGAACGTGAACCGGGAGCAGCCACACCTAGACACTCCCCAAAAATCTTACCGCCCTTCTCTCGGTGCAGGATCTCGAAGGACCTGGCTCCGGGGGCCTGTTCTCCCGCCCAGCAGTGCACGCAGACATGATGGGATCGCATGAGGCGGGTTAGTGAGAGGAACAATGGATGACGACTAGGGTTGCGCGAAGAGGGAGTGAGTGTGCTGACTACACTGGCCAGCGCCTCACATATATATGACATCAGGCCCACGGTCCAACGTCTCGTAGAGTGTCACATCCGTTAGTGTCTTGTTAATTAATATGAGATTAATTAACCATTCCTGACCCCCAAAAATAAAGCACACACATAGGTCTGAACTCGGCTCGGCTGACTCACGACATGCGGGCGAGGCGAGGCGAAGGACGGAGGAGGAGCACATGTGTACCGCTCCTCTTCTCAAGATCCCAATGGCTAGTGGAAGAGCAACCCTTATAAATGTTGGGAAATGTAGCATGCAATTTCAAAAAAAATCCTACGCTCACGCAAGATCTATCTAGGAGATGCATAACAACAAGAGGGGGAGAGTGTGTCTACGTACCCACATAGACCGAAAGTGGAAGCGTTTGACAACGCGGTTGATGTAGTCGAACTTATTCTAGCTCCAACCGATCAAGCACCGAACGTACGACACCTCCGAGTTCTGCACACGTTTAGCTCGATGACGTCCCTCGTTCTCTTGATCCAGCAAAGATGTCGAGGAAGTAGATGAGTTTCGTCAGCACGACGGCGTGGTGACGGTGACGGTGATGTGATCCGCGCAGGGCTTCGCCTAAGCGCTACGAAGATATGAGCGTGGGAGTATATGGTGGAGGGGGGGCGCCGCACACGGCTAACTAGTGTTGTTGCGTATTCTAGGTGCCCCGTCCCCATATATATATAGAGGGAGAGGGGAGGCAGCCTGGCGCACCACATAGGTGGCCGGCCGGCACTAGGGCTCCTGCCCTGGCCGCGCCCCCCTTACCATGTTTGGACAAAGAGGAAAGGAAGGAGGGGGGAGAGGAAGGAAGTAGGAGTCCTACTTCACACTTTCCTTCTCTTCCTCTCCTTTCCTTTCCTCCCCATATGGCTGGCCCTATAGGGGGCGCACTAGCCCCTTGTGGGCTGATGTGTTCCCTCAATTGGCCCATTAAGCCCATATCTTTGCTGGGGGTGCCCGAAACCCCTTTTCGGTGACCCGATATGTACTCGGTATCGCCCGAAACACTTACGGTGTCCGAATACCATCGTCCTATATATCAATCTTTACCTCTCGACCATTTTGAGACTCCTCGTCATGTCCGTGATCTCATCCGGGACTCCGAACAACATTCAGTCACCAAATCACATAACTCATATAATACAATATCTTCATCGAACATTAACCGTGCGGACCCTACGGGTTCGAAAACTATGTAGACATGACCAACATACTTCTCCGGTCAATAACCAATAGCGGAACTTGGATGAACATATTGATTCCTACATAGTCTACGAAGATCTTTATCGGTCGAACCGTTATGACAACATACGTTATTCCCTTTGTCCATCGGTATGTTACTTGCCCGAGATTCGATTGTCGCTATCTTCATACCTAGTTCAATCTCGTTACCGGCAAGTCTCTTTACTCGTTCCGTAATACATCATCCCGCAACTAACTCATTAGTCACTTTGCTTGCAATGCTTCTTATGATGTGTATTACCGAGAGGGCTTAGAGATACCTCTCCGATACTCGGAGTGACAAATCCTAATCTCGATCTATGCCAACTCAACAAACACCTTCGGAGATACCTGTAGAGCATCTTTATAATCATTCAATTACGTTGTGACGTTTGATAGCACACAAGGCATTCCTCCAGTATCCGGGAGTTGCATAATCTCATAGTCGGAGGAATATGTATTTGACATGAAGAAAGCAATATTAGTAAAACTAAACGATCATTATGCTAAGCAATGTTGGGGATATCGCTTATCGGGAACTTATCGGTCGACCCATGATAAGGGGTAAATCGGCCAGTTTATCGGCATATCGGCCGATTTATCGCCATATCGGCTCATTTATCGGCCAATTTATCTTATCGGTCAGACAGCGGTAAGCGATAAATCGGCCGATTTATCGGCATATCGGAAGATATCTTGAACAGTGATGCTAAGCTAACGGGTGGGTCTTGTCCATCACATCATTCTCCTAATGATGTGATCCCGTTCATCAAATGACAACACATGTCTATGTTTAGGAAACTTAACCATCTTTGATTAACGAGCTAGTCTAGTAGAGGCTTACTAGGGACACGGTGTTTTTGTCTATGTCTCCACACATGTATCAAGTTTCCGGTTAATGCAATTCTAGCATTAATAATAAACATTTATCATGATATAAGGAAATATAAAATAACAACTTTATTATTGCCTCTAGGGCATATTTCCTTCAATAAAGAGGTCTCAACTCTCCTCAACTTCTGAGGTGGTACTAAACTTTCCACCACTTGTCATACGCCTACATGGGCCTTAGAGATTAACCATTAATTATTGTCTTATATGGGCCAAGGCCCATCGATTATTCTACATTGAGCACCTCTTTGAAGCAAATGAAATTCATTATGTTTCTACCATTGATCAACATCTGAATAATATCTAGAGTAGATCAGTGTTTCATTCCATCCCAAGATATAACCAGAAGTTTTCGCTGAAATCACATCTAAAGAACAGTTGCATAAGAGCCTTAGTGCAAGCTTCATCACATAGTACACATTCATAATTGTGAATATGAAAGATTTTCCCTCACATAAGTTCTCTAGTGCTTAATCTGTATTGTATGAGAAGCTAGAAAAAAACCTCTGTTTAAGCGAAACAAAGGATTTTCAAACCCACTGAAAAGGTGCAGTAGCTTTTTGAGGATTGCCAGTGAGAGTGTTATAAACCTTCCTATTTAAACATTTGGTATGTTGACCTCGAAATTTCCATATGTCTGGAGTGAGATCCATGTTTATGCTGTTGATTGAAATATGTAGCTCATGATATTGGAGGGGAATAGTAGATAGTGGAAGATGAAACATATTATAAAAGTTGTTTTGTGTGTCATTTTCTTTCGTCACTGAAATGTCATTCTCCTTGGAATAAGAATGTAGGTGATGAAACATATCAGCAAATTTGTTCACACAGGCCAAAAAAGTTCATGCATTTTTAGTGAAGTGTTTATGGCATTTTACAAAATATTCATGATATTTTAAGAACGTTCATACCATTCAACCTTTTTTCCACAAGTTTTAAAAATTGCTCATTAAAAATTGTTCGTAGCATTCAAGGAAAAGTTAAAGAAATTCAATAAATGTTCACATCTTTAAAAGAATTATTCATGATAATATTTATAAGTATTCGTGAAATGTAAAAAGGGGGTGCAATGAAAAATGTCGATAACATAAAAAATATGTTCACGATGTATTGTAAAAGATATTTAGTGTAGATTTAACAAGTGTTTAACATACATTAAAATGTTTAACGTATTTCTGAAAATGTTCAATGTGTATTTGAAAAATGTTCAACGTGTATTTGAGAAAATGTTATTCAAAAATAAAAAATAAAATCCATAGAAAAACGAGAAAGAACCCGATTGAATCTCTTAAAATATAGAAAAGGAAAATAAAACACCGAAATGAAACCTTGGCCAAAGCCGCACTAAACCGACGTCAATAACTCCACCTCATCGACTACTCGGCCATGTGCCATAAGCGAGTGCTATATCCGCCTTGAAATGGTCCGACAGGTATGTCTCGCCTAGTGCGTGACTGTGTTCCGTATTGTAGTAGGCGATCATTAGGATGGGCGGCCTAATATAATGCGTTTAGTGAGTGGTTCTGCAGTACCGGGTTGTGGAATCTTCCATCGGTTTGCCAAGGTTCCGTGTGTTGTTGTTTTTTCTTTTCTGTGTTTTTCTTTTCAGTTTTCATTAGTTTTTCTTTTGGTTCTTTTTTTTTGTTTTTTTCCTGTTCATTTCTTGTTTTCCTTCTTGTTTCAAATAGATGTCTACCTTTTACACCTTCTTCATTTTCCCTATATACGTTAAACATGTGTTTGACATGCATCGAACATTTTTTTAATACATGATGACCAATTTATTCAAATATATGTTTGATCTTTTTTTTGAATACTTATTAAAAAAATGTTAAGTATATTTTAATCACTTTTCCTTACATGTTAGGAATTTTAATTACACTCGAGACATTTTTAAGATACAGCTTGACCATTTATTTAAAATACATGATCAAAAAATTTTCCAATACACGTTGAACATTTTCTGAATAAACATTTTACAAATTTCATGTACACACTGAATATTTTTTGATACACATTGAATATTTTCCAAATATATGATGCATACTTTTTCAAATACATGTTAAACATTTTAGAAATACGTTGATTTTTTTTTAGTGGTGCGCACAAATTGTTTACATTGCATAAACAATTTTTAAATGCGTGGATAATTTTTAGAAATGCACTCCTTTCTTTATTAATGAATTCTACAAAACAATTGATTGGCCGTAGTAAAACTGCATGCAGGAAAACCAGATCAGCATGTTACATAGCAAATAATTTTCAGTTTTTTTCCCCATACAACCATTCTAGTTAACTTGGGA
The DNA here is from genome assembly GCA_902687465.1 of Secale cereale. NCBI lineage: Eukaryota > Viridiplantae > Streptophyta > Magnoliopsida > Poales > Poaceae > Secale > Secale cereale. The sequence continues at coordinate 850,956,252 of LR738713.1, forward strand.
GCCAGATTGCACTGTCAAAGAACAACAAAACAAAGTTACAACAAAATATAGACCGAAATGAAAAACACTAGTGTATCAAACCATGAAGGAACAACTTCACATACGACACTTTTTATTATCGCCACGTGACACACATAAACCTGACAAGCAAAAGCATAATGTTCACAAAAGTATCCAAGCACATGCAGTAGAAATAATTTCAACGCAACCACCTAAACACATCAGATGGGTTGGAACGAGCAGACCCTCGCCGCCGTATACACCTTCCCAGGGCGGCAGTAGTAGCCCTGCTCCGGTGCACAATGCGAGTCCTCTGAGCAGACGCAAAGGCCCTCAATGGCGCAACCCTTCTCGACAATTATCGGGCTCCCATTAATGCCGAGCACCTGGTCACTCCATTCACTGGAGAAGATCCCATCGGGGTCGTACCTTCCCTTCACCTCTAGGAACTTGCCGGCCTTGGGGTACTTGGCAATGACACCTTCAAAGGCAAAGTTGCGGTTTTTGCCCCAGTGAGGGATGGCGCCATATTTGCGTAGCGCCATCTGTTGGAGCTCGTCGAGCACATCAAAGTATGGGTTGGGCTCGCCCTTGGTGTAACTCCGGTAGTAGGTAATATCAAAGTCGATCGAGTCCTCCGGCTTGCCGAGGTAGGCAGAGGATGCCTTGATATAGCGGAGGAGAATACCCAAACCGGCGTCGATTCCGCAGAAGGCCTTCGGGTTGTTGTCACGGAGCTGCTTCATGTCGGCGATGAATGCTGATGCCCTAGAGAGTGAGATGCTGTAGGCATTGTTGTAGAAGAAGATTCCACGGATGCGGGGGTCCCACGGACACGTGGTGAGGAGTGCATCTTCTGGGCTGTCGAGACACGAAGCGGACGCTTGGATGCGGTGCTGGAATCCTACCACCGGGTACCCCATGAACAAGCTGCCGTTGTTTGTAAAGCCGTATGCTGCCTTCTCAAACAAGGATACAGACGTGGGTGCCTCCTTGCACCGAGCGACGGTGTTGTTCTTCTTCTCAAGAAGCTCCTGCATGACTCTGCCGCTGATGAGGTCGGCTGTCGGAGTGGAACGGAAGGCTAGGTAGTTATTGAGGCCGTTACCCAGTGACGTGATGGCCACGCGGTCGTCCTTGCGGTAAATCACATTGTGTTGATGTGGCAGCCACACCATATCGCCAAATTCGTGTAGGCCACCCCACACGACGGCCTGCTCTGCCATGTCGGAGTCATTGCGCGTCACGAAGGTCACCGACCGCTTGAACATCGGTTCCAAGGCCAGTGTAACCTGCACATATGCATGAAAAAACGATTAAAAATCTGGAGAGAAACAACTAATTAATTAACTTGTGCACAAAGAGAGTAACAATTTCGTTCGGTTTTAATAATTCTTAAACAACATTTATTCTTAGAGTACACATTTTGCAGCAGATATACACATACCGTACCACATGGCATGGCATATGTGGGCAACGTAATAAAACGAAGAGTATATATATGCATGCAAAGGCATTTCTTCAGCCACGTACCTGGGACACGACGCCAAGGACACCGAGGGAGACCTTGGCCGCGCCGAGGTCAGGATGGTCGGCGCAGAGCTCCCGTACCACCGCGAACCCTTGGCTCGCCGGCGCCGGCGTGACGATCCTCATCCCGACGACATACTCGTGCACGGCGCCGCCTTTACCCTTGAGCGAACTGCCGTGCGCGCCCGTGGCCAGCAGGCCTCCGATGGTGAGCCCTGACCAGTACGGCGAGTGCGGCAGCGCGAGCCCTGCCTCGGCCGCCGCCTGGATCAGGTCGCGGAGCACCATGCCGCTTTCCACCGTCATAAGCCCCTTGGCGACGTCGACGTTTACCACCCGGTTGAGCCGCTCCGTGCTTATGATCGTACCGTCGCGGCCGCCCGGGCAGGCCAGCTTGGGGAAGCTGTGGGAGTGCTTGGTGGCCACCTTCACCTTGCGCTTGGCCGCCACCGCGGCTGCCACGGCCGCGACTAGCTCCTTCTCGGTGCGCGGAAAGGTGGCGTTGGCCGCGTGGCAGACGGTGCGGTCCGGGAAGGAGCCGTATGCGTTGGAGACGGTGCAATCGGACGTGCCGTGGGCACAGACCACGGGCTCCGGCGGAGGGCTCGAGCCAGCGAGGCCGACCAGCAGGAGCGCCAGGAGGAGAACCGTAAGCACCCGGCCACCCTCCATTGCTCAGCCGTCCTTGCAAGTCCGTCGTTGCAACTACTAATAATGTCTTGAGATAATCAAGGCCTTGAATGTTAGCTACTGCTTATATAGCTAGCTCACGGCACCGTATGCAGCACATTCCTCCCTTGTTAAATCGTCCCGTAGTGGAACACGGCACGGTATTGCTACAAAGTCAATGGATTGATCACAAACGCAGCATATGATTAGATGGATGAAGATTATCTATCTCCGGTGGGTCACTACTACGGAACAGGCAAGCAGCGGGGGGCGCAAGCAACCTAGCAGTCGGTGCGTGTTTTCGGAGCAAGCGGCCCAAATGTTTTTTTTACCGAATATTGATGGTTTTATGCTTCGTCTTGCATTGCATGCATGCATGCATGTGGTGTTAGTTGTGTGCATACGCTATGCAGAGGCCACGTGTAAATTTGTCACAGGTGCACCATCTTGATGCAGCTGCCACATAATACATTTTAGTGGATTTTATTCATAATATTAGCAGTGGCGGGCGCAAACAACCTACCAATGGGTGTGTGTTTTCGTTTTGGGAGCAAACGGCCCAAATATGTTTACCCGATGGCTTTATGCTTGCAAAAATGCTACACTAACGGACAACATCTACAGATTACACCTACGGACTCATCTCCCCATAAATCCTCTCCTCTTCTGATTTTCAGTGGTGGTCTCCTCTCTTTTTGATTTCCAATCACTTCTTAACAACTCATCGCGTAAGTAAACTCGTGTTGAAAACGTCCGTAGGTGTAGCTTTGTCCTTATGCTTGCCTTGTATTGCATGCATGCATGTGGTGTTAGTTGTGTTCATTCGTCACAAGTGCGCCATCTTGATGCAGCGCCACATAATGCATTTTCAGGGGATTTTATTCATAATTCAAAACATTCTAGACAATGGGTGTAAAATACGTACGTGTGTATTATTGCTCTCCTTCCAGAGGTCAAAGCTAGAATCAATCCATCATCAGCAAGTTATGAATAGTTTTTGGTACTACTTATCAGCCTAAAAAGCCGTCTTATCTTTTGAGATGGAGGAGAAGGCTGCACCAGTGCCGAATACGTACACTCGTTCCCTGGACGAATCATATCCTACCACCGATCAACGAGCTGACATCGAAGATATTGCAGATGGGACGTCATACTCGTGATGAAGACTATGAGATTTTGAATGCAAAAGCAAGCCACGCGCCGGGGAGTATAGCAGTGGCCAAGACATTATTAATTCTCCTTTGATTATATGTATACCTTTAGGGCAATTATCCTTTAGGAAATCACGGGCAAGATGTGCCACATATGGGCATGACAGCCCACAAGTCAACTCGCATGTTGCTAACAACTCATCTAGCTTGGGTTGCCGTCCCCAATCGTCGATTCACGTTCAACTACTTTTGATCGAGACCTTTCAACTGAAGATGTAGCACTTCCTACTAAGGGCTCATTAGTGCGGATCAATTCAGTGCGGATCAATTTCCACATAAGAAAACTATCCAAATCAATTTTATATATGCATTTTTAACCCATTTTAGAGCTCGTTTGTTGCATAATACTTACTCATTATATCATGTCTCGTTGAGCCAATTGCATGTCCATTATGCATGATTTTCACTTTGCACTCGTATTAACATGAACACTGAATAGTCTTTAGTTTTGGGAAAAACTAATGCTCACACGTGTGGAATCTTGCGCATCGTCCACACGCCTCTAATACCACTCATTTTGTCACGTGTAAACATATGACATCAGCAGAACACTTTTTGATTTTTGGCTTAAAAATGTTTTATCTCCTAATTAAAAAATCAAATTAAAAATCCGTTTTCACCATTAAATCTATCTCAATGAGATCTTCAAAACTAGACCCCATGCTGATATGTTTCGACGAAATATTTTTTGCCCAAAAGTTGCCATGATGTTTACACTATAGTTGCCATAGTGCTTAAACTAAAATTGTCATGTGGCAGTTTTAGTTTGTAGAGCATGGCAATTTTAGTATTTTGATGATGGCAACTCCAGTACTTTCACGGTGAAAAATATTTTTTGTATGAACCATGACAATTTTAGGTGCATGTATCATGTGAACTTTAGTTTACGGTTCATTTCAAGTCTAGTTTCTTAATTCCCCGTTTTATAATATGTAAAATTTTACTTTTACATGTAAAAGAAAATAGCTGAAACCTATCATGACAACTTTAGTGTAAACACCATGGCAATTCATGTGCAATAGACATGACAACTTTTAACCCGAAAAAAAAAGTCGTCGAAACATATTGATATGAGATCTAGTTTCGAAGATCTCGTCGCGATGGATTTAATGGTGAAACAGATCTTCAATATGATTTTTCATTTAAGAGATAAAAATTATAAAAATTAAAAATCGAAAAAGATTCTCAAATGCATGCATGCGGTGACATGGCGCAGTCGGTGTGTTATAGGGCGGGTTTCGCTCAACCACACGTGTGGGCGTTAGTGTTGTCCTTAGTTTTTTGTTAGTTTCTTTGTTTTGTTCTGTGTGTAGGTGATTTGGAACTGGCAAATGCCGTCTTTGGATATTGTCATAACTCATAAACACGGGACCGGACTGGCTACTTCACCTGAAGCCGGCGCCTCCTACAAAAGTCTATCATCGCTTCCTGTCAAGCTATATTGAATCTGTCATGTGTATCCGCCAACACACGAACATGGACGCGACCAAAGGGAAGATGGTTTTGAGTTATGACCACATGCTCAAACACACAACATATCGCTTATCTCCGGCAGATAACCTGAGGCCACCAGAGAACTGGACAAAACCCCCGGACGGATGGTGCAAACTGAACCTTGATGGAGCTTTTCTTGCAACAGATGGATCAGGGGCGGAGGTACGATCTTTCGTAATCATCAAGGCGTTGTGGTATTTGTATCCTGACGCTCCCTGTCGAGGTTCTTCAGCGCGCCTGAAGCAGAGCTAGCAATATGCATGGAGGGTGTGGCCGTCACTCTTGAATCAAGCTCGAACCCCTTAACTTGGAGACCGATTTCACCACTGCGACTGCCATGATCACTGAAGCACCAATGAATAGATCGCCGAATGCATCGCTAGTGGAGGAGACTAAATGCTTGCTGGGACTTGGGTGTTTACATGTGATATCACATGTTAGGAGACAAATAAACACTGTCAGCCATAGGCTAGCTCAGATGCGTAGGGTGACACATACAATTGTTTGGCTACGCCATGCACGGGAGGAGATCCTCCCGTCATGTAATCTCAATTGTAACACCCTTACGCTGCGTTTGGATGTCTGTATTGGAGGCCTCCGTTTTGTATTGGTTTCAATTCCAATTCATCCAGGAAACTGTAATAGACATGAATACGAATTCGGTTGTTTGAATGTTTATTGTATTAGCTCACAGAATTGTTCCGAGGTTTCAATACGGAATCATGTTTGGATGTCAAACTATGGAATTGCATATCAATATTAGTATGTGCATCAAAAACAAAAGTTGTATAATGTGTGACTATAATTGGATGATTATATAGCATCATATCACACATAAGCATGCATCATATCCCCATATCACACAGAAGCATGCATCAGACCACATATTGATTCACAAAATTGCATCAGATTCATACGAGAGGGGTTCCAATTTTTAGGCCAACCTGCAACAAGAGGATACATCAGCAGGTAGCAAATGAATCAGAACAACATGACATGGGGATGGAAGAAGAAGAATTAGAGCAGGGGCTGGGTAGAGCAAGGGAAGAAGGCTCCGGCGGCACTGAGGGCCACCATGGCCAGAGAAGAAGGGGCTGCTGAGGAGGGCCCAAGGAGAAGAGATGGGATCCAGCTGGAAGGAAGGGGAGGGCCAGCGCCGGAGGAGAGGATATGGTCACCGCAGGGTCAGGAAGGAACGGAAGGCCGACACCGGCGGGGACTGCAGCCGTCGGCGGTTCAGATGGGATCTGGCCGCAACGGGCAAGACTAGAGAGAACGAGAAGGGGTGGCGCTGGAGGAGGGAAAGGGTTGGCGGCGGAGCAAGAAGGGAATGGAAGGGCGGCCACCATAACCACGCCGCCGTGGTGTATCTGACTGGGCACCGCCGTCGATCTGCGAGGACGCCGCTCTCTTCCTTCGATCCCTTCTGTCTCGTGGTGGAGGGTGGAAATAAAGGCCCGAAACGTTTTGTTTTGCGGGAGCGAGGCAATTCGGCCTAAAACGAAGGTCCAGGCCTCCGAATTGCAGCGACGGGTGGGCGCATGTGAGGGAAAACACCGGCGTATTCGTTTCCATTTCAGTATGTTGTTTCAGAGTGCATCCAAACACCTGTATTGGGGTTAGCCCAATACCAAATCCAATTCAACAGCCCAATACAGACATCCAAACGCAGCGTTAGTTGATTGAATGGGAAGTTCATTTTCACAAAAAAAAAAGATGATTTGGAACTCCCAAGGACTTATCACAATGAAGGAACCAAGATTGGGCTCAATACGGAGGAATTACAAGCACCAGATAAAGGCCTTTCATGGAATTTTCCAAAAATAGATTAAAGATCCAATAACAGTAAGTTATTGCTCTTGTTCATACGAATCGAACTAGCTCAAGAACACCCAAATCAGAGTTCGTATGCATGAGGAGATGAGGACCAAATTACTAAGCTCCACATGCAGCCTCCAAGAGAGAGGATGTTGTGGGGTTCGACCATACACGATTGTACCGGAGGTCATACAAGTTGTTCTAAGCGATGGGAATCATTGCAACTCGGTGCTTCTTCACCAATTTTCCGCCTGCTTTGTTCCTAATGATCCTTGACATCAAGGATGGTAATGGGAGAGGTTTAGGCGCATCTAAAGGCCTTCACTAATAGGAGAAACCTTATAGGTAGAGCCTTAGCAGCAGCGTGGGGTTACTGTGCGACACTACTGCTATATATATGGCAGTAGCGCTGGCTGGAAACGACGCGACAGGTATCGAGTGGACGTAGCAGTAGCGCGCCACCCCGCGCTACTGCTAAGTGGTCCCAAGCTTAGCCCCGGGGCTAACCATAGTCGTAGTGTGGCCCTTGAAACAACCGCTACTGCTAAACTTGTAGGAGTAGCGTTGGCCTGGGGAACAACGCTCTCACTGTATGTGTAATACGCCAGTAGGTGGGCCCAACTTAGCAGCAATGTGGGATGCTTAGCCCGTGCTACTGCTATGATCCGTAGTAGTAGAGTTTTACCCTAACCCGCGATGCTGCTAAGCCAACCTTATCTTCTCCGCTCGGCCGCCACTCACTCTCCATCTTCACCCTCTCATACTTCCTCTCGACTCTATCCCCATGCCACTATCGTCGCCCGCCACCACTGACGCACATGCTCCTCTGATACGTCTCCAACGTATCTATAATTTTTTATTGTTCCATGCTATTATTTATGATGTTTTGGATGTTTAATGGGCTTTGTCATACACTTTTATATTATTTTTTGGACTAACCTACTAACCCAAAGGCCCAGTCCAGATTGCTGTTTTTTGCCTGTTTCTGGGTTTGCAGAAAAGGAATATCAAACAAAGTCCAAACGGAATGAAACCTTCAGGAGATATATTTTTGGAGAAAATCACACACGGGAGACTTGAGAACCACGGAATAGGGGCCACGAGGTGCCCACGAAGGTGGGGGTGCACCCCCCTGCCCAGGGCGCGCCCCCTGCCTCGTGGGTCCCTCGTGAGGCCCCCGATGTCATCATGCCTCCTATGAAAGCCTACGTACCCCGAAACCATCAGAAGAGGAGAAAAAACCCTAGTTCCACCGCCGTAACCTTCTGTTCCCGTGAGATCCCATCTTGGAGTCTGTTCCGGAGCTCCGCCAGAGGGGGGGATCCATCACGGAGTGCTTCTACATCATCATCATCGCCCTCACCATGAGTTGTGAGTAGTTTACCACAGACCTTCGGATCCATAGCTAGTATCTAGATGGCTTCTTCTCTCTCTTTGGATCTCAATACAAAGTTCTCCTCGGTCTTCGAGGAGATCAATTCGATGTAATCTCTTTTTGCGGTCATTTTGTCGAGATCCGATGAATTGTGAGTTTATGATCAAGATTATCTATGAGAAATATTTGGTTCTTTTCTGAGCTCTTTATGTGTGCTCATAATATTCTTGCTAGTCTCTTCAAATTATTGGTTTGGTTTGGCCTACTAGATCTATAGTTCTTGCAATGGGAGAAGTGCTTGGCTTTGGGTTCAATCTTGCGGTGTCCTTTCCCAGTGACAATAGGGGCAGCAAGGCACGTATTGTATTGTTGCCATCGAGGATAAAAAGATGGGGTTTATATCATATTGCTTGAGTTTATCCCTCTACATCATGTCATCTTGCTTAAGGCGTTACTCTGTTCTTATGAACTCAATACACTAGATGCATGCTGGATAGCGGTCGATGTGTGGAGTAATAGTAGTAGATGTAGGCAGGAGTCGGTCTACTTGTCTCGGACGTGATGCCTATATACAATGATCATGCCTAGATAGTCTCATAATTATTCACTTTTCTATCAATTGCTCGACACTAATTTGTTTACCCGTCGTGGAATATCGCTATCATGAGAGAAGCCACTAGAGAACACTATGGCCCCCGGGTCTATTCTCAACATATCAATCTACATGTACTTTACTTTTTCCGCTTTTACTTTTTGTCCTTATAAACAAAAATACCAAAAATATAAACTATCATCTCTATCAGATCTCACTTTCGTAAGTGACCGTAAAGGGATTGACAACCCCTTATCGCGTTGGCTGCGAAGATCTTATTTGTTTGTGCGGGTGCGAGGGACTCGCGTGGGGTCTCCTACTGGATTGATACCTTGGTTCTCAAAAACTTAGGGAAATACTTACGCTACTGTGCTACATCTCCCTTTCCTCTTCGAGGGAATACAACGCAAGCTTGAGAAGTAGCAAGAAGAATTTCTGGCGCCGTTGCTGGGGAGGCTTACGCAAAAGTCATATACCAAGCACCTATCACAAACCCTTATCCTTCGCATTACATTTTTGCCTCTGGTTTTCCTCTCCCCCACTTCACCCTTACCATTTTATTTGCCCTTCTTCTGTCGTGTGTTTATCGTTCGCTTGCTTCTTGTTTGCTTGTCTGTTGCTTGCTTGCTTGTCATCATGTCTAGCACACCTATTATTATCAACACTCCCGAGAGTGAGGTCCTCAACTTTAAACAAAGGGAGGAAGAAAATTTAAAAGATGCTTGGTATAGAATTTGCAATGATAAAAATAGATCCAATAGGAAGCTTTCCACTTCCGTGCTTCTTCGCAATTTCTATGTTGGCATAACTCCGTGGAATAGATTTATCTTAGATACCATTACCGGAGGGAATTTCTTGGGTAGCCATACCTTTGATTCTTATAATGCTATGACTGAATTATTTGGCTCACCACCTCTTATGGTTAATGGGACCGTTTTAACTTTGGAGCATGTTATGCAAAGGTTAGAAATCATTGAAAACAAAATTGCTACGGTAGAACTGGTAGAGAACTTGGATAGGAAAATCCATAATGAAATTACTCAATATGGATCCAAGGTAGGAGTTGTTCTGAAAAATCTTAAGGAAAAAGAGCCCATAGTTAAAGAAAAGCTAGATCAGGATTCCACTAGAATCAATAAGCTTGAGGATATTATTAATAATGTGGGTTTTGCTCTTTCTGCTATAAAAACTACTCCAAATACCTCTACCACTAAATTATCTAAGTTCTTGTATGTCCCTAAAGACAAGGGTGAAACATCTAGTAAAGGAATTGCGGATCTTAAATCCATAAGTGTTCACCCTAATTTTCTTACTTTTGCAAGAGACCCTTTTGACACTTTAGAATTTCTTGATTTCTTGCCCAAGAGTTTGATTATCAATAGGGATAAAGAAGTGCCTAAGAATCACAAGTGCTTAATTAAAGAATTGCCTTCCAAAGATGGCAATACCTAGATCTATCCTTGTATCATGCCTAGCTAGGGGCGTAAAACGATAGCGCTTGTTGAGAGGCAACCAAATTTTATATTTTTTTTTCTGCTGTTAGGGAATAAATATTGCATCTAGATTCTGTTTAGATGTGTTTTTGTGTTTTAATTAGTGTTTGTGCCAAGTAGAACCTTTGGGAAGACTTGTGTGAAGTTTATGTGATCTTGCTGTGAAAAACAGAATGGTTAGCGCTCGCTAGAATGGTCATCAGATTTTACTGGAGCGTGCTATTTAGTTGATTCTTTTTGCAGATGATTAATAGACAAATTCCTCACGTTTACCAATTTAGTTTGAAGTTTTTGGAGTTACAGAAGTATGCGAAACCTGCAGATTACTACAGACTGTTCTGTTTTTGACAGATTCTGTTTTTCGTGTGTTGTTTGCTTATTTCAATGCATCTATGAGTAGTATTGGGAGGTATGAACCATAGAGAAGTTGGAATACAGTAGGTTTAACACCAATATAAACAAATAATGAATTAATTGCAGTACCTTTGAGTAGTTGTTTGCTTTCTTATAAATAACGGAGCTCACGAGATTTTTGTCTAAGTTTTGTGTTGTGAAGTTTTCAAGTTTTGAGTATTGCTTTGATGGACTATGGAACAAAGAGTAGAAAGGGCCTAATCTTGGGGATGCCCATGACACCCCAAGTAAAATTTAAGGACAACCAAAGGCCTAAGCTTGGGGATGCCCCGGGAAGGCATCCCCTCTTTCGTCTTCATCCATCGGTAACTATACTTGGAGCTATATTTTTATGGGCTTATTCCATCTGTGCCCCCAATTCCTTAGTTGTGCTCAGTTTTCCCCATGCTCCAAACTTTTGCTCACTTTTCCCCACTCCCTTAGCTGAAACTCTCACAAATGTTCATAACAGACGTTTGCCGTCTTGGCCGTTAACCGACTTGTGGGGCCACGTTGGACTCTGTTTTTTTGAGACATTCGTTGGACTCTATTGACTGTGGCTGTGGCTTCACTGGTTGGGCCGTGTTTGTGTTCATAGGATGGGCCTGTTAGTTTGTTGGTAATAAATTTAAAAAGCCTGCTATCGATGGATGTAGCCTACTATGCATGCGAACGCCGCCACGCACGTATATAGTGACCTAGACCTTATCGCATGCATGCACGCCGACACGCACACATCGATCCGTGCCGCACGGTTGCTGGTGGATTCGGTCGCTCCGCAGCATCGTTTCACGCGTCGCAGGCATACGTGCCGGTGGCAGAAGGGGAAGGTTGCACGCTCGCATCCGTATGTCGAGGCATCGTTTCACGCCGCACGGCCGCCGCTCGAATCAGTTGTGGGAGGCAAGCAGCCGCCAACGCAGAGCACGCAGAAGGGCGAGGCAAGCAGCCGCCAACGCAGAGCACGCAGAAGGGGGAGGCAGGCAGCCGCCAACGCAGAGCATGCTCGCATCGATTCACGTTCACACATTGATGATCGCATCGGTTCACGCACGCACTGGGTCACGATCTACGCCATTTCCGCGTGTACCCACTTCGTCTCCCCCGGCTATTTAAACCGCCCTTCATTGCCTCTTCTTCTACAGATCCATCCGCCCCCCCTTCTCTTCTTCCCCCAAAAGCCAAAGCAAACACTCGGCGAAGCGAGCAAGATGCAGTACTACGGGCCGACGTTTCAAGAGCCGCCCACCGTGCCGGAACGGCGGTACCCCGCCAACGTCGTCGTCGAGGCATCGCTCCGCGTGTGGGCGTTCTCACGTTGGAGGGGTAGCACTGAGTTTGCAAGGGGGTTCCTCCGTGCGGGCTTCCACCACCTCCCAGCGGGCTCGCCGCCCATGTTCAACCTCGTGGAGCAGCGTCCCCACGCCAACGCTCCAGTGGTAGGGCTCGTCGTCTAGTTCACCAACAGGTTCGATGCCTACTACCTGCTCGGCAAGGTGTATTGGTGTGGGTGCGAGTTCATCGCATTCACCACCTACAACATGTTCACCGACTTCGAGAGCATCTTCTCCGCTCGCAACCGCATGCACAGCCCCCCGTACGACCTCGGCGATAATGGCCTTGAGGAGGAGCAGTACTGAAGCCGGCGGCAAAGAAGACGGTGAAGGCGGCGGTTAGGGTGAAGACGACGGTGAAGACATGGCGGTGTTGCCCTAGCTACCGTACGTACTATGTAGTGTGAGTTTGGTGTGTGTGTGTGTTGCCCGAGCTAGCTACCCTATCTATGTAAGGTTAATTATCTATCGGTGTCGTGTTATATATAAGAACTCGTGTTGCCTTAGCAACCCTATCTAAATTAAGTTATGTGTGTTATATTAATGCTTTGTTATGTTTGTATTTTGTTTGTCCCAAGTTTAGACACGGCTAATTGACGTGGGCAAAATTAACCAAACTAACTAAAAATGATGTGTTTATATATGCCTTCTAAAAATAAGAACATATTGTAAAGGGCGCGGCTTTGGTTTGAGAGCTCTGTATTTTTTAGGTATTCCAAGAATACTTTGGTTTCCAGAAATATTGAAGTATCAAATACTTTGAGATGTTTGGCTTTAGTCAAAAGTGTAGTTTTATATACTTTAATAAGTAGAAAACTACACTATTTTTGAAGTATATATAAAAAAGAGGGTTGGACCTCTTTTTCCAATACTGAAGTATTGGTTTGCTATGCATAATAATACTGCGGTGCAAATACTTTGATTCTAAAATTACTTCACCGCCAAACTAAGCCAAGTTGTGAGCAAGCAAAACAAAAGCACATACGGTGAAGAGAAATCAAATAAAAAAATGAAGGGACCCATAAAGGAAAGCCAAAAAAATTCCTCAATGAAAGAGAAGAGATTGGGCAATCAAATTAATGAAAAAAATCAATCAGAAACAAAAAAGAACAAAGCAATCGTTCCTAAACAAAATAAGAAACATCGCTTGTTTCTGGGCCTCATTTATCCTCTGGTAGTTGTCATCTGTCGAAACTGAAAGTGTCGAAACATAACAGTAAACTACATACATTCAGATCGATAGTTGCACTAAAAACATAACAGTAAACTGCACACATTCAGAGATCGATAGCTTACATAGTTGCATTTGAGATAAACAGACTTGGATTGCTAAACAGTGGCAACAACAGTAGACAAACATCTCTAACGAGAGATGGCCATCAAGTAAAAAATTCCTAGAGCAAGTATTCCTAAAGCTATCAGATTGGATTGCTTCTTCAACTCAATCAACTGCTTGAAGTTCTTGTTCATCTTCTTTAATTCCGTTTTCAGTTCGACATCTACCACCGTCGGGTATTCCGGACGCGCTGCTGCTGCCGGAGCGGCACTATCATGGGGCAGATTGAACTCACGGATTGCATTCCCCCTCGAATCCAGCAAGCCCAACCCTTGAAGCCTCTGGATGTAATCATCCATCCACTCGAAATGGTGGCATTTCTTCATGATCTGAAAACGAAATCACGTAACCTAAATCCCAAATCTGATAGATTTTTTGAGAAATTATAGATAAAGGATGCGAGGAAAACTCAGATCTAACATGCCCCTCCGGCTTGCTCTCGCATTTGACGAACTCGCGCCCAAAGTTCCCATTCTTCTCCTCCTTCGAAGTCAACCGCTTCAGTGGCGCAGTCCGTGGGCAGTCAGTGCATCGAGTCATCGGCACTGGACCATACACTGGCCATGTGGAACGGGGGCCTGACGAGGAGGTCGACATATCACCGGAGAGGAAGAAGTAGAGGAATTGCTCGAGAGGAAGAAGAACGAGAAGATGGGGAAAGAAACAGAGGAACTACTCGATGCCTTTGTCTGTCAGATGGAGAAGAGGAGAAGGGGGAGCTATATTGACGATTTCCCACATTGTATTTTGCAGTTTGAATATTTGAACCAACTCTTAACACTGACATGTGGTGGTCATGTGCGAAAAATACAATTTCATATGTAAAGTAGGGCAGATTGTAAAAACCCGAGAAGAACAGTGCAGTAGCCAATCAGGATGCAAAACCAGCTTCACGCGGATCGCGCATGCCTGCCCCCACATCTGACGGGTGGTGTTTGGCGCTTGGTAGGATCCGACGGCGGACGTTCGAAACTAGGGTTTGGAGCATTTCTGCAGGGTTATGAGCCAGTCAACGGGGTTATTAGGGTTTGACCAAATTTCAAATGGCCATAACTAAATTAGAAAAAATCGCAAAAATATAAAAAAAATCGTAGTTCGTCCGTTTATGAGACCTAGTTACCATAAAAAAAATATAAACTCCGTATAGGGGCGTGAAAAATCATTTTTTGAAGTGATATGTCGAAATCAAGTTCAAATGTTTTTAAAAAATTCAAAAAAAAATCAAAATTTTGTAATTCTTGCGCACTTAGCCGTCATATGTGACAAGGTTATGAGAAAAAAATATAAACTTGGTGTAGGTCATTTTCATGAAAAAAGGCTTCACACAAATGAGCTATCACCTATGAACATGTTCAGAGTTCGTAGAATAGGGAGAGAGGGTTTAGGGTTTGAAAAAAATCAAAAAAATTCAAAAAAACAGAAAAATCTCCATAACTTCATTTTGGAGTGAATAAGAAGGATCTGAACTTAATTTTTCATTTTCATATCTAAAACATGTTATTTGACGGTTTTGAATTAAAAGCATATTTTTTCAAAAAAATGTAGTAATATGAATATTAATCAATAAATAGTGAGACTTCGTTTTGACCCTATATATATGGAACAAGTGTTAATAAAAAAAATATGCCCCATTTAGACAAGGTCAAAAAAAAACTTGATTTCAAATAGGGTTGTTTACCCTAGCTTTCGAGCTTGTTTCTAACACATTTCTCATTTGGACTGTTCACCTAAGAATATTGGACTTCAAATGCTCGATCAAATACACAGCACAAAGCAATGAACCTCCGATGCTCAACTTCAACTTTGGCTCGAATCCAAATTTTGGCCCAAATTCAAATATTGATTTAAATTCAAATTTTGATGGAAATTTGAATTCTGACTCAAATAAGAAACCAAAGTAGAAGCAACATTACAACTGATAAGTTTTCACAGTAGCTCAAATCTACCAAGTTTTAAGATGCCAACATCTTAATACAAATCAAGTTTTAAGCGATCGACTCGCCCTCAAATTGACAACACAAACATTTCCCAACAACTTAATTCAAATTTTCGACTTGCTCCTTGTGTTTGCAGCTGGCTTCACCGTCTTGCTTCTGGTTTCCCTAGTTGAGATGTTCTTTTCTTTCAGACTCTTGTTCCTTTTGATATTTACTTGGGGTTTTCGCCGTGGAGGTGCTGATGGAGTAGTTCCACTCGCCGAGCACTTGACGACCATTTGACGGTCATCTATTGGTTCAGTAATCTTTAAAGGCACAATTGGACCCCTCCTCTCCCTCTCTTATAGCTTCCAAACCATCAAAGGCCATGGTTTCAAAATCTTCTGCTTCTTCATCTCTTGGCCTTTTCTCCCTAGAGCTGGTAAATAAAATTATAAGCCATAGGAAAAAAGATAGAACAAATGCAAACAAAGGGTAGCTGCATTCTACATATGCAAACACATACGAAGATGCTTCATTTGCTGCTGCATTCTCCACTGCATCTTCAGTCTCCATTGCTGTTGCATTCTCCACCGCATCTTCAGTCTCCATTGTTGCTGCATTCTCCTCAGCATTGGCTGTTGTCCATCTTTCCTGGATCTACTTTGTTCCATTGATCTTTCCCCAAGAGTGTAGGCACATTGTCAGCATAAGCAGCCATAAATTTGGCAACAGAGAAATACTCAGGGCAATATTGATCAACTTCACCATCTGCACCCCCGATAACGGTCATCAGATGTAGCGCATGTATGCATGGCTTCCCATGGATCTGCCATTGCCTACAAGTACATTCTCTAGTACTTAGGTTCACAGGATACCTCCATACCCAATTTTTAGTGTCAGTATAGGTAACCTCTCCCTCCTTTGTACCAGATCGAATACATTTCATCTTCAGTCCTCTTGCCTTCAAGTGCAATGCCTTAATCAGTGATGGGAGCATTTGATGACCAACATATTGTGTTTCTGCAATTCTTTTGCGAAGAGCCATCTTTATCATGATCATCTGCCTCATCTTGTCAAATGATTGCCACAACAAGAGCCCTTTCACTGACTTGAACTTTGAATTGAAGCATTCTGCAAGGTTACTGGTCACATAATCTACTTTACAGATTTCGTTGAATTTGCTTCTTGACCACACCTTGCCATGATGTGCATCCATGTACTCCTTCACAAGAGGACACTCTCAAATGGTGTTCATGCTTCCTTTTGCTGCATGTGTATGATGCTGGCCATAAGTTCTCATCATAAACTTTACCTTTGAACTTCTTTTTGAAATTATGCGCTAGTTGTCGCATACATTCCCTATGCTCCACTCTAGGGAATACAATTTCTACCGCACTCTCTAAACCCTTGCAAGCATATGTGTGTATAGCTAAACCTGGGGGTGTGCCTATAATGTTGCGCAACTGCTGCAGAAACCAGACCCAACTTTCCTCAGACTCTGCCTCCACCACACCAAATGCAACTGGTAATAGCCAGTTGTGTCCATCAACTGCAGAAGCTGCTACTAGCTGTCCTCTCCATCTTCCAGTCAAATGTGTAGCATCTACAGCAAAATAGGGCCTGCAACCCTCTAGAAACCCCTGCCAGCAAGCCTTGAAACAAACAAAAGCCCTTCTGAAGCACTCCTTCTCAAATGACCCCCCTTTTATTTTGAATGGAACTGTATGCTTGTCAATCTCTACAACACTCCCTGGACTTGCCATCTCCACTTCAGCTTTGAAAGTGTAAAGTAGCTGAAAACTGTCATTCCATTGACCATTAATTCTGTCAAGAGCCTTTTCCCTAGCATTGAAAATTCTCATGTACGGAATCTCTATCTTGTACTTCTTAAAAATCTTCCCATGGAGTGTTGTTGGACCAAGTGCAGGTTCTTCTCTCAGCCAATCCAATATAGCATCCGCCACCCACCTAGTTTTTGCTAGCTTGGTTTTGGCCTTCCCCCTCCCCCTCCAGGTGGACATGTGTGCTTCTGTGGGTTTTTCTTTATCTGAAACAAAATAAAAGGGTAAAAAACTGTTAAGAAACCTTACTCAATGATCTGAAACTAATTTACTAACTGAACTTGGATTACCTGAATATATTTGCTCTTTCTCATACGAGATGCATGCAACTTCCACCTACACCTAGGATATGGACAAAAAACTGTGAACCTTGCTGGCTCACTCCTTTTAATCTTATAGGTGTTTTCAGATATAATGCACCATGTTGTCACTACATTCCGACAGTCCACCATTGATTGGAAAATGGTACCTACACTAAGCTCAGGTTTTTCCCTGTTCCACTCAATTGTTGGCATGTCATCACCATCGTATTCATCCTCGATTAAGCTGTCCATGTTCTCCACCTTCTCTTCATCGTCAATGTCATCAAACCTAGCTTGGCTGATGGGATCCTCCGTATATTCATCATCCACTGCCTGCTGACTAGCTACATCGACCAGTTCAGGAAACATCATCTCGTCTTCATCATCATTTGTAGGCACTGCCTCGTCAGGTTCTGCATCTTCTTCTACACCAACTGCAGAAGGTACACGAGAAGCAGCAGCTGAATCGGAACCAGAATTGGCAGCAGGCATGTTGTGGCTCCATGAACCACTTACTTTACTTGGTGTCGACCTACAAGGAGTGCCGGGGTGCTGGCTATTAGCACAGACAGATGATGTCTGAACTCCCTTCCCCTTCGCCCATTCTGCGCGTGGCTGAAGCACATCGATTTGGAGTTTACCGAATCGGCAGCCAGCAATCCCAGCAAAAAGCAACGGCATATGATCGTCGCAAGTTAGTGGGAGAAATCTTTGCTCGTCGCTGCTGAAATAATTCAGTTCAACAGCATCGGCATCACTCCAGGGATATGTGTTTCGCAGCTCAGCTTGCAAATCTTTGAAAGATCTGCTGGTTTCTACCACTTTAGGATAGAAAAATGATGAAATCAAATGCGGTTTAGTACCACGCAGCACACTAGTTTCCATTCTAATCGCCAGCCGGAAAGCCAGCGCGGGATCAATCCTATTTTGTTGAAACAAAGGCTTCAGTTAGCCGGGTAAAATCGAGCACAAATTCGAAGGATTCAAGCAAACAGAAGTCAAATACAACTTACAATACGACTTAGAACGTCAATTCGAGAGGAAACGATGCTTACCCAGGTTTAATCCATGAATTATCTGCCGCGGATTCGACCCAATCCTCTCCATGGTCGACTGCCTTCTAGGCGTCCTCGCTTAACATCGCTATGTAATCCCAGATGGGGAGGTGGGCTATATCTGGCGGAGACGTGGCGTCGCCGACGAACGGAGTAGGGGCATAGGGTGGAGAAAACAACTGTAGTGGACGCGGCACGACACCGGCGGAGGGGGCGGGGCGGCGCGGTGCGGTGTGGCCTGTCTAGATCTGTTTCAGATTCAGACAAGCTGCCCAATACGTGTCTCCTTGCGGTCCCACCAGTCAGCAAGCAACGGTCAGACAAAGACTCGGCCCCACTCGTCAGCAATTAACGGTCAATGGATGGTCAAGACGGCAAACACCCACTATGAGCATTTGTGAGAGTTTCAGCTAAGGAAGAGGGGAAAAGTGAGCAAAAGTTTGGAGCGTGGGGAAAAGTGAGCACAACTAAGGAACCAGGGGCACTAATTTAAATATCCCTATTTTTATACACCACATGATATGTGTTTTGCTTGGAGTCTTGTATAATTTGAGTCTTTGCTTGTTAGTTTGCCACAATTATCCTTGCTGGACACACCTATTTGAGAGAGTTAAACATGGCCTAGGAATTGTGAGAACACTCTATGTGCTTCACTTATATCTTTTGAGTTGAATAGTTTTTGCTCTAGTGCTTCACTTTTATCTTTTAGAGCACGGTGGTGATAATATTAATATGAAATTGTTGAACTCTCATGCTTCACTTATATCCATTTTAGAGTCTATTAAAACAGCATGGTAATGTGTTTAGGCTAAAAAACTAGTCTTGACATGATAGACATCCAATATCAATGTAGTAAAAACTTTCACGCTAAGTGCATTGAATATGATGAGATGTTGGATGCTTGATAATTGTTTTGAGATATGAGGATAGTGATATTAGAGTCATGCTAGTGGAGTTATTATGAAATTGAGAAATACTTGTGTTAAGGTTAGTGATTCCCGTAGCATGCACGTATGGTGGACCGCTATGTGACGAAGTTAGAGCATGAGGTATTTGTAAAGTGCCAACCTTTGTGTGGAGGTCGGGGGCGCACGAAGGTTAACTCCTACCAACCTCCCCCCTAGGAGCATGCGTTGATTGCTTTGTTTTGATGACTCGTAGAATTTTGCAATAAGTATATGAGTTCTTATGACTAATGTTGAGTCCATGGATTATACGCACTCTCACCCTTCCACCATTGCTAGCCTCTCTTGTACCGCGCAACTTTCGCCGGTACCATAAACCCACTATATATCCTTCCTCAAAACAGCCACCATATTATTCCTCAAAACAGCCACCATACCTACCTATCATGGCATTTCCATAGCCATTCCGAGATATATTGCCATGCAACATTCCACCGTTCCGTTCATATGACACGCTTCATATTGTCATATTGACATGCATGATCATGTAGTTGACATCGTATTTGTGGCCAGGCCACCATGCATAATTTTTCTTACATGTCACTCTTGTTTCATTGCACATCCCGGTACACAGCCGGAGGCATTCATATAGAGTCATACTTTGTTCTAGTATCGAGTTGTAATATCGAGTTGTAATTCAACGAAAGTGTGATGATCATCATTATTACCATGTGAGGAAAGGCTAAATCAGTAAAGCCCCTCCGCAAAAAAGGGACAATTGCTACTATCTTTTTTCCACACTTGTGCTTCAAAGTAGCACCATGTTCTTCATGATAGAGAGTCTTATGCTTAGTCACCTTTATATACTAGTGGGAATTTTCATTATAGAACTTGGCTTGTATATTCCAATGATGGGCTTCCTCAAATGCCATAGGTCTTCGTGAGCAAGCAAGTTGGATGCACACCCACTAGTTTCTTTTGTTGAGCTTTCATACATATTTAGCTCTAGTGCATCTGTTGCATGGCAATCCCTACTCACTCACATTGATATCTATTGATGGGCATCTCCATAGCCCATTGATACGCCTAGTTGATGTGAGACTATCTCCCTCCTTTTTGTCTTCTCCACAACCACCACTCTATTCCACATAGTGCTATATCCATGGCTCACGCTCATGTATTGCGTGAAAGTTGAAAGGTTTGAAAGAATAGAGTATGAAAACAAGTGCTTGGCTGAAATCGGGGTTGTGCATGATATGAATATTTTGTGTGATGAAGAGGGAGCATAGCCAGACTATATGATTTTGTAGGGATAACTTTCTTTAGCCATAGTATTTTGAGAAGACATGATTGCTTTGTTAGTATGCTTGAAGTATTATTATTTCTTATGTCAATATAGACTTTTATCTTGAATCTTTTAGATCTGAACATTCATGCCACAATTAAGAGAATTACATTGAAAAACTATGTTGGTTATCATTCCACACCAAAAATTCTGTTTTTATCATTTACCTACTCGAGGACGAGCCGGAATTAAGCTTGGGGATGCTTGATACGTCTCCAACATATCTATAATTTTTTATTGTTCCATGCTATTATTTATGATGTTTCGGATGTTTAATGGGCTTTGTCATACACTTTTATATTATTTTTGGGACTAACCTACTAACCCAAAGGCCCAATCCAGATTGCTGTTTTTTGCCTATTTCAGGGTTTTGCAGAAAAGGAATATCAAACGGAGTCCAAACGGAATGAAACCTTGAACATAGTAGACCATCAGGAAGACCAAGGAACCAGAGGATTAGAGCAGGTGAGGAGGGTCGTCTACCAAAGAAGCGTGCTTGCAAAAAATGTGGAGTTCTGGGGCATATTGCTAGGCTTTGTACCAATGCAGTGGATGCATCATTTAGAGAGGAGGAAAGATGGACAACAGCCAATGCTGAGGAGAATGCAGCAACAATGGAGACTGAAGATGCGGTGGAGAATGCAACAACAATGGAGACTGAAGATGCAGTGGAGAATGCAGCAGCAAATGAAGCATCTTCGTATGTGTTTGCATATGTAGAATGCAGCTACCCTTTGTTTGCATTTGTTCTATCTTTTTTCCTATGGCTTATAATTTTATTTACCAGCTCTAGGGAGAAAAGGCCAAGAGATGAAGAAGCAGAAGATTTTGAAACCATGGCCTTTGATGGTTTTGAAGCTATAAGAGAGGGAGAGGAGGGGGTAATTTTTCCAATTGTGCCTTTAAAGATTACTGAACCAATAGATGACCGTCAAATGGTCGTCAAGTGCTCGGCGAGTGGAACTACTCCATCAGCACCTCCACGGCGAAAACCCCAAGTAAATATCAAAAGGAACAAGAGTCTGAAAGAAAAGAGCATCTCAACTAGGGAAACCAGAAGCAAGACGGTGAAGCCAGCTGCAAATACAAGGAGCAAGTCGAAAATTTGAATTAAGTTGTTGGGAAATGTTTGTGTTGTCAATTTGAGGGCGAGTCGATCGCTTAAAACTTGATTTGTATTAAGATGTTGGCATCTTAAAACTTGGTAGATTTGAGCTACTGTGAAAACTTATCAGTTGTAATGTTGCTTCTACTTTGGTTTCTTATTTGAGTCAGAATTCAAATTTCCATCAAAATTTGAATTTAAATCAATATTTGAATTTGGGCCAAAATTTGGATTCGAGCCAAAGTTGAAGTTGAGCATCGGAGGTTCATTGCTTTGTGCTGTGTATTTGATCGAGCATTTGAAGTCCAATATTCGTAGGTGAACAGTCCAAATGAGAAATGTGTTAGAAACAAGCTCGAAAGCTAGGGTAAACAACCCTATTTGAAATCAAGTTTTTTTTTTGACCTTGTCTAAATGGGGCATATTTTTTTTATTAACACTTGTTCCATATATATAGGGTCAAAACGAAGTCTCACTATTTATTGATTAATATTCATATTACTACATTTTTTTTGAAAAAATATGCTTTTAATTCAAAACCGTCAAATAACACGTTTTAGATATGAAAATGAAAAATTAAGTTCAGATCCTTCTTATTCACTCCAAAATGAAGTTATGGAGATTTTTCTGTTTTTTTGAATTTTTTTGATTTTTTTCAAACCCTAAACCCTCTCTCCCTATTCTACGAACTCTGAACATGTTCATAGGTGATAGCTCATTTGTGTGAAGCCTTTTTTCATGAAAATGACCTACACCAAGTTTATATTTTTTTCTCATAACCTTGTCACATATGACGGCTAAGTGCGCAAGAATTACAAAATTTTGATTTTTTTTTGAATTTTTTAAAAACATTTGAACTTGATTTCGACATATCACTTCAAAAAATGATTTTTCACGCCCCTATACGGAGTTTATATTTTTTTTATGGTAACTAGGTCTCATAAACGGACGAACTACGATTTTTTTTATATTTTTGCGATTTTTTCTAATTTAGTTATGGCCATTTGAAATTTGGTCAAACCCTAATAACCCCGTTGACTGGCTCATAACCCTGCAGAAATGCTCCAAACCCTAGTTTCGAACGTCCGCCGTCGGATCCTACCAAGCGCCAAACACCACCCGTCAGATGTGGGGGCAGGCATGCGCGATCCGCGTGAAGCTGGTTTTGCATCCTGATTGGCTACTGCACTGTTCTTCTCGGGTTTTTACAATCTGCCCTACTTTACATATGAAATTGTATTTTTCGCACATGACCACCACATGTCAGTGTTAAGAGTTGGTTCAAATATTCAAACTGCAAAATACAATGTGGGAAATCGTCAATATAGCTCCCCCTTCTCCTCTTCTCCATCTGACAGACAAAGGCATCGAGTAGTTCCTCTGTTTCTTTCCCCATCTTCTCGTTCTTCTTCCTCTCGAGCAATTCCTCTACTTCTTCCTCTCCGGTGATATGTCGACCTCCTCGTCAGGCCCCCGTTCCACATGGCCAGTGTATGGTCCAGTGCCGATGACTCGATGCACTGACTGCCCACGGACTGCGCCACTGAAGCGGTTGACTTCGAAGGAGGAGAAGAATGGGAACTTTGGGCGCGAGTTCGTCAAATGCGAGAGCAAGCCGGAGGGGCATGTTAGATTTGAGTTTTCCTCGCATCCTTTATCTATAATTTCTCAAAAAATCTATCAGATTTGGGATTTAGGTTACGTGATTTCGTTTTCAGATCATGAAGAAATGCCACCATTTCGAGTGGATGGATGATTACATCCAGAGGCTTCAAGGGTTGGGCTTGCTGGATTCGAGGGGGAATGCAATCCGTGAGTTCAATCTGCCCCATGATAGTGCCGCTCCGGCAGCAGCAGCGCGTCCGGAATACCCGACGGTGGTAGATGTCGAACTGAAAACGGAATTGAAGAAGATGAACAAGAACTTCAAGCAGTTGATTGAGTTGAAGAAGCAATCCAATCTGATAGCTTTAGGAATACTTGCTCTAGGAATTTTTTACTTGATGGCCATCTCTCGTTAGAGATGTTTGTCTACTGTTGTTGCCACTGTTTAGCAATCCAAGTCTGTTTATCTCAAATGCAACTATGTAAGCTATCGATCTCTGAATGTGTGCAGTTTACTGTTATGTTTTTAGTGCAACTATCGATCTGAATGTATGTAGTTTACTGTTATGTTTCGACACTTTCAGTTTCGACAGATGACAACTACCAGAGGATAAATGAGGCCCAGAAACAAGCGATGTTTCTTATTTTGTTTAGGAACGATTGCTTTGTTCTTTTTTGTTTCTGATTGATTTTTTTCATTAATTTGATTGCCCAATCTCTTCTGTTTCATTGAGGAATTTTTTTGGCTTTCCTTTATGGGTCCCTTCATTTTTTTATTTGATTTTCTTCACCGTATGTGCTTTTGTTTTGCTTGCTCACAACTTGGCTTAGTTTGGCGGTGAAGTAATTTTAGAATCAAAGTATTTGCACCGCAGTATTATTATGCCTAGCAAACCAATACTTCAGTATTGGAAAAAGAGGTCCAACCCTCTTTTTTATATATACTTCAAAAATAGTGTAGTTTTCTACTTATTAAAGTATATAAAACTACACTTTTGACTAAAGCCAAACATCTCAAAGTATTTGATACTTCAATATTTCTGGAAACCAAAGTATTCTTGGAATACCTAAAAAATACAGAGCTCTCAAACCAAAGTCGTGCCCTTTACAATATGTTCTTATTTTTAGAAGGCATATATAAACACATCATTTTTAATTAGTTTCGTTAATTTTGCCCACATCAATTAGCCGTGTCTAAACTTGGGACAAACAAAATACAAACATAACAAAGCATTAATATAACACACATAACTTAATTTAAATAGGGTTGCTAAGGCAACACGAGTTCTTATATATAACACGACACCGATAGATAATTAACCTTACATAGATAGGGTAGCTAGCTCGGGCAACACACACACACACCAAACTCACACTACATAGTACGTACGGTAGCTAGGGCAACACCGCCATGTCTTCACCGTCGTCTTCACCTTAACCGCCGCCTTCACCGTCTTCTTTGCCGCCGGCTTCAGTACTGCTCCTCCTCAAGGCCATTATCGCCGAGGTCGTGCGGGGGGCTGTGCATGCGGTTGCGAGCGGAGAAGATGCTCTCGAAGTCGGTGAACATGTTGTAGGTGGTGAATGCGATGAACTCGCACCCACACCAATACACCTTGCCGAGCAGGTAGTAGGCATCGAACCTGTTGGTGAAGTGGACGACGAGCCCTACCACTGGAGCATTGGCGTGGGGACGCTGCTCCACGAGGTTGAACATGGGCGGCGAGCCCGCTGGGAGGTGGTGGAAGCCCGCACGGAGGAACCCCCGTGCAAACTCAGTGCTACCCCTCCAACGTGAGAAAGCCCACACGCGGAGCGATGCCTCGACGACGACGTTGGCGGGGTACCGCCGTTCCGGCACGGTGGGCGGCTCTTGAAACGTCGGCCCGTAGTACTGCATCTTGCTCGCTTCGCCGAGTGTTTGCTTTGGCTTTTGGGGGAAGAAGAGAAGGGGGGGGGGGCAGATGGATCTGTAGAAGAAGAGGCAATGAAGGGCGGTTTAAATAGCCGGGGGGAGACGAAGTGGGTACACGCGGAAATGGCGTAGATCGTGACCCAGTGCGTGCGTGAACCGATGCGATCATCAATGTGTGAACGTGAATCGATGCGAGCATGCTCTGCGTTGGCGGCTGCCTGCCTCCCCCTTCTGCGTGCTCTGCGTTGGCGGCTGCTTGCCTCGCCCTTCTGCGTGCTCTGCGTTGGCGGCTGCTTGCCTCCCACAACTGATTCGAGCGGCGGCCGTGCGGCGTGAAACGATGCCTCGACATACGGATGCGAGCGTGCAACCTTCCCCTTCTGCCACCGGCACGTATGCCTGCGACGCGTGAAACGATGCTGCGGAGCGACCGAATCCACCGGCAACCGTGCGGCACGGATCGATGCGTGCGTGTCGGCGTGCATGCATGCGATAAGGTCTAGGTCACTATATACGTGCGTGGCGGCGTTCGCATGCATAGCAGGCTGCATCCATCGATAGCAGGCTTTTTTAATTTATTACCAACAAACTAACGGGCCCATCCTATGAACACAAACACGGCCCAACCAGTGAAGCCACAGCCACAGTCAATAGAGTCCAACGAATGTCTCAAAAAAAACAGAGTCCAACGTGGCCCCACAAGTCGGTTAACGGCCAAGACGGCAAACGTCTGTTATGAACATTTGTGAGAGTTTCAGCTAAGGGAGTGGGGAAAAGTGAGCAAAAGTTTGGAGCATGGGGAAAACTGAGCACAACTAAGGAATTGGGGGCACAGATGGAATAAGCCCATAAAAATATAGCTCCAAGTATAGTTACCGATGGATGAAGACGAAAGAGGGGATGCCTTCCCGGGGCATCCCCAAGCTTAGGCCTTTGGTTGTCCTTAAATTTTACTTGGGGTGTCATGGGCATCCCCAAGCTTAGGCCCTTGCTACTCTTTGTTCCATAGTCCATCAAAGCAATACTCAAAACTTGAAAACTTCACAACATAAAACTTAGACAAAAATCTCGTGAGCTCCGTTATTTATAAGAAAGCAAACAACTACTCAAAGGTACTGCAATGAATTCATTATTTTTTTATACTGGTGTTAAACCTACTTTATTCCAACTTCTCTATGGTTCATACCTCCCAATACTACTCATAGATGCATTGAAATAAGCAAACAACACACGAAAAACAGAATCTGTCAAAAACAGAACAGTCTGTAGTAATCTGCAGGTTTCGCATACTTATGTAACTCCAAAAACTTCAAACTAAATTGGTAAACATGAGGAATTTGTCTGTTAATCATCTGCAAAAAGAATCAACTAAATAGCACGCTCCAGTAAAATCTGATGACCATTCTAGCGAGCGCTAACCATTCTGTTTTTCACAGCAAGATCACATAAACTTCACACAAGTCTTCCCAAAGGTTCTACTTGGCACAAACACTAATTAAAACACAAAAACACATCTAAACAGAATCTAGATGCAATATTTATTCCCTAACAGCAGAAAAAACAAAAAAAAATATAAAATTTGGTTGCCTCTCAACAAGCGCTATCGTTTTACGCCCCTAGCTAGGCATGATACAAGGATAGATCTAGGTATAGCCATCTTTGGAAGGCAATTCTTTAATTAAGCACTTGTGATTCTTAGGCACTTCTTTATCCCTATTGATAATCAAACTCTTGGGCAAGAAATCAAGAAATTCTAAAGTGTCAAAAGGGTCTCTTGCAAAAGTAAGAAAATTAGGGTGAACACTTATGGATTTAAGATCCGCAATTCCTTTACTAGATGTTTCACCCTTGTCTTTAGGGACATACATGAACTTAGATAATTTAGTGGTAGAGGTATTTGGAGTAGTTTTTATAGCAGAAAGAGCAGAACCCACATTATTAATAATATCCTCAAGCTTATTGATTCTAGTGGAATCCTGATCTAGCTTTTCTTTAACTATGGGCTCTTTTTCCTTAAGATTTTTCAGAACAACTCCTACCTTGGATCCATATTGAGTAATTTCATTATGGATTTTCCTATCCAAGTTCTCTACCAGTTCTACCATAGCAATTTTGTTTTCAATGATTTTTAACCTTTGCATAACATGCTCCAAAGTTAAAACAGTCCCATTAACCATAAGAGGTGGTGAGCCAAATAATTCAGTCATAGCATTATAAGAATCAAAGGTATGGCTACCCAAGAAATTCCCTCCGGTAATGGTATCTAAGATAAATCTATTCCACGGAGTTATGCCAACATAGAAATTGCGAAGAAGCACGGAAGTGGAAAGCTTCCTATTGGATCTATTTTGATCATTGCAAATTCTATACCAAGCATCTTTTAAATTTTCTTCCTCCCTTTGTTTAAAGTTGAGGACCTCACTCTCGGGAGTGTTGATAATAATAGGTGTGCTAGACATGATGACAAGCAAGCAAGCAACAGACAAGCAAACAAGAAGCAAGCGAACGATAAACACACGACAGAAGAAGGGCAAATAAAATGGCAAGGGTGAAGTGGGGGAGAGGAAAACGAGAGGCAAAAATGTAATGCGAAGGATAAGGGTTTGTGATAGGTGCTTGGTATATGACTTTTGCGTAAGCCTCCCCGGCAACGGCGCCAGAAATTCTTCTTGCTACTTCTCAAGATTGCGTTGTATTCCCTCGAAGAGGAAAGGGAGATGTAGCACAGTAGCGTAAGTATTTCCCTAAGTTTTTGAGAACCAAGGTATCAATCCAGTAGGAGACCACACGCGAGTCCCTCGCACCCGCACAAACAAATAAGAACTTCGCAGCCAACACGATAAGGGGTTGTCAATCCCTTTACGGTCACTTACGAAAGTGAGATCTGATAGAGATGATAGTTTATATTTTTGGTATTTTTGTTTATAAGGACAGAAAGTAAAAGCGGAAAAAGTAAAGTACATGTAGATTGATATGTTGAGAATAGACCCGGGGGCCATAGTGTTCTCTAGTGGCTTCTCTCATGATAGCGATATTCTACGGCGGGTAAAGAAATTAGTGTCGAGCAATTGATAGAAAAGTGAATAATTATGAGACTATCTAGGCATGATCATTGTATATAGGCATCACGTCCGAGACAAGTAGACCGACTCCTACCTGCATCTACTACTATTACTCCACACATCGACCGCTATCCAGCATGCATCTAGTGTATTGAGTTCATAAGAACAGAGTAACGCCTTAAGCAAGATGACATGATGTAGAGGGATAAACTCAAGCAATATGATATAAACCCCATCTTTTTATCCTCGATGGCAACAATACAATACGTGCCTTGCTGCCCCTACTGTCACTGGGAAAGGACACCGCAAGATTGAACCCAAAGCCAAGCACTTCTCCCATTGCAAGAACTATAGATCTGGTAGGCCAAACCAAACCAATAATTCGAAGAGACTAGCAAGAATATTATGAGCACACATAAAGAGCTCAGAAAAGAACCAAATATTTCTCATAGATAATCTTGATCATAAACTCACAATTCATCGGATCTCAACAAACAGACCGCAAAAAGAGATTACATCGAATTGATCTCCTCGAAGACCGAGGAGAACTTTGTATTGAGATCCAAAGAGAGAGTAACCCCACGCTATTGAGATCCAGTGACAGTAGGGGCAGCAAGGCACGTATTGTATTGTTGCCATCGAGGATAAAAAGATGCGGTTTATATCATATTGCTTGAGTTTATCCCTCTACATCATGTCATCTTGCTTAAGGCGTTACTCTGTTCTTATGAACTCAATACACTAGATGCATGTTGGATAGCGGTCGATGTGTGGAGTAGTAGTAGTAGATCCAGGCAGGAGTCGGTCAACTTGCTTCGGATGTGATGCCTATATACAATGATCATGCCTAGATAGTCTCATAATTATTCGCTTTTCTATCAATTGCTCGACAGTAATTTGTTTACTCGCCGTAGAATATCGCTATCATGAGAGAAGCCACTAGAGAACAATATGGCCCCCGGGTCTATTCTCAACATATCAATCTACATCTACTTTACTTTTTCCGCTTTTACTTTTTGTCCTTATAAACAAAAATACCAAAAATATAAACTATCATCTCTATCAGATCTCACTTTCGTAAGTGACCGTAAAGGGAGTGACAACCCCTTATCGCGTTGGCTGCGAAGTTCTTATTTGTTTGTGCAGGTGCGAGGGACTCGCGCGTGGTCTCCTACTGGATTGATACCTTGGTTCTCAAAAACTGGGGGAAATACTTACGCTACTGTGCTGCATCTCCCTTTCCTCTTTGAGGGAATACAACGAAAGCTCGAGAAGTATCATCCTCCTCCACCGAGGTATCTCCTCCCTCCCTCCTTCCTCCTCCCTCTCCCTCCCTTCCTCGTGCCTTCTCCCTCCCTGCCTCGTTCGTCCTCCTC
>LR738713.1:850997610-851140040 GCA_902687465.1 Secale cereale
ATACAGAGAACGTATGCAGAGAATATACATACATATCATATATATATACGAACAAAAAAACATGCATATATATGCAAAAAAACAAAGGCACGGGAGGGAGGAGGGTAGAGGGAGGTCGCCGGCCGGACCAAGGTGAGGAGGGGCAGGGGCGTGGGGTCGGCGGCGAGGACGGCGACGGCGACGACGTGCTCGGGGCAGGGGCGCGCGGGCTCGAGGCAACGACGACGGGGGCGGGGCAGGGGCGACGGCGACGATGGGGGCGAGCTGGGGCGACGACGACAGCGGGGCGAGCCTCGGCGACGACGACGGCGGGGGCGGTGGGTGGCGAGGAAGCAGCCTGGCGGCGTCGAGGAGGTTGGCGTCGTTGGGGGAAGTGGCGATGAAACAGTGAAATTTGCAAAGTGCTATCTTATATACCCAGAGCATTGGTCCCGGTTCGTGGCACCAACCAGGACCAATGCCCCCTTTGGTCCCGGTTCGTGCCACCAACGGGGACCAAATGTCTCTTTTCATCATCCCAAAGGGCGGGAAGCAGAGATCTTCGGTCTCGGTTGGTGGCACGAACCGGGACCAAAGGGGGGCATTTGTCCCGGTTGGTGCCACCAACCGGGACCAAAGGTGGGTATTGGTCCCGGTTGGTGCCAAGAACTGGGACCAAAGGGTGGTGCTGCACGGGGCCAAAAGTTCAATCCCACCTCGCTAGCTGAGTGGGGGTCGAAGTGCTTTATAAGCCCCGCTGCGCCAATGATGTCTACTACACAACCTTCTTCTTGTAGACGTTGTTGGGCCTCCAAGTGCAGAGGTTTTCAGGACAGTAGCAAATTTCCCTCAAGTGGATGATCTAAGGTTTATCAATCCGTGGGAGGCGTAGGATGAATATGGTCTCTCTCAAACAACCCTGCAACCAAATAACAAAGAGTCTCTTGTGTCCCCAACACACCCAATACAATGGTAAATTGTATAGGTGCACTGGTTCGGCGAAGAGATGGTGATACAAGTGCAATCTGGATGGTAGATATAGGTTTTTGTAATAAGAAAATATAAAAACAGCAAGGTAGAAAGTGGTAAAAGTGAGCATAAACGGTGTTGCAATGATAGGAAACAAGGCCTAGGGTTCATACTTTCACTAGTGGAAGTTCTCTCAACAATAATAACATAATGAGATCATATAACTATCCCTCAACATGCAACAAACAGTCACTCCAAAGTCACTAATAGCGGAGAACAAACGAAGAGATTATGGTAGGGTACGAAACCACCTCAAAGTTATTCTTTATGATCGATCTATTCAAGAGTCTGTAGTAAACTGGCACGAAGCTATTCTTTCCGTTCAATCTATCATAGAGTTCGTACTAGAATAACACCTTAAGACGCAAATCAACCAAAACCCTAATGTCACCTAGATACTCCATTGTCACCTCAAGTATCCGTGGGTATGATTATACGATATGCATCACACAATCTCAGATTCATATATTCAACGAACACAAAGAACTTCAAAGAGTGCCCCAAAGTTTCTACCGGAGAGTCAAAATGAAAACTTGTGCCAACCCTATGCATAGATTCCCAAGGTCATGGAACCCGCAAGTTGATCACCAAAACATACATCACGTGAATCAATAGAATACCCCATTGTCACCACAGGTATCCCACGCAAGACATACGTCAAGTGTTCTCAAATCCTTAAAGACTCAATCTGATAAGATAACTTCAAGGGGAAAACTCAATCCATTACAAGAGGGTAGAGGGGGAGAAACATCATAAGATCCAACTATAATAGCGAAGCTCGCGATACATCAAGATCGTGCCATCTCAAGAACACAAGAGAAAGAGAGAGATCAAACACATAGCTACTGGTACATACCCTCGACCCCGAGGGTGGACTACTCCTTCCTCGTCATGGAGAGCGCCGGGATGATGAAGATAGCCACTGGAGAGGGATTCCCCCCTTCGACAGGGTGCCGGAATAGGGTCTAGATTGGTTTTCGGTTACAACAGAGGCTTTCGGCGGTGGAACTCCATATCTAGGTTACTTTCCGGAGGTTTCAGTATATATAGGAGGTGTTGGAGTCGGGGCCAAGCAAAGGGGGTCTACGGGCTGTCCACGAGGCAGGGGGGCGCGCCCAGTAGGGGGGCGCCCCCCACCCTCGTGGGTAGCCCGTGGATCTTCTCGTCTTCCTCCGGTACTCCGTGGGCTTCTTCTGGTCCAAAAATCACCTCCGTTGAATTTCAGGTCAATTGGGCTCCGTTTGATATTCTTTTTCTACGATAGCCTAAAACAGGAGAAAAACAGAAACTCGCACTGGGCTCTGGGTTAATAGGTTAGTCCCAAAAATCATATAAAAGTGTATATAAACGCCCATAAAACATCCTAGAAGGATAATATAATAGCATGGAACAATAAAAAATTATAGATACGTTGGAGACGTATCAAGCATCCCCAAGCTTAATTCCTGCTCGTCCTTGAGTAGGTAAATGATAAAAACAGAATTTTTGACGTGGAATGATAACCAACATAGTTTTTCAATGTAATTCTCTTAATTGTGGCATGAATGTTCAGATGTGAAAGATTCAAGATAAAAGTCTATATTGACATAAGAAATAATAATACTTCAAGCATACTAACAAAGCAATCATGTCTTCTCAAAATACTATGGCTAAAGAAAGTTATCCCTACAAAATCATATAGTCTGGCTATGCTCCCTATTCATCACACAAAATATTCATATCATGCACAACCCTGATTTTAGCCAAGCACTTGTTTTCATACTCTATTCTTTCAAACCTTTCAACTTTCACGCAATACATGAGCGTGAGCCATGGATATAGCACTATATGGAATAGAGTGGTGGTTGTGGAGAAGACAAAAAGGAGGGAGATAGTCTCACATCAACTAGGCGTATCAATGGGCTATGGAGATGCCCATCAATAGATATCAATGTGAGTGAGTAGGGATTGCCATGCAACAGATGCACTAGAGCTAAATATGTATGAAAGCTCAACAAAAGAAACTAGTGGGTGTGCATCCAACTTGCTTGCTCACGAAGACCTAGGGCATTTGAGGAAGCCCATCATTGGAATATATAAGCCAAGTTCTATAATGAAAATTCCCACTAGTATATGAAGGTGACTAAACATGAGACTCTCTATCATGAAGAACATGGTGCTACTTTGAAGCACAAGTGTGGAAAAAGATAGTAGCATTGTCCCTTTTCTTTTCTTTTCTTCTTTTCTTTTCTTTTTTTTCTTTTTCTTTTTTTTCTTTTTTTGGGCCTTTCTTTTTTCTTTGGCCTTTCCTTATTACTTTTTCTTTTTTTATTTTGTTTTCTTTGGGACAATGCTCTAATAATGATGATCATCACACTTATATTGATTTACAACTCGATATTACAACTCGATACTAGAACGAAGTATGACTCTATATGAATGCCTCCGGCGGTGTACCGGGATGTGCAATGAATCAAGTGTGACATGTATGAAAAATTATGCATGGTGGCCTAGCCACAAATACGATGTCAACTACATGATCATGCATGGCAATATGACAATGATGAAGTGTGTCATATGAACGGAACGGTGGAAAGTTGCATGGCAATATATCTCGGAATGGCTATGGAAATGCCTTGATATGTAGATATGGTGGCTGTTTTGAGGAAGGTATATGGTGGGTGTATGGTACCGGCGAAAGTTGTGCGGTACAAGAGAGGCTAGCAATGGTGGAAGGGTGAGAGTGTGTATAATCCATGGACTCAACATTAGTCATAAAGAACTCATATACTTATTGCAAAAATTTACGAGTTATCAAAACAAAGTAATCAATGCATGCTCCTAGGGGGGAGGTTGGTAGGAGTTAACCATCGCGCGTCCCCGACCTCCACACAAAGGTTGACACTCAATAAATACCTCATGATCTAACTTCGTCACATAGCGGTTCACCATACGTGCATGCTACGGGAATCACAAACTTTACACAAGTATTTCTCAAATTCATAATTACCCCACTAGCATGACTCTAATATCACCATCCTCATATCTCAAAACAATCATCAAGTATCAAACTTCTCATCATATTCAATGCACTTTATATGAAAGTTTTTACTATACCCAACTTGGATGCCTATCATATTAGGACTAGTTTTATAAACAAAGCACATTACCATGCTGTTCTAAAAGACTCTCAAAAAGATATAAGTGAAGCATGAGAGATCAACAATTTCTACAAAATAGAACCACCACCGTGCTCTAAAAGATATAAGTGAAGCACTAGAGCAAATGACAAACTACTCAAAAAGATATAAGTGAAGATCAATGAGTAGTTGAATAATTATGTAACTATGTGAAGACTCTTTAACATTTAATATTTTTAGATCTTGGGATATTATTCAAACAGCAAGCTAAACAAAATAAAACAAAATGACGCTCCAAGCAAAACACATATCATGTGGCGAATAAAAATATAGCCTCAAGTAAAGTTACCGATGAACGAAGACGAAAGAGGGGATGCCTTTCCGTGGCATCCCCAAGCTTAGGCTCTTGGTTGTCCTTGAATATTACCTTGGGGTGCCTTAGGCATCCCCAAGCTTAGGCTCTTGCCACTCCTTATTCCATAGTCCATTGAATCTTTAACCAAAACTTCACAACACAAAACTCAACAGAAAACTCGTAAGCTTCGTTAGTATAAGAAAATAAAACCACCACTTAGGTACTGTTATGAACTCATTCTAAATTTATATTGGTGTAATATCTACTATATTTCAACTTCTCTATGGTTCATACCCTCCGATAGTACTCATAGATTCATCAAAATAAGCAAACAACACATAGAAAACAGAATCTGTCAAAAACAGAACAGTCTGTAGCAATCTGCAACTTTCGAATACTTATGTAACTCTAAAAATTCTGAAATAAATTGGTAGACCTGAGGAATTTGTCTATTAATCATCTGCAAAAATAATAAACTTAAAATCACTCTCCAGTAAAAAATGGTAGCTAATCTCGAGAGCGCTAAAGTTTCTGTTTTTTACAGTATGATCGCATAAACTTCACACAAGTCTTCCCAAAGGTTCTACTTGGCACAAACACTAATTAAAACACAAAACCACATCTAAACAGAAGCTAGATGCATTATTTATTCCTAAACAGAAGCAAAAACAAATAACAAAAATAAAGTTGGGTTGCCTCCCAACAAGCGCTATCGTGTAACGCCCCTAGCTAGGCATGATGACTTCAATGATGCTCGCATAAAGGATAAGAATTGAAACATAAAGAGAGCATCATGAAGAATATTACTAGTACATTTAAGTCTAAACCACTTCCTATGCATAGGGATTTTGTGAGCAAACAACTTATGGGAACAATAATCAACTAGCATAGGAAAGCAAAACAAACATAGCTTCAAAATTTTAAGCACATAGAGAGGAAACTTGATACTATTGCAATTCCTACAAGCATATGATCCTCTCTCATAATAATTTTTAGAGGCATCATGAATGAATTCAACAATATAACTATCACATAAATCATTCTTTTCATGATCTCCAAGCATATAAATTTTATTACTCTCCACATAAGCAAATTTATTCTCATCAATAGTAGTGGGAGAAAACTCAACAAAATAATTATCATGTGAGGCATAATCCAATTGAAAACTAAAATCATGATGACAAGTTTCAAGGTTATCATTATTCTTAATAGCATACAAGTCATCACAATAATCATCATAGATAGCAATTTTGTTCTCATATAATCAATTGGAACCTCTTTTTCGAAATAGTGGATTCATCACTAAATAAAGTCATGACCTCTCCAAATCCACTTTCATCAATATAATCATCATAAATAGTAGGCATGCTTTCATCATAATAAATTTGCTCATCAAAGCTTGGGGGACTAAACATATCATCTTCATCAAACATAGCATCCCCAAGCTTGTGGCTTTGCATATCATTAGCATCATGGGTATTCAAAGAATTCATACTAACAACATTGCAATCATGCTCATCATTCACATATTTTATGCCAAGCATTCTATGTAATTCTTCTTCTAACACTTGAGCACAATTTTCCTTTCAATCATTTTCACAAAAGATATTTAAAAGATGAAGCATATGAGTTAACCTTAATTCCATTTTTTTGTAGTTTTCTTTTATAAACTAAACTAGTGATAAAACAAGAAACTAAAAGATTCGATTGCAAGATCTAAAGATATACCTTCAAGCACTAACCTCCCCGGCAACGGCGCCAGAAAAGAGCTTGATGTCTACTACACAACCTTCTTCTTGTAGATGTTGTTGGGCCTCCAAGTGCAGAGGTTTGTAGGACAGTACCAAATTTCCCTCAAGTGGATGACCTAAGGTTTATCAATCCGTGGGAGGCGTAGGATGAAGATGGTCTCTCTCAAACAACCCTGCAACCAAATAACAAAGAGTCTCTTGTGTCCCCAACACACCCAATACAATGGTAAATTGTATAGGTGCACTACTTCGGCGAAGAGATGGTGATACAAGGGCAATATGGATGGTAGATATAGGTTTTTGTAATAAGTAAATATAAAAACAGCAAGGTAGCAAGTGGTAAAAGTGAGCATAAACGGTGTTGCAATGATAGGAAACAAGGCATAGGGTTCATACTTTCACAAGTGGAAGTTCTCTCAACAATAATAACATAACTGGATCATATAACTATCCCTCAACATGCAACAAAGAGTCACTCCAAAGTCTAATAGCGGAGAACAAATGAAGAGATTATGCGAGGGTACGAAACCACCTCAAAGTTATTATTTTTGATCGATCTATTCAAGAGTCCGTAGTAAAATAGTACGAAGCTATTCTTTCCGTTCGATCTATCATAGAGTTCGTACTAGAATAACACCTTAAGACACAAATCAACCAAAACCCTAATGTCACCTAGATACTCCATTGTCACCTCAAGTATCCGTGGGTATGATTATACGATATGCATCACACAATCTCAGATTCATGTATTCAACCAACATAAAGAACTTCAAAGAGTGCCCCAAAGTTTCTACCGAAGAGTCAAGACGAAAACGTGTACCAACCCCTATGCATAGATTCCCAAGGTCACGGAACCCGCAACTTGATCACCAAAACATACATCAAGTGAATCAATAGAATACCCCATTGTCACCACATGTATCCCACACAAGACATATGTCAAGTGTTCTCAAATCCTTAAAGAGTCAATCCGATAAGATAACTTCAAAGGGAAAACTCAATCCATTACAAGAGAGTAGAGGGGGAGAAACATCACAAGATCCAACTATAATAGTGAAGCTCGCGATACATCAAGATCGTGCCATCTCAAGAACACGAGAGAGAGTGAGAGATCAAACACATAGCTACTGGTACATACCCTTAGCCCCAAGGGTGGACTACTCCCTCCTCGTCATGGAGAGCGCCAGGATGATGAAGATAGCCACCAGAGATAGATTCCCCCCTTCGGCAGGGTGCCGGAACAGGGTCTAGATTGGTTTTCGGTGGCAACAGAGGCTTTCGGCGGCGGAACTCCCGATCTAGGTTACTTTTCGAAGGTTTCAGTATATATATGAGGTGTTGGAGTCGGGGCCAAGCAAAGGGGTCTACGGGCTGTCCACGAGACAAGGGCGTGCCCAATAGGGGGGCGCGCCCCCCACCCTCGTGGGCAGCCCGTGGATCTTCTCGTCTTCCTCCGGTACTCCGTGGGCTTCTTCTGGTCCAAAAATCACCTCCGTTGAATTTCACGTCAATTGGGCTCCGTTTGATATTCCTTTTCTGTGATACCCTAAAACAGGAGAAAAACAAAAACTGGCATTAGGCTCTGGGTTAATAGGTTAGTCCAAAAAATCATATAAAAGTGTATATAAAAGCCCATAAAACATCCTAGAAGGATAATATAATAGCATGGAAC
Organism: Secale cereale; assembly: GCA_902687465.1. Taxonomy (NCBI): domain Eukaryota; kingdom Viridiplantae; phylum Streptophyta; class Magnoliopsida; order Poales; family Poaceae; genus Secale; species Secale cereale. Next base: position 851,005,516 of record LR738713.1, read on the forward strand.
AATCAAAAATTATAGATACGTTGGAGACGTATCAGCCAGCCACTACGAGCTCCTCTCAATTGCAGACTTACGGGCCTAATCTGAGACTCTTCTACCTGTAGGCCTACTAGGCCTTCTGCCGGCCTGAATTCTGGCCCAACTAGCCGGTTGGGTTTCTAGTCGTATTGAGACCATGGGGGCCCAGTAGGTGGCATTTAAAAAATATCCATTTATTTTGTTTTGTTTTCGCATTATTTATTTTCTTTTGTTTTTTGCCTTAATTTTTTAGTTCTTTTTACTTTTAGGTTACAAAAATTATAAACTTTCTGTTAGTGCCATTAGTTTTCTAATTTGAGTAGTTTGAATTTGAATTCTTTTAAATTTGTGTGAATCACTAGTTTGTGAATAACTTTACTATAAAAATAGATTTTTGAGTGATTCTTTTTCCTACTATTTAATATTACTGTGTTTTATCATTATATTCAATTTGGTAATTTTTAGGTTATTTTAAATGTTTGTTTTAATCAAAAACAGATTTTGTTATTTTAGTTTGCTATTAAAGTTTCTAACAAAAAAATCTTTATGAAAAATATTTTTGCTATTAATGTTTTGAACAAAAAATACTTTGATAATTTTAGTTGCATAAATTATATATAATTTTTGTTTGAAAAATACTAGAGGTTTATAAAATCTTTTTAGTTGATTCCTTTTGCTATTAGAGTTTTATAAAAGCTTTTTGGTTTATTCTTTTTGCTATTGGAGAATATTATAGTTTTGTTTTAGTTGATTCTGTTTAGTTCATTCTTTTTTGATATTAGAGTTTTATAAAAGTTTTCTAGTTCATTCTCTTTGCTATTAGTTCATTCTTTGAGCTAAATGACCCTGAAATTGAAAAGGCACTTCAAATGAAGTTTGAAAATGTTGAAAGTTGGCATGGTATCATCATTTCACCCACATAGCATGTGCTAAAAAGTTGAGAGGGTTACGGCAAAAACTAGATGCACTTCGTGTACAAAATGGACAATCTCTTTCGAAGTATCAGGGTTTCGGACGAAAGCCCATCTGTTACACAGGGATTTCATTTTTTTAAACTTATTTGAACTCCAGACTTTTTGTGTGTTCAAAATGCACCATTTAAAGCCACATCATCAATTTTCAACCCTTTCTGACTTCATTTGGTATTTTTCATGCATTTGCTGATTTTTTTTAGCTAAATCACCCTAAAATTGAAAATCACTGCAAATGAAGTCTGAAAGGTTTGAAAGTTGGCATGGTATCACCATTTCACCCACATAGCATGTGCTAAAAAGTTAAGAGCGCTACGGCAAAAACTGGATGCACTTCGTGTACAAAATGGACAATCTCTTTCGAAGTATCAGGGTTTCGGACGAAAACTCATCTATTACAAAGGGATTTCAATTTTTGTTTTACTTATTTGAACTCCAGACTTTTTGTATGTTCAAAATGCACCATTCAAAGCCACATCATCATTTTTCAACCCTTTCTGACTTCATTTGTTATTTTTCATGCATTTATTGATTTTTGTTGACCTAAATGACCCTGAAATTGAAAAGCACTTCAAATGAAGTCTGAAAAGTTTGAAAGTTGGGATGGTATAATAATTTCACCCACATAGAATGTGCTAAAAAGTTGAGAGCGCTACGGCAAAAACTGGATGCACTTCGTGTACAAAATGGACAATCTCTTTCGAAGTATCAGGGTTCGGACGAAAACTCATTTGTTACAAAGGGATTTCTTTTTTTAACTTATTTGAACTCCAGACTTTTTGTGTGTTCAAAATGCGCCATTCAAAGCCGCATCATCAATTTTCAACCCTTTCTGACTTCATTTGGTATTATTCATGCATTTACTGATTTTTTGAGCTAAATGACCCTGAAATTGAAAAACACTACAAATGAAGTCTGAAAAGGTTGAAAGTTGCATGGTATCATAATTTCACCCACATAGCATGTGCTAAAAATTTGAGAGGGTTACGGTAAAAACAGGATGCACTTCATGTATAAAATGGACAATCTCTTTCGAAGTATCAGGTTTTCGGACGAAAACTTATCTGTTACAAAGGGATTTCATTTGTTTGACCTTACTTGAACTCCATATTTTTTTGTGTGTTCAAAATGCACCATTCAAAGCCACACCATCAATTTTCAACCCATTCTGACTTCATTTGGTATTTTTCATGCATTTACAGATTTTTTTGAGCTAAATGACCCTGAAATTGAAAAGCACTACAAATGAAGTCTAAAAAGGTTGAAAGTTGAGAGTTTTCATGCATTTAAATCTGTTTCGAAGTATCAAGGTTTCAGACGAAAACTCATCTGTTACAAAGGGATTTCATTTCTTCACAATGTAACTGGAGTGATATTATAGATCATGAATAGAGAAGTGACCAAATTAATAGAAGTTCATCATCAAAACTAAAGTTCATACATAGTTCTCATTGAACAACATATAGCTTTCTAGATCATCTAATTAAATCATACATTGAAACTATGTAAAACATTTCAATGCAACAACAATGCGATCATAATCGCAACTAAGGTAACAATTGATCCAACGACATAATGATACCAAGCCTCAGTATAGATGGCATATTTTCTAATCTTCAACCGCATTGCATCCATCTTGATCTTGTGATCATCGACGACTTCCACAACATGCAACTCCAATTCCATCTTCTCCTTAGTTTTTTTCAATTTTTTCTTCAAGTAAATGTTTCCCTTTTCAACTAAATCCACAAGAGGGTCGGTTGGAATTTCCAGTTCACATACCTCCTAGATAAAAACATCTATGCCACGTTGGTCGGCATAATTGTCATAAACACTAAAACAAATAGTTATAAAAGATAATATACCACATCCGAATCATAGACAGGACAAGGGCCGACGTGGGCGGATACCAAAACCATTGCACTATATAATAACAAACAATAATAAAAGTAAGAAAAATATACAAATATATTTATAAATCATACAAGAAAGAATTGTTTCCATTAGAAAGAAGATAAGAACATGAGGCTCACCACAATGGTGTCGGTGACGAGATCGGCACGGGCAATCGACGGCGGTGAGGACAGTGACAGGACAAGATGGACCGGTAAACCTAGAAAAATCTTGAATAAAATGGAGCTTGGACAAGGAGCTTCAAGGGGAGAAAGCTTAAGTGTGGCTCGGGTATTTCATTGAACACCTGATGTGCATAGGATGTGAGCTAGAGCACCACAAACCTCTCCTCTCCAAGCCAAAAAAACAGAGCAGTGGCTCTGGTCGGCAGGGGCGTGGGGGTATATATAGGCTTTTGTTTAGTCCCGGTTTGTGGCTCACACCGGTATTAAAGGACAACCTTTAGTCCCGGTTCCAGCCACAAACCGGGACCAAAGTTGCTGGGCCAGGAGCGGACAAGAGCAAGGCCCAATGGTCCCCGTTCGTGTCTGGAACCGGGACCAAAGGGGTCAGACGAACCGGGACCAATGGCCCCCGAGGCCCGGCCGGCGCCCTGGCCTTACAAACCGGGACGGATTCACCTTTTGGTACCGGTTCGTGAGTGAACCGAGATTAATGCCCTTGCCCAGGCCTCAACCAAAGCCATGTTTTCTACTAGTGAGTGTTTACATGCTCATGTTTGACTCCTCATGTGGTGTAGGGTAGATCACATTGACGAGCCGCTCGACGACACCCAGAAGATCACCGACAACACCCGCATCCTCGACAGCCCTCTAGTGAGTAATGATGATGTATTTGCAATTGTGATATGTGGAGTAGTGTTGTGTAGTACTAGCATGTGTATGTGCTTGCCAAGTGCTATCTTGGAATTTATTAATTATTTGCAGGGAACACCTCCGAGTGGCCTATGTTTTGCGGAATGTGGATTAATTTCTGTTCCGAAAAATTTCAGGCGTTTGATATGTCCTATTTTAGCAAAGGTCATGCTGAATTTTTCGTGGATTTTGGCATGACATGTGCTAGAAAGTAGGAAATATTGAGTGCACGTGATTTGCCGGAAGGGAATTAATCAACATTCCGGCATAACATATGCCATTGTTTTGTCATTGTTCCATATATGTAACGGGTTGACTTTCAGTTAGTCCATGCTACTTGGGTGACTTTCAGTCTGTTCTTGAAGGAACGCTGCCGATTGTTGTCGTGGAGGTCGTTTCCTCTCCTTCTCGTGGTATAGCTTGGTAATGCACGAGGGAAAGAGGGGAAGCAACCATCACCGACGGTCGAAATATGTAGCGACCACGATCCGAATGGACCGAAGTCTTTGTGCTCTGTGTCATCCCTGGATCGGTAATGCTGACACACACAGTACTGGAAGGATTTATAACAGAGTGGCAATCACACACTTATTACATCGAAAGTCTCAAAAGATAACTTATTACAAAATAAATGGCATAAGGCCATCTAACACGATAACAACGGAAGGCTTGGAAGATAAAGTGAGTCCATCAACTCCAACGGCATAACTGAGTGCATGACAAACGACCTAGGGCACCTTACTCGTCTTCTGAAAAGTCTGTAACATGATATGTTGCAGCCCGAAACGGGTCAGCACATGGAATATGCTGGCAAGATAACATAGTAGAGCAAGTAACAGATAAATGCTATAACTACATGCATATATGGCTGGTGGAGGCTCTAAGGTTATAATGTTTTTTGCATAAAGCCAAATTTTCCCTACAACAAAGGAATAAATTTTATTTTAACTATCATGGTAGTTGAAACATCATTGAGAAGGGTCCTCCAACTCAATCCAAATTAAAGTAATCATTAACAACCCAACAAATTAGTTTTAGAGTGATGAGATCAATTCAATAATTCAAGTACCAGATACTCAAGATGTCCATAACCGGGGACACGGCTAATCATGATTAGTTTGTACACTCTGCAGAGGTTTGCGCACTTTTCCCCACAAGACTCGATCTCCTCCGTTGGATTTCTCGCACTGCATGGTGTTTGAGAAACGGATGACCGAGACACAGTCTTTCAGAAGCATTTACTCTTTACCCTGGGTGGACCCGTACACCAACTTTCCCCTACATCTGCTAGTCCACCACTGAAAGAGCTCACACAAAATACTCAACTATGCCAGGGCCCATAATGGCATTGTGGCTGCACACGGAAGTTTCTAGCATGAATAGTCTTATGATCCCTTTGAGCCTGGGTGACATTCTATAGGATAATCACACGGGTCCTCCGGGATTTCCTAGGACAACACTGGATTCTCCAGGTGCCCTGCAACCAATCCACCCAAATGTGTATTAAAGTTGCCACCTTAAGTTGAACCATTAATTAACAATCTCACATCTGTCATGGATACTCTCAAACCCAATCCACGTATACGAGCATTGCATGGCAACCTAAGCGTAACGTAGAAGTAACTCCCAGGGGTTTGATAATAAAACAGGTAATAGGTTCTACCTCATCATCTACTTCCCAGACCCACATGTTAAGAGATCCTACTCATGCAATGTGCGAGGGTTGAAACTAATGCATAAAAACTAGGTAATATAGGGGTATGATCTATGTGTTACTTGCCTTGCTGACGATTCGCAAAACCTAGGGACTCGTAGTAGCACGCTTCGCACTCCGGGAATTCTATCGCAAACAAATAATAGCATACATAAGCAATCAAGCAAAGATGCACATGTAAAACTCAAATAAGAAGATCTAACCAGAAAGTTCAACGGAAGAACTTCGGTTTGCAGAAAGAATCAAATCAAACAGAGCAACGAAACTCAAACCACGAAAGAAACAAGGTCTGTCTACTAAATTGTACTAAAGTTAAAATTTTAAAGTACCAAAATCTTGTTCAAGTTGGTTAAACAGAAAGCGGGCTTCGCGACAAAGATCTAGGTGCTTGTTTTACCTGATTCCGACTAACGAGCGAAAAGATAAACTAAAATGAAGATCAGGGCAAAAATCGCGATCGGAAATAATCGCGGAAAAACCCTGAAAAAGAAAAAGAGACGAACAGGCTAACGAACGAACGTTCGCTGTGTGTAACTAAAAGACGAAAAGCATTCGTTAAAACGAACGAACAGACGAACATCCGCTAAGTAGCTAAACCGAGAAAAACCGAACTGATCTAACAAAAAAAATCGACCGAGGTTATTTTTTAGAAAATCGAGGTTTTACCTAAAACCAAAAAAACCGGCGGCGGCTCCAGCAAGGCGGCTGCGGGCGGCGGCGGCAGCAGCGGCGGCGGTGCGGGCTGCGGCGGCGGTGGTGAGGTGGAGGCGACCGGGGGGTGGCGGCGGTATTTAAAGGGGCCGGGGGGGCTTGCTTGGGAAGGGGGTAAGGCGGCGGCGGTGGCCGAGTCGCCAACGACGGCGGCTCATGCGGGCGGCGGACTCCGCCTGGAGTCGGGAAGGCGGCGGCGCGGCGCTGGGCCGGCTGGGCTTCGGCCCAGTCGGTCCGAACTTTTTTAAAAAATACTGATTTCGCCTGAAAAATCCTAGAAAAATAAATGAAAATATAAAAATGTCAAAACAAAACAAATAAATGAAAATATAAAAATTTCACCGTATAAATAAAATATTTAGAACATGATGAACATTTTCTTGGCCCTAAAATGCAACTTTTAAAATATGCACATTTTTCTAATGCAAATAAAATAGCAGAAAAAACAAATAAATCCATTTATTTAATTTTAATATTCCATTTAGTTTGGAGAAGTCATATTATCTCCTCTCATATATTTTTAACATGAAATATTTTCGGAGAGAAAAATATTTAAACCAAATGATCCTCGTCCCAATATTTGAGAAAATTCAAATATGAAACCGGTGAAATCCCCAACTCTCTCCGTGGGTCCTTGAGTTGCTTAGAATTTCGAGGATCGCGAAACAAAATGCAAATAAAATATGATATGCATATGATCACCTATGTATAACATTCCAAATTGAAAATTTGAGATGTTACTAACCTACCCCCCCCCCCTTAAGATGAATCTCGCCCTCGAGATTCGGGTTGGCTAGAGAATAGGTGTGGGTGGTCTTTGCGTAGATCATCCTCTCGTACCTAGGTGCTTCATCCTCGGTATGGTGGCTCCACTGTACTTTGCAAAACTTGATAACCTTGCTTCGTGTGACTCGACTGGCAAACTTGAGAATCTTAACTGGTTTCTCCTCGTAGGTTAGATCACTATCCAACTAAATTGCTTCCAGGGGCACTGTATCTCTCAGAGGAATATCGGCCATCTCAGTGTGGCACTTCTTCAGCTGGGAAACGTGAAACACATCATGAACTCTTGACATCCCTTCGGGTAACTCTAACTTGTAGGCAACCTCTCCCATGCGTTCCAAAACACGGTATGGTCCCACAAATCTCGGGGCTAACTTTCCCTTAACTCTGAAATGCTTAACACCTCGCAGAGTGACACTCTCAGATATGCTCTGTCTCCGATTTCATAGACTACCTCCTTGCGTTTTGAGTCTGCATAACTCTTCTGTCTGGACTAAGCTACCTCCAGTCTATCCCGAATCAGCTTAACCTTCTCTTCTGACTCTTTAATCAAATCCGGTCAAAATAACTGACGGTCTCCAACTTCATCTCACATCAATGGTGTTCAGCATCTTCTTCCATACAATGCTTCGAACGGTGCCATTTTCAAACTGGCCTGGTAGCTATTGTTGTATGAGAACTCCGTGTAGGGCAAGTTGTCATCCCAACTAGATCCATAATCTAGCGCACAAGCTCTCAACATGTCCTCCAGAATCTGATTGACTCTCTCGGTTTGTCCATCAGTCAGAGGGTGAAACGTTGTACTGAACTCTAGCCTGGTACCCAAAGTCTGATGCAAATGATGCCAAAACAGTGAAGTAAACTGTGTTCCTCTATTTGATACGATGGTCCTCGGAACTCCGTGCAGACATACGATCCTGGTCATGTATATCTTGGCCAACTTGCACTGGTATAGGTGGTTTCACGGGGATAAAGTGGGCTACTTTGGTCAAGCGATCCACTACTACACAGATTGAGTCATATCCCGATCGGGTCCTGGGTAATCCGGTGATAAAGTCCATGCCAAGCTTGTCCCACTTCCATTCGGGTATCGGCATAGGCTGCAGTAATTCTACTGGCTTCTGATGTTCTGCCTTCACTCTCTGACATACATCACATAGGGCTACATACTCGGCAATGTCCTTCTTCATTCTGTCCACCAGAAACGTTCCTTCGAATCCAAATACACCTTGGTGTTTCCGGGGTGTATCGAGTATGGCGAGTCATGTGCTTCCTGTAGTATCAACTTCCTGATCTCGGCGTTGTTGGGCACATAGACACGGTCCTCAAACCATAAGGTGTCGTGTTCATCCTCACGAAAACCCTTGGCTTTTCCTTCACTCATCTTCTCCTTTATTTCGGCAATTTCGTTGTCATCCTTCTAAGCTTCTCGTATCTTTCCCAATAATGTTGACTGAACGTCTAATGCTGCAACGAATCCTCTAGGAACTATCTCCAAACGAAGTTCAATGAGATCTTCTGCTAACTCCTTTGGCAATCCTCCATTTACTAGGGTATTAAAATAACTCTTCCGGCTCAAAGCGTCTGCTACGACATTGGCCTTGCCTGGACGATAGTGCAGCTTCATATCATAATCATTTATGAGCTCTGCTACCTCTTGAGCTTGCGTTGTATTCCCTCGAAGAGGAAAGGGAGATGCAGCACAGTAGCGTAAGTATTTCCCTCAATTTTTGAGAACCAAGGAATCAATCCAGTAGGAGACCACTCGCGAGTCCCTCGCACCTGCACAAACAAATACGAACTTCGCAGCCAACGCGATAAGGGGTTGTCAATCCCTTTACGGTCACTTACGAAAGTGAGATCTGATAGAGATGATAGTTTATATTTTTGCTATTTTTAGTTTATTAAAACAGAAAATAAAAGCGGTAAAAGGAAAGTAGATTTAGATTGATATGTTGAGAATAGACCCGGGGGCCATAGTTTTCTCTAGTGGCTTCTCTCATGATAGCGATATTCTATGGCGGGTAAACAAATTACTGTCGAGCAATTGATAGAAAAGCGAATAATTATGAGACTATCTAGGCATGATCATTGTATATAGGCATCACGTCCGAGACAGGTAGACCGACTCCTGCCTACATCTACTACTATTACTCCACACATCGACCGCTATCGAGCATGCATCTAGTGTATTGAGTTCATAAGAACAGAGTAACACCTTAAGCAAGATGACATGATGTAGAGGGATAAACTCAAGAAATATGATATAAACCCCATCTTTTTATCCTCGATGGCAACAATACAATACGTGCCTTGCTGCCCCTAATGTCACTTCTGCCATTGCAAGAACCATAGATCTAGTAGGCCAAACCAAACCAATAATTCAAAGAGACTTGCAAGGATATTATGAGCACACATACAAAGTTCAGAGAAGAACCAAATATCTTTCATAGATAACCTTGATCATAAACTCACAATTCATCGGATCTCGACAAACACACCATAAAAAGAGATTACATCGAATAGATCTCCTCGAAGACCGAGGAGAACTTTATATTGAGATCCGGAGAGAGAGAAGAAGCCATCTAGATACTAGCTATGGACCCGAAGGTCTATGGTAAACTACTCACAACTCATGGTGAGGGCCATGATGATGATGATGAAGGCCTCCGTGACGGATCCCCCTCCGGTGGAGCTCCGAAACAGGCTCCAAGATGGGATCTCCACGGAAACAAAAGGTACGGCGATGGAATTAGGGTGTTCTCTCTGTCCTCGGAGTTTCTGGGGTACGTGGACTTATATAGGAAGAAGGAGAGCACCAGGGGCCACTCGAGGAGGCCTCAAGGAAGGGGGGGCGCCCCCCACCCTCGAGGGCCACCTCTATGCCCCCTGACTTGGTCCTCAAGCTCCGCGTGCGTGATTTTCTCCAAAAATATCTCTCGCGAAGGTTTCATTCCGTTTGGACTCCGTTTGATATTCTTTTTCTGCAAAACCATGAAATAGGCAAGAAACAGCAATCTGGACTGGGCCTTTGGGTTAGTAGGTTAGTCCCAAAAATAATATAAAAGTGAATGATAAAGCCCATTAAACATCCAAGACTTCATAAATAATAGCATGGAACAATAAAAAATTATAGATACGTTGGAGACGTATCAAGCATCCCCAAGCTTAATTCCTGCTCGTCCTCGAGTAGGTAAATGATAAAGAAAGAATTTTTTATGTGGAATGCTAACCAATATAGTTTTTCAATGTAATTCTCTTAATTGTGGCATGAATGTTCAGATCTGAAAGATTCAAGATAAAATTCTATATTGACATAAGAAATAACAATACTTCAAGCAATACTAACAAAGCAATCATGTCTTCTCAAAATACTTTGGCTAAAGAAAGTAATCCCTACAAAATCATATAGTCTGGCTATGCTCCCTCTTCATCACACAAAATATTCATATCATGCACAACCCCGATTTCAGCCAAGCATTTGTTTTCATACTCTATCTTTTCAAACCTTTCAACTTTCACGCAATACATGAGCGTGAGCCATGGATATAGCACTATGGGTGGAATAGAGGTGGTTGTGGAGAAGACAAAAAGGAGGGAGATAGTCTCACATCGACTAGGCGTATCAACGGGCTATGGAGATGCCCATCAATAGATATCAATGTGAGTGAGTAGGGATTGCCATGCAACGGATGCACTAGAGCTAAATATGAATGAAAGCTCAATAAAAGAAACTAGTGGGTGTGCATCCAACTTGCATGCTCACGAAGACCTAGGGCATTTGAGGAAGCCCATCGTTGGAATATACAAGGCAAGTTCTATAATGAAAATTCCCACTAGTATATGAAAGTGACTAACATGAGACTCTCTACAATGAAGAACATGGTGCTACTTTGAAGCACAAGTGTGGAAAAAAGATAGTAGCAATTGTCCCTTCTCTCTTTTCTCTCATTTTTCTGGGAGGGGCTTTCTCTTTTTTTATTAGGCCCTCTCATTTTTTGGGCCATCTCTTTTTTTTATTGGCCTTTCCTCACATGGGACAATGCTCTAATAATGATGATCATCACACTTTTTATTACAACTCGATACTACAACAAGTATGACTCTACATGAATGCCTCCGGCGGTGTACCGGAATATGCAATGAATCAAGAGTGACATATATGAAAAATTATGCATGGTGGCTTTGCCACAACTACGACATCAACTACATGATCATGCATGGCAATATGACAATATGATGCGTGTCATATAAACGGAACGGTGGAAAGTTGCATGGCAATATATCTCGGAATGGCTATGGAAATGCCATGATAGGTAGGTATGGTGGCTGTTTTGAGGAACAACATGGTGGTTGTTTTGAGGAAGAATATATATTGGGTTTATGGCACCGGCGAAAGTTGCGCGGTACAAGAGAGGCTAGAAATGGTGGAAGGGTGAGAGTGCGTATAATCCATGGACTCAACATTAGTCATAAGAACTCATATACTTATTGAAAAAATCTACGAGTCATCAAAACAAAGCAATCAATGCATGCTCCTAGGGGGGAGGTTGGTAGGAGTTAACCATCGCGCGCCCCCGACCTCCACACAAAGGTTGGCACTCTACAAATACCTCATGCTCTAACTTCGTCACATAGCGGTTCACCAAACGTCCATGATACGGGAATCACTAACCTTAACACAAGTATTTCTCAATTTCATAATAACTCCACTAGCATGACTCTAATATCACTATCCTCATATCTCAAAAAAATTGTCAAGCATCCAACATCTCATTCTATTGAATGCACTTAGTGTGAATTGTTTTTACTACATTGACATTGGACGTCTATCATGTGAAGACTAGTTTCTTTAGCCTAAACACATTACCATGTTGTTTTAATAGACTCTCAAATAGATATAAGTGGAGCATGAGAGTTCAACAATTTCTACAAAATATTACCACCACCGTGCTCTAAAAGATATAAGTGAAGCACCAGAGCAAAAACCATTCAACTCAAAAGATATAAGTGAAGCACATAGAGTGTTCTAACAATTTCTAGGCCATATTTAAATCTCTCAAATAGGTGTGTCCAGCAAGGATGATTGTGGAAAAATAACAAGCAAAGACTCAAATTATACAAGACGCTTCAAGCAAAACACATAACATGTTGCAAATAAAAATATAGCTCCAAGTATAGTTACCGATGGATGAAGACGAAAGAGGGGATGCCTTCCCGGGGCATCCCCAAGCTTAGGCTTTTGATTATCTTGAATTTACTTGGGGTGCCATGGGCATCCCCAAGCTTAGGCCTTTTCTAATCCTTATTCCATAGTCCATCAAAGCAATACTCAAAACTTGAAAACTTCACAACACAAAACTTAGACAAAAATTCTCGTGAGCTCCGTTAGTATAAGAAAGCAAACCACTACTCAAAGGTACAGCAATGAATTCATTCTTTGTTTATATTTGTGTTAAATCTACTGTACTCTAACTTCTCTATGGTTCATATCCTTCAATACTACTCATAGATGCATCGGAATAAGCAAACAACACACGAAAAACAGAATCTGTCAAAAACAGAACAGTCTGTAGTAATCTGCAGGTTTCGCCTACTTCTGGAACTCCAAAAAATTCAAACTAAATTGGTAAATTTTCGGAATTTGTCTACCAATCATCTTCAAAAATAATCAACTAAATAGCACGCTCCAGTAAAATCTGAAGACTACTTTAGCAAGCGCTAACGATTTTGTTTTTCACAGCAAGATCACATAAACTTCACACAAGTCTTCCCAAAGGTTCTACTTGGCACAAACACTAAACAAAACATGAAACCACATCTAATCAGAGGCTCGATGCAATATTTATTCCCTAACAGCAGCAAAAACAAAAAATATAAAATTGGGTTGCCTCCCAACAAGCGCTATCGTTTTACACCCCTAGCTAGGCACGATTAATTCAATGATGCTCACATGAAAGATAGGAATTGAAGCACACAAAGAGCATCATAAAGCATGTGAAAATCACATCTAAGTCTAACATACTTCCTATGCATAGGCATTTTATAGGAAAACAAATTACCAAGACAAGCAAGATCTAGCATATGCAAGGAAGAAGAAAGAGCCAATAGCAATCTCAACATAACAAGAGGTAATTTAGTAACATGAAAATTCCTACAACCATATTTTCTTCTGTCATAATAATTGCGCGTAGGATCATAAGCAAACTCAACAATATAGCTATCACATAACATATTCTCAACACGATCCGCATGCATGCAACGTTGAAATTCTTCCAAAATAGTGGGATTAACCTCTTCATGCCCACTTTTATCAAAAATTTCATAAGATTGAATATTCTCCAAATATGTGGGATCTAAAGTTGACATTCTTCCAAACTCACTTTCAATATTATAGCAAACATTATTATCAATCTCATATTCATTATGGGGGTTAAATAAAGTATCAAGATCGTAAGAAGAATCACCCCAATCATGATCATTGCAACAAGTAGTGGGCATAGTAGTACTAGCATCCTCAAGCTTAGGGTTTTGCGTATCATTAGCACAATTAACATTAATAGAATTTATAATATCATCATTGCAATCATGCGTTTTACTCAAGGAGCTATCGTGAATCAATTTATGTTTTTCTTTCAATACTTTGTCACAATTTTCAGATTCACACTTCAAGCAAAACCCCATAAAGATAATCTAGTGCAGTCAACTCGCTAGCAATAGGTTCAACATAATTGGATCTCTTAAAGAGATTAGCAAGTGGATGAGGATCCATACTTTAGCAAGCGAAGATGCAAGCTAATTGAGGGCACATAGCACACAAGCAAACGAGAGGCAAGCGAACGGTAAACACACGGCAAAAGAAGGACAAATAAAACGGCAAAGGTGAAGTGGGGGAAAGGAAAACGAGAGGCAAAAATGTAATGCGAAGGATAAGGGTTTGTGATAGGTACTTGGTATATGACTTTTGCGTAAGCCTCCCCGGCAACGGCGCCAGAAATTCTTCTTGCTACCTCATGAGCTTGCGTTGTATTCCCTCAAAGAGGAAAGGGAGATGCAGCACAGTAGCGTAAGTATTTCCCTCAGTTTTTGAGAACCAAGGTATCAATCCAGTAGGAGACCACGCGCGAGTCCCTCGCACCTGCACAAACAAATAAGAACTTCGCAGCCAACGCGATAAGGGGTTGTCAATCCCTTTACGGTCACTTATGAAAGTGAGATCTGATAGAGATGATAGTTTATATTTTTGGTATTTTTAGTTTAATAAAATAGCAAATAAAAGCAGTAAAAGTAAAGTAGATGTAGATTGATATGTTGAGAATAGACCCGGGGGCCATAGTTTTCTCTAGTGGCTTCTCTGATGATAGCGATATTCTACGGCGGGTAAACAAATTACTGTCGAGCAATTGATAGAAAAGCGAATAATTATGAGACTATCTAGGCATGATCATTGTATATAGGCATCACGTCCGAGACAAGTAGACCGACTCCTGCCTACATCTACTACTATTACTCCACACATCGACCGCTATCCAGCATGCATCTAGTGTATTGAGTTCATAACAACAGAGTAACGCCTTAAGCAAGATGGCATGATGTAGAGGGATAAGCTCAAGCAATATGATATAAACCCCATCTTTTTATCCTCGATGGCAACAATACAATACGTGACTTGATGCCCCTACTATCACTGGGAAAGGACATCGCAATATTGAATCCAAAGCCAAGCACTTCTCCCATTGCAAGAACTATAGATCTAGTAGGCCAAACCAAACCAATAATTCGAAGAGACTTGCAAGGAAATTATGAGCACGCATAAGAAGTTCGTAGAAGAACAAAATATCTTTCATAGATAACCTTGATCATAAACTCACAATTCATCGGATCTCGACAAACACACCGCAAAAAGAGATTACATCGAATAGATCTCCTCGAAGACCGAGGAGAACTTTGTATTGAGATCCGGAGAGAGAGAGAAGAAGCCATCTAGATACTAGCTATGGACCCGAAGGTCTGTGGTAAACTACTCACAACTCATGGTGAGGGCGATGATGATGATGATGAAGGCCTCCGTGATGGATCCCCCTCCGGTGGAGCTCCGGAACAGGCTCCAAGATGGGATCTCCACGAAAACAGAAGGTACGACGGTGGAATTAGGGTTTTCTCTCTGTCCTCGGAGTTTCTGGGGTACGTGGACTTATGTAGGAAGAAGGAGGGCACCGGGGGCCACTCGAGGAGGCCTCGAGGAAGGGGGCGCGCCCCCCACCCTCGAGGGCCACCTCTCTGCCCCCTGACTTGGTCCTCAAGCTCCGTGTGCGTGATTTTCTCCAAAAATATCTCTCGCGAAGGTTTCATTCCATTTGGACTCCGTTTGATATTCTTTTTCTGCAAAACCCTGAAATAGGCACAAAACAGCAATCTGGACTGGGCCTTTGGGTTAGTAGGATGGTCCCAAAAATGATATAAAAGTGAATGATAAAGCCCATTAAACATCCAAGACTTCATAAATAATAGCATGGAACAATCAAAAATTATAGATACGTTGGAGACGTATCAAGCTCATCGAGGCACTAGAGAAAACCCTAATTCCACCGCCGCAACCTTCTGTTCCCGTGAGATCCCATCTTGGGGCCTGTTCCCGAGCTCCGCGGAGGGGGATCCACCACGGAGCGCTTCTACATCAACACCATAGCCTCACCAATGAGTTGTGAGTAGTTTACCTCACACCTTCGGGGTCCATAGTTATTAGCTAGATGGCTTCTTCTCTCTTTTTGGATCTCAATACAAAGTTCTCCTCGATCTTTGAGGAGATCTATTCGATGTAATCTTTTTGCGGTGTGTTTGTCGAGATCTAATGAATTGTGGGTTTATGATCAAGATTATCTATGAACAATATTTGATTCTTTTCTGAAATCTTTTATGTATGATTATAATATCCTTGCAAGTCTCTTCGAATTATTGGTTTGGTTTAGCCTACTAGATATATAGTTCTTGCAATGGGAGAAGTTCTTGGCTTTGGGTTCGATCTTGCGGTGTCCTTCCCCGGTGCCCTCCTTCTTCCTATATAAGTCCACGTACCCCAGAAACTCCGAGAACAAAGAGAAAACCCTAATTCCACCGCCGTACCTTCTGTTCCCATGGAGATCCCATCTTGGAGCCTGTTCTGGAGCTCCACCGGAGGGGGATCCATCACGGAGGCCTTCATCATCATCATCATCGCCCTCACCATGAGTTGTGAGTAGTTTACCACAGACCTTCGGGTCCATAGCTAGTCTTTAGATGGCTTCTTCTCTCTCTCTAGATCTCAATACAAAGTTCTCCTCGGTCTTCGAGGATATCTGTTCGATGTAATCTCCTTTTGCGGTGTGTTTGTCGAGATCCGATGAATTGTGAGTTTATGATCAAGGTTATCTATGAAAGATATTTGGTTCTTCTCTGAACTTTTTATGTGTGCTCATAATATCCTTGCAAGTCTCTTCGAATTATTGGTTTGGTTTGGCCTACTAGATCTATAGTTCTTGCAATGGCAGAAGTGCTTGGCTTTGGGTTCAATCTTGCGGTGTCCTTTCCCAGTGACAGTAGGGGCAGCAAGGCACGTATTGTATTGTTGCCATCGAGGATAAAAAGATGGGGTTTATATCATATTGCTTGATTTTATCCCTCTACATCATGTCATCGTTCTTAAACATTACTCTGTTCTTATGAACTTAATACTCTAGATGCATGCTGGATAGCGGTCAATGTGTGGAGTAATAGTAGTAGATGCAGAATCGTTTTGGTCTGCTTGTCACAGACGTGATGCCTATATATAATGATCATGCCTAGATATTCTCATAACTATGCGCTTTTCTATCAATTGCTCGACATTAATTTGTCCACCCACCTTAGAAGTCTGCTTTCATGAGAGAAGCCACTAGTGAAACCTATGGCCCCTGGGTCTATTTTCATCATATTAATCTTCCGTCTACTTTACTTTGCTTTCTTTGCTTTTTGTTCTTATACCAAAAAAAACAAAAATATTATACTATCCTATCTATCAGATCTCACTTTCGTAACCGTGAAGGGATTGACAGCCCCTTATCGTGTTGGCTGCGGAGTTCTTATTTGTTTGTGCAGGTGCGAGGGACTCGCACGTGGTCTCCGACTGGATTGATACCTTGGTTCTCAAAAACTGAGGGAAATACTTACGCTACTGTGCTGCATCACCCTTTCCTCTTTGAGGGAATACAACGCAAGCTCGAGAAGTAGCAATCTCCTTGAAGATCGAGGAGAACTTTGTATTGAGATCCAAAGAGAGAGAAGAAGCCATCTAGCTAATAACTATGGACCCGGAGGTCTATGGTAAGCTACTCACAACTCATCGGAGAGGCTATGGTGTTGATGTAGAAGCCCTCCGTGACCGATGCCCCCTCCGGCGGACCCCCGGAACAGGCCCCAAGATGGGATCCCACGCGTACAGAAGGTCACGGTAGTGGAATTAGGGTTTCATTGTGCTCCTCGATGTTTTCAGGGTATGAGAGTATATATAGGGTGAAGAGGCACGTCAGGGGAGCCAGAGGGGGCCCACGAGGGTGGGGGCACGCCTACACCCCTGGGCACGCCCCCTGCCCTCGTGGTCGCCTCTCTCGCTTCCAAGCGTGTACTCCAAGTCTTCTGTGTTGATGTTGTTCCAAAAATAACTCTCCCGAAGGTTTCATTCCGTTTGGACTCCGTTTGATACTCCTTTTCTGTGAAACACCGAAATAGGCAAAAAAACAGCAATTTGCACTAGGCCTTGGGTTAGTAGGTTAGTCCCAAAAATAATATAAAAGTGTATAATAAGCCCATTAAACATCCAAAACAGAATATATAATAGCATGGAACAATCCAAAATTATAGATACGTTGGAGACGTATCAGGCGGCTCGTGGGAAGGCCGGCTCATGTTATGGTGCACCGACTTAAGAGGGAAGGCATAAGGAGTATTTCCCTTACAAGAGCAAGAAAGGAAGCAAGACCCAGACTTGTGTCCGGCTTGTAATAGAAAATAGATTAGTCCTAATCCTACTAGGACTCTACATGTAACCCGCCCCTTCAACTCATATAAGGAGGGGCAGGGCGCCCCAAGAGGGACAAGTTTTAGACAGACAAACAAGTCTAGACAAGATCAAAGTAGATGCTCTTGAGATAGAGGTAGCGAGTCATCGCCCTTGTAACCGAGATCCTCCTCATCATCAATATCAATGAAGCAGTATGTAGGATTTTACCTCCACCACGAGGGGCCGAACCTGGGTAAAATCTCGCGTCTCTCGTCCCAATCAACCCCGTTCACGCTACTACCTAGTTGCGTTGGCCTCACGACTAAGTCCTCACACTAGGACATCTGGCCGTGACAAAACCAAGATATGGGGGTATCGTGAAAGACTTTCCAGAAAACTCATGGTTTTCTTCTCTTCTTCCCTCTCATCATCTGGCCACTGTCTCTATATTTCTCGGACGTCCAGGCACCCAATGCACACCAAACGACCGGTATTCACCGGTTGTCCGGTACATTCTTTATAGAGCCAAAAGTCATATTCTGGAGACATCCTTTCGGACGTCCGGTTTTTGAGAGGTCGACCGGTGTATCTCGGTGAACCGGATGACCGGCTCTTTCCATATGTCTATGGATACATTCATATCACAGATACTCTTCCACATTCATTATTTCACCATAGCGATATTGGACGATCGGTGATGTGTTGGTTGTTCAGTGTCTGCCAAGGCACCGGACATCAGTAAGCTTCGGACGTCCGACACCTGCTAAACTTAAGTGGCTCCAATGAACACTTATCGGGGGTACTATAAATATCTCTCTCATACCCCGTGAGAGGGTTGACCATTCACATTGAGCACACCCAAGAACACATTTTACTCTCTCTCTCTCTCTCTCTCTCTCTCTCTCTCTCTCTCTCTCTCTCTCTCTGTGTCTCTATCTCTCTCTCTCTCTCTACCTCATACACAAAATCCTAGATCCCGAAGGGATTTGAGTCGGTTTGTAAGAAGTTGTACAATCAAGTGATAGATCCACTCCTTCCCCTTCTTCTCACCAAAGGAATTCATGATTTGATTAAGTCTTGATCTTTTCCCCATCGTTCTCGTTATTCTTGGAGGTTGAAGACTCCTAGGCGGTACGGGTTCTTCAGGGAGGAATCGATCATTAGGATTACCCCTCCCCCCGAAAAGTTTGTGAGGGTTTGGAGGCCACCCCAAGGTCTACCACTAGTGGTTGAGAATCGCCTTCGTGCTGATATCTCAAAGAGAGAATAGGGTGAGCCTTTGTGGTGTTGGTGTGCCTTTGTGCTAACATCCACCTCTCTGAATGGTGATGTAACTTCCCTCCAAGGAAGTGAACATCAACATACATCCTCGTCTCTCGGAGTTGTGGTTAATCCTAACCCTACCTCCCTACTTGTGGTTATCTCTTAGTATTTACTTGAAATATGTTGTGCTTTCTTATTCATACTTGTTGCATTTTTTCACCCTGCTGGGCACTTGTATCACCTTTGCAATTGTTAGGCTCACTTTCATATTCCGCATTATAGCCTAAAATTGCTAAGTAAGAATTGAAATTTGTAATTTTACCTATTCACCCCCTCCCTCTAGGTCCATCTCGGTCCTTTCAACAACTAGCAAAGCTAGCAAGATAGACAGTCTCACTAGAAATGTTAACAACTCATATTGCTTGTTTATCGTCCCCAGATGTCGATCCACATTCAACTACTTTTGATCGAAACCTTTCAACATAAGACTTAAAACTTCGTAATGAGGGCTCAATTGACGTGGAGGAATTTTTGGAGGATTCGTACAGAATTTCCACACACACAAACACACGGTTTTCATATTTGTTTTACAAGTATAGAGGTACTAGATTCATTATGATTGTATGTATACACTAGTGCAAATTCTTAATGTTAAGTAAGCCCCCAAATGAACTGTAAGTGTATAACGTGATCTCAGCCTATTGCATAATACTACCAGTGAACCTATGAACCCCTGTCATATGTCATAGTACTACAAGTAAACATATTCATGAACCCATGTCCGATTACCCCCTAAAGAAAACTCTCCAAATCAATTATACATATGCACTTCTATTTTAATATATTATTTAACTCAAAGCTATAAAATACTTCGGACCAAATTATATATCTATTGTTTGTTATAATTAACAAAGTTGGTGAGATTGTCAACCTTAGTAGAAGTGTTAGGGATACAATCAATCTTTTAGTTTATATAGTAGTGCTTCTCAATGGAGACCTATGGATTTATCTCTATGAATTAATACCATGGTTTCTCAAAAGAGGAAGTAACCAGACACTACTATAAATTCTTGCACTTGGGGACCTAACAATTGTTTACCAATATATATGTATTAGTGCCATTCCGAGGAAAGTAACACTAAATTCTCCAAGCAATGTTTTAAATTCATCTTACCTTCTTGTTCCTACCCCAGGCCACAACCCCTCCTATGTGGAAAAATTGCCAATATCAATAAAGTTAACAAAATTCAAACTAGCTATCATGGTCAAGAAGTCAAAGGAGAATATCGAGTAACAAAACTAGGTCGACAAGGAAGGCAAGAAGCAAAGAGACCCAATCCTAGAGGTGGCCCAAGTAGCCAAAACCCGTCGTGGTAGAGGGACGGAAACGGATTGGTTCACTATGGGCTATGGACTCTCTCAATCTCCTAGTACACCATGGATCCATGAACCAAAGAGTACCACTCTTGTACCTCTGACCTACCATCTGAAGGGTAGCCTCAATCATTTTCAAAGACCCACTAGTCTATATAACCCCCCCCCCTCACTAGTAGAAAACAGGGCTTTGGTTCGGGCCTGGCCAGCCCATTAGTCCCGGTTCGCCCATGAACCGGGACCCATGGGGGCATACGTCCCGGTTTGTGCGCCCAGGGGGCGGCCGGGCCTCGTGGGGCATCTGTCCTGGTTGGTCTGGACCCATTTGTCTCGGTTCCAGGCACGAACTGGGACCAATGGGCCTCGCTCCTGGCCCACACCCATTGGTCTCGGTTCGTGACTGGAACCGGGACAAATGGGTGGCCTTTAGACCCGGTTCCAGTAACGAACTGGGACCAATTGGTTGCTTATATATATCCCATCGCCGGCGAGCTCACACTGCTCTATTTTTTCTGGCCAGCGAGGGGAGAGCTTTGTGTGGTGCTCTAGCTCACCTCCCATATATGCACATGAGGTGTTAGATGAAATGCCCGAGCCACACTAGTTAAGCTTTCTCCTCTCGAAGCTCGAACTCGAAGCTCCATTTTCTCAGAGATTTGGCTAGGTTGAGCGGTCCGTCACGTCCCGTCCCCGTCTTCACCGCCGTCGATCGCCCGCGCCGATCTCGTCGCCGGCACCACCGTGGTGAGCTATGCATGTATTTTGAATATAATGTGATGATGAACTTATATTAATTTGATCACTTATCTATCCATGATGTTCTGTAATGGTTTTTGACACACTTAATTCTATATAAATGCAAGCAGATGAACCGGCAATGGACGTACGGTGACAGACGCACCTCCGAGTACATTAATGGCCTGCATAATTTTCTCGAAGTGGCTAAGGCAAACAAGCAGAATGGTTTTATGTGATGTCCATGCACTATCTGTGGGAATATGAGGTCTTACTCTGACTCGAAAACCCTTCACACCCACCTGCTTTATAAGGGTTTCATGCCACACTATAATGTTTGGACCAAGCACGGAGAAATAGGGGTTATGATGGAAGACAATGAAGAAGAAGAGGACGATGACAACTATGGTGATATATGAAAACTTTTTTAGATGTATAATATATGATGATGATGATGTAATTTTATTCGATGATATATGATGATGTAATTTTGTCGATATACCCCCTCCCCGATAACTTTGACATGAGGGGGGGTCGATCGATATCTACCCCCCTACCCTATAACATTTTTTTCTACGTATATGTCGTCGTTCTTGATATATATATACCCCCTCCCCAATAACTTCGACATGAGGGGGGAGGGGTAGCCGAGGGGTCGAGGGTTGCTGTGGCTTCGAGGGTCGAGGGGGTCGAGGGTCGCCGAGGCCACCGCAAACCCTAGAGAAGCGTCGAGGCCACTAATATGGTTCCTTGTTGTGATTATAGCTAGCTAGGTCTACGTTTGCCACTAATATATCCGTTCTGTCATGTTTGTATAATAATTGTCATGTCGTAATATTTGCAGAAACTATGGAGATAGGACGAGACGAGATAGCAGAACAGGTGTTGGGGGACATAATCGCAGACGGAGCTGCTGTCGAATTGTATATGAACGTCGACTATGATGGTCGTTTGGAAGGACATAGTGATGAAGAAGTAGGCTAGGGTGATCCAATGGAGGAGAGATAACACATGATTATGATGGTCCAATGGAGGAGGAAACACATGATTATGATGGCTCCGGTGACCGATTACCGGTGGAAGAAGGACACGGTGATGACGGCTCCAGTGACCGATTACCGGTGGAAGACGGACACGGTGATGACAGCTCCAGTGACCGATTACCGGTGGAAGAAGGACACGGTGATGACGGCTCCGGTGACCGAACGGAGTCCGGCCAGGTATATATGTATTCAATAATCATGTGCTGACTCTATAGCTAATTGATGCATTGATTGTTTTGGTATATATGTACATGTATTAACTCTCTTCTTTCTTCTTTTCTAGCCCTCTGGATCGAGCCAAAGTTCGGTAAAGACACGAGGCCCGAAGAAAAGGTTGCGCCAGGATGAAAAGTTCATCATCGAAGAAATAGGGCGCGATGGCCTACCGAGTAAACCCAGCAAGGCCAAGGACGCATTTACTGCTCAGTGTGGGGTTGTTGTTAGGGACATGATCCCGATCAGCATCCACCTATGGTACAAGCCTAAGAACGAAGACCCTTAGGTGTCTTATGTCAACGATATGCAGAAAAATGATATTTGGACCGCGCTGAAGTCCAATTTCACCCTACCGCCAGAGGAGGATCTGGAGAAGCAGCCACCAGTTATAGAGCAATTGGTCAAGGCGGTCGCTCTTAAGAAGATGGGGCAACTATTCAGGAGGTGGAAGAATGAGCTGAATGCAAAGTTTGTCGAAAAAAACTAGACTCCAAAATTCACCGGCCGATTTGAGAAGATCAGAGATCACTGGGACACATTTGTGGCCCACAAGAAATCGGAAAAGAGTAAGGAGATGTCAGAGAGAAACAAGATAAATGCTGCGAAGAAGCAGTATCACCATCGCACGGGGTTAGGTGGCTACCTCAAAGCCAGGCTGTTGTGGGACAAGGCCGAGAATGACCTGCTTGCTAAAGGGGTTGAACCACAGACATTACACTGGCCAGACCGTTCAAGGACTTGGTTCTTCGGAGTTGGGGGAACCTTGGACCCTGTAACAGGGAAGTGCGTTTGGACGGACGAGCAACTTGCAATACCCATCACGCAGCTTCAGTTCTATATCGAAGCAGCGCAGCATGGGACGTTCGTTCCCGACAAAGAGAACGACGAGCTCACAATGGCCCTCGGGAATCCTGAGCACCCTGGACGGACATGAGCCACGCCAGGCTCCCTTTCGTGGAAGGCCGGGTTTCCCGACGCAGGCGGTTACAAATGCTGGGATAGGATGAAGAAAGTGGATCAGACCACTTTGCAGGCGTTGCACGCAAGAGTAAAAGCGCTAGAGGACAAACGAGAAGTATCTCGCAGCAAGCAACATGTCGAAACTACCCACGAAGCTACCCCGCCATCTCAGCGAAAAAGCAACATCGCTTCCACCGAGCTGCCTGAGGAGCTTGTCTTCATGGCTCCTGCTAGCTACCCCGTGGATGCTATCATGGAGTCTCAACATTGCCACCTTATGACGCAATGGATGCAATTCAAAGTCAAGGCGGCTGTAGGATCTGTTTTTCCTTCTCAACCCGACACAACTTTTCACAGCCGTTCGATTCAAGAAGAATATGCTAGGGTGATGGTGGATCAAATAACGGAGGGGTTTGAGGATCTCGAGCTTGACCACCTGATACGTCCAAAACGTATCTATAATTTCTGCTTGCTCCATGCCTCTTTTGTGTGATATTGCTATGATATTTATGCACTTCCATACACTTTTGATCATATTTGGACTAACCTATTAACTCAGTGCACCCCAGTGCCAGTTTCTGTTTTCTGCTGTTTTTGTATTTCAGGTTTTCCCATTACGTAAATTGCTAGAAAAATTCCGGGAAAAATATATAAAAAATCAGCGTTCCGGAAGCTTCCATGCGGCCAAAGTAGGGCCGAGGGGGGGCCACCAGGGCTCCAGGCGCCCTGGCCACGCGGCCCCCCTCCAGGCCGCGCCGGGGGGGCGCCTGGGCCCCCCTTAGCTCCCCTGGCGACCCCCTTTGGCATATATTTAACACTCGTCGAGGAAACCCTGATTCCAGACCCCTTTTCTCCAGACGCAATTCCGATCTCCGCCGCCATCGCCATCAAGCTTCGGGGGACCAGAATTCCTGTGCCGGCACCCTGCCGGGACGGGGAAGTGCCCCCGGATTCAACTCCATCGACGTTGCTTCCTTCCTCCATGATGCGGGAGTAGTTCCTCCTCGGGGCTGAGGTTTGTACCAGTAGCTATGTGGTCAATTCTCTCTCCCATGATGTGATCTTCGTTGTGATCATAGGCTATGTTAATCTAGGGTGATCCCATGATATTTCCCCTTCCTCTATGTATTGGATTGATGTACTCACTTGTCTTTATCTAGTATAATCCCCGAGACCAAGGTGACAGCGGTCTATTGGACATGGATTAGAAAAATATTTTCATGAGTGATTTCCTCTCTTGTGTGTTGATTGAAGATTGAGAGTCTCTTGGTGCTTGTCTTTGACTATCCTTTAGATATGTTGTGGTGATTGTGGGACTCTCTTTGGATGGCCGCGGTGACATTGGGAAATCCCTAGATTGAGAACTACGAACTTTGAGGTGTGCTTTTGTAGCCCTACATAATTCTCGTCCTCTCTTGACCACGAAGGAATGACCTCCGGGTGCGTCTCCATTGCATGTTTTATGGGAAATATCATGTGATTCGATTATGTTAATGTTGTTGGGAGTTGCCACTAGTGAAAGTATGAAGCCTAGGCCTTGTTTCCACCATTGCAATACCATTTGTGCTCACTTTTACCACTTGTTTGCTTGCTGCACTTTTTATTACAGATTTATATTACTTTGCTTTGCCACTCCTATCATCCATATTTTACCATCTCTTCGCCGAACTAGTGCACCTATACAACTCCTAGTTGTATTAGGTGTGTTGGGGACACAACAGACTTCTTGTATCTTAGTTGCAGGGTTGCTTGAGAGAGGCCATCTTCAACCTCTACTTCCCTGAGTTCGATAAACCTTAGGTCAACCACTTGAGGGAAATTGCTGCTGTCCTACAAACATCTGCGCTTGGAGGCCCAACATAGTCTACAAGAGTAGAAGCGTGTGTAGACATCAAGCTATTTCTGGCGCCGTTGCCGGGGAAGTGAGTGCTTGAAGGTATATCTTTAGATCTTGCAATTAAATCTTTTTGTTTCTTGTTTTTATTTCACTAGTTATGTTTATGGAAAACCGCATTCTTAGTTCGTTGCTTGTGGGAAGACGCCCCACACCTGTGGTGGTTGCTCCTCCTCCTACTGAAATTGTGCCCTATAAAATACCGGCTGGTATTATCGATTATGTTTTGGCTAATCGTTATGCAGGAGACAGACATCCCGGTGAACACTTGCTATATCTGTCACAACTATGTTCATTATTTAACCTTGCAGGTGTATCAAGGGAGTTTGTCATGAGGAAATTGTTCGCCGTATCACTTATAGATAAAGCTTCAGATTGGTATAAGCTTCTCGATAACTCGCACTTGCTTGATTGGCAAGAGCTTATGTCTCTCTTTTACTCCAAGTTTTATCCTCTTCAGGAAGTCCATGAGAATAGGAATTATGTTTATAATTTCTATCCTCATGACGGAGAAAGCATAGCTCAAGCTTGGGGGAGACTGAAAACGTTAATGCTAAAATGTCCTAACCATGGGCTCCCCAAAAATATGATTATTACTAATTTCTATGCGAGGCTCTCTCGACAGGATAAAGATTTGCTCGATGCTTCCTCTATGGGTTCTTTCACAAACGAAAAGATTGATGCTAAATGGGAACTCCTTGAAAGAATTCAACGCAACACTGAAGATTGGGAGATCGACAAAGGTAAAGAGTCAGGTATAATTTATGAGTATGATTGCATTAAGTCCTTTGTTGAAACTACAAGTTTTAATAAGTTTAGTGCTAAGTTTGGGCTTGATTCTCAACTCCTTGTTGATTTCCTCAAATCTTTTGCTTCACATCTTAATATGCCTAAGGAGGATTGGATCAAGCATCATAAACCTTTTAAAGAGATTTGCAAAGAAAATGAAATTGTTCATGATGATTGCAACATGCATGATCTAATTCCTAAAAATGAAGTTTTATATAAGCATGTTAATTTTTGTGGAGTGGATAGACCTTGTGAGAGGCCTATGATTGAAGAAGAGAAGTATTGTAAGCAACATAAGCATGAAAGAACAATCACTTGGGTCAGAGATTTAAATGAAATTGCTAGAGAATTGTGTGATCTTTATCCTTTTACTTGTGAACTTTGCTGTATAGAAGGTCACTTTAATTTTCAATGCATGCACTTTCAAAACATAACTGTTAACCGGTTGTGTGATAACATGATCACCTCTGATCTTTATGATGAGCTTATGTTATTTTTGATGTGTGAAGAGTTATCAGAAAAGACTTCTTGGTTGGATGTTAATGCCATAGGAATAAAAAACACTTTGCGAAATTGCCATCTCTATTGTGTTGTTAATTGCCATGAAAATGATTACATAAGTAAGATTAGAAAGGAGGGAACTTTACCAAACTATAAAAATGTCTCTTATATTTCTGCTAATAAAAAGGAGAGTTTCTCCCAAGTTTCCCCTATTGTTTCTAATGATAAACCAGGATATGTGGAGAAGCTTCATCTCCAACCACTCCCTCCTAAGGTGAAGAAGAAGAAAAAGAAGAGGAGGAGGAAGAGGAGCAAGAAGGAAGAAGAATGGGTATCAACCTGGCCTGAGCATATTCCTCCCATCAACTTTTATCCTAACGGTTGTAAGTTTAAAGAAGAAGGTGAAGTTTATTGCCTTAATTATCATCTTGATGATACGTCCGTAGGTACTATTGAAGATGATTTTGATTATGATATGCATGTTACTTATTGTGATTGGGAAAATGATGATACTTATGATCTTGAAAATCTTTTTGGTACCAACTCTGAAAGTGATGATATGGAAAGCTCTAAGCTTGGGGATGATAGGATTGCAAATCCTTTACCCACTAGTGATGTGACAATTGATAATTGTTTTGCTAGTAAGAATAAAGACAACATGATTACAAATATAGTTGCTAGCAATGATAATGCTCTTCTCTACTATGATGATGTTATAACTCCAGTCTATAGTGATTATAAAGGTACCTATGACATAAGGAGAAATTATCCTTATGAAACTTGTCATAATCATGGAGGGAATTACTCCCTTGTTGAACACCACCCTCCTAATACACAATTAATCTATAGTGTTCAAGTTGTTTATGATAGTCCTACTCCCACTATTACCAATGAGAAAGATTATGCTTATGTGGAGAGTAAGAGTACCTTTTTGCATGTGGATCATGGTAACAATGCTTTATGTGATGCTTATATTGTTGAGTTCATCCATGATGCCACTGAAATTTATAATGAGAGAGGGAGACTTGGTTCTAAATATCTTAATAATAAGAAGTTTCCTCTCTTTATGGTGAATATTTTGAAGTTATGCTTGTTTTGCCTTCCTATGCTAGTTGCTTTGTGCTTCAATGAATTATTCTATTGCAATATTCCTTTGCATAGGAAGCATGTTAGGCTTAAATGTGTTTGATATTTACTTCTTGATGCTCTCTTTTGCTCTTCAACTCTTATTCCTACGAGAGCATCATTAAAGTCTTAAGCCTATCTTTATGGCTATAAAGAAAGAGCTCTAGGGAGACAACCCTTGTTATCTTTGCTTTCAGTTTGTTCTTTCAGTTTGTAGTGGTCTTGATGTTTGTTACTACAGTAGCATCATCATTGTATCTTTACTTTTCAGCTTTGTGCCAAGTTTAGCCTCTGATTGCAAGAAAGTTCAAAAGTTGTGACGTGCTGTCCAGGAAACAGATTCTGTCCTTGGATAGAAAAATTCGTATAAAATCACCAGATCATCTTTTTGGTCTGAATTTTTTCGACAGCGTGCTCTATACAATTGGCTTTCGGGCGTCTGTTCTGAGTTTTTTGATTTGAGTTGCAGAAGTGCCCCGAAAAAATTATTTACTACCTGCTGGTCTGTTTTTCACAGATTCTGTCCTGTTTTGCCTTTTCTTCATTTTGCAAACCTTGAGCTTGCTTTTTCTTTGCAAAAACCTTTTGGCAATCTTGAGAAACAGTAGACCTTCAAGAATATCCTTATTTCCAGCAAGGAAAAATTATTTTATTAAGGGTACTAACCTCGCTAATCAGATTATGATGAGTTATGTATGAAGGGAGTTTTCAAGTGTGCGAGGGAATATGATAAAAAGATTCAGGAGTGTCAAACGCTCAAGCTTGGGGATGCCCCCGTGCACCCCCAAGAAATATTCAAGAAGACTCAAGCGCCTAAGCTTGGGGATGCCCCCGTGCATCCCCTTCTCCATCAACAATTATCAGTTCGTCTTTCGTTCCACTATATTTTTATCACTTCATGTGTTATGTGCTATGCTTGGAGCGTCTTGCTTTTAGTTTCCTTTTCAGTTTTCTTTAGCTTCGCTTGCTGTTCATAACGAGTTGGAACTCAGCTTTCTTTGTGTGGGAGAGAAACACGCTCCACTTCAACCTAGAACATAACATAGAATTTTCATGTCTATCTTTGTTGTGTGTGTTCTTTGTCTTTCAATAGCTACTATCATGTTTAGCTCTTAGTTTTCATGCTTATCTTTTTAAAGAGCTTTTGTTTAGTTGGTCGCTGGAACTCTCTTTAGTTATCATGCTTATCTTGTTAAGAGAGTTGGCTTCTGTTGCATTGGTTGATATGTCTATGATAAAAATGATATGTGCATAATGGTGCTTAGTAGTTCATGTTTTCTTATGGTTAGTCTCAAATAGCTGGGGGGTTCTCAATGTGTTATTGGAGTACCAACATGATTTGTTTGCCGATGATGTGGTATGGTTTAGTGATACCTTCCTTCAAGAATTTATTTTGATTGACTTGGCATATGCTCACGTATATTTAAGACTGTAAAGAAAGTCTATCAAGCCTTGATGATCTTTAATTTCTGAATAGCGATATAACTTTCATGCCCGATTCAATGTTGCTTTGTCGCTCTGCATGATTATGACCGTCATTGCTCTTTTAGTTGGTCGCTCTCAGTCTTTTGCTAACCTTCGCCTGTACTAAGCGGACTGACTGCTTATGCATCCAAAATCCTTTAAACCAGTTATGCCATATGAGTCCACCATACCTTCCTATACATGGTATTTACCTGCCATTCCTAACGAAGACTTTCATGTACCATCTCGAAATTATTCAAAAAAGCATTTCTCTTTTGTGCCTCTGGTTTAGCTCATGAGGAAGTAGTAGTTAATTCATGATCTTTTTAAGTTGGACAAGCTTCACCCCGAGATTGCATGTCTAATGTGCAAACCCATAATACGAGAAGGAACTGGCATAGAGTGCGCCCGGCTCATTAAAAATTATACAACAAACAAACCCTCCTTCACGCTTTGTTCATGAGAAATCAGAAAACTTTGGCAGTGATAAACAAAGGAGATTAAGAGGATGTGATCGTCCTCATGCGGGAGCCGTTCCTCGAAACTTGTCCAGCTCAGGAAGTGATTGAGTTATCTGCTAGCATTCGTTGAAGAAATATGCATATTCTAAATAAAAAATTATTACCTCTGTTTTTAAAACCAAGAGCTCTGGTACATGTTTAGTTTTTTTTTCCGACCACGGGTTTTCAACTTTGCCAACAAAAGCCACGGTTCGAGAGTCTCCACCTTCTTTCTTTAAAGCACCAACTATTGAGAGCATGATTGTCATTCTGAGTGTAATGTGCATTGTCCCAAAGTACCATTGTCTTTTGCATGATTATGATATCGTTTATTCTGAAATCATTGTATCTAGTCGTCACTTAAACTTTGGAGGTGCCCCTGCATTTATGTTTTGCTTCACTAAAGGGGGCAGGCGAGATATCACTTTGTCATGTTTGCACACCATGCTCATTGCAAATCTATTGAGTGTTTCAGTATCATATTGTAAAACTTTCAGTTCTTTGTGATATTCTCATGAGGCAACTTAATTACTACAGACCCATTGTCTCAGTAAGCACTTGTCATGTGACTGTGAAAAGTTCTTTTATGGTTAATAACATGTCACCATAGAAATTATGCTTGTTATCATTTACCTACTCGAGGACGAGCAGGAATTAAGCTTGGGGATGTTGATACGTCCAGAACGTATCTATAATTTCTGCTTGCTCCATGCCTCTTTTGTGTGATATTGCTATGATATTTATGCACTTCCATACACTTTTGATCATATTTGGACTAACCTATTAACTCAGTGCACCCCAGTGCCAGTTTCCGTTTTCTGCTGTTTTTGTATTTCAGGTTTTCCCATTACGTAAACTGCCAGAAAAATTCCAGGAAAAATATATAAAAAATCAGCGTTCCAGAAGCTTCCAGCGGCCAAAGTAGGGCCGAGGGGGGGCCACCAGGGCTCCAGGCACCCTGGCCACGCGGCCCCCCTCCAGGCCGCGCCAGGGGGGGGGGGGGCGCCTGGGCCCCCCTTAGCTCCCCTGGCGACCCCCTTTGGCATATATTTAACACCCGTCGAGGAAACCCTGATTCCAGACCCCTTTTCTCCAGACGCAATTCCGATCTCCGCCGCCATCGCCATCAAGCTTCGGGGGACCAGAATTCGTGTGCCGGCACCCTGCCGGGACGAGGAAGTGCCCCGGATTCATCTCCATCGACGTTGCTTCCTTCCTCCATGATGCGGGAGTAGTTCCTCCTCGGGGCTGAGGTTTCTACCAGTAGCTATGTGGTCAATTCTCTCTCCCATGATGTGATCTTCGTTGTGATCATAGGCTATGTTAATCTAGGGTGATCCCATGATATTTCCCCTTCCTCTATGTATTGGATTGATGTACTCACTTGTCTTTATCTAGTATAATCCCCGAGACCAAGGTGACAGCGGTCTATTGGACATGGATTAGAAAAATATTTTCATGAGTGATTTCCTCTCTTGTGTGTTGATTGAAGATTGAGAGTCTCTTGGTGCTTGTCTTTGACTATCCTTTAGATATGTTGTGGTGATTGTGGGACTCTCTTTGGATGGCCGCGGTGACATTGGGAAATCCTTAGATTGAGAACTACGAACTTTGAGGTGTGCTTTCGTAGCCCTACATAATTCTCGTCCTCTCTTGACCACGAAGGAATGACCTCCGGGTGCGTCTCCATTGCATGTTTTATGGGAAATATCATGTGATTCGATTATGTTAATGTTGTTGGGAGTTGCCACTAGTGAAAGTATGAAGCCTAGGCCTTGTTTCCACCATTGCAATACCATTTGTGCTCACGTTTACCACTTGTTTGCTTGCTGCACTTTTTATTACAGATTTATATTACTTTGCTTTGCCACTCCTATCATCCATATTTTACCATCTCTTCGCCGAACTAGTGCACCTATACAACTCCTAGTTGTATTAGGTGTGTTGGGGACACAAGAGACTTCTTGTATCTTAGTTGCAAGGTTGCTTGAGAGAGACCATCTTCAACCTCTACTTCCCTGAGTTCGATAAACCTTAGGTCATCCACTTGAGGGAAATTGCTGCTGTCCTACAAACCTCTGCGCTTGGAGGCCCAACATAGTCTACAAGAGTAGAAGCGTGTGTAGACATCACCACCCTACCGGTGAAGGGGAGACTCGGCTGGGTTCTTCTCTGAAGACTCCATGCCTATGGCGGAAGGACCTCATCAACCTTGTGAACAGGACGCCTCCGGCGAGTCAGCGCACTCCACCTCCTCCTCCGGCAAGGGATCAGCGCACTCCATCTCCTTCTCTGGGTGATCACGCGCGTGGCGGCACTCCGCCTCCTTCTCCGCCTGTGCCGACGTGTCCGAGCAGCCCGCCTCCTTCTCCGCCTGTGCCCGTGCGTCCGAGTAGCCCGCCTCCTCCTCCGCCTGCACCGACGCGTCCGAGCACCCCGCCTCCTCCTCCGCCTCGTCAGCAAGGCGTGAAGAGAGCCGCCGACGCTCCAGTTACTCTGGTGCGTGGTAGCACCCCGCCTCCTCCTCCGCCTCGTAATCAACAAAAGAAGGCATCCGCTGGGACTACTCACGCGTCTAGCAGTACGACCAGAGGCAGGAGGCAATACAGATACGGTCCATCTCTCAGGCCCTTAGAGAAGTTACCATACGAGAGGACCGACGAGGAGAACGCGGAGATCTGTAAAGCCGAAGTGAAGGACTTTTTTGCAAAGAAACCTCTACCTCCAAAGCAGAAGATAGATCCGGCGAGAGCGAAGCGCACTATTGATGCCCTGAAGAAACCACCACCGTCTCCGTCGAAAACCAACTATGAGCGCATTATTCAAAAGTCATATGTAGAGGCATCGCGGTCGGGAAGTACTTGCAGTGATCACACGTTAGCACAGAAAAAAGTGGGAAACAAATTTCCGAGCTCGGCGAACAAGAGAACCAATCGTGCCCCCCCCCCCCCGCTCAAGGTGCCTAGCGACATCGTCCCTCATCATCCGGGGATGGCGCCCGGTACCAATCTTGCAGATTACCTGACCGATGATGTACTTCCTGATGTGTTAGAGGTGGATGATCACAAATACCAGTACGGGAAGCCTCTCGCCAAAGATGCCAGAACTCTAACCACGATGATGCGAAGATTGCATGACTGGTACATGGAAACCTGCAGAGACTCTGGTGGCCAGGATACTCTGATGCTGAAAGTTAAAGAGGAGCACGACCTCGTTGGAATTGATATGTTGTCTATTACATTTGAGGAGTTCTTCAACTTTTTCAATCAGAAGGCCCTCGATAAACCGACGATCACTTGCTACTGTCTGTAAGTACTAGTTCTGTCATTAATTAAGTCTCTAGATATAGCTCAGCTCTTCATATTGCAAGTATACTTCATTGCAAGTATATATAATTATTCTCACTATATTATGCAGGTTGAAGATCGTCGAATGTAGAAAAGTTGATATCTATGATATTGGCTTCATTAACACAAATCTCATAGATGAATATCAGGTTCAATTCCATGCCAAAGAAGCCGAGGCCAACTTGCTACAATCGTTGATGGTAAATCAAAACAAAGATAAAATACTCTTTCCTTACAACTTCAAGTGAGTGTTACTGTCTTGTGCATA
Organism: Secale cereale; assembly: GCA_902687465.1. Taxonomy (NCBI): domain Eukaryota; kingdom Viridiplantae; phylum Streptophyta; class Magnoliopsida; order Poales; family Poaceae; genus Secale; species Secale cereale. The sequence goes on from LR738713.1 coordinate 851,038,971, forward strand.
TTCGGTTTCCCTTAATTATATATTACTCGAGGTTATAGTAATTAATGTAATTGATGAGTTGTATGCATGCGTGCGCAGGTTCCACTATATTCTCCTAGAGATTAAGCTTGAGGAGGGACTAGTAACTGTCTTAGACTCGAGATGAAAAGATCCCGAGACCTTTGTGGACATGTCTAAAATGCTCAACAAGTAAGTTCAATCGATCATTACCGCACCATATCGGCAACTTTGTTCATTTCCTGATATAAAGTAACTGTTTTCTTTGTCTCGCAGGGTTTGGAAAGAATTCGCCAAAAAAGTTTCGGCAATGCCGCGGCAACTGCGATGGATTTACCGAAAGTAAGTACTACTGGCTAGCTAGTTCCGGGCATCTCCCGCTGACTCTAGCTATACTTTCATCAATGCCTTCATAATGCTTCATTATCAGTTTGATTGACCTCTATTTCTTGTAAAGTGCTTGTGGCAGGAACCCGGCAATAATTACTGTGGATACTACGTCTGCGAGTTCATCTACAACGCAACGGCCAAGAATAGGCGGGGCTACTTAAAAGACAATTTGAGGTGCGTAAGCAAAAATATTCACAATTTTATTTTATTACCATCATTTCTGTTGAGTTTAATTCATATATATATGTATTGACCCCCTTCTTCAAATTAGATGTGGCAAATGCGGGATGAACTCCTACCACAAGATCGCATACGGGCAATTCAAGAGGAATTGGCGGGATTCTTTCTTGATCATGTCATCAATAAAGCCGGAGAATACCATCTGGAAATTGAGTTAAGATGTTAGGGAATTGTAGTAAGAGATCTTATATTGTATGTATGTAGCCAGTAGCGTTGGATAGATATACGAAAACTTGTTGTTCGACCTATCTCTCTCGGAGAAGGAGAGAGGTCGATCTTCTGTACTTAATGGTTTCCTTCATTTGCTTACTAGCTAGCGTGTCGAGTCCTCCGATCTATACGTATATATATATAGTACGTAGCATCGACCAAGCACAGAGATAAGAGAGGACACTTCTCTCTACTAGCGGGCTAACACAATATATGAAACCCCTAAATTAACCCTACAAAACCCCCAAACCCCCTCCCCCTTTCAGAAAAAAATAAAAACCCGAGCCACTAAACTGCTGACGCGTGGAAGCTTATTTGTCGCAGTTGGTGCTACCAACCGGGACAAAAGGCCCCCCTGCCCGGGCAAGCCGCAGTGGCCACGTGGAACCCCATCTGTCCCGGTTGGTATAACAATCGGGACTAATGGTCTAGGGCATTTGTATCGACCATTTAGTCCCGGTTCCCCAACCGGGACAAATGGCCCTTACGAACCGGGACAAATGGCCCTTTTTCTACTAGTGCATGGGCATGTAACTCATTCACTCTCATTTGGATAGAATCAAAGTGAGCGCACTAGAGCTTCAAGGCTCGTTCGACGAGCTATAGGATTTCGTCCGAGGAGTTCCATTTGACTTGGACCGATGATGAGGATGAGAGGTATGGAGAGGGTATGTTGAGAGTGTGTTGCAAAGTATCCAACAATAGTATGATTGTTGTGCGTAGATCTATCTGATAGTGGAACATAAGATCAGGTTACCAGATAGATAGGGGGCATCGATATCACCTAGGATCAGTGGTGGAGCCAAGAATTAAAGATCAGGGGGGCCAAATGACTCAATCTTTTGATAACAGGGGCCAAACAATACGGATGCATGTATGTTTGTCTAAATTCTACACTATTCATGTATAAACTAGCAGCAAATCAATGATCATAGGGGGGCCAGGGCACCTGCTGGCCCCCCTGTCTCCGCCACTACCTAGGATTGGTCCCATGCTATGCGAGTAACAACTCTACTCATGCTTATATGGATTATACTAAGATGTTGTTACATACATTGGAGAAGTAGAACAATACCTTTAACGAGTTGGATGTCAATCCATCAAGTTTCATGTGGAAGACCAGAGCGAGTTCCTAGATCGAACGTACCAATGTCCTAGTCTAAGTATTTGGAAGATGTTGAATGTGTCATTCGTCTTGGTCGGACGCTTTTATATAGGGTTGTAGGTCGGTGGCCGTCAACCCTCATCTTGGTGTTCCTGCATTGTACGCCGTGGACTCCTCCATGTTTGATGATAGTATGAATTCTTGTGAGGAAACTGGAGGTAGTAGAGGTTGGTCTCCGAAGCATGTCCCCAATACCACACATATACAGGAAAATGTGACCCAAATTTGTTATGCTCGGCACGGGAATACGGTGAAAACAGTTCCCTCAACAAGCCCCATTAGTATTCATAATGAGGTCGCCACGTGTGACGCCCGAAGACCGACGTCCCAGAAGATCCCAGAAGATTCCAGAAGATTCCAGATGTTCCGGGTTCTCCCTTGTGTTTATTTTGTGCTTGTGTTATTTATTTTCGCATTGCATCATGTCATCATGCCATCATGTCATTTTTATTTTGCATCTCAACCTAAATAAATCGTGTGGACCTTCGGTCCATTTAAATCGAGGGAAGGATGTCTTCTCTTTAAAACATATAAAAGCCTCTCAATATTTAGGGAGCTATATTTAAAAATATTCCATTCCTTGGAATCACCTATAACACAATTGCACCTTTCTTCAATTTCCTTTCATCCAACTCTACTTCCTTTTCTTCCTTTGAGCCTTTAGTAAAATTGCGTTGCAATTTTACTTTATCTTTAAATGTTCCAAATCTCCCCATAAATCACATCTAATGTGTAGGGCCATCTCTTGAAATTATAGCCTTTTGGATTTCATCTAAAGGGATTTCTAAATTCAAATAGTTTGACTTTTATTCGAACTTGTTTGAATTTTCTTCTTCCAAAAACCCTCCTTCTATTTTAATTAAATTCCCTACATTTTGTATGAGTCCAGAGATTTAACTCCGTGTTTAAATCTCTTCCCTAACCTTTTCTTTTCTTCCCTTTTCTTCTTCCTTCTTTTCTGTTTTTTTTTTTTAAAATCAGTTTAAAGGAAGGGTCCCAGCTGCCAGGCCAGGCCCAAACCTCCCTCTCAGCCGCAGCCCACCTGGGCCTCCACCAGCGGCCAGGCCTCCCGCGGCCTCAAGGCCCATCTTCTATCAGGCCAGAGGCCAGCCCGACCGCTCCCTCACCCCGCTAACCCTAGCGAGCGACGTCTCCCTCGCTCTTCCTCCCTTTCCCTTCGTGCGCCGCAGCCTCGTCCCTCACCCGCTCGCTCTCTCCCGTTTCTCTCGTTCCCTTGCAGCGCCCCGATCTCCTCGCCTGCGGCCTCCCCCTCGAGCGCCCGCACCAAGCCGCCTCTCCTCGCCTCCAGGAGCCCGGCCGGTCACCGCGGCCCCTCCTCCTCACGTGCCCCTCCCTCCGGTCCTCCTCTCCAGGAGCAGCGCGCCCACGACCGCCCGTCCGTCGCCTAGGCTCGCGGCGCCCGCAGCCCGGAGCGCCCCTCCTCCATCTTCAGCGCCGGCCGCAGCCTCGCCATGGGTGCCTCCTCCGCCCGAGCGATCCGGCCTCCCTTCCCGCGCCCCGTCTGTCCGCCAGGGTCGCGCCCCCTGCTGTCTCCAGCGACGGGCCGGCCAGAAGTCGCCCGAGCTGGCCTCGTCCTACACCCTGCTCCGGCCCCGAGTGCCCTCTCCTCCGTCCTCGCAGTCCTCGCCTGCACCTCGACCGCGCCAAGACCGTGCTGCCCTTTTTGTTTTGCCCTGTGGTTGTTTTTCTTTTGTGTTGCCTTGCTCTTGTCTTGACAGAGAACCGTGTACGACTACAAGGAGAAACGCTAGTACCGCCACGTCCGACGGTGCGACATGAACCCCAACGACAAGTACCTCTCCGAACGGCTACAAGATTACCATCAAGTACCACTACACCGTGACCGTCGTCGGATCTTCAAGTTCAACTACGTGGTTTCCGTCAAGTACCTCTACACGACCCTCATGTACCACGACGTCGACGACCCTCAAGTTCGACTACACGGCGAAACGTCAAGTACCACTACCGTCGCAAAACGAGAACCCCAAGTACCACGACTACTCGGAGACCCCAAGTACCCCTACCGTCGCCCCGTGTACCTCTATGGAACAACTACTTCCTCTTCGGAAACGTGAACAACTACTTCCACTACCGCCGACGGAACGACTACTTCCCCTACGTTCCTCGACGACCTCGAACCCCTCCGAGAACGTTTGTTCCAAAGGTATAACCCGAGACGATGACCCGTGGAGTGCATGCTTGTGGTTGTATGAAATGTTTCCCGTGTGTGCTTCGTGCCGTTTCGTCCGTTTGTCATGTTCCTCGGTTGCCTCGTCACCGACTCGTGGGAACCCGGTGACGGGATCACCCCACTTTCATCTCGTTTGACTCGCTCTCGCCATCTTTCCTTTTGCACCGGTCTCTCAACGAGCTACCGGAACCGATATGATGCCGTTGCATCATTTTCGGAATTGTTGCCGTGGCACCCTTTTCCTTCCACCACGGTGACGATGCTTCATATCATCTTCTTGTTAACCTTCTAATAAAATTGCATAAACTTGATCATGTCATCCGCATCATGTTAACAACATTATATGTTTAATTGTTGTTTGCTTTAATAATTATTAAACATGATCATGGGGATTTTCCGGATATGGTGTTGTTATTTCCGGCCTCATTTAAAATGTCTAAATAGGTAGTTTACTTTTGCTTCACCTCTTGCCATGTTAAAAACAATTAATCTTGTCTTGTTTTTAAACGAGAGTCAAGTAAATAATTAAATGTGGTGTTTCGTCAATATGCAACTCGTTGCATATTGAGCTCCACTTAACTTGTAGTGTTGTTTGTGCACTTTGCCATGCCATGCATAATTAAACCGGACATGCATCATACTTGGATGTGCATCGTATGCCATGTTTATGATATGTGTGTTTACCGTGTTGTTTGCTTCTTTCCGGTTGCTTCTCTTGTTAGCTTCGGTTTCGTTCCGGAGTTGTGAGGCTTCTTCTTCGTCTTCTTCATGGATCCGTTCTTCTTCCTTGCGGAATACCAGGCAAGATGATCATACCCTTGGATACCTTTACTACAATTGCCATGCTTAGTTGTCTCGATGCTATCGTTACATGTCGCGCTACCCATCTTTTATGTCAGCCTCTCCTTGTTGCCATGAAACCTCTAACCTTTGACACCTTCCTAGCAAAACCACTGTTTGGCTATGTTACCCGCTTGCTCAGCCTCGCTTGCTCGGCCCCTCTTATAGCGTTGTTAGTTGCAGGTGAAGATGAAGTTCGTTCCAGGAGGGAACTTGTTGTTGTTGGTATATCACAATATCTCTAATTATTATTAACACACCTATATACTGGGCATGGGTGGAAGGCTTGGCCTTTTGCTCGGTGTTTTGTTCCACTCATGCCACCTTAGGCGCCGATAAACCGGCATTATGTTCCTTGATTTTGCGTTCCTTACACGATGGGTGAAATGGGGACCCCTTGACAGTTCAACTTTGAATAAAACTCCTCCAGCAAGGCCCAACATTGGTTTTAATTTTCTCATAATAACAACTTAATTAATTAATTAAATTTGCATAGGGAGTTAGCGCTACCCGAGGATTCTTAATTCTACATAGCAGGGGGGGCCAGTGCTGATGGTGTTGGTCCCAAACGGGGGTCCTGCAGGGCCACCACGGGGAAACTCGAGGATTGGCTCCTGTAGCATCACCCATCCGGTAGTGTTCTGAGACGAGATACGCGCGGCTACTATCAGGGTGTCGACACACCGGGAGGTCTTGCTGGACTTGTTTTACCATTGTCGAAATGACTTGTGCTACCGGGAAGCCGAGCCTGATCGGATTTTCCCTAAGATAAGGGGTGATGATATTATATTTATCACTTCAGCTAATCGTGAGAGCTTGTGATGGGCTAAGTTGGAACACCCCTGCAGGGTTATGATCTTTCGAAAGCCGTGCCCGCGGTTATGTGGCAGATTGGAATTTGTTAATGTCCGGTTGTAGAAAACTTGACAGATGATCCGAAGTAAAACACACAACTGTGTGAGTAACCGTGACTGTCTCTTTTCACTTTGAGAAGAGAACACGGTGGGGTTATGTTTGATTCGTATGTAGTTCAGGATCTTTAGCGATCACTACTTTTGCGACCGTTTGCATAGATGCTCATCTTATTCTGGTACTCGTAAGTTAGCCACCATATTATGCTTAGCCGCTGCTGCAACCTCACCACCTTACCTCTTCCTACCCATAAAGCTTTGCTAGTCTTGTTACCCATGGTTATGGGATTGCTGAGTCCTCGTGGCTCATAGATACTACAACACCAGATGCAGGTTCAACCGAGTATGAAGCAGGAGCTGGTTCAAGTTCTTCACTGGGAGTTCGATGAAGAGTTTGGTTGTATGCTTGTTACGTTTTTTTTGACGATCAGTAGTGGTTTCTACTAGGATTCGATCCTGACCTGTGGCTTTATGTTGTTTTGGTATCTTTCTTTGGATCTTCACCCGTAGTCGGGTTGTGATGTTTTGAGTGATGTTTTGCTTATGTAATGTATTGTGTGAAGTGGCGAGTGTAAGCCAACTATCTTCTTTTGCAATTTAATCCCTCTTTTAGATGAGTCGTGCAAAGATACCAAACTTGAGATCATTCTAGGATGGGCTTATACCTTTAAGTCGTGCCTCGACACGTAGGAGGTATAGTCCCATCCTGGGCATTACAAGTTGGTATTCAGAGCCTTCTCCGACCTAGAAGCCCCCACTGATTGATTGAATCGTTGACGGTTGAGTCTAGGCACACACTGAAAAATGTTTTGAGTCCTATATATATCGGAGAGTAGGATTTCTTTTGCTCCTCATCTCTTTTCACTCTGGTGAGGACTCCTGACGATTACTCTTGCCTCTTCTACTTTCTAAAAATGCACCAAATTTTTTTTTTAGGATCTCGCGAGTATTGTTTGGATTGTTTCGATGTCTTTGTGACGAGAACATTGTTCTCGATGCCTCCTATCATTAGGGGTTGTGGCAGTGTCCCGGGGAGTTGAGCTCCGAGGTGTTGTCGTCACAAATCCATCGCGGCGGTACTAGAATACTTAAGACGGCCGACATCGAAAACTCTCCTATGCGGTTAGTGGCAAGATAACCCCGACATCACCCAGTACTGGGGAGGTAGTTCGGGAGTATTGCCATAGCTTGTATAGTGGATGTGTTTCGAAGGTCCGAGGTAAACAGTTTCCGATAAAGACTGGTTATGTGTTGAAGGATGGATACACCTGGATGTAGGTTTAGAGTTGATTGCGCGGTGCTTCCCGTGTATCCCCAACACCTGATTGCATAACTGGAAACTTTCGGAAATTAATAGGTGGGTTCATCTAGTAGTTCTAGGCATTCTTCCAACGAATGCATGATATGAAGTTCGGGGTTCTACATTGAGTGAAGTGGTTTTATGGACTTGTTCTGATCGGGAGTTGCATCTTAAAGGGTCCTTGGCTATGCTGATTCGGGGATTGCAAAACCCTTTTGTAACACGTTCCATGAGCTTTCAGCACGAAGATGTCGAACGAAGCTTCTATCTTGTATTTGTTCTATCTGTTACTTGTTTCTTTTATTTACCTTTTGTTCTCCCAAGTGACTTCTCGACTAGTTGATGTACCTGCGGAATTCATTCGTTCAATTCTCTGTTCAGATGATATTGTGAAGATCATGTTGCATATCTATCCCTTGTTCTTGTCTTGATTCTGGTATTCGAGTTGCTTCGATGTCAAATGTTGATTCCATACCTTTCTTAATCGGTATTCTCATATTTCTATGGGAGTGTTAATTCTTCTCGACCATCAAGATCTTCATGTTAATCCTTTTCAACCGGTGTGCCTTCTCTTCAAGTTATTCCATACGGACGCGTTGAGAAATCTGACGATTTGTTTGTTCCATTCATCTCAAGTTGTCTTTGTTTTCCCCACCCTCCCACCCTTCTTCTTCTTGGAGCTGGAATTCTCAGATGAAGTACCCATTTTATTCATGGGATGTTTCTTCATTCTTTTCCATCAATGTTCTTATCCGGTGAATTATCATGAAGATGCTCAAGAGCTTCAAGTTCATCATTCTTTTGTTCTCAAATTCTTCCGGTGGATGTAATTCAAGATTTCGGTGTTGATCTTATCATTTTCCTCATTTCACAATGCTTTCTTATTCCGGTGCACCAATTAATCATTCTCCTCTTGCTATTCATATCCGGAGTGTTGAAGATTCGTGTTTCCATTCTTAATCCTGTCAAGCTATTTTGAGATTGTTATCTCATTCAAGCCATTTAATTCAACAGGTGCTATATCTCTTAAGCAATCTTTTCCAATGGTGATTTCTTTAGTGGGCCCTAACCCACAGGTTTTTTCCCAGGATCTTACCTGACTCTTCTAATTTTTCCGGAGTTATACTCAAATTCTTTTCAAAGTGTGACGTAAGAATGATCTCCATCAGTCACATGCCTTCTCCAAGCTTGTTTTCAATTATTTCCATCTTTAGCTCCACCTTCCTCTTGCCATTCGTCCGGAGTATCTCGAAATTCTTCATGGCATTTCTCGTCTTCATCCTCAACATTTGGAGACCGGGGAAGAGTTTCTCTTAAATCTTGGCCCATTCTCTCAAGATCTTCATGAATTCTTTTCTTGTGATCCTCCGAAGGCCATCATTTCAGAATATTTCTTCGTTCTTAGTTTTCAACCTCGTCCTCCAAATATTCTTCATTGACGTCTCTTCGTTCGTCTCCTTATTCTTACGGTGGTTCTTTCAAGATTACCCTTCCGTTGTTATCGTTTTAATTCACTCGTTCTTTTCATAATCCTACCGGTGGTTCGTTGTATATTTATCCAAGCTTGTGCTAGATCTCTCTTGAATTTCCAACAACTCTATTCAACCCTTCTTCGTAAGGATGCTCTTTCAAATTCAATTTTGAGAGAAGTTGTCATTTTTCTTCTCCATTCTTTTCTTTCATTGATGTATATGCTATTCTTTCATTCCGGAGGCATTATTATGTTGCTCTCTCCAAACCATCATCACATTTTTATCGAGATCATGTTCTTTCCTTGTTTATCTATTTATCCGGAGTGTTGTATTCTTCATTCAAGTAACCTCATCTTATCAAATTTTGCCTATCCTTAAACCGGAGTGCTGTCTGAATCTTTCTTACCCCTTGTGCCATTCTTTTAATTGTTCCGGAGGCTGTGTGTTGTTGTTTTAATCAACTATCATCCATCTCCTCAAGTTCATGTTCATTTCCTTCCATTTTCAGACGGAGTGCTGTCCAAATTCTGTCATTCTTATTCCTTGGCTATACCATTGCGGTTTCATATTCTTTTCGTCCATGAGCTCTTGTTTAATGTCTTTCGACCTTCAAGGTTCTCATAATGTTCCTTGTTCCTCTTTTCTAACGGAGTTTTCATATTCATTCATCTCCGTTGTATTCTTCTTTCATTTTGTTCAACCTCTCAAGGTTCGTGGTTTCACTCGTCTGTCAAAGAAGCAACTTTGTTTTACCTCTTCCTCTTCCGTTTTTACCCGGTGATATCTCTAGGATCTCGGGTCGAGATCCTCTGTTAGTGTGGGAGAGTTGTGACGCCCGAAGACCGACGTCCCAGAAGATCACAGAAGATTCCAGAAGATTCCAGATGTTCCGGGTTCTCCCTTGTGTTTATTTTGTGCTTGTGTTATTTATTTTCGCATTGCATCATGTCATCATGCCATCATGTCATTTTTATTTTGCATCTCAACCTAAATAAATCGTGTGGACCTTCGGTCCATTTAAATCGAGGGAAGGATGTCTTCTCTTTAAAACATATAAAAGCCTCTCAATATTTAGGGAGCTATATTTAAAAATATTCCATTCCTTGGAATCACCTATAACACAATTGCACCTTTCTTCAATTTCCTTTCATCCAACTCTACTTCCTTTTCTTCCTTTGAGCCTTTAGTAAAATTGCGTTGCAATTTTACTTTATCTTTAAATGTTCCAAATCTCCCCATAAATCACATCTAATGTGTAGGGCCATCTCTTGAAATTCTAGCCTTTTGGATTTCATCTAAAGGGATTTCTAAATTCAAATAGTTTGACTTTTATTCGAACTTGTTTGAATTTTCTTCTTCCAAAAACCCTCCTTCTATTTTAATTAAATTCCCTACATTTTGTATGAGTCCAGAGATTTAACTCCGTGTTTAAATCTCTTCCCTAACCTTTTCTTTTCTTCCCTTTTCTTCTTACTTCTTTTCTGTTTTCTTTTTTAAATCAGTTTAAAGGAAGGGTCCCAGCCGCCAGGCCAGGCCCAAACCTCCCTCTCAGCCGCAGCCCACCTGGGCCTCCACCAGCGGCCAGGCCTCCCGCGGCCTCAAGGCCCATCTTCTATCAGGCCAGAGGCCATCCCGACCGCTCCCTCACCCTGCTAACCCTAGCGAGCGACGTCTCCCTCGCTCTTCCTCCCTTTCCCTTCGTGCGCCGCAGCCTCGTCCCTCACCCGCTCGCTCTCTCCCGTTTCTCTCGTTCCCTTGCAGCGCCCCGATCTCCTCGCCTGCGGCCTCCCCCTCGAGCGCCCGCACCAAGCCGCCTCTCCTCGCCTCCAGGAGCCCGGCCGGTCACCGCGGCCCCTCCTCCTCACGCGCCCCTCCCTCCGGTCCTCCTCTCCAGGAGCAGCGCGCCCGCGACCGCCCGTCCGTCGCCTAGGCTCGCGGCGCCCGCAGCCCGGAGCGCCCCTCCTCCATCTTCAGCGTCGGCCGCAGCCTCGCCATGGGTGCCTCCTCCGCCCGAGCGATCCGGCCTCCCTTCCCGCGCCCCGTCTGTCCGCCAGGGTCGCGCCCCCTGCTGTCTCCAGCGACGGGCCGGCCAGAAGTCGCCCGAGCTGGCCTCGTCCTACGCCCTGCTCCGGCCCCGAGTGCCCTCTCCTCCGTCCTCGCAGTCCTCGCCTGCACCTCGACCGCGCCAAGACCTTGCTGCCCTTTTTGTTTTGCCCTGTGGTTGTTTTTCTTTTGTGTTGCCTTGCTGTTGTATTGACAGAGAACCGTGTACGACTACAAGGAGAAACGCTAGTACCGCCACGTCCGACGGTGCGACATGAACCCCTACGACAAGTACCTCTCCGAACGGCTACAAGATGACCATCAAGTACCACTACACCGTGACCGTCATCGGATCTTCAAGTTCAACTACGTTGTTTCCGTCAAGTACCTCTACACGACCCTCATGTACCACGACGTCGACGACCCTCAAGTTCGACTACACGGCGAAACGTCAAGTACCACTACCGTCGCAAAACGAGAACCCCAAGTACCACGACTACTCGGAGACCCCAAGTACCCCTACCGTCGCCCCGTGTACCTATACGGAACAACTACTTCCTCTTCGGAAACGTGAACAACTACTTCCACTACCGCCGACGGAACGACTACTTCCCCTACGTTCCTCGACGACCTCGAACCCCTCCGAGAACGTTTGTTCTGAAGGTATAACCCGAGATGATGACCCGTGGAGTGCATGCTTGTGGTTGTATGAAATGTTTCCCGTGTGTGCTTCGTGCCGTTTCGTCCGTTTGTCATGTTCCTCGGTTGCCTCGTCACCGACTCGTGGGAACCCGGTGACGGGATCACCCCACTTTCATCTCGTTTGACTCGCTCTCGCCATCTTTCCTTTTGCACCGGTCTCTCAACGAGCTACCGGAACCGATATGATGCCGTTGCATCATTTTCGGAATTGTTGCCGTGGCACCCTTTTCCTTCCACCACGGTGACGATGCTTCATATCATCTTCTTGTTAACCTTCTAATAAAATTGCATAAACTTGATCATGTCATCCGCATCATGTTAACAACATTATATGTTTAATTGTTGTTTGCTTTAATAATTATTAAACATGCTCATGGGGATTTTTTGGATATGTTGTTGTTATTTCCGGCCTCATTTAAAATGTCTAAATAGGTAGTTTACTTTTGCTTCACCTCTTGCCATGTTAAAAACAATTAATATTGTCTTGTTTTTAAACGAGAGTCAAGTAAATAATTAAATGTGGTGTTTCGTCAATATGCAACTCGTTGCATATTGAGCTCCACTTAACTTGTAGTGTTGTTTGTGCACTTTGCCATGCCATGCATAATTAAACCGGACATGCATCATACTTGGATGTGCATCGTATGCCATGTTTATGATATGTGTGTTTACCGTGTTGTTTGCTTCTTTCCGGTTGCTTCTCTTGTTAGCTTCGGTTTCGTTCCGGAGTTGTGAGGCTTCTTCTTCGTCTTCTTCATGGATCCGTTCTTCTTCCTTGCGGAATCCCAGGCAAGATGATCATACCCTTGGATACCTTTACTACCATTGCCATGCTTAGTTGTCTCGATGCTATCGTTACATGTCGCGCTACCCATCTTTTATGTCAGCCTCTCCTTGTTGCCATGAAACCTCTAACCTTTGACACCTTCCTAGCAAAACCACTGTTTGGCTATGTTACCCGCTTGCTCAGCCTCGCTTGCTCGGCCCCTCTTATAGCGTTGTTAGTTGCAGGTGAAGATGAAGTTCGTTCCAGGAGGGAACTTGTTGTTGTTGGTATATCACAATATCTCTAATTATTATTAACACACCTATATACTGGGCATGGGTGGAAGGCTTGGCCTTTTGCTCGGTGTTTTGTTCCACTCATGCCACCTTAGGCGCCGATAAACCGGCATTATGTTCCTTGATTTTGCGTTCCTTACACGATGGGTGAAATGGGGACCCCTTGACAGTTCAACTTTGAATAAAACTCCTCCAGCAAGGCCCAACATTGGTTTTAATTTGCTCATAATAACAACTTAATTAATTAATTAAATTTGCATAGGGAGTTAGCGCTACCCGAGGATTCTTAATTCTACATAGCAGGGGGGCCAGTGCTGATGGTGTTGGTCCCAAACGGGGGTCCTGCAGGGCCACCACGGGGAAACTCGAGGATTGGCTCCTGTAGCATCACCCATCCGGTAGTGTCCTGAGACGAGATACGCGCGGCTACTATCAGGGTGTCGACACACCAGGAGGTCTTGCTGGACTTGTTTTACCATTGTTTTAATGACTTGTGCTACCGGGAAGCCGAGCCTGATCGGATTTTCCCTAAGATAAGGGGTGATGATATTATATTTATCACTTCAGCTAATCGTGAGAGCTTGTGATGGGCTAAGTTGGAACACCCCTGCAGGGTTATGATCTTTCGAAAGCCGTGCCCGCGGTTATGTGGCAGATTGGAATTTGTTAATGTCCGGTTGTAGAAAACTTGACAGATGATCCGAAGTAAAACACACAACTGTGTGAGTAACCGTGACTGTCTCTTTTCACTTTGAGAAGAGAACGCGGTGGGGTTATGTTTGATTCGTATGTAGTTCAGGATCTTTAGCGATCACTACTTTTGCGACCGTTTGCGTAGATGCTCATCTTATTCTGGTACTCGTAAGTTAGCCACCATATTATGCTTAGCCGCTGCTGCAACCTCACCACCTTACCTCTTCCTACCCATAAAGCTTTGCTAGTCTTGTTACCCATGGTTATGGGATTGCTGAGTCCTCGTGGCTCACAGATACTACAACACCAGATGCAGGTTCAACCGAGTATGAAGCAGGAGCTGGTTCAAGTTCTTCACTGGGAGTTCGATGAAGAGTTTGGCTGTATGCTTGTCGGTGTACTAAGATAGGGGTACCTTAGTGCCCCAACTTGTGCACGGGCAGTAGCAGCTCCCCGTGGCAGGGTTACCACTTGCTCGCCGGGAACCGTTCTGGTCCCTATGAAGCCATTCAAGAACAAAGTATACAAGTCAGAAGATCAAGGCCCCGGAAAGAGGAGCTTGCCGGGAAGGCTGCACCAGGCTCAAGGTTATCACTTTAGCACAAGACCCTGGCAAGAGGAGCTTGCCAGGAAGGCCAAGGAATACATATCTCAAGAGATGCCTCGGCGCATCTTGCGCCCCGGCAGGACCCGGAGAGCGACAAGCTTCCGGGCCCGGCAAGATCACTACCCCGGCAAGGTGCTTGCCGGGGAAACCTACGCTGTGTGCCCGCTCTCCAGCTCATCGGCCCACGCGTCGCCCTGGGGCCCTTCCAGGGGCGCGTGGCAGATGGCTGTGCAGCCTGGGGCACACGGTGGCAAGCCACGGTGACGAGGCTACCGCCGTGGCGAACGGAGAAGCATGGACGGACGCTTTTGGGGTCGACGGCGACGGGCATTTAATGCCCTTGTCCCCCACTGTCAAAGTTAGGTGAAGACCACTGTTCATGCACTGTTCACGCACTGTTACAACTACCACCAAATTTACACTTTTACCCTCCTCTACGTTGACACCTGTCGGTGACCCCTTTGAGCTATAAAAGGAGGCCCATGCACAACGTAGAGGGGGTTCGGTTCGAAACCTAGTTCACTCCCTCGCTCGGTGCAGCTAGTACTGTAGACCTTCAAGCTCCCGAGCTCAAGAACTCAATACAACCTAAGCAGGAGTAGGGTTTTACGCGTCCGCGCGGCCCAAACCTGGGTAAACTGTCCGCGTGTGCTCCTCGATCTGCTCTCCGTGCTTCCTCCGCTCCCTTACCGCAACGTAGAAGGGGCTCCGATCCCATAGGTGCTCGTGGGAGGACAGTTTCCCCCGACATCTTTGGCGCGCCAGGTAGGGGGCGTCGAGGTTGTGCGAACCTGATCCGGCGCTCACGCGGGCGCATTCTTCATCAACCTCTCCAGCTTCGTCAACCTCATCGACAACATCAACATGCCTCCGAAGAAGAAGGCTTCGGAGGACGGAGGCCCGTCTGCGTCGATCCCACCGCCACCAGAACCAACGGTTGGTGGAGGAGACGCTGGCGGAAGGGTGGTCGCCGGCGAGGAAACTCACGGCGCCACCAAGTCCAAGCACAAGACGGACGACCGGGCAAATTCCAAAGCCTCGGTGTCCGTGCACGCACCACGTCCCTCCCAGGAGGTGCAAGACCAGCAGCGGCGTGGTACGGGAGGTACCATACGCTTGCTGGGGCGTGGCCAAGCCGGAGGATCGCGGGATGCTCAAGGCCAGCGCGCTGGTACGAGCAAGGCGCGGTCGCCGGGGCGGGAACATGCTCCTTCTAACGCTGTTAGAAGTCCGAGCGTGTCCCGCTCCTCGCACCGCTCGCCGCCGTTCCCCTCCTCTCCAGTAGAAGCCCTGGCTAGGGCCCAGCTGCTCCTCGATTTCCCTCCAGCGGCAGACAAGGCCGAAGACTGGAGGGCGACGATCCAGAGCCTCATCGCCTTCGCCAACAACGACGCGCCGCAGCAGCCGGCAACTTCACGGCCGCGGCAAGTCGACCAAGCGAAGACCGATGGCAACAAGACCGCCGGGGGTGCAACTACCGTGCACTCCCCGCCGCGGAAGCAGAAATCGCCACCCCGCCGGATCAACGTCGACGACGACTCTACGGCGTCATCGGATCCGCGGGCTCGCCGCGATCAGCGCCAAGTCCTAGACGACAGGCGGCAAGAGGACGCTCGGACTCGCATCGAGCGTCGACGAGAAGCCCGAAGACTGTCAGATCAGCGCGCTGGGACCGCTGTCGACGCGCACGCGCCCGGTGAACCAGGCGACTTGCCGTACGCGGCAGGTTGTCCTGCGTTCACCCGTGAGCTGCGGCAAGTCCAGTGGCCCAGCATGAAGAATTTCAAGCCCGACGTACCCGAGAAGTACGACGGCAAGACGCACCCCTCGGAGTTCCTCAGCATCTACACCATTGCGGTGCAGGCTGCCGGGGGACGCGACGAGAAGATCCTAGCCAACTACTTCCCGCTTGTGCTTAAGCCAAACGTCCGGTCTTGGCTTATGCACTTGCCGGATAACTCCATTTCTTCATGGGCGGATCTGTGCCACCAGTTTGTTGGCGCCTTCACGGGCGGCCACAAACCCCACGGCCAGGAGAGCGATCTCCACATCCTCGCCCAGAAGGAGGGAGAATCCATGCGCAAATACATCCAAAGATTCAGCCGCGTCCAGCACAACATTCCCGACGTCCACCCTGCCGCGGTTATCAGCGCGTTTCACCAGAACGTGCGTAACCGCCGGATGAGGGAGGAGATGGCCATGACCAAGATCCGGGATGTCAGCGAGCTCTACGCTCTGGCTGACAAGTGCGCGCGCGCCAAAGAGGGGAGGAGACTCCCCGGAGAGGATACTGGCGCAGGAGGAAGCGACAGCGAGGATGCCGCCCCGGCAAGGAAGAACCGGCGGCGGAACAAAAGATAGAAGAAGAGCAAGGAGGTGCTGGTTGTCGAGCAGTCCGGCAAGGAGGCTCCCGCCAAGAAGGCACGGGCTGGCGGTTCCGGCAAGGAGCCTGCCCCTGTAGCGGCAGCTGACAAGCAGGACGGCTCCGACAAGCAGTACTGCAAGATCCACCGCACCAAGGGCCACGATCTTCAGAACTGCAAAAGAGTCGAGTACCTCGTAGAGCAGCAGAAGGCTGAATACGAGCGTCGCGACAAGGAGAAGGCCCAAGGAGGCGGAGGAGAACCCAGCAAGAAGCGGCCGTTCAATGGCCGGGGAGGACGCCGCAACAAGGCCAAGCAGCGGCAAGGTGATAGACCTCCCCGGGGCCGTGACAAGGATGAGGATGAAGACGACGATGATGACATGGAAGAAGGAGACAACAGCGAGCAGGAGTTCCAGAAGGCCACAGAGGTTCTGTGTGTCGACGGAGGTGCCTCTCTGCACACTTCCCACCGCCAGCTCAAGCAGTGGGTGCGAGAAGTGAATGCAGCTGAGCCGCCCGTCGAGTCACGCAGGCTGCTGAAGTGGTCCGGCACGCCCATCATCTTTGACCTTGAGGACCACCCTGACCGCACAACTGCGGTCGGGTGCTTGCCGATGTTGGTCTCACCAACTATCCGCAACCTCAAGGTCACCAAGATGTTGGTTGACGGCGGGGTCGGCCTGAACTTGATCTCCTCAGCTGTGATCAAGAAGCTACAGTCCCAGACGGCGAGCTCGAAGAAACCGGGTCGTTCCAAGGGATCAACCCGGGAAGGAGCAAGCCGAAGGGGAAGATTACGCTGCCAGTGACCTTTGGCGGGAAGCTCAACTTCAGGACGGAGAGGATCACGTTTGACGTCGCCGATATCCCATTGCCATACAATGGGATACTTGGTCGTCCTGCCCTCGCCAAGTTCATGGCAGCTTCCCACTATGCATACAACGTACTCAAGATGCCGGGGCCGATAAGCATCATCTCTGTCCCCGGCGACAAGAAGGACGCGCTTATCTGCGTCGACAAGATCTACCGGGATGCAGCAGCCGCAGCAGAAAGCAACACACTTGCCGCTGAAGCTCCCGGGGGGGAGAACAAGACCAAGTCCGGCAAGAGCTCTGGAGCCCACTCCGGCAAACGCACCTCCTCGGAGTGCTGCGCTGCCGTCGAGGACGCGCCATCGAGCTCCACCGGCAAGTGCAAGAAGGGAATGGCAGCTCCACCGGCAACCAAGAAGGTGTCCGCCAAGGAGGACGGCACTGGTGGTACCTTCACCATCAGTGCTACACTCGACCCCAAATAGGAAAGCGCGCTCGTTGCCTTCCTGCGGGCGAATGTCGATGTGTTTGCATGGCAACCATCTGACATCCCCGGCGTTCCCAGGAAGGTAATTGAGCACAAGCTTGCTGTTTGTCCTCATGCGCGGCCCGTCAAGCAGAAGGTCAGGAAGCAAGCCGTGGAGCGCCAAGAGTTCATCGCCGAAGAGATAAAGAAGTTAGAAGCAGCAGGCCTGGTTAGAGGCGTGATCCATCCTACGTGGTTAGCCAATCCAGTTGTCGTGCGCAAGGCCAATGGGAAGTGGAGACTTTGTATAGACTTCACTGATGTGAATAAAGCGTGTCCCAAGGATCCATTTCCCTTGCCGCGTATTGACCAGATTGTCGACTCCACCGCCGGATGTGAGTTGCTTTCCTTCCTTGATGCATACTCAGGTTACCACCAGATATTCATGGCCAAGGAAGATGAAGAGAAGACTGCATTCATTACTCCATGCGGCACATATTGCTTCATACGCATGCCCTTTGGATTGAAGAATGCAGGCTCGACATTTGCAAGGGTGGTGCACACTGCTTTTGAGCCACAGATACACAGAAATGTAGAAGCCTACATGGATGATATAGTGGTCAAGAGCAAGAGCAAAGATACCCTGATACAGGACTTAGAGGAAACCTTTGAGAACATGCGCAAGATCTGTTGGGGATCGTAGCAGAAAATCAAAATTTTTCCTACGCGTCACCAAGATCTATCTATGGAGTAATCTAGCAACGAGCATAAAGGAGAGTGGATCTACATACCCTTGTAGATCGCGATGCGGAAGCGTTGCAAGAACGCAGATGAAGGAGTCGTACTCGCTGTGATTCAGATCGCGGTTGATTCCGATCTAAGCGCCGAACAACGGCGCCTCCGCGTTACAACACACGTGCAGCCCGATGACGTCTCCCACGCCTTGATCCAGCAAGGAGAGAGGGAGAGGTTGGGGAAGACTCCATCCAACAGCAGCACGACGGCGTGGTGGTGGTGGAGGAGCGCGGGACTCCAGCAGGGCTTCGCCAAGCGCTGCGGGAGACGAGGAGGGAGAGAGGTAGGGCTGCGCCAAGCGACAGAGGTCAAAACGTGTTATGGGCAGCCCCAAACCTCACATATATATAGGGGGAAGGGGGGGGCTGCGGCCCCTTTAGGGTTTCCCACCCCTAGGGGTGCGGCCAGCCCTAGATCCCATCTAGGGGGGCGGCCAAGGGGGAGAGAGGGGGAGGCGCACCACTAAGTGGGCCTTAGGCCCATCTGAGCCTAGGGTTTCTCCCCTTTTCCTTCTCTCTTTGCCTTGGGCCTGCTTAGGGGGGCGCACCAGCCCACCTGGGGCTGGTCCCCTCCCACACTTGGCCCACGCAGCCTTCTGGGGCCGGTGGCCCCACCCGGTGGACCCCCGGGACCCTCCCGGTGGTCCCGGTACGCTACCGATAGCGCCCGAAACTTTTCCGGTGACCAAAACGGGACTTCCCATATATGAATCTTTACCTCCGGACCATTCCAGAACTCCTCGTGACGTCCGGGATCTCATCTGGGACTCCGAACAACATTCGGTAACCGCGTACATACTTTCCCTATAACCCTAGCGTCATCGAACCTTAAGTGTGTAGACCCTACGGGCTCGGGAACCATGTAGACATGACCGAGACAACTCTCCGGCCAATAACCAACAGCGGGATCTGGATACCCATGTTGGCTCCCACATGTTCCATGATGATCTCATCGGATGAACCACGATGTCAAGGATTCAATCAATCCCGTATACGATTCCCTTTGTCTATCGGTATAGCACTTGCCCGAGATTCGATTGTCGGTATACCGATACCTTGCTCAATCTCGTTACCGGCAAGTCTCTTTACTCGTTCCGTAACACATCATCCCGTGATCAACTCCTTGATCACATATTGCGCACATTATGATGATGTCCTACCGAGTGGGCCCAGAGATACCTCTCCGTCATACGGAGTGACAAATCCCAGTCTCGATTCATGCCAACCCAACAGACACTTTCAGAGATACCTGTAGTGCACCTTTATAGCCACCCAGTTACGTTGTGACGTTTGGTACACCCAAAGCATTCCTATGGTATCCGGGAGTTGCACAATCTCATGGTCTAAGGAAAAGATACTTGACATATAGAAAAGCTTTAGCATACGAACTACACGATCTGTGCTAGGCTTAGGATTGGGTCTTGTCCATCACATCATTCTCCTAATGATGTGATCCCGTTATCAACGACATCCAATGTCCATGGTTTAGGAAACCATAACCATCTATTGATCAACGAGCTAGTCGTCTAGAGGCTCACTAGGGACATGGTGTTTGTCTATGTATCCACACATGTATCTGAGTTTCCTATCAATACAATTCTAGCATGGATAATAAACAATTATCATGAACAAGGAAATATAATAATAACCAATTTATTATTGCCTCTAGGGCATATTTCCAACAGTCTCCCACTTGCACTAGAGTCAATAATCTAGTTCACATCGCCATGTGATTAACACTCATAGGTCACATCGCCATGTGACTAACATCCAAAGAGTTCACTAGAGTCAGTAATCTAGTTCACATCAATATGTGATTAACACTCAATGAGTTCTGGGTTTGATCATGTTATGCTTGTGAGAGAGGTTGTAGTCAACGGGTCTGCAACATTTAGATCCCTATGTACTTCGCAAAACTTTATGTCATATCGTAGATGCTGCTACCACGTTCCACTTGGAGCTATTCCAAACTGTTGCTCCATTATACGTATCCGGTATCTCCACTTAGAGTTACCTGGATAGGTGCTAAGCTTGCTTCGATGTAACTGTTTACGTCGAACTCTTTATCACCTCCATAACCGAGAAACATTTCCTTATTCCTCTAAGGATAATTTTGACCACTATCTAGTGATCCACTCCTGGATCACCTTTGTACCCTCTTGCCAGACATGTGGCAAGGCACACATCAGGTGCGGTACTCCTCATGGCATACCGTATAGAGCCTATGATAAAAGCATAGGGGACGACCTTCGTCCTTCTTCTGCCGTGGTCAAGTTTTGAGTCTTACTCAACTTCACACCTTATAACTCAGGTAAGAATTCCTTCTTTAACTGACCGATTTTGAACTCCTTCAAAATCATGTCAAAGGTGTGTGTTCCTTTTGAAAGTATCATCAGGCGTCTTGATCTATCTCTATAGATCTTGATGCCCAATTATGTAAGCGGCTTTATCCAG
Source organism: Secale cereale (assembly GCA_902687465.1). Taxonomy (NCBI): domain Eukaryota; kingdom Viridiplantae; phylum Streptophyta; class Magnoliopsida; order Poales; family Poaceae; genus Secale; species Secale cereale. The sequence goes on from LR738713.1 coordinate 851,059,706, forward strand.
GTCTTCCTTTGAAAAAACTCCTTTCAAACAACCCTTTACGCTTTCCAGAAATTCAACATCATTTCGGATCAACCATATGTCATTCACATATACTTATCAGAAATGTTGTAGTGCTCCCACTCACTTTATTGCAAATACAAGTTTCTAACAAACTTTGTATACCCAAAAACTTTGATTACTCCATCAAAGTGTATATTCCGACTCCGAGATGCTTGCTCTAGTCCATGGAAGGATCGCTGGAGCTAGCATACCTTTTAGCATCCTTAGGATCGACAAAACCTTTCTGATTGTATCACATACAACCTTTCCTTACGAAAACTGGTAAGGAAACTTGTTTTGTCATCCATCTGTCAGATTTCATAAATGCAGCTGATGCTAACATGATTCCGACGGACTTAAGCATCGCTACGGGTGAGAAAATCTCATCGTAGTCAACTCCTTGAACTTGTGGAAAAACTCTTTGCCACAAGTCGAGCTTCATAGACGGTGACATTACCGTCCACGTCCGTCTTCTTTTTAAAGATCCATTTATCTCAATGGCTTGCCAATCATCAGGCAAGTCCACCAAAGTCCATACTTTGTTTTGATACATGGATCCTATCTCGGATTTCTCGGTTTCTAACCATTTGTCGGAATATGGGCCCACCATCGCTTCTCCATAGTTCGTAGGTTCATCGTTGTCCAACAACATGACCTCTAAGACAGGATCACCGTACCACTCAGGAGTAGTACATATCCTTCTCGACCTACGAGGTTCGATAGCAACTTGATCTGGAGCTTCATGATCACTATCATTAGTTTCCTCTTCAACTGTCGTAGGTTCCACAGAAACATCTTTCTGTGTTGCACTACTCTCCGGTTGAAGTGAGGGTTCGACAACCTCATCAAGTTCTATCTTCCTCCCACTCAATTCTTTCGAGAGAAACTCCTTCTCGAGAAAGGACCCATTCTTAGGGACAAACATTTTTGCCCTTGGATCTGAGATAGGAGGTATACCCAACTTTTACCTTTGGGTATCCTATGAAGATGTATTTGTCCGCATTGGGTTCGAGCTTTTCCCGGCTGAAGCCATAAGCCTCGCAGCCCCAAACATTGAGAAACGACAACTACGGTTTCTTGCCAAACCATACGACGTCGTCTCAACGGACTTAGATGGTGCCCTATCTAAAGTGAATGCAACTGTCTCTAATGCATAACCTCAAAATAACAGCGGTAGATCGGTAAGATACATCATAGATCGCACCATATCTCATAAGGTTCGATTACGATGTCCGGACACACCATTACGCTGTGGTGTTCCAGGGGGCTTCAACTGCGAAACAATTCCACAATGTCTTAAGTGATTGCCAAACTCATAATTCAGAAAATATCCCCTTGATCAGATCATAGGAACATGATCTTCTTGTTATGATGATTCTTAATCTTCACTCTGAAATTGTTTGAACCTTTCAAACGTTTCAGACTTTTGCTTCATTAAGTAAATATACCATATCTACTCAAATCGTCAGTGAAGATGAGAAAATGACGATATCCACCACACGCCTTAATTCTCATTGGATCACATACATCAGCATGTATGATTTCCAACGAGTCACTTACCCGTTTCATTGTACCTGAAAACGGGATCTCAGTCATCCTGCCCATGAGGCATGGCTCGCATGTGTCAAGCGATTCAAAATCGAGTGACTCCAAACGTCCATCAGCATGGAGTTTCTTCATGCATTTTATGCCAAAATGACCTAAGCGGCAGTGCCACAAGAAAGTGGTACTATCATTATTAACTCTACATCTTTTGGCATTAATATTATCATCATGTGTATTACTATGATCGAGATTCAACAAACCATTGGGTGCATGACCATAAAGGTATTATTCATGTAAACAGAATAACCATTATTCTCTGACTTAAATGAATAACTGTATTGCAATGAACATGATCTAATCATATTCATGCTCAACGTAGACACCCGATAACATTTATCTAGGTTCAACACTAATCTTGAAAATAGAGGGAGTGTGCGATGGTGATCTTATCAACCTTGGAAACACTTCCAACACACATCGTCACCTCGCCCTTAGCTAGTCTCCGTTCAGTCCATAGCTTTTGCTTCAAGTCACTAATAATAGCAACTGAACCGGTATCCAATACCCAGGTGCTACAAGGAGTACTACTACGGTACACATCAATAACACGTATATCAAATATACTTTGTTGAAGTTGCCAGCTATCATATCTACCATGTATTTGGGGTGGTTCTGCTACCATGTGGCCGTTCCCCTTACAATAGAAGCACTTAGTCTCGAGGTTTGGGTTCAACCATGGGTTCCTTCATCAGAGCGACAACAGGTTTGCCATTCATGAAGTTTCCCTTCTAGCCCTTACCCCTTTTGAAACCAGTGGTCTTGTTAAACCATCAACACTTGATGCTCCTTCTTGATTTCTACTTTTGCGGTACTAAGAACCGCTAACAGCACCGGGATCATCTCCATCCTTTGCATGTCATAGTTCATCACGAAGTTCTAGTAGCTTGGTGATAGTGTCTAGAGAATTCCGTCAACCACTATCTCATCTGGAAGATTAACTCCCACTTGGTTCAAGTGATTTTAGCACCCAGACATTCTGAGCACATGCTCACTAGTTGAGCTATTCTCCTCCATCTTTTTGGCAAAGGAACTTGTCAGAGGTCTCATACCTCTCAACACGGGCATGAGCCTGAAATCCCAATTTCAGCTCTTAGAACATCTCATATGTTCCATGGCGTTCAAAACGTCATTGGAATCCCGATTCTAAGCCGTTAAGTATGGTGCACTAAACTATCAAGTAGTCATCAGGACGTGTCTCTCAGGTGTTCACAACATCCACAGACAACGTTGTAGGGGTTTGCACATCGAGTGGTGCATCAAAGACGTAAGCTTTCTGTGCAGCAGTGAGGACACTCCTCGGACTACGAACCCAGTCCGCATCCTTGCTTACAATATCTTTCAACTTAGTCTTTCTCTAGGATCGTATTAAACAGGGAGCTACAACGCAGTTATTGGTCTACAACATAATTTGCGAAGACAACTTAGACTATTGTTCATGACAATGAAGTTCATCTAATGAACTCCCACTCAGATAGACATCTCTCTAGTCATCTAAGTGATACATGATCCGAATCGACTAGGCCGTGTCCGATCATCACGTGAGACGGACTAGTCATCTTCGGTGAACATCTTCATGTTGATCGTATCTTCTATACGACTCATGTTCGACCTTTCGGTCTTCCGTGTTCCGAGGCCATGTCTGTACATGCTAGGCTCGTCAAGTCAACCCTAAGTGTATCGCGTGTGTAAATCTGGCTTACACCCGTTGTATGCGAACGTTAGAACCTATCACACCCGATCATCACGTGGTGCTTCGGAACAACGAACCTTAGCAACGGTGCACAGTTAGGGGGAACACAATTCTTGAAATTTTAGTGAGAGATCATCTTATTCACTACCGTCGTTCTAAGCAAATAAGATGTAAAACATGATAAACATCACATGCAATCAAATAGTGACATGATATGGCCAATATCATTTTGCTCCTTTTGATCTTCATCTTCGGGGCTCCATGATCATCATCGTCACCGGCATGACACCATGATCTCCATCATCATGATCTCCATCATCGTGTCTTCATGAAGTCGTCTCGCCAAACATTACTTCTACTACTATGGCTAACGTTTAGCAACAAAGTAAAGTAATTACATGGCGTTATTCAGTGACACGCAGGTCATACAATAAATAAGACAACTCCTATGGCTCCTGCCTGTTGTCATTCTCATCGACATGCAAGTCGTGATTCCTATTACAAGAACATGATCAATCTCATACATCACATATATATCATTCATCACATCCTTTTGGCCATATCACATCACACGGCACATGCTGCAAGAACAAGTTAGACGTCCTCTAATTGTTGTTGCAAGTTTTTACGTGGCTGCTATAGGTTTCTAGCAAGAACGTTTCTTACCTACGCCAAAACCACAACGTGATATGCCAATTTCTATTTACCCTTCATAAGGACCCTTTTCATCGAATCCAATCCGACTAAAGTGGGAGAGACAGACACCCGCTAGCCACCTTATGCAACTAGTGCATGTCAGTCGGTGGAACCTGTCTCACGTAAGAGTACGTGTAAGGTCGGTCCGGGCCGCTTCATCCCACGATGCCGCCGAATCAAGATAAGACTAGTAACGGCAAGAGAATTGACATGATCTACGCCCACAACTACTTTGTGTTCTACTCGTGCAAGATACTACGCATAGACCTAGCTCTGATGCCACTGTTGGGGATCGTAGCAGAAAATCAAAAAATTTCCTACGCGTCACCAAGATCTATCTATGGAGTAATCTAGCAACGAGCATAAAGGAGAGTGGATCTACATACCCTTGTAGATCGCGATGCGGAAGCGTTGCAAGAACGCGGATGAAGGAGTCGTACTCGCTGTGATTCAGATCGCGGTTGATTCCGATCTAAGCGCCGAACAACGGCGCCTCCGCGTTACAACACACGTGCAGCCCGATGACGTCTCCCACGCCTTGATCCAGCAAGGAGAGAGGGAGAGGTTGGGGAAGACTCCATCCAACAGCAGCACGACGGCGTGGTGGTGGTGGAGGAGCGCGGGACTCCAGCAGGGCTTCGCCAAGCGCTGCGGGAGACGAGGAGGGAGAGAGGTAGGGCTGCGCCAAGCGACAGAGGTCAAAACGTGTTATGGGCAGCCCCAAACCTCACATATATATAGGGGGAAGGGGGGGGCTGCGCCCCCTTTAGGGTTTCCCACCCCTAGGGGTGCGGCCAGCCCTAGATCCCATCTAGGGGGGCGGCCAAGGGGGAGAGAGGGGGAGGCGCACCACTAAGTGGGCCTTAGGCCCATCTGAGCCTAGGGTTTCTCCCCTTTTCCTTCTCTCTTTGCCTTGGGCCTGGTTAGGGGGGCGCACCAGCCCACCTGGGGCTGGTCCCCTCCCACACTTGGCCCACGCAGCCTTCTGGGGCCGGTGGCCCCACCCGGTGGACCCCCGGGACCCTCCCGGTGGTCCCGGTACGCTACCGATAGCGCCCAAAACTTTTCCGGTGACCAAAACGGGACTTCCCATATATGAATCTTTACCTCCGGACCATTCCGGAACTCCTCGTGATGTCCGGGATCTCATCCGGGACTCCGAACAACATTCGGTAACCGCGTACATACTTTCCCTATAACCCTAGCGTCATCGAACCTTAAGTGTGTAGACCCTACGGGCTCGGGAACCATGTAGACATGACCGAGACAACTCTCCGGCCAATAACCAACAGCGGGATCTGGATACCCATGTTGGCTCCCACATGTTCCACGATGATCTCATCGGATGAACCACGATGTCAAGGATTCAATCAATCCCGTATACGATTCCCTTTGTCTATCGGTATAGCACTTGCCCGAGATTCGATTGTCGGTATACCGATACCTTGCTCAATCTCGTTACCGGCAAGTCTCTTTACTCGTTCCGTAACACATCATCCCGTGATCAACTCCTTGATCACATATTGCGCACATTATGATGATGTCCTACCGAGTGGGCCCAGAGATACCTCTTCGTCATAAGGAGTGACAAATCCCAGTCTCGATTCATGCCAACCCAACAGACACTTTCAGAGATACCTGTAGTGCACCTTTATAGCCACCCAGTTACGTTGTGACGTTTGGTACACCCAAAGCATTCCTATGGTATCCGGGAGTTGCACAATCTCATGGTCTAAGGAAAAGATACTTGACATATAGAAAAGCTTTAGCATACGAACTACACGATCTGTGCTAGGCTTAGGATTGGGTCTTGTCCATCACATCATTCTCCTAATGATGTGATCCCGTTATCAACGACATCCAATGTCCATGGTTTAGGAAACCGTAACCATCTATTGATCAACGAGCTAGTCGTCTAGAGGCTCACTAGGGACATGGTGTTTGTCTATGTATCCACACATGTATCTGAGTTTCCTATCAATACAATTCTAGCATGGATAATAAACAATTATCATGAACAAGGAAATATAATAATAACCAATTTATTATTGCCTCTAGGGCATATTTCCAACAAGATCCAGCTCAAGTTGAACCCCGAGAAGTGCGTCTTCGGAGTCCCCTCCGGCAAGCTTCTCGGGTTCTTTGTGTCCTAGAGGGGGATTGAAGCCAATCCCGACAAGATAAAATCCATCGAGCAGATTGAAGCCCCGAAGCGCGTCAAGGACGTAAGAAGACTTGCTGGTTGTGTGGCTGCCCTCAGCAGGTTCATTTCAAAGTCTGCAGAGCGCGCCCTGCCTTTCTTCAAAATTTTGAAAAAGGCAGGTCCTATGAAGTGGACTCCGGAAGCGGAGGCAGCGCTGCAAGACCTGAAAGGATACCTGTCCTCTACTCCGATACTTGTCACACCTAGGCCTCAAGAGAAGTTGCTGCTGTACCTAGCGGCAACCAATCAAGTGGTTAGTGCTGCGTTAGTAGCGGAGAGGGAGGCAGATGAGGAACCCACATCCCCGGCAAGCGAATCCAGCGACAAGCAGGGGGCTTCCCCGACAAGCTCTGGCCCCGACAAGGACAAGTCTGCGCAGGAGCAAGGTGAAGTGCGAAGGAAGATGGAGCAGCGCCCAATGTATTTCGTAAGTTCCCTTCTGCAGGGGGCTAGATCAAGATACTCTGGGGTGCAGAAGTTGCTTTTCGGCCTCCTTATGGCCTCAAGGAAGTTGCGCCATTACTTCCAAGCACACGAGATAACGGTGGTCACTCGCTTTCCGTTGAAGAGGATATTGCAGAATCCCGAAGCAACAGGCAGGATCGTCGAGTGGGCACTGGAGCTATCAAGCTTTGGTCTCAAGTTCGAGAGTACTTCAACCATACAGAGCAGAGCTTTGGCGGAATTCATAGCGGAATGGACCCCAACGCCAGATGAAGAAGTCCCAGAGACAAGCGTCCCCGTCCAAGAAGCGAGCAGCGAATGGATAATGTACTTTGATGGTGCTTTCTCGCTGCAAGGCGCCGGTGCCGGCGTGGTACTCATAGCGCCCACCGGAGAGCACCTCAAGTATGTTGTCCAGATGCACTTTCCCAAGGAGCAAGCGACAAACAATACTGCAGAGTACGAAGGTTTGCTTGCCGGCCTCAGAATTGCGGCCGACCTTGGGATCAAGAAGTTGATTGTGCGGGGAGATTCACAGTTGGTGGTCCGACAAGTGAATAAGAGTTACCAGAGCCCTTTGATGGAAGCTTATGTTGATGAAGTGAGGAAGCTTGAAGAACACTTTGAAGGTCTGCAAATGGAGCACGTCCCAAGAGCTCAGAATGATATTGCAGATGGCCTCTCAAAGTGTGCTGCAATGAAGTTACCTGTGGAACCAGGGACCTTCGTGCTCAAGTTAACTCAGCCATCCGTTACACCATCAGTTGGGCAAAACAAGAAGAGAAAGTTGATCTCCGGCGACTACTTGCCGGCGGATCTTCCCGAAGCCGCCGCCAAGGTCCCCAAGATCAACAGCCAAGGTGCTGAGGAACAGTTTTCTCCTGCAGATCCAAGGGTCTGTACAGTTGAAGCAGGCGTTCCCGACAAGCCTTGCCCCGGCAGGCTTGCCGGGGGACCATCAGCTCCGGCAGAGCCGCGGGTTCTTGCCGTGGAAGCTGAGGTTCCCGCAGCAGCCCTCATGCCTTTAGTCCTTGTTGTTGAGCCTCAGGCTCCAGCATGGGCACAGCAAATCGTCCGTTTTCTGCAAACTGGAGAACTTCCCGACGAGCCAGAAGAGATAGAGAAAATAACCAGGCAGTCAAGTATGTACCAGTTCGTTGGCAATGAACTGTACAGAAGAAGACTCAATGGTGTCAAGTTGAAGTGCATTTCCAGGGAAGATGGACAGAAGCTGTTGGCAGAGATACATGGAGGCATATGTGGCCACCACATTGGCGCAAGGGCACTTGCCGGGAAGGCGTTCCGGCAAGGGTTCTTCTGGCCAGAAGCCCTCCAAGATGCAACTGCACAAGTAACTAAGTGTGAAGCGTGCCAGTTCCATGCCAAGCAAATTCACCAGCCAGCTCAAGCTCTCCAGACTATCCCTTTGTCCTGGCCCTTCTCGGTCTGGGGGCTCGATATTCTCGGCCCCTTCCCCCGCGCAGCCGGGGGCTTTGAGTACTTGTACGTTGCAATCGACAAGTTCACAAAGTGGCCAGAAGTGGAACCAGTGAGAAAGGTGACAGCACAGTCAGCAGTCAGGTTCTTCGGATCGATTGTTTGCCGTTTCGGAATCCCTAACAGGATCATCACCGACAACGGCACACAATTTACAAGTCTCACCTTCATGCAGTACGTCCAAGACCTTGGCGCCAAGGTCTGCTTCGCTTCTGTTGCTCACCCAAGGAGCAATGGTCAAGCGGAGAGGGCCAATGCTGAAGTGCTGCGCGGACTTAAGACAAGGACCTTCGACAGGCTGCACAAGTGCGGAAGAAACTGGATAGAAGAGTTGCCGGCGGCTCTTTGGTCAATCAGGACGACACCAAATCGAGCCACCGGACAGACACCCTTTGCTCTTGTCTATGGAGCAGAGGCAGTTCTCCCCACGGAACTCGTATACGGATCTCCTCGAGTGCTCGCTTATGATGAGCTCGAGCAAGAGCAACTGCGACAAGATGATGCATTGCTCCTTGAGGAGGAACATCTCCAGGCTGTTGTACGAGCTGCTCGATACCAGCAAGCCTTGCGTCGCTATCATAGCCGCGAGGTCAAGGCCAGGAGTCTCGAGGAAGGTGACCTTGTTCTTCGGCGTGTTCAGTCCGCCAAGAATTCCAACAAGTTGACGCCGAAGTGGGAAGGCCCTTATCGGGTGAGACAAGTCACAAGGCCCGGCGCTGTCCGCCTTGAGACCGAAGAAGGCTTACCGGTGAGCAACTCCTGGAACATAGAGCATCTTCGCAAGTTTCACCCATAAGGCGCGGTTGCCGTGACCCGCTCCGGCAACCACCTTTTGTACAAGTCTTGCCGCTGTTGCATGTAAACCTTTGTACAAAGCCGGGCGCAGATCCCGTGCATCAGTAAAGCTTTTTGTGCTTCGCACTATTTGTCATTTCCATGCTTTTCTTTGTTATTTGCATGCATCGTTTGGCACCTTGTGCAACGCACATCCCCGGTAAGCACTAGCAAGCCGTGAGGCCCTATACTTGTTTTTCCCCCTCTTTTTCTTTTCCTCTTAAGCAGAAGGAATATTCCTCGCGCACAAGTTTGCCTGGGGGGAAGGAGATGGAGGCATGAACCAAGTACTGTTCAAGAAAGAGAAGCCTTGTCGGGGAGCAAGCAACCCATGAAAGCTAAGTTACCCAAGTTTGAGTATTTCAAACTTTTCAAATTTTTTAGTTGTCTTCCTTGAACAACCACACTTTGTATGGAAAACCTATGCGCAGAGGAACCTACCCGTGGCTAGCCGCACCCTTACCTTGTTTCGAGCACGCTCAACGACTTAAGTGAGCTGCGACAAGTATCGCGCCCTTACTTCGTTCTCGAGTTCGCTCAGCAACCTAAGTGTGCTGCGACTAGCTGCGGCAAGGTTTCTTGCCGGCGAAGGTATTGCCAGCAGGCTGCTAAGAGTCCAGCACTCAGCGCTCGCGGCAAGGGTCCTTTGCCGGCGAGTTCCCTAAAAGCGTAGGGTAAAAAGCATACAAAGTAAAGGACCAAGAGCAAGGGAGATAACACTGCATTGATTACCCCAAAATAAAAGTGTATATTACAAAGATAGCTTGCCGCTGTTCTAATCAACTACTGCCTATGACTTAATTGGCAGCGGCAAAGGAAGGAAAAGAAAGGAATCTAATCTGCGCGGTCGCCTTCATGCCTCGTGATCTTGCCCACCTTGGCGACGATGTGGGCAACCTGCGCCTTCAACGCCTCCTGATCAGCTTCGGGGGGCAAGGTGCGGAGGACGTTGACGAGGTTGATGCCGGGGTTGCGGTAGACGATCTTCGACAAGACCCGCTCCATGGTGCCCATGCAGAGCCGACGCGCCTCGTCGGCCAGCTGCACGGGGATCTTCTCCCGCAGCCGTGCAAGCGCCGGCGCAATTCCCCTGAAGAACAGACTCAACTTGGCGCTGTGGGGGAGACTCTCGTCCGGGGAGTACACGAGATGCTCCGCCCTCAGCGCCATCATGTCCATGTCAATATTGGCAGCGGAGGTGACCAGCTCATCAGTCCACTGCTCCACTGCCTGGTTGAAGTTGTTCGCCAAGACGGCGGCGCTCTCCACCAAAGCCCTTTCCTTGCGGAGTTCGTCCTTCAGCTTCGTCTCGCGGTCCCGGGCAGCGTCGAGCGAGCCAGTCAGGGTGGAGACCTTCAGCTCTAAGTCAGCAATGGAGTCCTTGGCGGCAGTGAGTTCCTGGCCCTTATCGGAGAGGCGTACCTGCAGCTCAGAGTTGGTGTGGGCATCTTTCTCCCGCTCCACGTTGAGCGCAGTGACCCTGTCTTCGCTCGCCTTCAGGAACAACTCCAGATGCGCCACCCTGGCCGCCAGATCCTTCTTAGCAGTCTCCGCGGTAGCGGCAACGTCCCTCGCCTCCTTCAGGGCCCCGTCGATGGCTTGCTCCCGGGCGGTGAGGTCGTCCTCGTGGGCATCGAGGTCGACCTTCCGCTGGTTGAGTGCCCCTTCCCGCCGAGACAGCTCCTCAGCGGCCAACCGCTGCTGCTCCTCGGCCTCAGCTTTTTCAAGGAGGAAGGCCTGATGCGCCCCGGCAAGCTCTTCACGCTCCTCCGCCAAGTTGCGGAGGGCCGCCTGTGTCGGTGTACTAAGATAGGGGTACCTCAGTACCCCAACTTGTGCACGGGCAGTAGCAGCTTCCCGCGGCAGGGTTTACCACGTGCTCGCCGGAAACCTTTCTGGTCCCTGTAAAGCCATTCAAAAACAAAGTATGCAAGGTAGAAGATCAAGACCCCGGCAAGTGGAGCTTGCCGGGAAGGCCGCACCAGGCTCAAGATTATCACATTAGCACAAGACCCTGGCAAGAGGAGCTTGCCAGGAAGACCAGAAGACTGCATCTCAGAAGGCATGCCTCGGCGCACCCTGCGCCCCGGCAGGGCCCGGAGAGCGACAAGCTTCCGGGCCCGGCAAGATCAAGACCCCGGCAAGGTGCTTGCCGGGGGAAGCCTGCGCTGTGTGCCCGCGCTCCAGCTCATCGGCCCACTCGTCGCCCTGGGGCCCTTCCAGGGACGCGTGGCGGATGGCTGTGCAGCCTGGGGGACACGGTGGCACTCCACGGTGACGAGGCTACCGCCGTGGCGAACGGAGACGCATGGACGGGTGCTTTTGGGGTCGATGGTGACGGGCATTTAATGCCCTTGTCCCCCACTGTCAAGTTAGGTGAAGACCACTGTTCATCCACTGTTCATGCACTATTCCCGCACTGTTACAACTACCACCAAAGTTACATTTTTTCCCTCCTCTACGTTGACACCTGTCGGTGACCCCTTGAGCTATAAAAGGAGGCCCATGCACAACGTAGTAAGGGTTCGGAACCTAGATAGTTCTCTTGCTCGGTGTAGCTAGCTCTTCAAGCTCCCGAGCTCACAAACACAATACAAACCAAGCAGGAGTAGGGTTTTACGCGTCCGCGCGGCCCGAACCTGGGTAAACTGCCCGCGTGTGCTCCTCGATCCGCTCTTCGTGCTCCCTCCGCTCCCTTACCGCAACGTAAAAGGGGCTCCGGTCCCATAGGTGTTCGTGGTGGACAGTTTCCCCCGACATCTTTGGCGCGCCAGGTAGGGGGCGTCGAGGTTGTGCGAACCTGATCCGGTGCTCACGCGGGCGTATTCTTCATCAACCTCTCCAGCTTCATCGACTTCATCAGCAACAGCAACATGGCCCCGAAGAAGAAGGCTTCGGAAGTCGCAGGCCCGTCTGCGTCGATTCCCCCGCCACCAGAACCAACGGTGGGTGGAGGAGACACCGGCGGAAGGGTGGTCGCCGGCGAGGAAACTCACGGCACCGCCAAGTCCAAGGAGGACGACCGGGCAAACTCCAAGGCCTCGGTCTCCGTAGACGCACCACGTCCATCTCAGCAGACGACAGGCCAGCAGCACCGTGGTACAGGAGGTACCATCCGCTTGCTGGGCCAAGGACAAACCGGAGGATCACGGGACGCTCAAGGCCATCGTCCTGGCACGAGCAAGGCGCGGTCGTCGGGGCGAGAGACTGCTCCTTCTAACCCTGTTAGAAGTCCGAGCATATCTCGCTCCTCGCACCGCTCGCCACCGCTCCCCTCCTCTCCAGCAGAAGCTCTCGCAAGAGCGCAACTGCTCCTCGACTTCCCTCCAGCGGCAGACAAGGCCGAAGACTAGAGGGCGACGATCCAAAGCCTCATTGCCTTCGCCAACAACGACACGCCGCAGCAGCCGGCGACATCGCGGCCACGGCAAGTCGACCAGACGAAGGCCGACGGCGACAAGACCGCCGGGGGTGCAACCACCGTGCACTCCCCGCCGCGGAAGCAGAAGACGCCTCCCCGCCGGATTAACATCGATGGCGACTCCACGGCGTCGTCGGATCCGCGGGCTCGTCGGGACCAGCGCCAAGTCCTCGATGATCGGCGGCAAGAAGATGCTCGGACGACGATCGAGCGCCGACGAGAAGCCCGGCGACAATCGGATCAACGCGCTGGGACCGCTGTCGACACGCACGCGCCCGGTGAGCCAGGCGACTTGCCGTACGTGGCAGGTTGCCCTGCGTTTACCCGTGAGCTGCGGCGCGTCCAGTGGCCCAGCATGAAAAACTTCAAGCCCGACGTACCCGAGAAGTACGACGGCAAGACGCACCCCTCGGAGTTCCTCAGCATCTACACCATCGCGGTGCAGGCTGCCGGGGGACGCGACGAGAAGATATTGGCCAACTACTTCCCGCTGGTGCTTAAGCCAAACGTCCGTTCTTGGCTTATGCACTTGCCGGAAGGCTCCATTTCTTCGTGGGCAGATTTGTGCCACCAGTTTGTTGGCGCCTTCACGGGCGGCCACAAACCCCACGGCCAGGAGAGTGATCTCCACATCTTGGCCCAGAAGGAAGGAGAACCCATGCGCAAGTACATTCAACGATTCAGCCGCGTGCAGCACAATATTCCCGACGTACACCCCGCCGCGGTTATCAGCGCGTTCCACCAGAACGTGCGTAACCGTCGCATGCGGGAAGAGATGGCCATGACCAAGATACGGGATGTCAGCGAGCTCTACGCTCTGGCTGACAAGTGCGCGCGCGCCGAAGAGGGGAGGAGACTCCCCGGGGAGGATGCTGGCGCAGGGGGAAGCGACAGCGAGGATGCCGCCCCGGCAAAGAAGAGCCGGCGGCGGAACAACAGAAAGAAGAAGAGCAAGGAGGTGCTGGTCGTCGAGAAGTCCGGCAAGGAGGCTCCCGCCAAGACAGCACAGGCTGGCGGTTACGGCAAGGAACCTGCCCCTGTAGCGGCAGCCGACAAGCAGGACGGCTCCGACAAGCAATATTGCAAGATCCACCGCACCAAGGGCCACGACCTTTCAAACTGCAAGCGAGTCGAGTACCTCGTAGAGCAGCAGAAAGCTGAATACGAGCGGCGCGACAAGGAGAAGGCTCAGGGTGGCGGAGGAGAGCCAAGCAAGAAGCGGCCATTCAATGGCCGGGGAGGACGCCGCGGCAAGGCCAAGCAGCGGCAAGGTGATCGACCTCCCCGGGGCCGCGACAAGGACGAGGAAGAAGACGACGACGACGACATGGAGGAAAGTGATAACAGCGAGCAGGAGTTCCAGAAGGCCACAGAAGTGCTGTGTGTCGACGGAGGCGCCTCTCTGCACACTTCCCACCGCCAACTCAAGCAGTGGGTGCGGGAAGTAAACGCAGCAGAGCCGCCCGTTGAGTCACGCAGGCTGCTGAAGTGGTCCAGCACGCCCATCATTTTTTATCTTGAGGATCACCCTGACCGCACAACTGCGGTCGGGTGCTTGCCGATGTTGGTCTCACCCACCATCCGCAACCTCAAGGTCACCAAAATGTTGGTTGACGGCGGGGCCGGCCTGAACTTGATCTCCTCGGCTGTGATCAAGAAACTCCAGATCCCAGACGGCGAGCTCGAAGAAACCGGTTCGTTCCAAGGAATAAACCCGGGGAGGAGCAAGCCGAAGGGGAAGATTACTTTGCCAGTGACCTTTGGCGGGGAGCTCAACTTCAGGACGGAGAGGATAACCTTCGATGTTGCCGATATCCCATTGCCATACAATGGGATACTTGGACGTCCTGCCCTCGCCAAGTTCATGGCAGCTTCCCACTACGCCTATAATGTACTCAAGATGCCGGGGCCGATAAGCGTCATCTCTGTCCCTGGCGACAAGAAGGACGCGCTTATCTGCACCGACAAGATATACCGGGATGCAGCAGCCGCGGCGGAGAGCAACACACTTGCCGCTGAAGCTCCCGGGGGGAAGAAGACCAAGACCAAGTCCGGCAAGTGCTCTGGGGCCCACTCCGGCAAACGCACCTCTTCGGAGTGCTGCGCTGCCGTCGAGGACGTTCCATCGAGCTCCACCGGCAAGTGCAAGAAGGGAATGGTCGCTCCACCGGCAACCAAGAAGGTGTCCGCCAAGGAGGACGGCACTGGTGGTACCTTCACCATCAGTGCTACACTTGACAACAAATAGGAAAGCGCGCTCGTTGCCTTCCTGCGGGCGAATGTCGATGTGTTTGCGTGGCAGCCATCTGACATCCCCGGCGTTCCCAGGAAGGTGATTGAGCACAAGCTTGCTGTTTGTCCTCATGCGCGGCCCGTCAAGCAGAAGGTCAGGAAGCAAGCCGTGGAGCGCCAAGAATTCATTGCCGAAGAGATCAAGAAGCTAGAAGCAGCGGGCCTGGTTAGAGGCGTGATCCATCCGACGTGGTTAGCAAATCCAGTTGTCGTGCGTAAGGCCAACGGGAAGTGGAGACTGTGTATAGACTTCACTGATGTGAATAAAGCATGTCCCAAGGATCCATTTCCCTTGCCGCGCATTGACCAGATTGTTGACTCCACTGCTGGATGTGAGCTGCTCTCCTTCCTTGATGCATACTCAGGCTACCACCAGATTTTTATGGCCAAGGAAGATGAAGAGAAGACTGCATTCATTACTCCATGTGGCACATATTGCTTCATACGCATGCCCTTTGGATTGAAGAATGCAGGCTCAACATTTGCAAGGGTGGTGCACACTGCTTTTGAGCCACAGATCCACAGAAATGTAGAAGCTTACATGGATGACATAGTGGTCAAGAGCAAGAGCAAAGATACCCTGATCCAAGACTTGGAAGAAACATTTGCAAATCTGCGCAAGATCCAGCTCAAGTTGAACCCCGATAAGTGCGTCTTCGGAGTCCCCTCCGGCAAGCTTCTCGAGTTCTTTGTGTCCCAGAGGGGGATTGAAGCCAATCCCGACAAGATAAAAGCCATCGAGCAGATTGAAGCCCCGAAGCGCGTCAAGGACGTAAGGAGACTTGCTGGTTGTGTGGCTGCCCTCAGCAGGTTCATTTCAAAATCCGCAGAACGCGCCCTGCCTTTCTTCAAAATCTTGAAAAGGCAGGTCCTATGAAATGGACTCCGGAAGCGGAGGCAGCGCTGCAGGATTTGAAAGGATACCTGTCCTCCACTCCAATACTTGTCGCACCTAAACCACAAGAGAAGTTGCTGCTGTACTTAGCGGCAACCAATCAAGTGGTTAGTGCTGCGTTGGTAGCGGAAAGGGAGGCAGAGGAAGAGCCCACACCTCCGGCAAGCGAGTCCAGCGACAAGCAGGGGGCTCCACCGGCAAGCTCTGGCCCCGACAAGGACAACTCTGCGCAGGAGCAAGGAGAAGTGCGAAGGAAGATGGTGCAGCGCCCGGTGTATTTCGTAAGTTCTCTCTTGCAGGGGGCTAGATCGAGATACTCCGGGGTGCAAAAGTTGCTTTTCGGCCTCCTCGTGGCCTCGAGAAAGCTGCGCCATTATTTCCAAGCACATGAGATAACAGTGGTCACTCGCTTTCCGTTGAAAAGGATATTGCAAAATCCAGAAGCAACAGGCAGGATCGTCGAGTGGGCACTGGAGTTGTCAAGCTTTGGTCTCAAGTTTGAGAGTACTTCAACCATACAGAGCAGAGCTTTGGCAGAATTCATAGCTGAATGGACCCCAACGCCGGATGAGGAAGTTCCAGAGACAAACGTCCCCGTACAAGAAACAAGCAGTGAATGGGTAATGTACTTTGATGGTGCCTTCTCGCTGCAAGGCGCCGGTGCCGGCGTGGTACTCATAGCGCCCACCGGAGAGCACCTCAAGTATGTTGTCCAGATGCACTTTCCCAAGGAAACAAGCGACAAACAATACTGCTGAGTATGAAGGTTTGCTTGCCGGCCTCAGGATTGCGGCCGAACTTGGGATCAAGAAATTGATTGTGCGGGGAGATTCTCAGTTGGTGGTCCAACAAGTAAATAAGAGTTACCAGAGCCCTTTGATGGAAGCTTATGTAGACGAAGTGAGGAAGCTTGAAGAACACTTTGAAGGTCTGCAAATGGAGCACGTCCCGAGAGCTCAGAATGATATTGCAGATGGCCTCTCAAAGTGTGCTGCAATGAAGTTACCTGTGGAACCAGGGACCTTCCTGCTCAAGCTGACTCAGCCATCCGTTACACCATCAATTGGGCAGCACAAGAAGAGAAAGTTGGTCTCCGGCGACTACTTGCCGGCGGATCTTCCCGAAGCCGCCGCCAAGGTCCCCAAGATCAACAACCAGAACGCTGAGGAACAGCTTGCTCCTGCAGATCCAAGGATCTGTACAGTTGAAGCAAGCGTTCCCGACAAGCCTTGCCCCGACAGGCTTGCCGGGGGACCATCAGCTCCGGCAGAACCAGAGGTTCTTGCCGTAGAAGCTGGGGTTCCCGCAGCGGCCCTCATGCCTTTAGTCCTTGCCGTTGAGCCCCGGGCTCCGGCATGGGCACAGCGGATCGTCCGTTTTCTGCAAACTGGAGAACTTCCCGACGACCCAGCAGAAATAGAGAAAATAACCAGGCAGTCAAGTATGTACCAGTTCGTGAACAACGAACTGTACAGAAGAAGGCTCAATGGTGTCAGGTTGAAGTGCATTTCCAGAGAAGATGGACAGAAGCTGTTGGCAGAGATACATGGAGGCATATGTGGCCACCACATTGGCGCAAGGGCACTTGCCGGGAAGGCATTCCGGCAAGGGTTCTTTTGGCAAGAAGCCCTCCAAGATGCAACTGCACAAGTAACCAAGTGTGAAGCGTGCCAGTTCCATGCCAAACAAATTCACCAGCCAGCTCAAGCTCTCCAGACGATCCCTTTGTCCTGGCCCTTCTCGGTCTGGGGGCTCGATATCCTCGGCCCCTTCCCCCGTGTTGTCGGGGGCTTTGAGTACTTGTACGTTGCGATCGACAAGTTCACAAAGTGGCCAGAAGTGGAACCAGTGAGAAAGGTGACAGCACAGTCAGCAGTCAGGTTCTTCAGGTCGATTGTTTGCCGTTTCAGGATCCCTAACAGGATCATCACCGACAACGGCACACAGTTCACAAGTCGCACCTTCATGCAGTACGTCCAAGACCTTGGCGCCAAGGTCTGCTTCGCTTCTGTTGCCCACCCGAGGAGCAATGGTCAAGCGGAGAGGGCCAATGCTGAAGTGCTACGCGGGCTCAAGACAAGAACCTTCGACAGGCTGCGCAAGTGCGGAAGAAACTGGATAGAGGAGTTGCCGGCGGCTCTTTGGTCAATCAGAACGACACCAAGTCGAGCCACCGGACAGACACCCTTTGCTCTTGTCTATGGAGCAGAGGCAGTTCTCCCCACGGAACTCGTATACGGATCTCCTCGAGTGCTCGCTTATGATGAGCTCGAGCAAGAGCAACTGCGACAAGATGATGCATTGCTCCTCGAGGAGGAACGTCTCCAGGCTGCTGTACGAGCTGCTCGATACCAGCAAGCCTTGCGCCGCTACCATAGCCGCAAGGTTAAGGCCAGGAGTCTCGAGGAAGGCGACCTTGTTCTTCGGCGTGTTCAGTCCGCCAAGAATTCCAACAAGTTGACGCCGAAGTGGGAAGGCCCTTATCGGGTGAGACAAGTCTCAAGGCCTGGCGCTGTCCGCCTTGAGACCGAAGAAGGCTTACCGGTGAGCAATTCCTGGAACATAGAGCATCTTCGCAAGTTTCACCCATAAGGCGCGGTTGCCGTGATCCGCTCCGGCAACCACCTTTTGTACGAGTTTTGCCGTTGTCGCATGTAAACCTTTGTACAAAGCCGGGCGCAGATCCCGTGCATCAGTAAAGCTTTTGTGTTTCGCACTATTTGCCATTTTCCATGCTTTTCTTCGTTATCTGCATGCATTGTTTGGCATCTTGTGCAACACACATACCCGGTAAGCATTAGCACGCCGAGAGGCCCTATACTTGTTTTCCCTTCTCTTCTTCTTTCCATCTTAAGCAGAAGGAACTTTCCTCGCGCATAAGTTTGCCGGGGGGGAAGGAGGTGGAGGACGAACCAAGTACTGTTCAAGAAAGAGAAGCTTGCCGGAGAACGAACAGATTATGAAAGCTAAGTTACCAGAATTTGAGCAGTTCAAATTTTTTAGATTTTAGTTATCTTCCTTGAACAACCACACTTTGTATGGAAAACCTGTGCGCGGAGGAACCTACCCGTGGCTAGCCGCACCCTTACTTTGTTTTCGAGTACGCTCAACGACTTAAGTGAGCTGCGACAAGTGTCGCGCCCTTGCTTCGTTTTCGAGTTCGCTCAACAAGCTAAGTGTGTTGCGGCTAGCTGCGGCAAGGTTACTTGCCGGTAAGGCCTTTGCCAGCAGGTTGCTCAGAGTCCAGCACTCAGCGCTCGCGGCAAGGGTCCCTTGCCGGCAAGTTCCCTAAAAGCGTAGGGTAAAAGGCATACAAAGTAAAGGACCAAGAGCACGGGAGATAACAATGCGTTAATTGCTCGGAAACAAGATAATATATTACAAAGATAACTTGTCGCAATGACTAATTGATTCATGTTCATAACACACTTTGCAGCAGCAAAGGAAACAGAAAGGAGGAGGCCTAGTCTACGCGGTCGCCTTCACGCCTTGAGATCTTGTTCACCTTGGCGATGATGTGGGCGACCTGCGCCTTCAACGCCTCCTGATCTGCATCGGCCGGCAAGCTGTGGAGGACGTTGACGAGATTGATGCCAGGGTTGCGGTAGACTATCTTCGTCAAGACGCGCTCCAAGGTACCCGCGCAGAGCTGACGCGACTCCTCGGCCAGCTGCGCGGGGAGCTTCTCCTGCAGCCGTGCAAGCGCCGGCGCGATTCCCCTGAAGAAGAGACTCAACTTGGCGCTGTGGGGGAGATTCTGGTCTGGAGAGTACACGAGGTGCTCCACCCTCAGCGCCATCAGCTCCTTGTCGATGTTGGCAGCAGAAGCGACCAGATCGTCCGTCCATTGCTCCACCGCCCGGCTGAAGTTGTTCGCTGAGGTGGCGGCGCTCTCCACCAGGCCTCGTTCCTTGCGGAGCTCGTCCTTCAGCTTAGTCTCGTGATCCCGGGCGGCGTCCAGTGAATCGGTCAAAGTGGAGACCTTCAACTCCAAGTCAGCAATTGAATCCTTGGCGGCTTTGAGCTCGTCGCCCTTCTTGGAGAGACGTACCTGAAGGTCAGAGTTGGTGTGGGCGTCTTTTTCCCGCTCCACGTTGAGCGCGGTGATTCTGTCCGCACTCGCCTTCAGGTACTGCTCCAGCTGCGCCACCTTGGCCTCAAGATCCTTCTTGGCGGTTTCCGCGGTGGCGGCGGCAGCTTTCGCCTCCTTTAGGGCCCCGCCAAGGGCCTGCCCCCGGGCGGTGAGGTCGTCCTCGTGGGCGTCGAGGTCGACCTTCCGCTGGTTGAGCGCTCCTTCTCGCTGGGACAGCTCTTCACCAATCAGTCGCTGCTGCTCCTCGGCCTCAGCCTTCTCCAGGAGGAACTCTTGCTGCTCTCCGGCAAGCCTTTCGCGCTCCTCCGCCAAGTCGCGGAGGGCCGCCTGGTTGGCGGCGCGGAGCTCCGCGGCGCGCTTCTCCAAGTCTGCTCCAGCCTTGGCGGTGAGGGCTTCCCGGGACTCCAATTTTGCCTGCCTGGCCCGGTAAAGGGCCAGGAGCTGGCGAAGAAGCTTCTCCTCTTCGGGCTCATCACTCCCGCCAAGCGCTTCAACAACCTTCAACCCCGCGGAGGCGAGGACCTCTCCGTCATAGGTCTCTCCCTCCACGGGGGCTCGCGACGAAGATGCCCACGGAACTTGAATGAAGATTCCGTTGGGCGCTTCAAGATAGACGCCCGACCGCTCCGTGGACGCGGAGGGGTCGGCGGCCGGCGTAGCGCTTGACGCTCCTGCTGCCTCCGGGCCAGCAGTGTGGTCGCCGGCCCCTTCCTCGCCCGCGGCGTCTGCGGTCGGCGCGGTCTCCTCAGCGGCAGGCTCGTCGGCTCCCGCCATGCCCTCAGTGGCAGTGGCGTTGCCGCCGTCTCCGTGTGCGCCCTCCTCGCCGGCGGTCTCCGTCTCCATCCGCTCCGGTGCAGGAGGATCTAACAGAAGAAAAGAAAAGAAAAGATCAAGCAAATATCCAAAAAAGACAAGTTCAAGAAGATGAAGCTACAAAACTCACCTTCGCGGACTTCTTCGACGATAGGCTCCCTCGCCGGGGAGTCCTCCCTTGGCGGTGGAGCGGTGGCCCCTGCTGGCGGAGGGCCGCCCGCGCCCTCCCTTGGCGGGGTGGCCACCCTTGTCGGGCTGCTCGCCCTTGGCGGGGTACTCGCCCTTGGCGGAGTACCCGTCCTTGGCGGAGCGCTCTCCCTCACCGGGGAGCTCGCCCTTGGCGGGGATGGTGGGGCATGCATCTCCTCGAGGGTGACCTCCGGTTGCTCCTGAGGCTGCGGCTCCACTTCTGCACAAGACAAACAAGGCAACAAGATATTAGTACAAGCAAAAACCTCAAGCGCGCCCGACGAACGGAAAGCTCAAGACCAGACTTACGCTGGGGGCTGCGCTGAGGGCTGCTCCTCGGAGCAGCGGGTTGATCCGGCAAGTTCGTTACCGACGCGTCCCCTGTCGCCGCGACGGGCGAGTCGTCTTCGACCTCTACCACGGGGATCTTGGCCTTCTTCGCCATCCGCTGGGTCAGGGTCCTGCAAGCAAAGCAAGAACAAGGTCGGAATCATCAAAGAAAGAATCAAGACAGAATCGAAGAAGTTACAAACAGCAAATACTTACTCCTCTTCTTCGTCGTCGTCAGAGCTGAGGGCGGAGAAATCGAACTCCACCTGAGTTGCTCCCGCGCGAGGAGCAGAAGGAGAAGGCTCCCTCGGGCGCTTGGCGGTCTCCGGGGCTGGGGGCTGCGAAGACCCAGCCTCCGTTGACGCCGAGGCCCGAGGAGCAGGCGGAGCGGCCGCTTCGCTCCGGGAAGATCCTCCTCCGCTTGGCGCTGGTGCGCGGGGCGCCCCCGTCGCGGTTTGGCTCACCCTGGTGGCGCGCGTCGCCCGGCGAACAGGCTGCTGACGAGGCGCCTGCGTCCTTGTCGCTGTAGCCGCCTTGCGGAGGCGCTTCAACGGTGTTCGCTTGGGACTTGCTGGAGGCGGGGAGTTCTCCGAGGACGAGGAGGCGTCGTCGTCAAGCCCCAGAGATCCACCGGTGTCCTCATCGGCCTCGACGTCCTCCTCCTCCTCCCCGGCAGGCCCGCTGGGTCCAGCATCATGTCCTGCGGCCCCGCTCCCTCCGGTGGCTCCGCTCCCTCCGGCACCTCTGTTCCCTCCGGCAACCTCACCTCCTGCGGCGGCCTCGCTCACAATCCCAGGGATCCCGGCATGCCTCAGGGAAGGAACCCCGGCAAGCTCGTCGGGTGGAAGCTTAAGCAGCCTGCGGATTTCTGCCTCCTCTGCTTGGCACGACGCGTCCGCAGCCTCTGCTTCGTCGACGGTGAATCCGAAATCTCCCGCCGCTGCGGCTGCGGCGGCCTCTTCCATCCGGGAAGCGATATAGGCTATATCCCGCTCCGTGGTGGCCCGGGTGAGACCCTTGTTCTCCTCGGTGTTCTTGGGCACCTCGACCAGATTGTCGAAGAAACTCAGTATTGCGTCCGGCGGAGGCTCTATCCAGGTGGGGTCGACGCCGTGAGAATCGCACGCGGGCATCATCGCGCGCAAGGAATCCCGGGCAGTGCTGTTGCACAGCGGCACCACTCCCCGGGGAGGTCCAAACCACTCCGGATGGGCCGGGTCATGCTTGAAGAGTTCCCGGACCATCCCCTTCAGCTCCAAAGCAGTGAAGTTGAAGTTCAATCCCGGGCGCAGCCTCATAATATCCGCCGCATTGCCGAATTCCCATGCTGGCCTTTTCCTTTCTTGTAAAGGGGCAATGCGGCGGCGGAGGAAATCTGCCCCTACCTCTCCAATGGTCAATTTGGCTACCCGGAGACGAAGTATCCTGACGAGGGCAACATTGAGCTTGACGTCCTCCGGGGCCAACTAGCTCCAGTCTCTGCCGCGCACTATGGCAGTTGTACGCGGCGCAGTGAAAGGCTCCGGCTTGTCCTCCACCACCCAACACCAATCTGCGCGCAATTCTTCCCACTTGCCGCGGAGTTCTCCCTTTAGGTATGAATCCTTCTTGTTTAACCGGAAGATCCAGGAGATGCCGCCGGAGAGGGGAGCGCCAGCCTCTACTCTAGGCATAAAGAAATGGCGAAAGAGTGCTACGTTTGGATAGATCCCCACATAGTTTTCGCACAGATGTGCGAAAACGGCCATCGTAAGGATGGCGTTGGGGGTAAAGTCTAGGAGGTGGAGGCCGTATGTGTTCATAATGTCGCAGAAAAACTCCGAGAACGGAGGGCACAATCCACAATGGAAGAAGACAGCGAAGAAGAAATACCCGCCGGGGTACAGATCTCTGGCGACGGCGGGGAAGACTCTGGTGCGGGGATGAGCTTTGGTCTCCTCGGACCAGAAGAGATAGTACTTGTTCCACAGCTCCCTCGAGCTGAGCCTCGGCGCGAAGACCACATTCCTCTTCCGCAGGGCGGGGAGCTTTGCCGCCTGCTCGGACTTCTCCTTCTTGGTCTTCTCCGCTTTCGCCTTCTCGCTCTTCGGGGCCATGGCGGAAGCGGCGAGGGAAGGGGCGAGAAGCTCGACGGCGCCGCGG
This sequence comes from Secale cereale, assembly GCA_902687465.1. Lineage (NCBI taxonomy): Eukaryota > Viridiplantae > Streptophyta > Magnoliopsida > Poales > Poaceae > Secale > Secale cereale. The sequence continues at coordinate 851,082,889 of LR738713.1, forward strand.
ATGCGGGAGACGGCGGAGGAGGGGTGGAGGCAAAGAGCAGCGGAGGTTTTCTGGAGCATGAAGGCGCAATGAAGACGAAGGAGGGAAACTGCCCCTGCTTCCTCTGCTTTTAAGGAGGGAGTGGAGGACGCTCCGCATTTCCCATTAAAGAACGAGGCCACGATCTCTCCCACGACGCCGCAATCGACGCGTGCCGTTAGGGAGGGGGCGCGGCGGATGCGGAATGGGATTCGGCGTGCCGTGGGCCGCGCGTGCCCGTGCACTGTTTTGGGCCTGGCCCAACAGCGCTCAGCACCGTGTGTGGCCCAGGCCCGGGGGCTCCTGTCGGTGTACTAAGATAGGGGTACCTCAGTACCCCAACTTGTGCACGGGCAGTAGCAGCTTCCCGCGGCAGGGTTTACCACGTGCTCGCCGGAAACCTTTCTGGTCCCTGTAAAGCCATTCAAAAACAAAGTATGCAAGGCAGAAGATCAAGACCCCGGCAAGTGGAGCTTGCCGGGAAGGCCGCACCAGGCTCAAGATTATCACATTAGCACAAGACCCTGGCAAGAGGAGCTTGCCAGGAAGACCAGAAGACTGCATCTCAGAAGGCATGCCTCGGCGCACCCTGCGCCCCGGCAGGGCCCGGAGAGCGACAAGCTTCCGGGCCCGGCAAGATCAAGACCCCGGCAAGGTGCTTGCCGGGGGAAGCCTGCGCTGTGTGCCCGCGCTCCAGCTCATCGGCCCACGCGTCGCCCTGGGGCCCTTCCAGGGACGCGTGGCGGATGGCTGTGCAGCCTGGGGGACACGGTGGCACTCCACGGTGACGAGGCTACCGCCGTGGCGAACGGAGACGCATGGACGGGTGCTTTTGGGGTCGACGGTGACGGGCATTTAATGCCCTTGTCCCCCACTGTCAAGTTAGGTGAAGACCACTGTTCATCCACTGTTCATGCACTATTCCCGCACTGTTACAACTACCACCAAAGTTACATTTTTGCCCTCCTCTACGTTGACACCTGTCGGTGACCCCTTGAGCTATAAAAGGAGGCCCATGCACAACGTAGTAAGGGTTCGGAACCTAGATAGTTCTCTTGCTCGGTGTAGCTAGCTCTTCAAGCTCCCGAGCTCACAAACTCAATACAAACCAAGCAGGAGTAGGGTTTTACGCGTCCGCGCGGCCCGAACCTGGGTAAACTGCCCGCGTGTGCTCCTCGATCCGCTCTTCGTGCTCCCTCCGCTCCCTTACCGCAACGTAAAAGGGGCTCCGGTCCCATAGGTGTTCGTGGTGGACAGTTTCCCCCGACAGCCTGGTTGGCGACGCGGAGCTCCGCGGCGCACTTCTCCAGATCAGCTCCAGCCTTGGCAGCCAGAGCCTCCCAAGACTCCAACTTCGCCTGCCTGGCCCGATACAAAGCCAGGAGCCGACGAAGGAGTCTCTCCTCTTCGGGCTCGTCGCTGCTGCCGGGCGCCTCAACAACCTTCAATCCAGCGGAGGCGAGGACCTCTCCGTCAAAGGTCTCTCCCTCCGCGGGTGCTCGAGACGAGGACGCCCACGGGACTTGTATGAAAACCCCGTTGGCGGCCTCCAAGTAGACGCCTGACCGGTCCGCGGAGGCGGAAGGGTCGGCGGCCGGTGCAGCGTCCGGCGCTCCCGCAGCCTCCGGGCCAGCGGTATGGTCGCCGGTCCCTTCCCCAGCCGCGGCATCGGCGGTTGGGGCGGCCTCTTCAGCGGCAGGCTCGTCGGCTCCAGCCATTCCCTCGGTGGCAGTGGCGTTGCCGCCGTTGCCGTGCACCTCCTCCTCAGCGGCGGCCTCCGTCTCCATCAGTTCTGGGGCAGGAGGATCTAGCAGAAGAAAAAGAAAAGAAAGAATCAAGCAAATATCCAAAAAGACAAATCCAAGAAGAAGAAGCTACAAGGTTTACCTTCGTGGACTTCTTCGACGACGGGGTCCCTCGCCGGGGAATTCTCCCTTGGCGGTGGAGTAGTGGCCCCTGCTGGCGGAGGGCCGCCTGCGCCCTCCCTTGGCGGGGTGCTCACCCTTGTCGGGCTGCTCACCCTTGGCGGGGTACTCGCCCTTGGCGGAGTGCTCGTCCTTGGCGGAGCGTTCTCCCTTGCCGGGGAGTTCGTCCTTGGCGGGGAGGGTGGAGCAAGTGGCTCCTCGGGGGCGACCTCCTGGCGCTCCTGCGGCTGCGGCTCCACTTCTGCACAAGACAACAAGACATCAACCAAGATGATAACCTCAAGCGCACCTGTCAAGCAGAAAAACGAATACCAGACTTACGTTGGGGGCTGCGCTGGGGGCTGCTCCTCGGAGCAACAGGTTGATCCGGCAAGTCTGCCGCTGGCGCATCTCCCGTCGCCGCGGCGGGCTCGTCGTCTTCAATCTCGACCACAGGGATCTTGGCCCTCTTCGCCATCCGCTGGGTCAAGGTCCTGCGAAGCAAAACAAAAGCAAGATCAGAACCAAGCAAGGAGAATCAAGACAAAATCAAAGAAACTAAAAGAATTGCAAGTACTTACTCCTCTTCCTCGTCGTCGGAGCTGAGGGCGGGGAAGTCAAACTCCGCCTGGGGTGCTCCCGCGCGAGGAGCTGGAGGAGAAGGCTCCCTCGGGCGCTTGGAGGTCTCCGGGGCTGTCGGCTGTGAAGACCCGGCCCCCGTTGTCGCCGAGGACCGAGGAGCAGAAGGAGCACCCGTTCCGCTCCGGGAAGATCCCCCTCCGCTTGGCGCTCGAGCACGGGGCGCCTCCTGGACGACTTCGCTCGTCTTGGTGGCGCGCGTCGCACGGCGCGCCGGCTGCTGCCGAGGCGCCTGTGGCCTCGCCGTCTCGGTTGCCTTGCGGAGGCGCTTCTTCGGTTGCTTCGAAGGGCTTGGCGGAGGCGGAGAGTTCTCCGAGGATGAGGAGGCATCGTCGTCAAGATTCAGAGAGCCACCAGAGTCTTCATCAGAATCTCCAGCCCCGGCGTCCTCCTCCTCCTCGGCAGGCCCGCTGGACTCAGTGCCATGCCCGGCGGCCTCGCTCCCCCCGGCAACCTCGCTCGTCCCGGCAAACTTCACGGAAGGCTCCCCGGCAAACTCCTCGGGCGCAAGCTTCAGTAGCTTAAGGATTTCCGCCTCCTCTGCTTGACTCACTGCGTCCGCGGCCTGTGCCTCTTCCACAGTGTATCCAAAGTCGCCCGCAGCCGCTGCTGCGGCGGCCTCCTCCATCCTGGAGGCAATGTAAGCTATATCCCGGTCAGTAGTAGCCCGGGTGAGGCCCTTGTTCTCCTCGGCGTTGCGGGGCTTCTCGACCAAGTTGTCGAAGTAGGTCAGCACGGTCTCCGGTGGAGGCTCCAGCCAAGTGGGGACGACGCCATGGGAGTCGCACTCGGGCATCATCGCGCGTATGGAATCACGGGCAGTGCTGTTGCACAGCGGCACCACTCCCCGGGAAGGTCTGAACCACTCCGGGTGGGCCGGGTCATGCTTGAAGAGCTCCCGGACCATCCCCTTCAACTCCAAGGCGGTGAAGTTGTAGTTCAATCCAGGGCGCAGCCTCATGATGTCTACCGCATTGCCGAATTCCTAGGCGGGCCTCTTCCTTTCTTGTAAAGGGGCGATGCGGCGGCGGAGGAAATCTGCTCCAACTTCTCCAATAGTCAGATTGGCGACCCGGAGACGAATGATCCTAATGAGGGCGATCTGAAGCTTGCTGTCCTCCGGGGCCAATTCACTCCAATCCCTGCCACGCACTATGGCAGTCTGGCGCGGCGAGGTAAAGGGCTCAGGCTTATCTTCCAGCACCTAGCACCAATCGGCTCTCCACTCCTCCCACTTGCCACGAAGCTCTCCCTTCAAGTACGAGTCCTTCTTGTTCAGCCTGAAGATCCAGGAGATGCCGCCGGAGAGGGGGGCACCGGACTCTACTCTAGGCATGAAGAAGTGGCGGAAAAGGGCTACATTTGGATGAACCCCAACATAGTTTTCGCACAGATGTGCGAAAACGGCCATCGTAAGGATGGCGTTGGGGGTGAAATCTAGGAGGTGGAGGCCATATGTATTCATTACATCACAAAAGAACTCCGAGAACGGAGGGCACAGACCACAATGGAAGAACGCGGCAAAGAAAAAGTACCCGCCGGGGAACATGTCAGCGGCGACGGCGGGGAAGACTCTGGTGCGGGGATGAGCTTTGGTCTCCCTCGCCCAGAACAAATAGTATTTGTTCCGCAGCTCCCTCCCGCCAAGCCTCGGCGCGAAGACCACGCACTTCTTCCGCAGGGCTGCCAGCTTCGCCGCCTGCTCGGACTTCTCCTTCTTGGCCTTGTCGCTCTTCGCCTTGTCGCTCTTCGGAGCCATGGCGGGGGCGGTGAGGAAAGAGGCGAGGAGGTCGACGGTGCCGCGGATGCGGGAGACAGCGGAGGAAGGGAGGGGCTTGGCTCTCTGTCGACCTTTGGGAGGCGGAGGGCGACGGAGGTTTCTGGAGAATCAAGGCGCAATGAAGACGATGGAGGGGAGCTGCCCCTGCTTCCTTTGCTTTTAAGGGGGAAGTGGGGGACGTTCCGCATTTCCCATTAAAGAACAGGCCACGATCTCTCCCACGACGCCGCAATCGACGCGTGCCGTTAGGGAGGGATGCGGCGGATACGGAAGGGGATACGGCTTGCCGTGGGCCGCGTGTGCCCGTGCACTGTCTTGGGCCTGGCCCAACAGCGCTCGGCACCGTGTGTGGCCCAGGCCCGGGGGCTCCTGTCGGTGTACTAAGATAGGGGTACCTTAGTGCCCCAACTTGTGCACGGGCAGTAGCAGCTTCCCGTGGCAGGGCTTACCACGTGCTCGCCGGGAACCGTTCTGGTCCCTATGAAGCCATTCAAGAACAAAGTATACAAGTCAGAAGATCAAGGCCCCGGCAAGAGGAGCTTGCCGGGAAGGCCGCACCAGGCTCAAGGTTATCACTTTAGCACAAGACCCTGGCAAGAGGAGCTTGCCAGGAAGGCCAAGGAATACATATCTCAAGAGATGCCTCGGCGCATCTTGCGCCCCGGCAGGACCCGGAGAGCGACAAGCTTCCGGGCCCGGCAAGATCACTACCCCGGCAAGGTGCTTGCCGGGGAAACCTATGCTGTGTGCCCGCGCTCCAGCTCATCGGCCCACGCGTCGCCCTGGGGCCCTTCCAGGGGCGCGTGGCAGATGGCTGTGCAGCCTGGGGCACACGGTGGCAAGCCACGGTGACGAGGCTACCGCCGTGGCGAACGGAGAAGCATGGACGGACGCTTTTGGGGTCGACGGCGACGGGCATTTAATGCCCTTGTCCCCCACTGTCAAAGTTAGGTGAAGACCACTGTTCATGCACTGTTCACGCACTGTTACAACTACCACCAAATTTACAAGTTTACCCTCCTCTACGTTGACACCTGTCGGTGACCCCTTTGAGCTATAAAAGGAGGCCCATGCACAACGTAGAGGGGGTTCGGTTCGAAACCTAGTTCACTCCCTCACTCGGTGCAGCTAGTACTGTAGACCTTCATGCTCCCGAGCTCAAGAACTCAATACAACCTAAGCAGGAGTAGGGTTTTACGCGTCCGCGCGGCCCGAACCTGGGTAAACTGTCCGCGTGTGCTCCTCGATCTGCTCACCATGCTCCCTCCGCTCCCTTACCGCAACGTAGAAGGGGCTCCGGTCCCATAGGTGCTCGTGGGAGGACAGTTTCCCCCGACAATGCTTGTTTCATTTTTTTTGACGATCAGTAGTGGTTTCTACTAGGATTCGATCCTGACCTGTGGCTTTATGTTGTTTTGGTATCTTTCTTTGGATCTTCACCCGTAGTCGGGTTGTGATGTTTTGAGTGATGTTTTGCTTATGTAATGTATTGTGTGAAGTGGCGAGTGTAAGCCAACTATCTTCTTTTGCAATTTAATCCCTCTTTTAGATGAGTCGTGCAAAGATACCAAACTTGAGATCATTCTAGGATGGGCTTATACATTTAAGTCGTGCCTCGACACGTAGGAGGTATAGTCCCATCCTGGGCATTACAAGTTGGTATTCAGAGCCTTCTCCGACCTAGAAGCCCCCACTGATTGATCGAATCGTTGACGGTTGAGTCTAGGCACACACTGAAAAATGTTTTGAGTCCTATATATATCGGAGAGTAGGATTTCTTTTGCTCCTCATCTCTTTTCACTCTGGTGAGGACTCCTAACGATTACTCTTGCCTCTTCTACTTTCTAAAAATGCACCAAATTGTTTTTTAGGATCTCGCGAGTATTGTTTGGATTGTTTCGATGTCTTTGTGACGAGAACATTGTTCTCGATGCCTCCTGTCATTAGGGGTTGTGGCAGTGTCCCGGGGAGTTGAGCTCCGAGGTGTTGTCGTCACAAATCCATCGCGGCGGTACTAGAATACTTAAGACGGCCGACATCGAAAACTCTCCTATGCGGTTAGTGGCAAGATAACCCCGACATCACCCAGTACTGGGGAGGCAGTTCGGGAGTATTGCCATAGCTTGTATAGTGGATGCGTTTCGAAGGTCCGAGGTAAACAGTTTCCGAGAAAGACTGGTTATGTGTTGAAGGATGGATACACCTGGATGTAGGTTTAGAGTTGATTGCGCGGTGCTTCCCGTGTATCCCCAACACCTGATTGCATAACTGGAAACTTTCGGAAATTAATAGGTGGGTTCATCGAGTAGTTCTAGGCATTCTTCCAACGAATGCATGATATGAAGTTCGGGGTTCTACATTGAGTGAAGTGGTTTTATGGACTTGTTTTGATCGGGAGTTGCATCTTAAAGGGTCCTTGGCTATGCTGATCCGGGGATTGCAAAACCCTTTTGTAACACGTTCCATGAGCTTTCAGCACGAAGATGTCGAACGAAGCTTCTATCTTGTATTTGTTCTATCTGTTACTTGTTTCTTTTATTTACCTTTTGTTCTCCCAAGTGACTTCTCGACTAGTTGATGTACCTGCGGAATTCATTCGTTCAATTCTCTGTTCAGATGATATTGTGAAGATCATGTTGCATATCTATCCTTTGTTCTTGTCTTGATTCTGGTATTCGAGTTGCTTCGATGTCAAATGTTGATTCCATACCTTTCTTAATCGGTATTCTCATATTTCTATGGGAGTGTTAATTCTTCTCGACCATCAAGATCTTCATGTTAATTCTTTTCAACCGGTGTGCCTTCTCTTCAAGTTATTCCATACGGGCGCGTTGAGAAATCTGACGATTTGTTTGTTCCATTCATCTCAAGTTGTCTTTGTTTTCCCCACCCTCCCACCCTTCTTCTTCTTGGAGCTGGAATTCTCAGATGAAGTACCCATTTTATTCATGGGATGTTTCTTCATTCTTTTCCATCAATGTTCTTATCCGGTGAATTATCGTGAAGATGCTCAAGAGCTTCAAGTTCATCATTCTTTTGTTCTCAAATTCTTTCGGTGGATGTAATTCAAGATTTCGGTGTTGATCTTATCATTTTCCTCATTTCACAATGCTTTCTTATTCCGGTGCACCAATTAATCATTCTCCTCTTGCTATTCATATCCGGAGTGTTGAAGATTCGTGTTTCCATTCTTAATCCTGTCAAGCTATTTTGAGATTGTTATCTCATTCAAGCCATTTAATTCAACCGGTGCTATATCTCTTAAGCAATCTTTTCCAATGGTGATTTCTTTAGTGGGCCCTAACCCACAGGTTTTTTCCCAGGATCTTACCTGACTCTTCTAATTTTTCCGGAGTTATACTCAAATTCTTTTCAAAGTGTGACGTAAGAATGATCTCCATCAGTCACATGCCTTCTCCAAGCTTGTTTTCAATTATTTCCATCTTTAGCTCCACCTTCCTCTTGCCATTCGTCCGGAGTATCTCGAAATTCTTCATGGCATTTCTCGTCTTCATCCTCAACATTTGGAGACCAGGGAAGAGTTTCTCTTAAATCTTGGCCCATTCTCTCAAGATCTTCATGAATTCTTTTCTTGTGATCCTCCGAAGGCCATCATTTCAGAATATTTCTTCGTTCTTAGTTTTCAACCTCGTCCTCCAAATATTCTTCATTGACGTCTCTTCGTTCGTCTCCTTATTCTTACGGTGGTTCTTTCAAGAGCATACAGTAAATCTTATTCTTATTTCCTCGAAGTGGTGAATCCCTTCCTTCGGAGCTTGTTCATCATATCATATTCTTGGTTCTAAGTTCTCCATCTTGTTTTCCGGAGCTCCAAGTTGTTTCAATTATATCATTTCAAAGCTCAATCTAATTCATCGCAGGCCTTGAATCTTATTCTTTCCATCTTTCACTTCTCATGCTTTCTTTACCGGAGTTCTCATGGTGGTTCATTATGATTTAATTCATCCTCGAAGTCTTCATCAAGATTTTGTTGGAGCTCAAGCATTCTTCATCATGCTTTCCAATTGCAATTCTTTCTACCTTATCTTTTCAGATGGTGTTATGTCATTCTTGACAATTCCTTCATGTTTCATGATTCACAAGTTATCAAGAATGAGATATTTAAACCCATCTTTTTCCTTGTTCAGGAGATCTTTCCAACCCTTCAATTTATTCGTTGGAGTGATCTTGGGTTGTATTTCACCTAAAAGCCTTCCCTAAGGATTGTTGCTAATTATGGTGCTTATAAATGACCCAAGTTCTTCATTTATCATTCCGGTGAAATAAGTTTTTCGTCTGCTTGTTGATCTCAATCCAAGCAATTCGTTTCTGTTAGTGGTTGGTTGACACCTCATAATTTTGAGATGTTTTTCCATAAGCCCACATCAAGCTTATTCGTTTCGTTGTTGAATTTCCAACAACTCTATTCAACCCTTCTTCGTAAGGATGCTCTTTCAAATTCAATTTTGAGAGAAGTTGTCATTTTTCTTCTCCATTCTTTTCTTTCATTGATGTATATGCTATTCTTTCATTCCGAAGGCATTATTATGTTGCTCTCTCCAAACCATCATCTCATTTTTATCGAGATCATGTTCTTTCCTTGTTTATCTATTTATCCGGAGTGTTGTATTCTTCATTCAAGTAACCTCATCTTATCAAATTTTGCCTATCCTTAAACCGGAGTGCTGTCTGAATCTTTCTTACCCCTTGTGCCATTCTTTTAATTGTTCCGGAGGCTGTGTGTTGTTGTTTTAATCAACTATCATCCATCTCCTCAAGTTCATGTTCATTTCCTTCCATTTTCAGACGGAGTGCTGTCCAAATTCTGTCATTCTTATTCCTTGGCTATACCATTGCGGTTTCATATTCTTTTCGTCCGTGAGCTCTTGTTTAATGTCTTTCAACCTTCAAGGTTCTCATAATGTTCCTTGTTCCTCTTTTCTAACGGAGTTTTCATATTCGTTCATCTCCGTTGTATTCTTCTTTCATTTTGTTCAACCTCTCAAGGTTCGTGGTTTCACTCGTCTGTCAAAGAAGCAACTTTGTTTTACCTCTTCCTCTTCCGTTTTTACCCGGTGATATCTCTAGGATCTCGGGTCGAGATCCTCTGTTAGTGTGGGAGAGTTGTGACGCCCGAAGACCGACGTCCCAGAAGATCCCAGAAGATTCCAGAAGATTCCAGATGTTCCGGGTTCTCCCTTGTGTTTATTTTGTGCATGTGTTATTTATTTTCGCATTGCATCATGTCATCATGCCATCATGTCATTTTTATTTTGCATCTCAACCTAAATAAATCGTGTGGACCTTCGGTCCATTTAAATCGAGGGAAGGATGTCTTCTCTTTAAAACATATAAAAGCCTCTCAATATTTAGGGAGCTATATTTAAAAATATTCCATTCCTTGGAATCACCTATAACACAATTGCACCTTTCTTCAATTTCCTTTCATCCAACTCTACTTCCTTTTCTTCCTTTGAGCCTTTAGTAAAATTGCGTTGCAATTTTACTTTATCTTTAAATGTTCCAAATCTCCCCATAAATCACATCTAATGTGTAGGGCCATCTCTTGAAATTCTAGCCTTTTGGATTTCATCTAAAGGGATTTCTAAATTCAAATAGTTTGACTTTTATTCGAACTTGTTTGAATTTTCTTCTTCCAAAAACCCTCCTTCTATTTTAATTAAATTACCTACATTTTGTATGAGTCCAGAGATTTAACTCCGTGTTTAAATCTCTTCCCTAACCTTTTCTTTTCTTCCCTTTTCTTCTTCCTTCTTTTCTGTTTTTTTTTAAATCAGTTTAAAGGAAGGGTCCCAGCCGCCAGGCCAGGCCCAAACCTCCCTCTCAGCCGCAGCCCACCTGGGCCTCCACCAGCGGCCAGGCCTCCCGCGGCCTCAAGGCCCATCTTCTATCAGGCCAGAGGCCGGCCCGACCGCTCCCTCACCCCGCTAACCCTAGCGAGCGACGTCTCCCTCGCTCTTCCTCCCTTTCCCTTCGTGCGCCGCAGCCTCGTCCCTCACCCGCTCGCTCTCTCCCGTTTCTCTCGTTCCCTTGCAGCGCCCCGATCTCCTCGCCTGCGGCCTCCCCCTCGAGCGCCCGCACCAAGCCGCCTCTCCTCGCCTCCAGGAGCCCGGCCGGTCACCGCGGCCCCTCCTCCTCACGCGCCCCTCCCTCCGGTCCTCCTCTCCAGGAGCAGCGCGCCCGCGACCGCCCGTCCGTCGCCTAGGCTCGCGGCGCCCGCAGCCCGGAGCGCCCCTCCTCCATCTTCAGCGCCGGCCGCAGCCTCGCCATGGGTGCCTCCTCCGCCCGAGTGATCCAGCCTCCCTTCCCGCGCCCCGTCTGTCCGCCAGGGTCGCGCCCCCTGCTGTCTCCAGCGACGGGCCGGCCAGAAGTCGCCCGAGCTGGCCTCGTCCTACGCCCTGCTCCGGCCCCGAGTGCCCTCTCCTCCGTCCTCGCAGTCCTCGCCTGCACCTCGACCGCGCCAAGACCGTGCTGTCCTTTTTGTTTTGCCCTGTGGTTGTTTTTCTTTTGTGTTGCCTTGCTGTTGTCTTGACAGAGAACCGTGTACGACTACAAGGAGAAACGCTAGTACCGCCACGTCCGACGGTGCGACATGAACCCCTACGACAAGTACCTCTCCGAACGGCTACAAGATGACCATCAAGTACCACTACACCGTGACCGTCGTCGGATCTTCAAGTTCAACTACGTGGTTTCCGTCAAGTACCTCTACACGACCCTCATGTACCACGACGTCGACGACCCTCAAGTTCGACTACACGGCGAAACGTCAAGTACCACTACCGTCGCAAAACGAGAACCCCAAGTACCACGACTACTCGGAGACCCCAAGTACCCCTACCGTCGCCCCGTGTACCTCTACGGAACAACTACTTCCTCTTCGGAAACGTGAACAACTACTTCCACTACCGCCGACGGAACGACTACTTCCCCTACGTTCCTCGACGACCTCGAACCCCTCCGAGAACATTTGTTCCGAAGGTATAACCCGAGACGATGACCCGTGGAGTGCATGCTTGTGGTTGTATGAAATGTTTCCCGTGTGTGCTTCGTGTCGTTTCGTCCATTTGTCATGTTCCTCGGTTGCCTCGTCACCGACTCGTGGGAACCCGGTGACGGGATCACCCCACTTTCATCTCGTTTGACTCGCTCTCGCCATCTTTCCTTTTGCACCGGTCTCTCAACGAGCTACCGGAACCGATATGATGTCGTTGCATCATTTTCGGAATTGTTGCTGTGGCACCCTTTTCCTTCCACCACGGTGACGATGCTTCATATCATCTTCTTGTTAACCTTCTAATAAAATTGCATAAACTTGATCATGTCATCCGCATCATGTTAACAACATTATATGTTTAATTGTTGTTTGCTTTAATAATCATTAAACATGCTCATGGGGATTTTCCGGATATGTTGTTGTTATTTCCGGCCTCATTTAAAATGTCTAAATAGGTAGTTTACTTTTGCTTCACCGCTTGCCATGTTAAAAACAATTAATCTTGTCTTGTTTTTAAACGAGAGTCAAGTAAATAATTAAATGTGGTGTTTCGTCAATATGCAACTCGTTGCATATTGAGCTCCACTTAACTTGTAGTGTTGTTTGTGCACTTTGCCATGCCATGCATAATTAAACCGGACATGCATCATACTTGGATGTGCATCGTATGCCATGTTTATGATATGTGTGTTTACCGTGTTGTTTGCTTCTTTCCAGTTGCTTCTCTTGTTAGCTTCGGTTTCGTTCCGGAGTTGTGAGGCTTCTTCTTCGTCTTCTTCATGGATCTGTTCTTCTTTCTTGCGAAATCCCAGGCAAGATGATCATACCCTTGGATACCTTTACTACCATTGCCATGCTTAGTTGTCTCGATGCTATCGTTACATGTCGCGCTACCCATCTTTTATGTCAGCCTCTCCTTGTTGCCATGAAACCTCTAACCTTTGACACCTTCCTAGCAAAACCACTGTTTGGCTATGTTACCCGCTTTCTCAGCCTCGCTTGCTCGGCCCCTCTTATAGCGTTGTTAGTTGCAGGTGAAGATGAAGTTCGTTCCAGGAGGGAACTTGTTGTTGTTGGTATATCACAATATCTCTAATTATTATTAACACACCTATATACTGGGCATGGGTGGAAGGCTTGGCCTTTTGCTCGGTGTTTTGTTCCACTCATGCCACCTTAGGCGCCGATAAACCGGCATTATGTTCCTTGATTTTGCGTTCCTTACACGATGGGTGAAATGGGGGACCCCTTGACAGTTCGACTTTGAATAAAACTCCTCCAGCAAGGCCCAACATTGGTTTTAATTTGCTCATAATAACAACTTAATTAATTAATTAAATTTGCATAGGGAGTTAGCGCTACCCGAGGATTCTTAATTCTACATAGCAGGGGGGGCCAGTGCTGATGGTGTTGGTCCCAAACGGGGGTCCTGCAGGGCCACCACGGGGAAACTCGAGGATTGGCTCCTGTAGCATCACCCATCCGGTAGTGTCCTGAGACGAGATACGCGCGGCTACTATCAGGGTGTCGACACACCGGGAGGTCTTGCTGGACTTGTTTTACCATTGTCGAAATGACTTGTGCTACCGGGAAGCCGAGCCTGATCGGATTTTCCCTAAGATAAGGGGTGATGATATTATATTTATCACTTCAGCTAATCGTGAGAGCTTGTGATGGGCTAAGTTGGAACACCCCTGCAGGGTTATGATCTTTCGAAAGCCGTGCCCGCGGTTATGTGGCAGATTGGAATTTGTTAATGTCCGGTTGTAGAAAACTTGACAGATGATCCGAACTAAAACACACAACTGTGTGAGTAACCGTGACTGTCTCTTTTCACTTTGAGAAGAGAACACGGTGGGGTTATGTTTGATTCGTATGTAGTTCAGGATCTTTAGCGATCACTACTTTTGCGACCGTTTGCGTAGATGCTCATCTTATTCTGGTACTCGTAAGTTAGCCACCATATTATGCTTAGCCGCTGCTGCAACCTCACCACCTTACCTCTTCCTACCCATAAAGCTTTGCTAGTCTTGTTACCCATGGTTATGGGATTGCTGAGTCCTCGTGGCTCACAGATACTACAACACCAGATGCAGGTTCAACTGAGTATGAAGCAGGAGCTGGTTCAAGTTCTTCACTGGGAGTTCGATGAAGAGTTTGGCTGTATGCTTGTTACGTTTTTTTTGACGATCAGTAGTGGTTTCTACTAGGATTCGATCCTGACCTGTGGCTTTATGTTGTTTTGGTATCTTTCTTTGGATCTTCACCCGTAGTCGGGTTGTGATGTTTTGAGTGATGTTTTGCTTATGTAATGTATTGTGTGAAGTGGCGAGTGTAAGCCAACTATCTTCTTTTGCAATTTAATCCCTCTTTTAGATGAGTCGTGCAAAGATACCAAACTTGAGATCATTCTAGGATGGGCTTATACCTTTAAGTCGTGCCTCGACACGTAGGAGGTATAGTCCCATCCTGGGCATTACAAGTTGGTATTCAGAGCCTTCTCCGACCTAGAAGCCCCCACTGATTGATCGAATCGTTGACGGTTGAGTCTAGGCACACACTGAAAAATGTTTTGAGTCCTATATATATCGGAGAGTAGGATTTCTTTTGCTCCTCATCTCTTTTCACTCTGGTGAGGACTCCTGACGATTACTCTTGCCTCTTCTACTTTCTAAAAATGCACCAAATTTTTTTTAGGATCTTGCGAGTATTGTTTGGATTGTTTCGATGTCTTTGTGACGAGAACATTGTTCTCGATGCCTCCTGTCATTAGGGGTTGTGGCAGTGTCCCGGGGAGTTGAGCTCCGAGGTGTTGTCGTCACAAATCCATCGCGGCGGTACTAGAATACTTAAGACGGCCGACATCGAAAACTCTCCTATGCGGTTAGTGGCAAGATAACCCCGACATCGCCCAGTACTGGGGAGGTAGTTCGGGAGTATTGCCATAGCTTGTATAGTGGATGCGTTTCGAAGGTCCGAGGTAAACAGTTTCCGAGAAAGACTGGTTATGTGTTGAAGGATGGATACACCTGGATGTAGGTTTAGAGTTGATTGCGCGGTGCTTCCCGTGTATCCCCAACACCTGATTGCATAACTGGAAACTTTCGGAAATTAATAGGTGGGTTCATCTAGTAGTTCTAGGCATTCTTCCAACGAATGCATGATATGAAGTTCGGGGTTCTACATTGAGTGAAGTGGTTTTATGGACTTGTTCTGATCGGGAGTTGCATCTTAAAGGGTCCTTGGCTATGCTGATCCGGGGATTGCAAAACCCTTTTGTAACACGTTCCATGAGCTTTCAGCACGAAGATGTCGAACGAAGCTTCTATCTTGTATTTGTTCTATCTGTTACTTGTTTCTTTTATTTACCTTTTGTTCTCCCAAGTGACTTCTCGACTAGTTGATGTACCTGCGGAATTCATTCGTTCAATTCTCTGTTCAGATGATATTGTGAAGATCATGTTGCATATCTATCCTTTGTTCTTGTCTTGATTCTGGTATTCGAGTTGCTTCGATGTCAAATGTTGATTCCATACCTTTCTTAATCGGTATTCTCCTATTTCTATGGGAGTGTTAATTCTTCTCGACCATCAAGATCTTCATGTTAATCCTTTTCAACCGGTGTGCCTTCTCTTCAAGTTATTCCATACGGACGCGTTGAGAAATCTGACGATTTGTTTGTTCCATTCATCTCAAGTTGTCTTTGTTTTCCCCACCCTCCCACCCTTCTTCTTCTTGGAGCTGGAATTCTCAGATGAAGTACCCATTTTATTCATGGGATGTTTCTTCATTCTTTTCCATCAATGTTCTTATCCGGTGAATTATCGTGAAGATGCTCAAGAGCTTCAAGTTCATCATTCTTTTGTTCTCAAATTCTTCCGGTGGATGTAATTCAAGATTTCGGTGTTGATCTTATCATTTTCCTCATTTCACAATGCTTTTTTATTCCGGTGCACCAATTAATCATTCTCCTCTTGCTATTCATATCCGGAGTGTTGAAGATTCGTGTTTCCATTCTTAATCCTGTCAAGCTATTTTGAGATTGTTATCTCATTCAAGCCATTTAATTCAACCGGTGCTATATCTCTTAAGCAATCTTTTCCAATGGTGATTTCTTTAGTGGGCCCTAACCCACAGGTTTTTTCCCAGGATCTTACCTGACTCTTCTAATTTTTCCGGAGTTATACTCAAATTCTTTTCAAAGTGTGACGTAAGAATGATCTCCATCAGTCACATGCCTTCTCCAAGCTTGTTTTCAATTATTTCCATCTTTAGCTCCACCTTCCTCTTGCGATTCGTCCGGAGTATCTCGAAATTCTTCATGGCATTTCTCGTCTTCATCCTCAACATTTGGAGACCGGGGAAGAGTTTCTCTTAAATCTTGGCCCATTCTCTCAAGATCTTCATGAATTCTTTTCTTGTGATCCTCCGAAGGCCATCATTTCAGAATATTTCTTCGTTCTTAGTTTTCAACCTCGTCCTCCAAATATTCTTCATTGACGTCTCTTCGTTCGTCTCCTTATTCTTACGGTGGTTCTTTCAAGATTACCCTTCCGTTGTTATCGTTTTAATTCACTCGTTCTTTTCATAATCCTACCGGTGGTTCGTTGTATATTTATCCAAGCTTGTGCTAGATCTCTCTTTAATTCTTTGCAACGAGAATAAGTAGTATGCCAAATTCGTTGCTTGTCATCAATTTAATTTGGTGAAGGATAAGCATACAGTAAATCTTATTCTTATTTCCTCGAAGTGGTGAATCCCTTCCTTCGGAGCTTGTTCATCATATCATATTCTTGGTTCTAAGTTCTCCATCTTGTTTTCCGGAGCTCCAAGTTGTTTCAATTATATCATTTCAAAGCTCAATCTAATTCATCGCAGGCCTTGAATCTTATTCTTTCCATCTTTCACTTCTCATGCTTTCTTTACCGGAGTTCTCATGGTGGTTCATTATGATTTAATTCATCCTCGAAGTCTTCATCAAGATTTTGTTGGAGCTCAAGCATTCTTCATCATGCTTTCCAATTGCAATTCTTTCTACCTTATCTTTTCAGATGGTGTTATGTCATTCTTGACAATTCCTTCATGTTTCATGATTCACAAGTTATCAAGAATGAGATATTTAAACCCATCTTTTTCCTTGTTCAGGAGATCTTTCCAACCCTTCAATTTATTCGTTGGAGTGATCTTGGGTTGTATTTCACCTAAAAGCCTTCCCTAAGGATTGTTGCTAATTATGGTGCTTATAAATGACCCAAGTTCTTCATTTATCATTCCGGTGAAATAAGTTTTTCGTCTGCTTGTTGATCTCAATCCAAGCAATTCGTTTCTGTTAGTGGTTGGTTGACACCTCATAATTTTGAGATGTTTTTCCATAAGCCCACATCAAGCTTATTCGTTTCGTTGTTGAATTTCCAACAACTCTATTCAACCCTTCTTCGTAAGGATGCTCTTTCAAATTCAATTTTGAGAGAAGTTGTCATTTTTCTTCTCCATTCTTTTCTTTCATTGATGTATATGCTATTCTTTCATTCCGGAGGCATTATTATGTTGCTCTCACCAAACCATCATCTCGTTTTTATCGAGATCATGTTCTTTCCTTGTTTATCTATTTATCCGGAGTGTTGTATTCTTCATTCAAGTAACCTCATCTTATCAAATTTTGCCTATCCTTAAACCGGAGTGCTGTCTGAATCTTTCTTACCCCTTGTGCCATTCTTTTAATTGTTCCGGAGGCTGTGTGTTGTTGTTTTAATCAACTATCATCCATCTCCTCAAGTTCATGTTCATTTCCTTCCATTTTCAGACGGAGTGATGTCCAAATTCTGTCATTCTTATTCCTTGGCTATACCATTGCGGTTTCATATTCTTTCCGTCCATGAGCTCTTGTTTAATGTCTTTCAACCTTCAAGGTTCTCATAATGTTCCTTGTTCCTCTTTTCTAACGGAGTTTTCATATTCGTTCATCTCCGTTGTATTCTTCTTTCATTTTGTTCAACCTCTCAAGGTTCGTGGTTTCACTCGTCTGTCAAAGAAGCAACTTTGTTTTACCTCTTCCTCTTCCGTTTTTACCCGGTGATATCTCTAGGATCTCGGGTCGAGATCCTCTGTTAGTGTGGGAGAGTTGTGACGCCCGAAGACCGACGTCCCAGAAGATCCCAGAAGATTCCAGAAGATTCCAGATGTTCCGGGTTCTCCCTTGTGTTTATTTTGTGCTTGTGTTATTTATTTTCGCATTGCATCATGTCATCATGCCATCATGTCATTTTTATTTTGCATCTCAACCTAAATAAATCGTGTGGACCTTCGGTCCATTTAAATCGAGGGAAGGATGTCTTCTCTTTAAAACATATAAAAGCCTCTCAATATTTAGGGAGCTATATTTAAAAATATTCCATTCCTTGGAATCACCTATAACACAATTGCACCTTTCTTCAATTTCCTTTCATCCAACTCTACTTCCTTTTCTTCCTTTGAGCCTTTAGTAAAATTGCGTTGCAATTTTACTTTATCTTTAAATGTTCCAAATCTCCCCATAAATCACATCTAATGTGTAGGGCCATCTCTTGAAATTCTAGCCTTTTGGATTTCATCTAAAGGGATTTCTAAATTCAAATAGTTTGACTTTTATTCGAACTTGTTTGAATTTTCTTCTTCCAAAAACCCTCCTTCTATTTTAATTAAATTACCTACATTTTGTATGAGTCCAGAGATTTAACTCCGTGTTTAAATCTCTTCCCTAACCTTTTCTTTTCTTCCCTTTTCTTCTTCCTTCTTTTCTGTTTTTTTTTAAAATCAGTTTAAAGGAAGGGTCCCAGCCGCCAGGCCAGGCCCAAACCTCCCTCTCAGCCGCAGCCCACCTGGGCCTCCACCAGCGGCCAGGCCTCCCGCGGCCTCAAGGCCCATCTTCTATCAGGCCAGAGGCCAGCCCGACCGCTCCCTCACCCCGCTAACCCTAGCGAGCGACGTCTCCCTCGCTCTTCCTCCCTTTCCCTTCGTGCGCCGCAGCCTCGTCCCTCACCCGCTCGCTCTCTCCCGTTTATCTCGTTCCCTTGCAGCGCCCCGATCTCCTCGCCTGCGGCCTCCCCCTCGAGCGCCCGCACCAAGCCGCCTCTCCTCGCCTCCAGGAGCCCGGCCGGTCACCGCGGCCCCTCCTCCTCACGCGCCCCTCCCTCCGGTCCTCCTCTCCAGGAGCAGCGCGCCCGCGACCGCCCGTCCGTCGCCTAGGCTCGCGGCGCCCGCAGCCCGGAGCGCCCCTCCTCCATCTTCAGCGCCGGCCGCAGCCTCGCCATGGGTGCCTCCTCCGCCCGAGCGATCCGGCCTCCCTTCCCGTGCCCCGTTTGTCCGCCAGGGTCGCGCCCCCTGCTGTCTCCAGCGACGGGCCGGCCAGAAGTCGCCCGAGCTGGCCTCGTCCTATGCCCTGCTCCGGCCCCGAGTGCCCTCTCCTCCGTCCTCGCAGTCCTCGCCTGCACCTCGACCGCGCCAAGACCGTGCTGCCCTTTTTGTTTTGCCCTGTGGTTGTTTTTCTTTTGTGTTGCCTTGCTGTTGTCTTGACAGAGAACCGTGTACGACTACAAGGAGAAACGCTAGTACCGCCACGTCCGACGGTGCGACATGAACCCCTACGACAAGTACCTCTCCGAACGGCTACAAGATGACCATCAAGTACCACTACACCGTGACCGTCGTCGGATCTTCAAGTTCAACTACGTGGTTTCCGTCAAGTACCTCTACACGACCCTCATGTACCACGACGTCGACGACCCTCAAGTTCGACTACACGGCGAAACGTCAAGTACCACTACCGTCGCAAAACGAGAACCCCAAGTACCACGACTACTCGGAGACCCCAAGTACCCCTACCGTCGCCCCGTGTACCTCTACGGAACAACTACTTCCTCTTCGTAAACGTGAACAACTACTTCCACTACCGCCGACGGAACGACTACTTCCCCTACGTTCCTCGACGACCTCAAACCCCTCCGAGAACGTTTGTTCCGAAGGTATAACCCGAGACGATGACCCGTGGAGTGCATGCTTGTGGTTGTATGAAATGTTTCCCGTGTGTGCTTCGTGCCGTTTCGTCCGTTTGTCATGTTCCTCGGTTGCCTCGTCACCGACTCGTGGGAACCCGGTGACGGGATCACCCCACTTTCATCTCGTTTGACTCGCTCTTGCCATCTTTCCTTTTGCACCGATCTCTCAACGAGCTACCGGAACCGATATGATGCCGTTGCATCATTTTCGGAATTGTTGCCGTGGCACCCTTTTCCTTCCACCACGGTGACGATGCTTCATATCATCTTCTTGTTAACCTTCTAATAAAATTGCATAAACTTGATCATGTCATCCGCATCATGTTAACAACATTATATGTTTAATTGTTGTTTGATTTAATAATTATTAAACATGCTCATGGGGATTTTCCGGATATGTTGTTGTTATTTTCGGCCTCATTTAAAATGTCTAAATAGGTAGTTTACTTTTGCTTCACCTCTTGCCATGTTAAAAACAATTAATCTTGTCTTGTTTTTAAACGAGAGTCAAGTAAATAATTAAATGTGGTGTTTCGTCAATATGCAACTCGTTGCATATTGAGCTCCACTTAACTTGTAGTGTTGTTTGTGCACTTTGCCATGCCATGCATAATTAAACCGGACATGCATCATACTTGGATGTGCATCGTATGCCATGTTTATGATATGTGTGTTTACCGTGTTGTTTGCTTCTTTCCGGTTGCTTCTCTTGTTAGCTTCGGTTTCGTTCCGGAGTTGTGAGGCTTCTTCTTCGTCTTCTTCATGGATCCGTTCTTCTTCCTTGCGGAATCCCAGGCAAGATGAGCATACCCTTGGATACCTTTACTACCATTGCCATGCTTAGTTGTCTCGATGCTATCGTTACATGTCGCGCTACCCATCTTTTATGTCAGCCTCTCCTTGTTGCCATGAAACCTCTAACCTTTGACACCTTCCTAGCAAAACCACTGTTTGGCTATGTTACCCGCTTGCTCAGCCTCGCTTGCTCGGCCCCTCTTATAGCGTTGTTAGTTGCAGGTGAAGATGAAGTTCGTTCCAGGAGGGAACTTGTTGTTGTTGGTATATCACAATATCTCTAATTATTATTAACACACCTATATACTGGGCATGGGTGGAAGGCTTGGCCTTTTGCTCGGTGTTTTGTTCCACTCATGCCACCTTAGGCGCCGATAAACCGGCATTATGTTCCTTGATTTTGCGTTCCTTACACGATGGGTGAAATGGGGACCCCTTGACAGTTCAACTTTGAATAAAACTCCTCCAGCAAGGCCCAACATTGGTTTTAATTTGCTCATAATAACAACTTAATTAATTAATTAAATTTGCATAGGGAGTTAGCGCTACCCGAGGATTCTTAATTCTACATAGCAGGGGGGGCCAGTGCTGATGGTGTCGGTCCCAAACGGGGGTCCTGCAGGGCCACCACGGGGAAACTCGAGGATTGGCTCCTGTAGCATCACCCATCCGGTAGTGTCCTGAGACGAGATACGCGCGGCTACTATCAGGGTGTCGACACACCGGGAGGTCTTGCTGGACTTGTTTTACCATTGTCGAAATGACTTGTGCTACCGGGAAGCCGAGCCTGATCGGATTTTCCCTAAGATAAGGGGTGATGATATTATATTTATCACTTCAGCTAATCGTGAGAGCTTGTGATGGGCTAAGTTGGAACACCCCTGCAGGGTTATGATCTTTCGAAAGCCGTGCCCGCGGTTATGTGGCAGATTGGAATTTGTTAATGTCCGGTTGTAGAAAACTTGACAGATGATCCGAAGTAAAACACACAACTGTGTGAGTAACCGTGACTGTCTCTTTTCACTTTGAGAAGAGAACACGGTGGGGTTATGTTTGATTCGTATGTAGTTCAGGATCTTTAGCGATCACTACTTTTGCGACCGTTTGCGTAGATGCTCATCTTATTCTGGTACTCGTAAGTTAGCCACCATATTATGCTTAGCCGCTGCTGCAACCTCACCACCTTACCTCTTCCTACCCATAAAGCTTTGCTAGTCTTGTTACCCATGGTTATGGGATTGCTGAGTCCTCGTGGCTCACAGATACTACAACACCAGATGCAGGTTCAACCGAGTATGAAGCAGGAGCTGGTTCAAGTTCTTCACTGGGAGTTCGATGAAGAGTTTGGCTGTATGCTTGTCGGTGTACTAAGATAGGGGTACCTTAGTGCCCCAACTTGTGCACGGGCAGTAGCAGCTTCCCGTGGCAGGGCTTACCACGTGCTCGCCGGGAACCGTTCTGGTCCCTATGAAGCCATTCAAGAACAAAGTATACAAGTCAGAAGATCAAGGCCCCGGCAAGAGGAGCTTGCCGGGAAGGCCGCACCAGGCTCAAGGTTATCACTTTAGCACAAGACCCTGGCAAGAGGAGCTTGCCAGGAAGGCCAAGGAATACATATCTCAAGAGATGCCTCGACGCATCTTGCGCCCCGGCAGGACCCGGAGAGCGACAAGCTTCCGGGCCCGGCAAGATCACTACCCCGGCAAGGTGCTTGCCGGGGAAACCTACGCTGTGTGCCCGCGCTCCAGCTCATCGGCCCACGCGTCGCCCTGGGGCCCTTCCAGGGGCGCGTGGCAGATGGTTGTGCAGCCTGGGGCACACGGTGGCAAGCCACGGTGACGAGGCTACCGCCGTGGCGAACGGAGAAGCATGGACGGACGCTTTTGGGGTCGACGGCGACGGGCATTTAATGCCCTTGTCCCCCACTGTCAAAGTTAGGTGAAGACCACTGTTCATGCACTGTTCACGCACTGTTACAACTACCACCAAATTTACACTTTTACCCTCCTCTACGTTGACACCTGTCGGTGACCCCTTTGAGCTATAAAAGGAGGCCCATGCACAACGTAGAGGGGGTTCGGTTCGAAACCTAGTTCACTCCCTCGCTCGGTGCAGCTAGTACTGTAGACCTTCAAGCTCCCGAGCTCAAGAACTCAATACAACCTAAGCAGGAGTAGGGTTTTACGCGTCCGCGCGGCCCGAACCTGGGTAAACTGTCCGCGTGTGCTCCTCGATCTGCTCTCCGTGCTTCCTCCGCTCCCTTACCGCAACGTAGAAGGGGCTCCGATCCCATAGGTGCTCGTGGGAGGACAGTTTCCCCCGACATCTTTGGCGCGCCAGGTAGGGGGCGTCGAGGTTGTGCGAACCTGATCCGGCGCTCACGCGGGCGCATTCTTCATCAACCTCTCCAGCTTCGTCAACCTCATCGACAGCATCAACATGCCTCCGAAGAAGAAGGCTTCGGAGGTCGGAGGCCCGTCTGCGTCGATCCCACCGCCACCAGAACCAACGGTTGGTGGAGGAGACATCGGCGGAAGGGTGGTCGCCGGCTAGGAAACTCACGGCGCCACCAAGTCCAAGGACAAGACGGACGACCGGGCGAATTCCAAAGCCTCGGTGTCCGTGCACGCACCACGTCCCTCCCAGGAGGTGCAAGACCAGCAGCGGCGTGGTACGGGAGGTACCATACGCTTGCTGGGGCGTGGCCAAGCCGGAGGATCGCGGGATGCTCAAGGCCAGCGCGCTGGTACAAGCAAGGCGCGGTCGCCGGGGCGGGAACATGCTCCTTCTAACGCTGTTAGAAGTCCGAGCGTGTCCCGCTCCTCGCACCGCTCGCCGCCGTTCCCCTCCTCTCCAGCAGAAGCCCTGGCTAGGGCCCAGCTGCTCCTCGATTTCCCTCCAGCGGCAGACAAGGCCGAAGACTGGAGGGCGACGATCCAGAGCCTCATCGCCTTCGCCAACAACGACGCGCCGCAGCAACCGGCAACTTCACGGCCGCGGCAAGTCGACCAAGCGAAGACCGATGGCAACAAGACCGCAGGGGGTGCAACTACCGTGCACTCCCCGCCGCGGAAGCAGAAATCGCCACCCCGCCGGATCAACGTCGACGACGACTCTACGGCGTCGTCGGATCCACGGGCTCGCCGCGATCAGCGCCAAGTCCTAGACGACAGGCGGCAAGAGGACGCTCGGACTCGCATCGAGCGTCGACGAGAAGCCCGAAGACTGTCAGATCAGCGCGCTGGGACCGCTGTCGACGCGCACGCGCCCGGTGAACCAGGCGACTTGCCGTACGCGGCAGGTTGTCCTACGTTCACCCGTGAGCTGCGGCAAGTCCAGTGGCCCAGCATGAAGAATTTCAAGCCCGACGTACCCGAGAAGTACGACGGCAAGACGCACCCCTCGGAGTTCCTCAGCATCTACACCATTGCGGTGCAGGCTGCCGGGGGACGCGACGAGAAGATCCTAGCCAACTACTTCCCGCTTGTGCTTAAGCCAAACGTCCGGTCTTGGCTTATGCACTTGCCGGATAACTCCATTTCTTCATGGGCGGATCTGTGCCACCAGTTTGTTGGCGCCTTCACGGGCGGCCACAAACCCCACGGCCAGGAGAGCGATCTCCACATCCTCGCCCAGAAGGAGGGAGAATCCATGCGCAAATACATCCAAAGATTCAGCCGCGTCCAGCACAACATTCCCGACGTCCACCCTGCCGCGGTTATCAGCGCGTTTCACCAGAACGTGCGTAACCGCCGGATGAGGGAGGAGATGGCCATGACCAAGATCCGGGATGTCAGCGAGCTCTACGCTCTGGCTGACAAGTGCGCGCGCGCCGAAGAGGGGAGGAGACTCCCCGGAGAGGATACTGGCGCAGGAGGAAGCGACAGCGAGGATGCCGCCCCGGCAAGGAAGAACCGGCGGCGGAACAACAGAAAGAAGAAGAGCAAGGAGGTGCTGGTTGTCGAGCAGTCCGGCAAGGAGGCTCCCGCCAAGAAGGCACAGGCTGGCGGTTCCGGCAAGGAGCCTGCCCCTGTAGCGGCAGCCGACAAGAAGGACGGCTCCGACAAGCAGTACTGCAAGATCCACCGCACCAAGGGCCACGATCTTCAGAACTGCAAAAGAGTCGAGTACCTCGTAGAGCAGCAGAAGGCTGAATACGAGCGTCGCGACAAGGAGAAGGCCCAAGGAGGCGGAGGAGAACCCAGCAAGAAGCGGTCGTTCAATGGCCGGGGAGGACGCCGCAGCAAGGCCAAGCAGCGGCAAGGTGATAGACCTCCCCGGGGCCGCGACAAGGATGAGGATGAAGACGACGATGATGACATGGAAGAAGGAGACAACAGCGAGCAGGAGTTCCAGAAGGCCACAGAGGTTCTGTGTGTCGACGGAGGTGCCTCTCTGCACACTTCCCACCGCCAGCTCAAGCAGTGGGTGCGAGAAGTGAATGCAGCTGAGCCGCCCGTCGAGTCACGCAGGCTGCTGAAGTGGTCCGGCACGCCCATCATCTTTGACCTTGAGGACCACCCTGACCGCACAACTGCGGTCGGGTGCTTGCCGATGTTGGTCTCACCAACTATCCGCAACCTCAAGGTCACCAAGATGTTGGTTGACGGCGGGGCCGGCCTGAACTTGATCTCCTCAGCTGTGATCAAGAAGCTACAGATCCCAGACGGCGAGCTCGAAGAAACCGGGTCGTTCCAAGGGATCAACCCGGGAAGGAGCAAGCCGAAGGGGAAGATTACGCTGCCAGTGACCTTTGGCGGGGAGCTCAACTTCAGGACGGAGAGGATCACGTTTGACGTCGCCGATATCCCATTGCCATACAATGGGATACTTGGTCGTCCTGCCCTCGCCAAGTTCATGGCAGATTCCCACTATGCATACAACGTACTCAAGATGCCGGGGCCGATAAGCATCATCTTTGTCCCCGGCGACAAGAAGGACGCGCTTATCTGCGCCGACAAGATCTACCGGGATGCAGTAGCCGCAGCAGAAAGCAACACACTTGCCGCTGAAGCTCCCGGGGGGAAGAACAAGACCAAGTCCGGCAAGAGCTCTGGAGCCCACTCCGGCAAACGCACCTCCTCGGAGTGCTGCGCTGCCGTCGAGGACGCGCCATCGAGCTCCACCGGCAAGTGCAAGAAGGGAATGGCAGCTCCACCGGCAACCAAGAAGGTGTCCGCCAAGGAGGACGGCACTGGTGGTACCTTCACCATCAGTGCTACACTCGACCCCAAATAGGAAAGCGCGCTCGTTGCCTTCCTGCGGGCGAATGTCGATGTGTTTGCATGGCAACCATCTGACATCCCCGGCGTTCCCAGGAAGGTAATTGAGCACAAGCTTGCTGTTTGTCCTCATGCGCGGCCCGTCAAGCAGAAGGTCAGGAAGCAAGCCGTGGAGCGCCAAGAGTTCATCGCCGAAGAGATAAAGAAGTTAGAAGCAGCAGGCCTGGTTAGAGGCGTGATCCATCCTACGTGGTTAGCCAATCCAGTTGTCGTGCGCAAGGCCAATGGGAAGTGGAGACTTTGTATAGACTTCACTGATGTGAATAAAGCGTGTCCCAAGGATCCATTTCCCTTGCCGCGTATTGACCAGATTGTCGACTCCACCGCCGGATGTGAGCTGCTTTCCTTCCTTGATGCATACTCTGGTTACCACCAGATATTCATGGCCAAGGAAGATGAAGAGAAGACTGCATTCATTACTCCATGCGGCACATATTGCTTCATACGCATGCCCTTTGGATTGAAGAATGCAGGCTCGACATTTGCAAGGGTGGTGCACACTGCTTTTGAGCCACAGATACACAGAAATGTAGAAGCCTACATGGATGATATAGTGGTCAAGAGCAAGAGCAAAGATACCCTGATACAGGACTTAGAGGCAACCTTTGAGAACCTGCACAAGATCCAGCTCAAGTTGAACCCCGAGAAGTGCGTCTTCGGAGTCCCCTCCGGCAAGCTTCTCGGGTTCTTTGTGTCCCAGAGGGGGATTGAAGCCAATCCCGACAAGATAAAATCCATCGAGCAGATTGAAGCCCCGAAGCGCGTCAAGGACGTAAGAAGACTTGCTGGTTGTGTGGCTGCCCTCAGCAGGTTCATTTCAAAGTCTGCAGAGCGCGCCCTGCCTTTCTTCAAAATTTTGAAAAAGGCAGGTCCTATGAAGTGGACTCCGGAAGCGGAGGCAGCGCTGCAAGACCTGAAAGGATACCTGTCCTCTACTCCGATATTTGTCGCACCTAGGCCTCAAGAGAAGTTGCTGCTGTACCTAGCGGCAACCAATCAAGTGGTTAGTGCTGCGTTAGTAGCGGAGAGGGAGGCAGATGAGGAACCCACATCCCCGGCAAGCGAATCCAGCGACAAGCAGGGGGCTTCCCCGACAAGCTCTGGCCCCGACAAGGACAAGTCTGCGCAGGAGCAAGGTGAAGTGCGAAGGAAGATGGTGCAGCGCCCAGTGTATTTCGTAAGTTCCCTTCTGCAGGGGGCTAGATCAAGATACTCTGGGGTGCAGAAGTTGCTTTTCGGCCTCCTTATGGCCTCAAGGAAGCTGCGCCATTACTTCCAAGCACACGAGATAACGGTGGTCACTCGCTTTCCGTTGAAGAGGATATTGCAGAATCCCGAAGCAACAGGCAGGATCGTCGAGTGGGCACTGGAGCTGTCAAGCTTTGGTCTCAAGTTCAAGAGTACTTCAACCATACAGAGCAGAGCTTTGGCGGAATTCATAGCGGAATGGACCCCAACGCCAGATGAAGAAGTCCCAGAGACAAGCGTCCCCGTCCAAGAAGCGAGCAGCGAATGGATAATGTACTTTGATGGTGCTTTCTCGCTGCAAGGCGCCGGTGCCGGCGTGGTACTCATAGCGCCCACCGGAGAGCACCTCAAGTATGTTGTCCAGATGCACTTTCCCAAGGAGCAAGCGACAAACAATACTGCAGAGTACGAAGGTTTGCTTGCCGGCCTCAGAATTGCGGCCGACCTTGGGATCAAGAAGTTGATTGTGCGGGGAGATTCACAGTTGGTGGTCCGACAAGTGAATAAGAGTTACCAGAGCCCTTTGATGGAAGCTTATGTTGATGAAGTGAGGAAGCTTGAAGAACACTTTGAAGGTCTGCAAATGGAGCACGTCCCAAGAGCTCAGAATGATATTGCAGATGGCCTCTCAAAGTGTGCTGCAATGAAGTTACCTGTGGAACCAGGGACCTTCATGCTCAAGTTAACTCAGCCATCCGTTACACCATCAGTTGGGCAAAACAAGAAGAGAAAGTTGATCTCCGGCGACTACTTGCCGGCGGATCTTCCCGAAGCCGCCGCCAAGGTCCCCAAGATCAACAGCCAAGATGCTGAGGAACAGTTTTCTCCTGCAGATCCAAGGGTCTGTACAGTTGAAGCAGGCGTTCCCGACAAGCCTTGCCCCGGCAGGCTTGCCGGGGGACCATCAGCTCCGGCAGAGCCGCGGGTTCTTGCCGTGGAAGCTGAGGTTCCCGCAGCAGCCCTCATGCCTTTAGTCCTTGTTGTTGAGCCTCAGGCTCCAGCATGGGCACAGCAAATCGTCCGTTTTCTGCAAACTGGAGAACTTCCCGACGAGCCAGAAGAGATAGAGAAAATAACCAGGCAGTCAAGTATGTACCAGTTCATTGGCAATGAACTGTACAGAAGAAGACTCAATGGTGTCAAGTTGAAGTGCATTTCCAGGGAAGATGGACAGAAGCTGTTGGCAGAGATACATGGAGGCATATGTGGCCACCACATTGGCGCAAGGGCACTTGCCGGGAAGGCGTTCCGGCAAGGGTTCTTCTAGCCAGAAGCCCTCCAAGATGCAACTGCACAAGTAACCAAGTGTGAAGCGTGCCAGTTCCATGCCAAGCAAATTCACCAGCCAGCTCAAGCTCTCCAGACGATCCCTTTGTCCTGGCCCTTCTCGGTCTGGGGGCTCGATATTCTCGGCCCCTTCCCCCGCGCAGCCGGGGGCTTTGAGTACTTGTACATTGCAATCGACAAGTTCACAAAGTGGCCAGAAGTGGAACCAGTGAGAAAGGTGACAGCACAGTCAGCAGTCAGGTTCTTCAGATCGATTGTTTGCCGTTTCGGAATCCCTAACAGGATCATCACCGACAACGGCACACAATTTACAAGTCGCACCTTCATGCAGTACGTCCAAGACCTTGGCGCCAAGGTCTGCTTCGCTTCTGTTGCTCACCCGAGGAGCAATGGTCAAGCGGAGAGGGCCAATGCTGAAGTGCTGCGCGGACTTAAGACAAGGACCTTCGACAGGCTGCACAAGTGCGGAAGAAACTGGATAGAAGAGTTGCCGGCGGCTCTTTGGTCAATCAGGACGACACCAAATCGAGCCACCGGACAGACACCCTTTGCTCTTGTCTATGGAGCAGAGGCAGTTCTCCCCACGGAACTCGTATACGGATCTCCTCGAGTGCTCGCTTATGATGAGCTCGAGCAAGAGCAACTGCGACAAGATGATGCATTGCTCCTTGAGGAGGAACGTCTCCAGGCTGCTGTACGAGCTGCTCGATACCAGCAAGCCTTGCGTCGCTATCATAGCCGCGAGGTCAAGGCCAGGAGTCTCGAGGAAGGCGACCTTGTTCTTCGGCGTGTTCAGTCCGCCAAGAATTCCAACAAGTTGACGCCGAAGTGGGAAGGCCCTTATCGGGTGAGACAAGTCACAAGGCCCGGCGCTGTCCGCCTTGAGACCGAAGAAGGCTTACCGGTGAGCAACTCCTGGAACATAGAGCATCTTCGCAAGTTTCACCCATAAGGCGCGGTTGCCGTGACCCGCTCCGGCAACCACCTTTTGTACAAGTCTTGCCGCTGTTGCATGTAAACCTTTGTACAAAGCCGGGCGCAGATCCCGTGCATCAGTAAAGCTTTTTGTGCTTCGCACTATTTGTCATTTCCATGCTTTTCTTTGTTATTTACATGCATCGTTTGGCACCTTGTGCAACGCACATCCCCGGTTAGCACTAGCAAGCCGTGAGGCCCTATACTTGTTTTTCCCCCTCTTTTTCTTTTCCTCTTAAGCAGAAGGAATATTCCTCGCGCACAAGTTTGCCGGGGGGGAAGGAGATGGAGGCATGAACCAAGTACTGTTCAAGAAAGAGAAGCCTTGTCGGGGAGCAAGGAACCCATGAAAGCTAAGTTACCCAAGTTTGAGTATTTCAAACTTTTCAAATTTTTTAGTTGTCTTCCTTGAACAACCACACTTTGTATGGAAAACCTGTGCGCGGAGGAACCTACCCGTGGCTAGCCGCACCCTTACCTTGTTTCGAGCACGCTCAACGACTTAAGTGAGCTGCGACAAGTGTCGCGCCCTTACTTCGTTCTCGAGTTTGCTCAGCAACCTAAGTGTGCTGCGACTAGCTGCGGCAAGGTTTCTTGCCGGCGAAGGTATTGCCAGCAGGCTGCTAAGAGTCCAGCACTCAGCGCTCGCGGCAAGGGTCCTTTGCCGACGAGTTCCCTAAAAGCGTAGGGTAAAAAGCATACAAAGTAAAGGACCAAGAGCAAGGGAGATAACACTGCATTGATTACCCCAAAATAAAAGTGTATATTACAAAGATAGCTTGCCGCTGTTCTAATCAACTACTGCCTATGACTTAATTGGCAGCGGCAAAGGAAGCAGAAAGAAAGGAATCTAATCTGCGCGGTCGCCTTCACGCCTCGTGATCTTGCCCACCTTGGCGACGATGTGGGCAACCTGCGCCTTCAACGCCTCCTGATCAGCTTCGGGCGGCAAGGTGCGGAGGACGTTGACGAGGTTGATGCCGGGGTTGCGGTAGACGATCTTCGACAAGACCCGCTCCATGGTGCCCATGCAGAGCCGACGCGCCTCGTCGGCCAGCTGCACGGGGATCTTCTCCCGTAGCCGTGCAAGCGCCGGCGCAATTCCCCTGAAGAACAGACTCAACTTGGCGCTGTGGGGGAGACTCTCGTCCGGGGAGTACACGAGATGCTCCGCCCTCAGCGCCATCATCTCCATGTCAATATTGGCAGCGGAGGTGACCAGCTCATCAGTCCACTGCTCCACTGCCTGGTTGAAGTTGTTCGCCGAGACGGCGGCGCTCTCCACCAAGGCCCTTTCCTTGCGGAGTTCGTCCTTCAGCTTCGTCTCGCGGTCCCGGGCGGCGTCGAGCGAGCCAGTCAGGGTGGAGACCTTCAGCTCTAAGTCAGCAATGGAGTCCTTGGCGGCAGTGAGTTCCTGGCCCTTATCGGAGAGGCGTACCTGCAGCTCAGAGTTGGTGTGGGCATCTTTCTCCCGCTCCACGTTGAGCGCAGTGACCCTGTCTTCGCTCGCCTTCAGGAACAACTCCAGATGCGCCACCCTGGCCGCCAGATCCTTCTTAGCAGTCTCCGCGGCAGCGGCAGCGTCCCTCGCCTCCTTCAGGGCCCCGTCGATGGCTTGCTCCCGGGCGGTGAGGTCGTCCTCGTGGGCGTCGAGGTCGACCTTCCGCTGGTTGAGTGCCCCTTCCCGCCGAGACAGCTCCTCGGCGGCCAACCGCTGCTGCTCCTCGGCCTCAGCTTTTTCAAGGAGGAAGGCCTGCTGCGCCCCGGCAAGCTCTTCACGCTCCTCCGCCAAGTTGCGGAGGGCCGCCTGGTTGGCGGCGCGGAGCTCCGCGGCGCGCTTCTCCAGATCAGCTCCAGCCTTGGCAGCCAGAGCCTCCCGAGACTCCAACTTCGCCTGCTTGGCCCGATACAAAGCCAGGAGCCGACGAAGGAGTCTCTCCTCTTCGGGCTCGTCGCTGCTGCCGGGCGCCTCAACAACCTTCAATCCAGCGGAGGCGAGGACCTCTCCGTCAAAGGTCTCTCCCTCTGTGGGTGCTCGAGACGAGGACGCCCACGGGACTTGTATGAAAACCCCGTTGGCGGCCTCCAAGTAGACGCCCGACCGGTCCGCGGAGGCGGAAGGGTCGGCGGCCGGTGCAGCGTCCGGCGCTCCCGCAGCCTCCGGGCCAGCGGTATGGTCGCCGGTCCCTTCCCCAGCCGCGGCATCGGCGGTTGGGGCGGCCTCTTCAGCGGCAGGCTCGTCGGCTCCAGCCATTCCCTCGGTGGCAGTGGCGTTGCCGCCGTCGCCGTGCACCTCCTCCTCAGCGGCGGCCTCCGTCTCCATCAGTTCTGGGGCAGGAGGATCTAGCAGAAGAAAAAGAAAAGAAAGAATCAAGAAAATATCCAAAAAGACAAATCCAAGAAGAAGAAGCTACAAGGTTTACCTTCGCGGACGTCTTCGACGACGGGGTCCCTCGCCGGGGAATTCTCCCTTGGCGGTGGAGTAGTGGCCCCTGCTGGCGGAGGGCCGCCTGCGCCCTCCCTTGGCGGGGTGCTCACCCTTGTCGGGCTGCTCACCCTTGGCGGGGTACTCGCCCTTGGCGGAGTGCCCGTCCTTGGCGGAGCGTTCTCCCTTGCCGGGGAGTTCGTCCTTGGCGGGGAGGGTGGAGCAAGTGGCTCCTCGGGGGCGACCTCCTGGCGCTCCTGCGGCTGCGGCTCCACTTCTGCACAAGACAACAAGACATCAACCAAGATGATAACCTCAAGCGCACCTGTCAAGCAAAAAAACGAATACCAGACTTACGTTGGGGGCTGCGCTGGGGGCTGCTCCTCGGAGCAACAGGTTGATCCGGCAAGTCTGCCGCTGGCGCATCTCCCGTCGCCGCGGCGGGCTCGTCGTCTTCAATCTCGACCACAGGGATCTTGGCCCTCTTCGCCATCCGCTGGGTCAAGGTCCTGCGAAGCAAAACAAAAGCAAGATCAGAACCAAGCAAGGAGAATCAAGACAAAATCAAAGAAACTAAAAGAATTGCAAGTACTTACTCCTCTTCCTCATCGTCGGAGCTGAGGGCGGAGAAGTCAAACTCCGCCTGGGGTGCTCCCACGCGAGGAGCTGGAGGAGAAGGCTCCCTCGGGCGCTTGGAGGTCTCCGGGGCTGTCGGCTGTGAAGACCCGGCCCCCGTTGTCGCCGAGGACCGAGGAGCAGAAGGAGCACCCGTTCCGCTCCGGGAAGATCCCCCTCCGCTTGGCGCTCGAGCACGGGGCGCCTCCTGGACGACTTCGCTCGTCTTGGTGGCGCGCGTCGCACGGCGCGCCGGCTGCTGCCGAGGCGCCTATGGTCTCGCCGTCTCGGTTGCCTTGCGGAGGCGCTTCTTCGGTTGCTTCGAAGGGCTTGGCGGAGGCGGAGAGTTCTCCGAGGATGAGGAGGCATCGTCGTCAAGATTCAGAGAGCCACCAGAGTCTTCATCAGAATCTCCAGCCCCGGCGTCCTCCTCCTCCTCGGCAGGCCCGCTGGACTCAGTGCCATGCCCGGCGGCCTCGCTCCCCCCGGCAACCTCGCTCGTCCCGGCAAACTTCACGGAAGGCTCCCCGGCAAACTCCTCGGGCGCAAGCTTCAGCAGCTTAAGGATTTCCGCCTCCTCTGCTTGACTCACTGCGTCCGCGGCCTGTGCCTCTTCCACAGTGTATCCAAAGTCGCCCCGCAGCCGCTGCTGCGGCGGCCTCCTCCATCCTGGAGGCAATGTAAGCTATATCCCGGTCAGTAGTAGCCCGGGTGAGGCCCTTGTTCTCCTCGGCGTTGCGGGGCTTCTCGACCAAGTTGTCGAAGTAGGTCAGCACGGTCTCCGGTGGAGGCTCCAGCCAAGTGGGGACGACGCCATGGGAGTCGCACTCGGGCATCATCGCGCGTATGGAATCACGGGCAGTGTTGTTGCACAGCGGCACCACTCCCCGGGAAGGTCTGAACCACTCCGGGTGGGCCGGGTCATGCTTGAAGAGCTCCCGGACCATCCCCTTCAACTCCAAGGCGGTGAAGTTGTAGTTCAATCCAGGGCGCAGCCTCATGATGTCTACCGCATTGCCGAATTCCCAGGCGGGCCTCTTCCTTTCTTGTAAAGGGGCGATGCGGCGGCGGAGGAAATCTGCTCCAACTTCTCCAATAGTCAGATTGGCGACCCGGAGACGAATGATCCTAATGAGGGCGATCTGAAGCTTGCTGTCCTCTGGGGCCAATTCACTCCAATCCCTGCCGCGCACTATGGCAGTCTGGCGCGGCGAGGTAAAGGGCTCAGGCTTATCTTCCAGCACCCAGCACCAATCGGCTCTCCACTCCTTCCACTTGCCACGAAGCTCTCCCTTCAAGTACGAGTCCTTCTTGTTCAGCCTGAAGATCCAGGAGATGCCGCCGGAGAGGGGGGCACCGGACTCTACTCTAGGCATGAAGAAGTGGCGGAAAAGGGCTACATTTGGATGAACCCCAACATAGTTTTCGCACAGATGTGCGAAAACGGCCATCGTAAGGATGGCGTTGGGGGTGAAATCTAGGAGGTGGAGGCCATATGTATTCATTACATCACAAAAGAACTCCGAGAACGGAGGGCACAGACCACAATGGAAGAACGCGGCAAAGAAAAATTACCCGCCGGGGAACATGTCAGCGGCGACGGCGGGGAAGACTCTGGTGCGGGGATGAGCTTTGGTCTCCCTCGCCCAGAACAAATAGTATTTGTTCCGCAGCTCCCTCGCGCCAAGCCTCGGCGCGAAGACCACGCACTTCTTCCGCAGGGCTGCCAGCTTCGCCGCCTGCTCGGACTTCTCCTTCTTGGCCTTGTCGCTCTTCGCCTTGTCGCTCTTCGGAGCCATGGCGGGGGCGGTGAGGAAAGAGGCGAGGAGGTCGACGGTGCCGCGGATGCGGGAGACAGCGGAGGAAGGGAGGGGCTTGGCTCTCTGTCGACCTTTGGGAGGCGGAGGGCGACGGAGGTTTCTGGAGAATCAAGGCGCAATGAAGACGATGGAGGGGAACTGCCCCTGCTTCCTTTGCTTTTAAGGGGGAAGTGGGGGACGTTCCGCATTTCCCATTAAAGAACAGGCCACGATCTCTCCCACGACGCCGCAATCGACGCGTGCCGTTAGGGAGGGATGCGGCGGATACGGAAGGGGATACGGCTTGCCGTGGGCCGCGTGTGCCCGTGCACTGTCTTGGGCCTGGCCCAACAGCGCTCGGCACCGTGTGTGGCCCAGGCCCGGGGGCTCCTGTCGGTGTACTAAGATAGGGGTACCTTAGTGCCCCAACTTGTGCACGGGCAGTAGCAGCTTCCCGTGGCAGGGCTTACCACGTGCTCGCCGGGAACCGTTCTGGTCCCTATGAAGCCATTCAAGAACAAAGTATACAAGTCAGAAGATCAAGGCCCCGGCAAGAGGAGCTTGCCGGGAAGGCCGCACCAGGCTCAAGGTTATCACTTTAGCACAAGACCCTGGCAAGAGGAGCTTGCCAGGAAGGCCAAGGAATACATATCTCAAGAGATGCCTCGGCGCATCTTGCGCCCCGGCAGGACCCGGAGAGCGACAAGCTTCCGGGCCCGGCAAGATCACTACCCCGGCAAGGTGCTTGCCGGGGAAACCTATGCTGTGTGCCCGCGCTCCAGCTCATCGGCCCACGCGTCGCCCTGGGGCCCTTCCAGGGGCGCGTGGCAGATGGCTGTGCAGCCTGGGGCACACGGTGGCAAGCCACGGTGACGAGGCTACCGCCGTGGCGAACGGAGAAGCATGGACGGACGCTTTTGGGGTCGACGGCGACGGGCATTTAATGCCCTTGTCCCCCACTGTCAAAGTTAGGTGAAGACCACTGTTCATGCACTGTTCACGCACTGTTACAACTACCACCAAATTTACACTTTTACCCTCCTCTACGTTGACACCTGTCGGTGACCCCTTTGAGCTATAAAAGGAGGCCCATGCACAACGTAGAGGGGGTTCGGTTCGAAACCTAGTTCACTCCCTCGCTCGGTGCAGCTAGTACTGTAGACCTTCATGCTCCCGAGCTCAAGAACTCAATACAACCTAAGCAGGAGTAGGGTTTTACGCGTCCGCGCGGCCCGAACCTGGGTAAACTGTCCGCGTGTGCTCCTCGATCTGCTCTCTGTGCTCCCTCCGCTCCCTTACCGCAACGTAGAAGGGGCTCCGGTCCCATAGGTGCTCGTGGGAGGACAGTTTCCCCCGACAATGCTTGTTACGTTTTTTTTGACGATCAGTAGTGGTTTCTACTAGGATTCGATCCTGACCTGTGGCTTTATGTTGTTTTGGTATCTTTCTTTGGATCTTCACCCGTAGTCGGGTTGTGATGTTTTGAGTGATGTTTTGCTTATGTAATGTATTGTGTGAAGTGGCGAGTGTAAGCCAACTATCTTCTTTTGCAATTTAATCCCTCTTTTAGATGAGTCGTGCAAAGATACCAAACTTGAGATCATTCTAGGATGGGCTTATACCTTTAAGTCGTGCCTCGACACGTAGGAGGTATAGTCCCATCATGGGCATTACAAGTTGGTATTCAGAGCCTTCTCCGACCTAGAAGCCCCCACTGATTGATCGAATCGTTGACGGTTGAGTCTAGGCACACACTGAAAAATGTTTTGAGTCCTATATATATCGGAGAGTAGGATTTCTTTTGCTCCTCATCTCTTTTCACTCTGGTGAGGACTCCTGACGATTACTCTTGCCTCTTCTACTTTCTAAAAATGCACCAATTTTTTTTTAGGATCTCGCGAGTATTGTTTGGATTGTTTCGATGTCTTTGTGACGAGAACATTGTTCTCGATGCCTCCTGTCATTAGGGGTTGTGGCAGTGTCCCGGGGAGTTGAGCTCCGAGGTGTTGTCGTCACAAATCCATCGCGGCGGTACTAGAATACTTAAGACGGTCGACATCGAAAACTCTCCTATGCGGTTAGTGGCAAGATAACCCCGACATCACCCAGTACTGGGGAGGTAGTTCGGGAGTATTGCCATAGCTTGTATAGTGGATGCGTTTCGAAGGTCCGAGGTAAACAGTTTCCGAGAAAGACTGGTTATGTGTTGAAGGATGGATACACCTGGATGTAGGTTTAGAGTTGATTGCGCGGTGCTTCCCGTGTATCCCCAACACCTGATTGCATAACTGGAAACTTTCGGAAATTAATAGGTGGGTTCATCTAGTAGTTCTAGGCATTCTTCCAACGAATGCATGATATGAAGTTCGGGGTTCTACATTGAGTGAAGTGGTTTTATGGACTTGTTCTGATCGGGAGTTGCATCTTAAAGGGTCCTTGGCTATGCTGATCCGGGGATTGCAAAACCCTTTTGTAACACGTTCCATGAGCTTTCAGCACGAAGATGTCGAACGAAGCTTCTATCTTGTATTTGTTCTATCTGTTACTTGTTTCTTTTATTTACCTTTTGTTCTCCCAAGTGACTTCTCGACTAGTTGATGTACCTGCGGAATTCATTCGTTCAATTCTCTGTTCAGATGATATTGTGAAGATCATGTTGCATATCTATCCTTTGTTCTTGTCTTGATTCTGGTATTCGAGTTGCTTCGATGTCAAATGTTGATTCCATACCTTTCTTAATCGGTATTCTCATATTTCTATGGGAGTGTTAATTCTTCTCGACCATCAAGATCTTCATGTTAATCCTTTTCAACCGGTGTGCCTTCTCTTCAAGTTATTCCATACGGACGCGTTGAGAAATCTGACGATTTGTTTGTTCCATTCATCTCAAGTTGTCTTTGTTTTCCCCACCCTCCCACCCTTCTTCTTCTTGGAGCTGGAATTCTCAGATGAAGTACCCATTTTATTCATGGGATGTTTCTTCATTCTTTTCCATCAATGTTCTTATCCGGTGAATTATCGTGAAGATGCTCAAGAGCTTCAGTTCATCATTCTTTTGTTCTCAAATTCTTCCGGTGGATGTAATTCAAGATTTCGGTGTTGATCTTATCATTTTCCTCATTTCACAATGCTTTCTTATTCCGGTGCACCAATTAATCATTCTCCTCTTGCTATTCATATCCGGAGTGTTGAAGATTCGTGTTTCCATTCTTAATCTTGTCAAGCTATTTTGAGATTGTTATCTCATTCAAGCCATTTAATTCAACCGGTGCTATATCTCTTAAGCAATCTTTTCCAATGGTGATTTCTTTAGTGGGCCCTAACCCACAGGTTTTTTCCCAGGATCTTACCTGACTCTTCTAATTTTTCCGAAGTTATACCCAAATTCTTTTCAAAGTGTGACGTAAGAATGATCTCCATCAGTCACATGCCTTCTCCAAGCTTGTTTTCAATTATTTCCATCTTTAGCTCCACCTTCCTCTTGCCATTCGTCCGGAGTATCTCGAAATTCTTCATGGCATTTCTCGTCTTCATCCTCAACATTTGGAGACCGGGGAAGAGTTTCTCTTAAATCTTGGCCCATTCTCTCAAGATCTTCATGAATTATTTTCTTGTGATCCTCCGAAGGCCATCATTTCAGAATATTTCTTCGTTCTTAGTTTTCAACCTCGTCCTCCAAATATTCTTCATTGACGTCTCTTCGTTCGTCTCCTTATTCTTACGGTGGTTCTTTCAAGATTACCCTTCCGTTGTTATCGTTTTAATTCACTCGTTCTTTTCATAATCCTACCGGTGGTTCGTTGTATATTTATCCAAGCTTGTGCTAGATCTCTCTTTAATTCTTTGCAACGAGAATAAGTATTATGCCAAATTCGTTGCTTGTCATCAATTTAATTTGGTGAAGGATAAGCATACAGTAAATCTTATTCTTATTTCCTCGAAGTGGTGAATCCCTTCCTTCGGAGCTTGTTCATCATATCATATTCTTGGTTCTAAGTTCTCCATCTTGTTTTCCGGAGCTCCAAGTTGTTTCAATTATATCATTTCAAAGCTCAATCTAATTCATCGCAGGCCTTGAATCTTATTCTTTCCATCTTTCACTTCTCATGCTTTCTTTACCGGAGTTCTCATGGTGGTTCATTATGATTTAATTCATCCTCGAAGTCTTCATCAAGATTTTGTTGGAGCTCAAGCATTCTTCATCATGCTTTCCAATTGCAATTCTTTCTACCTTATCTTTTCAGATGGTGTTATGTCATTCTTGACAATTCCTTCATGTTTCATGATTCACAAGTTATCAAGAATGAGATATTTAAACCCATCTTTTTCCTTGTTCAGGAGATCTTTCCAACCCTTCAATTTATTCGTTGGAGTGATCTTGGGTTGTATTTCACCTAAAAGCCTTCCCTAAGGATTGTTGCTAATTATGGTGCTTATAAATGACCCAAGTTCTTCATTTATCATTCCGGTGAAATAAGTTTTTCGTCTGCTTGTTGATCTCAATCCAAGCAATTCGTTTCTGTTAGTGGTTGGTTGACACCTCATAATTTTGAGATGTTTTTCCATAAGCCCACATCAAGCTTATTCGTTTCGTTGTTGAATTTCCAACAACTCTATTCAACCCTTCTTCGTAAGGATGCTCTTTCAAATTCAATTTTGAGAGAAGTTGTCATTTTTCTTCTCCATTCTTTTCTTTCATTGATGTATATGCTATTCTTTCATTCCGGAGGCATTATTATGTTGCTCTCTCCAAACCATCATCTCGTTTTTATCGAGATCATGTTCTTTCCTTGTTTATCTATTTATCCGGAGTGTTGTATTCTTCATTCAAGTAACCTCATCTTATCAAATTTTGCCTATCCTTAAACCGGAGTGCTGTCTGAATCTTTCTTACCCCTTGTGCCATTCTTTTAATTGTTCCGGAGGCTGTGTGTTGTTGTTTTAATCAACTATCATCCATCTCCTCAAGTTCATGTTCATTTCCTTCCATTTTCAGACGGAGTGCTGTCCAAATTCTGTCATTCTTATTCCTTGGCTATACCATTGCGGTTTCATATTCTTTTCGTCCGTGAGCTCTTGTTTAATGTCTTTCAACCTTCAAGGTTCTCATAATGTTCCTTGTTCCTCTTTTCTAACGGAGTTTTCATATTCGTTCATCTCCGTTGTATTCTTCTTTCATTTTGTTCAACCTCTCAAGGTTCGTGGTTTCACTCGTCTGTCAAAGAAGCAACTTTGTTTTACCTCTTCCTCTTCCGTTTTTACCCGGTGATATCTCTAGGATCTCGGGTCGAGATCCTCTGTTAGTGTGGGAGAGTTGTGACGCCCGAAGACCGACGTCCCAGAAGATCCCAGAAGATTCCAGAAGATTCCAGATGTTCCGGGTTCTCCCTTGTGTTTATTTTGTGCATGTGTTATTTATTTTCGCATTGCATCATGTCATCATGCCATCATGTCATTTTTATTTTGCATCTCAACCTAAATAAATCGTGTGGACCTTCGGTCCATTTAAATCGAGGGAAGGATGTCTTCTCTTTAAAACATATAAAAGCCTCTCAATATTTAGGGAGCTATATTTAAAAATATTCCATTCCTTGGAATCACCTATAACACAATTGCACCTTTCTTCAATTTCCTTTCATCCAACTCTACTTCCTTTTCTTCCTTTGAGCCTTTAGTAAAATTGCGTTGCAATTTTACTTTATCTTTAAATGTTCCAAATCTCCCCATAAATCACATCTAATGTGTAGGGCCATCTCTTGAAATTCTAGCCTTTTGGATTTCATCTAAAGGGATTTCTAAATTCAAATAGTTTGACTTTTATTCGAACTTGTTTGAATTTTCTTCTTCCAAAAACCCTCCTTCTATTTTAATTAAATTACCTACATTTTGTATGAGTCCAGAGATTTAACTCCGTGTTTAAATCTCTTCCCTAACCTTTTCTTTTCTTCCCTTTTCTTCTTCCTTCTTTTCTGTTTTTTTTTAAATCAGTTTAAAGGAAGGGTCCCAGCCGCCAGGCCAGGCCCAAACCTCCCTCTCAGCCGCAGCCCACCTGGGCCTCCACCAGCGGCCAGGCCTCCCGCGGCCTCAAGGCCCATCTTCTATCAGGCCAGAGGCCGGCCCGACCGCTCCCTCACCCCGCTAACCCTAGCGAGCGACGTCTCCCTCGCTCTTCCTCCCTTTCCCTTCGTGCGCCGCAGCCTCGTCCCTCACCCGCTCGCTCTCTCCCGTTTCTCTCGTTCCCTTGCAGCGCCCCGATCTCCTCGCCTGCGGCCTCCCCCTCGAGCGCCCGCACCAAGCCGCCTCTCCTCGCCTCCAGGAGCCCGGCCGGTCACCGCGGCCCCTCCTCCTCACGCGCCCCTCCCTCCGGTCCTCCTCTCCAGGAGCAGCGCGCCCGCGACCGCCCGTCCGTCGCCTAGGCTCGCGGCGCCCGCAGCCCGGAGCGCCCCTCCTCCATCTTCAGCGCCGGCCGCAGCCTCGCCATGGGTGCCTCCTCCGCCCGAGTGATCCAGCCTCCCTTCCCGCGCCCCGTCTGTCCGCCAGGGTCGCGCCCCCTGCTGTCTCCAGCGACGGGCCGGCCAGAAGTCGCCCGAGCTGGCCTCGTCCTACGCCCTGCTCCGGCCCCGAGTGCCCTCTCCTCCGTCCTCGCAGTCCTCGCCTGCACCTCGACCGCGCCAAGACCGTGCTGTCCTTTTTGTTTTGCACTGTGGTTGTTTTTCTTTTGTGTTGCCTTGCTGTTGTCTTGACAGAGAACCGTGTACGACTACAAGGAGAAACGCTAGTACCGCCACGTCCAACGGTGCGACATGAACCCCTACGACAAGTACCTCTCCGAACGGCTACAAGATGACCATCAAGTACCACTACACCGTGACCGTCGTCGGATCTTCAAGTTCAACTACGTGGTTTCCGTCAAGTACCTCTACACGACCCTCATGTACCACGACGTCGACGACCCTCAAGTTCGACTACACGGCGAAACGTCAAGTACCACTACCGTCGCAAAACGAGAACCCCAAGTACCACGACTACTCGGAGACCCCAAGTACCCCTACCGTCGCCCCGTGTACCTCTACGGAACAACTACTTCCTCTTCGGAAACGTGAACAACTACTTCCACTACCGCCGACGGAACGACTACTTCCCCTACGTTCCTCGACGACCTCGAACCCCTCCGAGAACATTTGTTCCGAAGGTATAACCTGAGACGATGACCCGTGGAGTGCATGCTTGTGGTTGTATGAAATGTTTCCCGTGTGTGCTTCGTGTCGTTTCGTCCATTTGTCATGTTCCTCGGTTGCCTCGTCACCGACTCGTGGGAACCCGGTGACGGGATCACCCCACTTTCATCTCGTTTGACTCGCTCTCGCCATCTTTCCTTTTGCACCGGTCTCTCAACGAGCTACCGGAACCGATATGATGCCGTTGCATCATTTTCGGAATTGTTGCTGTGGCACCCTTTTCCTTCCACCACGGTGACGATGCTTCATATCATCTTCTTGTTAACCTTCTAATAAAATTGCATAAACTTGATCATGTCATCCGCATCATGTTAACAACATTATATGTTTAATTGTTGTTTGCTTTAATAATTATTAAACATGCTCATGGGGATTTTCCGGATATGTTGTTGTTATTTCCGGCCTCATTTAAAATGTCTAAATAGGTAGTTTACTTTTGCTTCACCTCTTGCCATGTTAAAAACAATTAATCTTGTCTTGTTTTTAAACGAGAGTCAAGTAAATAATTAAATGTGGTGTTTCGTCAATATGCAACTCGTTGCATATTGAGCTCCACTTAACTTGTAGTGTTGTTTGTGCACTTTGCCATGCCATGCATAATTAAACCGGACATGCATCATACTTGGATGTGCATCGTATGCCATGTTTATGATATGTGTGTTTACCGTGTTGTTTGCTTCTTTCCGGTTGCTTCTCTTGTTAGCTTCGGTTTCGTTCCGGAGTTGTGAGGCTTCTTCTTCGTCTTCTTCATGGATCCGTTCTTCTTCCTTGCGAAATCCCAGGCAAGATGATCATACCCTTGGATACCTTTACTACCATTGCCATGCTTAGTTGTCTCGATGCTATCGTTACATGTCGCGCTACCCATCTTTTATGTCAGCCTCTCCTTGTTGCCATGAAACCTCTAACCTTTGACACCTTCCTAGCAAAACCACTGTTTGGCTATGTTACCCGCTTGCTCAGCCTCGCTTGCTCGGCCCCTCTTATAGCGTTGTTAGTTGCAGGTGAAGATGAAGTTCGTTCCAGGAGGGAACTTGTTGTTGTTGGTATATCACAATATCTCTAATTATTATTAACACACCTATATACTGGGCATGGGTGGAAGGCTTGGCCTTTTGCTCGGTGTTTTGTTCCACTCATGCCACCTTAGGCGCCGATAAACCGGCATTATTTTCCTTGATTTTGCGTTCCTTACACGATGGGTGAAATGGGGGACCCCTTGACAGTTCGACTTTGAATAAAACTCCTCCAGCAAGGCCCAACATTGGTTTTAATTTGCTCATAATAACAACTTAATTAATTAATTAAATTTGCATAGGGAGTTAGCGCTACCCGAGGATTCTTAATTCTACATAGCAGGGGGGGCCAGTGCTGATGGTGTTGGTCCCAAACGGGGGTCCTGCAGGGCCACCACGGGGAAACTCGAGGATTGGCTCCTGTAGCATCACCCATCCGGTAGTGTCCTGAGACGAGATACGCGCGGCTACTATCAGGGTGTCGACACACCGGGAGGTCTTGCTGGACTTGTTTTACCATTGTCGAAATGACTTGTGCTACCGGGAAGCCGAGCCTGATCGGATTTTCCCTAAGATAAGGGGTGATGATATTATATTTATCACTTCAGCTAATCGTGAGAGCTTGTGATGGGCTAAGTTGGAACACCCCTGCAGGGTTATGATCTTTCGAAAGCCGTGCCCGCGGTTATGTGGCAGATTGGAATTTGTTAATGTCCGGTTGTAGAAAACTTGACAGATGATCCGAAGTAAAACACACAACTGTGTGAGTAACCGTGACTGTCTCTTTTCACTTTGAGAAGAGAACACGGTGGGGTTATGTTTGATTCGTATGTAGTTCAGGATCTTTAGCGATCACTACTTTTGCGACCGTTTGCGTAGATGCTCATCTTATTCTGGTACTCGTAAGTTAGCCACCATATTATGCTTAGCCGCTGCTGCAACCTCACCACCTTACCTCTTCCTACCCATAAAGCTTTGCTAGTCTTGTTACCCATGGTTATGGGATTGCTGAGTCCTCGTGGCTCACAGATACTACAACACCAGATGCAGGTTCAACCGAGTATGAAGCAGGAGCTGGTTCAAGTTCTTCACTGGGAGTTCGATGAAGAGTTTGGCTGTATGCTTGTTACGTTTTTTTTGACGATCAGTAGTGGTTTCTACTAGGATTCGATCCTGACCTGTGGCTTTATGTTGTTTTGGTATCTTTCTTTGGATCTTCACCCGTAGTCGGGTTGTGATGTTTTGAGTGATGTTTTGCTTATGTAATGTATTGTGTGAAGTGGCGAGTGTAAGCCAACTATCTTCTTTTGCAATTTAATCCCTCTTTTAGATGAGTCGTGCAAAGATACCAAACTTGAGATCATTCTAGGATGGGCTTATACCTTTAAGTCGTGCCTCGACACGTAGGAGGTATAGTCCCATCCTGGGCATTACACCACGTGTGTTGCCCAAATCATTTGCCCTTCGAAGAAGCAGTCGGATGACTTGTTTGCCGATATTTTGACTCATGGAGTCGTAACTTCTTTGTGCTTATCTTCCCGCATGATGGGAGTATTTTTGCACATAATTTTACGCGTGTTTAAATTGGAGAATCTTAGATTTTCTAAGATAATCACTTCGATATGATCATTAATGACTAAATAAAAGCAAAAGATCTCAAATCACTTTGTTTATTGTTCCCTACAGGAATGGAAAATTTTAGGTGATAAATCAAGCAATACGTAGAAGGCAATGGGCGTGGCAATAAGTCCAATCAATAAGAAGTGCACAAGAGGTTCCCGGGAAGAATATGACAGCTGGTATGAGATAATCCGCTCATACTAGTGTTCATACCACCTACCATCGCCTCCATGATGTCAACTTTGACATATTCGGTGAAGGCACCTAAGGTCAATTCGCGATGCGTCAGCCACAAACACCATTCCAAACATCAGTACCATATAAGGAGAAGGAAATATTTTCGAAAAGGAGAGTAGCTCATCTATTCATTCAATAAGTCATAAGTGAATGGCGGCCATTCCAATCTATAGCCACCATCTCCATCCCCATAGCCATAACCATAGGCAAGTATTACAAGGTAGACGCTATCAATGAAGGCGTTTATAATCGTGTGATCAGTTGTTTCCAAACATTTGTCAGCTGTAATAAATTGGTACTAGTACTATTTTATAGCATTTCTCTGTTATGATATTGTATCAATGAGTAGATGGAGCAATGTGTATGATTATGTAACATCACACGGTTAATAATCTCTAGGTTGGGTGAAGGGTGCTTGAAGGAGAAAGGAGTTTTATTATTGAAAAATTGGTAGCATGCTTCTATCTCTATTTAAAACAAGTAGTTCACACCTTCGT
The DNA here is from genome assembly GCA_902687465.1 of Secale cereale. Taxonomy (NCBI): domain Eukaryota; kingdom Viridiplantae; phylum Streptophyta; class Magnoliopsida; order Poales; family Poaceae; genus Secale; species Secale cereale. Next base: position 851,127,315 of record LR738713.1, read on the forward strand.
GCAACATGTCTAATGCCATTTGCAATCCTTTTGACACTATTTGTAATCAAGGTAGACATATAAACACATTAAGCCCCATCGTCGCTTTTAGAAGCCTCGTTACAACATTGAATCGCGACCATAGTTAAACACACCAAAAAGTACAACTCCTACCTTTCACAATACCCCCCCCCCCCTCCTGCATCCTAAAAAACGGAAGAAAAAAAAGGAAGGACATTGTAATAGAAGGAAGAATCCTAAACAATGGAAAAAAGGAACAACATTCTAGTAGAAGAACACCGCAACGCCATTATCTATCCCATTGATTTTCTTAGGTTTGATTGTGCCTTGACCTCACGTGAAAAACCTTTCAAAGAGGACCGATTTCGAAGGATCTAAAAGGAATCCTAGGGAGAAGGATAAATACACTTGACCTTTTTCGGTCGTGTGCTATAAGAGGGAGGGAAGCACAACACCAAACGGTATAGTCGCGCCTTTTCATGTCCACACCTTTTGTATTTGAGACCAATATAGTTAGTTCTTCATCCATGGATCTAGCTTTTTAAAGTGATGTCGAATTGACACAGATGTTGTGTGGGGTTGCGCCTCGTAGAGAACTATCACGGTGAATCCCTGTATTTCCCACCTGACAAACATGGCCTAGTGGCAAGGGTGCAAAGTGATGTATCATGTGCCCAGGGTTTCGAATCCCGCCGGGAGAGAATTCCGGATGCCTCGCCTGGGTATGTCCTGAGTCGTGTGACTTTGGAGATGGAGTTTCTTTGTTGTGATGATTCTTGCATAGTACTCCCTTCGTTCCAAAATATTTGTCTTTCTAACATTTCAAATGGACTACAACATACAGATGTATGTAGACATATTTTAGAGTGTAGATTCACTCATTTTGCTTCGTATGTAGTCACTTGTTGAAATCTCTAGAAAGACAAATATTCAGGAACAGAGTGAGTAGTTGATAATACGATTTTAGTTATACCCAAAATATGGTTTAGTGACGTTGGTTTTGTTTGCAAGTATACAGGTTTTGTTTGTGGTCTGCCACAAAAGCTTATACTCCCTCTGTCCCAAAATTCTTGTCATAGATTTGTCTAGATACAGATGTATCTAATACTAAAACGTGACTTGATACATCCGTATTCAGACAAATCTAAGACAAGAATTTTGGGACGGAGGGAGTAGCTCTGTCCAAATTGGAGTTTTTTGTGATTTTGCTGGAAATTTCAGGGAGCAGTTGAAGCCATCCAACGGTAATGGGATGGGAGCAGTTTCGCTCAGTTGCTTTGCCGCCTGCCGCTCGGCACCTTATCTCCTCCGTCCGCGCCGCTCCACGCCACCATGAACTCGCCGGCGCGCTGCCCCGCCGCCACCGCGTCCCCGCCTCTGCGCGCGCCGTTCGTCGCCATGGCCCAGCGCGGCCGCAGGCCGCCCTCGTCCGCAGCCCCCGAGGCCGAGCAGCCGGACGAGGCGCTCGCCCGCATCCTCCGCACGGAGGCCGCCGTCTCCGGCGTCCCGCGCAAGGCCGCCGCGGGATCCAGCCAGCACTCCACCCGCCTCTGGCCCCGCGCCGTCCTCGAGGCCCTCGACTCCGCCGTCGCCTCCTCCCGCTGGGAGTCCGCCCTCGAGGTCCACTCCCCCCTCAACCCCTCTCTCTCCGATGGTCCTGCCGGTGCACGCTAACTGTTCGACTGTTGCTCATCACGTAAGGATTGCTGTTTCTCAGATCTTCGAGCTGCTGCGGAAGCAGCGGTGGTACGAGCCGAGGACGCAGACCTACGCCAGGCTGCTGATGATGCTCGGCAGGTGCGGGCAGCCAGGCCCGGCCACCGCCCTCTTCAAGGTGATGGTCTCGGAGGAGCGGCTCGTGCCGACGGTGGACGTGTACACGGCGCTCGTCGGCGCCTATGGCTACAGTGGCCTGCTGGACGAGGCATTGGCCACGGTCGATCTGATGAAAGGCGCTGACGCAGACTGTAAGCCTGACGAGTACACCTTCTCCGTCCTCATCAACTGCTGTTGTAAGTCGCGCCGCTTCGACCTGATCCCTGCCGTCCTCGACGAGATGTCTTATCTGGGGATTGGATGCAACGTTGTCATCCACAATGGGATAATTGATGGATACGGCAAGGCCGGAATGCTAGAGGAGATGGAGGATGCGCTGTCCAACATGCTTCAAGATGGGGACAATGTGCCGGACATATACACGATGAACTCCATCATCTGGGCCTATGGCAACCGTGGCAGGGTGGATGACATGCAGAGGTGGTATGGTGAGTTTCAGTTGATGGGCGTTGACCCAGATACGCGGACTTTCAATATCATGATGAAGTCTTACGGCAAGGCTAACATGCCTGACAAAATGTTGTCGATCCTGAAATACATGAAGCGGCGTTTCTTCTCACCCTCTGCTGCTACGTTCAACATAATCATAGAGTGTTTTGGAAGGGCTGGCAACATTGAGAAGATGGAGTACTATTTCAGGCTGATGAAAATTAAGGGTGTCAAACCCAACCCCATCACGTACTGCTCGCTAGTTAATGGATACAGCAAAGCTGGGCTCCTTGACAGGGTTCCTGCAATTATTCGGCAGACGGAGAACACTGATGTTGTCTTAGATACTCCATTTTTCAACTGTGTTATCAGTGCATACGCCAAGTCTGGAGATATCAAAATAATGGAGGAGATGCTACTGCTAATGAAGGAAAAGAAATGTAAGCCTGGCAAGGTAATTTATACCACCATGATTCAGGCATATATTGCGCATGGGATGGATGAAGCCGCTAAGTTGTTAGAAACAGAAATGGAAAGATACGATAAGAAATTACTGGTAAGTGCTTTGATATACCTTACGGAGCTTCTGTTTTTTTGGTTGATTCCTGCACTAAGCTACCACAGTTATCCATGGTATTGACTGGTTATCTTTGATTTTGAACCAGGGACCAGTTTCTGAGGTTGATTACAAGTAAACTGTGACCATCATTTTTTAGGGGACAGAGCAGTAAGATTTGTGTAATCCGTCCCAAAATATGGTTATAAACCCGCAGAGCTTGACCATAATGACCAAATTAATTCGATCACCACCAGACTAAGCATTCCCAGTTGGATGCCAATGACAGGGTAATTAGAAGTTCTGATTTTTCTATTAACTTGTATCTTCGGCTGTACCATATTTAGCTGAGCTGAAGTAGATGATCTAACTTTTGTTCTTTCCATCCCAGCAATAATGAACAATGTGGACTGGATAACGAGCCGTGGCCTGTTGTGTCCGGAACAGGAGTCCCACGCGGCCTGAATGTGCAAAGCTATTTAAACGTTCATCTGATCTGAGTGCACAAGTACAAACCCAGACAGGGGTAACTTGGGATATCTAGAAGTGGAAGGGACTGCGGTACAGCAGATAAGGTCGGATTCAGAGCTTCAGTGCAGTATATACCCGGATATCTGGAGAACAACTCAAAAAGGAAGAAACAGCCATGCGGATTTCCTTAGAATTTTTAGCACCAATAAGTTGAGAGCACAGAGCACACACTGTCAAAGAGGCGTTTCAGTCTTTCAATGGGGACACCAGACAGATGATAAAGATAGTTGGAATACGACTAGGACTCCACATTTCAAACTAAATCCTGCGCCAGAGTTCTCAAACTCTTGATGGTGGCGGCACCTTCTTTGAAATGTCCATCATAATCCATGGGAGGCTTGTACTGATAGCTCGAAGCACCTCTTGTGAACAAAGACACAAGCTTCTTTGAGATGCGCGGTGTGGTGCTGCTCTGCTAAAGCAAGGGTGGGTGCAATTGTTTACACATCAACTCTCTGGCACAGTTTCCCTTGGCGAATAGCCTTTAGCCTGTCCAGTCCATACCGATCTGCGGCAACCATCCAGTGCTGCAATGCCACATTTTGATCAACATAGCAATTGTTTGGCAGGTTATCTGTGTATATGAACTGGTGAAGACGTGCCTTACTGCTGGGAATGTAACTGTGTCACTATTTATAGATTACTAATTTCTCCAATAAATTCAGAGTGAACTTCACCTTCACATCCGTTGTTGCAGCACTGCAAAAAAAACAAGAAGACCCAGACAGGGGAATCGAACTGCGAGTGTCTATGTTCGTATTGCATTCATAGCTGCATTGCATTTACCAATGACAATGTGCGCGTACAACGTACCAACCATACCATCCACTAACCCCATAACCTAATGGATACAGCAAAGCTGGGCTTCTTGTATGGTTCCTGCAATTATGCGACAGTCGGAAAACATTTTGAAACTGTGTTATCACTTATGCATACCATATTTAGTTGAGCTCTTAGTAGTCACTCACTTTTGTTCTTCCCATATGCCAGTTGTGGCCTGTTGTTCCATCGGAGATGGGAGTTTCTGCGGACTAAATGTTCAAAGTCAGTTAATGAAGCGCCGTCTGATATGATTGCACAAATAAAACACCCAGGCAGATGTAACCTGGAATATCTGGAAGTGGAAGGGACTAAGGTGCAGCAGAGAAGGCCGGGTTCAGATCTCCGGCCCAGTAAATGGCAAAGAAAGAGCCATATGAATTTGCTTACAATTTTGACTGCTAAAGTCAGAGCACATAACACACATTCTCAAGAGAAGTTCATTCTTGCCATGGACATCAGTTAACTAAAATCTCCTTCATAATCCACGGGCAGCTTGTTTTGAGATGGTTGAATCCATCGGTCTCCTTTTTTTTTAGAAATGGAGGAGGACCCCCGGACTCTGCATGCATGCAGCCACTTTATTAATTATTCACAAAAGTCCTTACAAAGAAATACAACAGTAAGTCTGAAGCCACCGTCTAGGCAACATCTGTCGCTACTCCTATCCAATTGATGAAGGAATGCTGATAGTCCAGGTCTAATACCACAGACCTCGCAGCCAAGCCTAACATCCGAGACCTTAGACCCCAACCTAGCCACTTGCCGGGTCTGGGGCACACGCTGGTCCGGCGTGCTCTCAGAGGTCGCCGCCGCCAACCGCCAGCGCTTCATCTTCAGAACTGTACTGATGCATCAACTTTGCTCAGGCTAGCTATCGTCGATGCCACCATGGCGTCCAACGGCACCTCCTCCCTCCACGCAAACAGCTGAGCACGTCGCGGTCACCATTGATACACCTCAGCGCCATGCTGCCAAGTACTCCCTCTGTTTCTTTTTACTCCGCGTATAAGATTTGGTCAAAGTCAAACTATAGAAAGTTTGACCAAATTTATACAAAAAATATGAATATCTACAATACTAAAAAATAAATTATGAAAATACATTTTATGAGGCATCTGGTAATATTGATTTCATATTGTGAATGTTCATATTTTTTAATATAAAGTTAGTCAAACTTTACAAAGCTTGATTTTGACCAAACTTTATATGCAGACTAAAAAGAAACGGAGGGAGTACCATCAGCCGACACAGCTTGAAGTCCTTAAAAGATCTGTCGTGCGTAGCACCTGCTGACCAGGCATGACAAAGCATAGCACCTGTCGGTCAGGCATGACTTGACATCTCTACTGAAGCTCTGTGCAAGACGAAGCCGCTCCACCTCCTGCTTCTAACTTCCAGCGCTGCTCCACAAACGATGCTCCCAAGAGAGAAACGACACCGCAGTGCCGCCATCGTCCGATCTGGAGCACAAGATCCTAGGGTTTCCCCCGGAGCAGCACGAGTGGGTCGACAGTAGTTACACGACGATGCCTCCATCAAGTTAACGGCGTAGAACGCCGCCATCGCCCGTCGTCGGCTCGATTTTCACCGGCAACCATGTCTCCCCAACTCGCAGCCGGGACTAGATGATGGATCTCGAGATCCGATCATCAAGCCTCTGGCCAGCCATCTCTGACGAAGAAGATGACCACCACCACTGGCCAGCGAGACGATGCGGGATGAAGTAGGGCGCTGCCCAGCGTGCGTCCTGGCCAGCACCACCGGCGCTAGGCGCGTCCGGGAGCACGCCCTATGGCCGAGGACAACGGCAAGCGCTGCCACGACGGGGACGCAGATCCGAAGCCCAGATCCGGCCCACCCACGCGCCGCCAAGTGGCCACCACCAAGGTCCGTTCAGGGGCAGCCCTGCCGCTGTGAGGGACGCCGCCCCACGGGCAGCAGGCGCCAGCCACGGGCGGAAACCCGCCGCGCGCCACCGGCCGCCGCGAGATGCGCGAGGCAATAGCGAAACGACGAGGACGCCCCGCCGCCACCTTCCCTGGGGACCACGCGGGCTTTGCCGGTGGCCCCTCCGGCGGCGGCGAAGCGGGGGAGGACTGGGGAGGGGCGGCTGGCGGCGCGGTTAGGGTTTCCCCCCGTGCGCCATCGGTCTCCTGTACAGCTCGAAGCCCGTCATGTGAAGAAAGGTATCCAAGACAAGCATTTTTGTTTTTGAGGTGCACGGTATGGTGCTGCTCCGCTAAAGCTAGGGTGGTTGCAACTGTTTGCACGTCAATTCCCTGGCATAGCCTCCCTTCGCAAATGTACTTAAATCTTCGGTGCGAGGCTCTTTTATGACGGTCAAAACACACCTGATGGTGAAGCAGTCGACATCACGGGATAGCATCTCCTTCAGCTTTGCACTTGTCGATATACTTGGGCCAGCTGAAAGTGTACCTCACCTTCACAGCCGTTGTTGCCCCACTGCAGAAACACAAGAAGACTGGCAGGTAGGCGGCTTTGTCCTCCTCCTCCCATCCATCAGGGTAGATCCTGATGTCCCAGCCGTAGTCACCTCGAAGTTGTGCGACGATGTCTCGGGTATGGGCTTGTTAACTGAAGAAGTTGTATTGTTGTTACCCATGCCGCAGAGAGGGATGGTTTGTTTTCTTTCTTATATGTACTCCCTCCGTCCTTTAAAAAGTGTACTTCCAACTTTGTTGGAGGGTCAAACTATCTCAATGTTTGACCGAGTTTGTGCAAAAATATATCAATGTTTGTGAAACCAAATACGTATATGATGAAAATATATTTTATCATGAATCTAATGCTACTATTTTGATGGCATAAATGTTGGTGTATTTTTGTATAAATGCGGTCAAACATAGAAATGTTTGACTTTCCAACAAAGTTGGAAGTACACTTTTCAAAGGACGGAGGGAGTAGGTGAGTAGATAAGTGTTGTGCACCCATGTGAAGATGAGAGATTAATTAAAGAAGAAAGTGAAGGGAACCGTATCTTATGCCATCGGAGATACGGTCCGAGTCTCACAGGGCATCTGATCTGATTGCACAGGTACAAAACCAGGCAGATGAAACTTTGAACATCTGCAAGTGCAGCGGACTCTGGTACAGCAAATAAGTTCAGGTTCAGAACTTCAGCCCACTATCTATTTTATGTCAGAGCATGCAAACCTTCTGCCATTTGGTTCTACAGGAAAGTTCACTACCAAAACTAAGGGAGAAAGAAAACAACGCAACAGAAATGAAAGAAATCGAAATGTCAAGAGAAAACAACGCATGTAAACCTTGCGAATTTTCTCAGAACTTTTAGTTCAAATGTCAAGAGCAGAGAGTACACAATACGCATTCTCGAAGAGAAGTTCAGTTCAGCAATCGACACATCAGACACATGATAAAAAAATTCAAAATGGGACACGATTAAAGATCCAAACTTCAAACTAAAATTCAGAGCCAGACTGCTCATCATACTCCTGAGGGTGGCACGACCTTCTCTAAAATGTCCATCATAATCCCTGGGCAGCTTGCTGTGAGGTGCTTGAATCCATCGGTCTCCTTGACAGCCCGAAGCACCTCCTGTGAAGAAAGGTATCTGAGACAAGCGTTCTTGAGTTGCGCGGCGCGGTGCTGCTCCGCTAGAGCAAGGGTGGTTGCAACTGTTTGCACATCGATCTTCTGGCATAGCTTCCCTTCACAAATGACCTTTAGCCTCTCTAGCCCATACCGATCTGCGGCAACCAACAAGTGCTGCAATTCCACATTTTGATCCAGATCACAATTACTGGGCAATGAATCTGTGTATATGAAGTGAAGAAGTGCCTCGAAGATGCCAGGCTCCATGTCATCGATCTTGATGCATTTCATGGTGGTCTCCTTCATCTGACCAAAGAGCTCGGCCTTGAACACCGAGGATCGCGCGGCTAACACGCACCTATGTGCGCTGAACTGTTGGCCGCCGACACTGAATGTAACATCCATGCCTTCTCCATCCTTCAACATGTTCACAAAGTGCGTGTGCAGGTCTGAATGCGGCACTTGGACCATGACTGTGCTTACATGTTCGGTGCGGGGCTCTTTCATCACGGTCAAAACGCACCTGAGCGTGAAGCAGTCGTCATTGCGGGATAGCAGCTCCTTCAGCTTGGACTTCTCAATATACTTGGGCCAGCCCCAAAAACTGGACTGAAAGGTCTGTGTGTCGCTGCACAGACAACTAACTTTTCCATCTTTCTCCAATAAACTGAAAGTGTACTTCACCTTGACACCCGTTGTTGGCTTACTGCAGATGTTCAAGCAGACAGACATGTAGGCAGCTTGGTCCTCCTTCTTCCACCCATCAGGGTAGATCCTGATGTTCCAGTCGTAGCCGCCGACGCTGAAATTGCTTGAGCTAATGAACTTGTTGACACCCATACCCTCAAGCAGCGAGTACCTTGTCACCTCGAAGTTGTGGGCGGCGGTGACGCACTCATTCAGGCATCTGGACGAGGTCTCGGCTATAGGCTTGATAGCTGAAGAACTGGAGTTGTTGGCCATGGCGTGGAATGGATTGAAACGGAGGTTGGGAGTGTGGCTGTAACCTGGAGTACTTCAGGAAGAAGATGAGTAGTAGTTGGCCATGGCGTGGGTGCAGATATAAACTCAGTACATATTATTGAGTATGACTCAGGAAGACGTTTAGTCTTCAGTGAAGATGGCATTAAAACTTGAGAATACATTTAGGCGGCGTTGAACAAGTTCCCATGCGATTAGACGACGGTGCATGCATCGTTTCAAATTCCAATGCTGCTGCCTTTGTATTTATGTAGTATATCGGGAAGAGGCGGTGCTGTTAATTCCAACGTTTCAGCGATTTTATTTTTTTGCGGGGATCGTTTCAGCGAATTCAAAACTCAACCAAAATTTTGTTTGACGCATGACGGTCAAAATCAGCACTACTACCACGCAAAACGGAGCCTGTCATGTGCCTGGAACTTGCCTAAGAGTGAATTGCAAAAAACCACCACATTGAAGCCTAGAGGTTGCAGAAGAGACTCTTCTACGATTTTGTTGCAGAAAGCACTGATTTTGCGCCTAATCATTTGCAGAAAACACCAAACCTCCTGTTGGGGCATTTTAAGCATTATTATGACAGGTGGGACCCTGCTTCGTCTACGTGGCATCACGGCGGCGAGCTGACGCCGTCTAACGGCGCTACAATTACATCGGACGCGCCGTGTGGGTAAAAATCGGCTTGGTAGATCTGACCAGTTCATCCCCCACTCCCTTTCCATGCTCTCCTCTGTCTCTCTCACTCTGCATCCTCCATGGCTACCGACGACGGCGGCGGAGTGGATGGCGACGGCGGCGGAGTGGATGGCGCCGGTGGCGGAGTGGTTGGCGCCGGCGGATGGTTGTTTGGCGGCGGTGAACCTAACCCAGCGGAGGAAGTGTGCGGCAGCTCGAACCCTAGTCAGGCCTCACATGGGCGAGCGCCTTCGCCATCATTGGGGTATGACGCCACCAGCGCTCTCACCCGTGCTATCCAGACCACTCCGACTTTCTCCGCTGGGTAAGATTTCTCCCTCGTTTCCTTTTGAATTTAGGGTTAGGGTTAGGGTTCTTAAACAAATTGGGGATTTTTATGTCATATGTCTTATTTGAGATTGGAAAGGATCATATAAATTAGATAGTTAAATTAGGTGTGTAAATTAGGCAGAGGAGCCTATCCTTTGATGTATGTGCATAAATTTGGATGAACAGATGGTCATTGCTTCTGTCTTGTGCATAAATTAGATCATTTACATTAATTCTGTAGTAATTATGAACATATGTTGTTTCCTTTGTCTTGTGCATTGAAGCAATAGTTGACTTAAGTTAAAAAATTGTGCACTGTATGTCTGCACTGTTAACAATGCCATGGGCAAACTTCAGTTAAAAATTCAGTTAGACACACTATTAAGTTAATACTGACATATCCCATTGTTCAGTTAAAAATTCAGTTAATACTGACATGTGTTCAGTTAACAATTCAGTTAGCACTTATGTATATTGTAGCTCAACCTATGTTTTGGAAGGTTTAACCAATGCATTCTTTCTTTGTTTTGTAGTTTGTGTGATGATATTTGGGAAATTAGACTCCACTTTCATGACAGAGATAATTTGGAAAGGACCATGTGTGTTTCAGACATTACATTTCTGAATCTTATAGCACTCATGGAGACAGCTGGGTATGGAGAAAATGATTACATGTATTTTGTCGGGGATCCTGGGTTGGGCATAGCAGGTTTGCAAGAGATTTTTTATGATGACCAGGTAGATGAGATGTTAGACCACATTGCCAACAGAGATCAAACCATAGTTAACTTGACTGTAGTCATGGGCAGTGAGCCCAGACCTGGAGATTTAAATGTAGGTTATGTCTGTGAGCAACAAGTTCCTATAGGCATTGTTGGAGAGATGACTGTTTATGAGGTTAGTGATAAAGGTGTTATGGACAAGTCACCATCAAAGAAAGTTGCACATGTAGTAGATGAGGAACAGCAAGAACCAATTCAGTTTTACTCTACACAACAAAGCACGGATCTGTTTATGCACAATGCAGAAGATGTTGATATGGATGAAGGCAATGCAGTAGATGTTGATTTAGAACAAGAGCATGTAGCTGCAATGGATGCTCTTAAGCAAGAGTGCAAGGCTGCTTGGGCTTGGCTTAATAAAGTTCCTAGACATGCTTGGGCTAGATATGCCATGGACTTCAATTGCAAAACTGACTTAGTGGTCAACAATATTAGTGAGGTTTTTAACAAGATGATATTAGATGTGAGGGGTAAACCAATAAAGACCATGGTAGATGGAATCAGGACTAAGTTAATGGTTAGGTTCAATGGAAATAGGACTAAGACAGAGGTAGCAAAGTGGGATATATGCCCAACATATGCTGAGTTGCTTGAAGAGGCAAAGAAACAATCTAGGAACTGTCAAACACTGATGGCTGGGCCAAATATCTACCAAGTGACAAGCAATGAAAAAACCTATTCAGTTAACTTGCATCATAGGACATGTGGTTGCAGAAAATGGGATATGACTGCAATGCCATGTAAGCATGCAATAGTAGCTATTACCAAAGCCAAACTGAGGCCTGAAGACTTTGTTCATGAGTTCTTCAAAAAGTCTATGTATCTGGCAGCATATAGCCCAATCATATTTCCTGTACCTGGACCTGATCTCTGGCCCAAGACCAAAACTAGAGACATAGAACCTCCAGTGTTCAAGGATAAGCTAGGGAAGAAGCAAACCAAGAGGAGAAAGAGCCAGTTTGAGCCACCAGCACCTAAAGATACATCTAGGATGGCATCAATTACTTGCAGCAATTGCAATCTTGTGGATCACAGATACACATCATGCCAGAAGACATTAAAGCCAAGTCTAGCAATGAGAAAGAACAAGCATGAGGTTAGTACTTACTGCCATTCTTTTTGTTTTAACTAGCTACCATATTTAATTGCAGAGTAACAGGGCAGAGGAGGGTAGCACACAGGGAAGCACTGCAGGAACCAGGGCACCACCAAGGGCATCTTCATCAACTGCTCCAGCAGCAAGGCCATCTTCATCATCTGCTCCAGCAACAAGGTCATCTTCTGTAATGCCCCGGATGTAATACTTTCCCTTTTGGGCATATAATATATCTCCGGCTTCATCTATTTCCTTTCCGGATTCTTTGTCTTTCGGGTTTTCGACGTTTTGTTGTGTGCGTGTGTGGCATTCATTCATATCATGTAGACATGTGCATCGCATTGCATTTGTGTTGTCGATTGCATCCGGTTCCACGCGTTCCTTTCTGTTGTCCGTTTCGCGTTCCGGAGCTCCCTCACGTGTCCGTGGCGTCCCGTAGGCCTACTTTGGTGTTTGGCCGTGTAACGTTACCGGTGGGGCGCGAGACTTGTCGTGTGTTGTTGTTTTGTTGTGTGTAACCCGCCTCTCAAATCTCGTCGCGTTTCGAGTCCGTTTGCTATCCCAACAGTTATTCGTGTGGGCTCAAAGTGCCTCCACTTTGTGGCCCAAGACACCCCCTCCAACAGCCCACCAACCACTCCTAACCACTTCTATCATCTAGGCCATCCAAATCTGATCCGGTGGCCGAAAACCGCACTCCATTTGGACAACCCTAACTACTTGTGCCTATATATTTGTCCACTCCCCCAAATTTTGCCCCAAATTAAGGAAACCCTAGACCTCTCCTTCTTCCACCTCCAGCCACCAGCCACCTCGCCGGAGTTTCGCCGGAGTTCCGCCGGAATTTCGCCGGAGCACCACCACCTCGCCGGAAAACACCACTTCTCCACCTCATCTCCTCCCTCCTCTCACCCTCCACCGGCGCCACCACCTCACCGCACCGCCGCCGGGGTCAGGCCGCCTCCACCGCCGGCCGGTCAGGCCCCACCGGCCTCCCTCTCCATCTCCCAGCCGCCGCCGACGCGAGCTCTAGGGCAGCCGCCGCCGCCAGACGCGAGATCTGGAGGATCCCGATCCGCCCGAGCCGGATCCCCCCCCCCCCCCCCCCCCCCCCCCCC
>LR738713.1:851140108-851173080 GCA_902687465.1 Secale cereale
CCGAGCAGCGCCTCCATCCGCCTGGGCCTGAGCCCTAGGCCCAGCAGCCACCTGGATCCCCTCCGCGCTGAGCGCCGACCGCCCGAGTCGCCTCTCCGCCGGGCCTTCCCCTTGGTCCTTCGACCGCGCCAGCGTTTCGCCGCTGCGGGCCGGCCCATCCAGGTCGCAGCTTCCTCGCCTCGGCCGCGCCAGGCGCCAGGCGCCGCTACCGCCGCCATCCTCCCGGGCCGCCACATCGCCAAGCCGGCCTCCACCCGGGCCCCGATCCCGCGGCCCCAGCGCCAGGCGAGGCCAGCGCCTCCCCTAGGCCCGGCTGGGCCGTTGACCTCCTTCGACCGAGGCCCGATCGCCTCCTCCCGCGCCGCTCGGGAAGGCCGAGCCGCCGTCGCTCGCCAGATCGGCGGATCTGACCGCGAACCCTAGCGGGCCGGATCCCGCGCCCGATCCGCCAGCTGCCGGGGCCCAATCCGCGAAGCAGCCCGATCCGCTTCGTTTTTTTTCAGATCTGGAGGTTGACCTCGATAACCACTAAGTCCCAGTTTTTTTTTGTCTGATGCTTATTTCTAACTGCTATAACTTTTTATGTGGATGCCCGTTTCGCGCAAATAGCATGTCCAGACGTTCGTGGTGATTAGCACTACGTTTTATCTTTTTGTGTCATGCATGTTAGAGATCATCTAGGTGCTTATTTTTCTGTTGCAATAGTGCATCGTGATAAAACTGCTGCTATGTGATGTTTTTATGCCATCTTTGCTATGTGATATCTTTTAGCTCGTTTATCCGAATGATGCAAATGACATGTCCACGTGTTCGTCTTGCCATGCTCTACATGTTGCTTGTGTTAGGTTGCATGATAGATTTATTCTTGCCATGTATATCTTCGTTGCAAAGTGCCATGTGGCTGTGATGTTGTTTCACTTGTTATGAAATGCCATCTTGTTGAGCTCGTTGCTATCGTTGTGTTTATCTCCATGATGCATGCTTGTATGTTTCGGAATCACCATCATGTGTACTTTGATGTGGTTCTTACCACTTGCCATGTTTAGTTTCGAGGTGACTTAAACTTGCTCTTTTAGATGCCATGATGAAACTGCTGTTTTAGGACTTAGTGAAATTTCACTAAGTCTGAAATCTGTAATGTTCCGATGCCATGTTTGAGTGATGTTCTAGGACAAACCATGATAGATTTTGAGTGGATCTTGATTGTTCCTTGTAGTATATATTGTTGGCTTTCCATTCATGTTCTCACATGCTTATTTGAGTGGCTGTAGCATGTTTATCTTTTGCTCCAAAGTTTCAATAAAATTCTGCTGTCAGAATTTTATTGTCAAGTTCAATAAGTCCAAGCTTATTGCTATTGATCCGTGGCTCCTTTGGGGGTGCACCTTTGGACTTATTTGCTGTAGGATATGTCTGGTTTATGTTCAAGATCTTTGCCATGGTGTTTGAGTGTTGTAGCTTATTTTTCTAGTGCTCCGAAGTTGCTATGTTGCTGTAATTTTCAGCTTCCGCCTATTTCTTGTTTCGGGCATAACTTTTAGCCCGTAGCTCCGATTTCAGCGAGTCTTATATGAAACTTGATTGATTTTCTGTGTAGATTCATAATATCATATTGTTATCATGTTTTGAGGTGATTTGCTTGAGTGCTATTTTTCGTGCTCCGTGTGCTCTCTTAGTGCATCCATCATGCATCCATCATTTTGAGTGCGCATTGCATCTTGTTGATTCGTGCCTTGTGTGATTGTATTGTTTAGAGCCGGAAGCTGAGACCGAGTATGAGTACGAGCACGAGGTTACCAACGAGGTTGAGCACGAGGACCCTTCTTACGATCCGAACGACTACTCTTCAGGCAAGATGACCGAACCCCGATAACATTACTATCTTTGCCTATTGCTAGTAGTTCCGCTCTATAGTTTTGCCTCGATGCCCATGTCTTTCCTGTCAGCCTCCTACTTGTAACCATTACCATGTTTAGCCACCCTACCTATGCAAACCGTTGCTTGGCTAAGTACGCTTCGCTCAGCCCTTCTTATAGCATTGCTAGTTGCAGGTGAAGATCGAAGATGCTTGCTTCATGTTGAAGTTTGTTGGGTTATATCACACTATATAATTGCTTAAAAATGAAATCATCTATATATTGGCAAGGGTGGAAGGCTAAGCCTTTTGCTTGGTGTTTTGTTCCACTCATGCCGTTAGGAACCGTATAAACCGGTGTTATGTTCCTTGATTATGCGTTCCTAACATGGTTGGGGTGTATGGGATGAAGGAAATATGCCCTAGAGGCAATAATAAAGTTATTATTTATTTCCTTATATCATGATAAATGTTTATTATTCATGCTAGAATTGTATTAACCGGAAACTTAATACATGTGTGAATACATAGACAAAACAGAGTGTCCCTAGTATGCCTCTACTAGACTAGCTCATTGATCAAAGATGGTTATGTTTCCTAAACCATAGACATGAGTTGTCATTTGATCAACGGGATCACATCATTAGGAGAATGATGTGATGGACAAGACCCATCCGTTAGCATAGCACTATGATCGTTTAGTTTTACTGCTATTGCTTTCTTCATGACTTATACATGTTCCTATGACTATGAGATGATGCAACTCCCGAATACCGTAGGAACACCTTGTGTGCTATCAAACGTCACAACGTAACTGGGTGATCATAAAGATGCTCTACAGGTGTCTCCGAAAGTATTCGTGGTGTTGGCATAGATCAAGATTAGGATTTGTCACTCCGAGTGTCGGAGAGGTATCTCTGGGCCCTCTCGGTAACACACATCACAATAAGCCTTGCAAGCAAAAGACTAATGAGTTAGTCACGAGATGATGTGTTACGGAACGAGTAAAGAGACTTGCCGGTAACGAGATTGAACTAGGTATAGAGATACCGACGATCGAATCTCGGGAAAGTAACATACCGTTTGACAAAAGGAACAACGTATGTTGTTATGCGGTTCTGACCGATAAAAGATCTTCGTAGAATATGTAGGAGCCAATATGAACATCCAGGTTCCGCTATTGGTTATTGACCGGAGATGAGTCTCGGTCATGTCTACATAGTTCTCGAACTAGTAGGAGTCCACTCCCTAGCCGCACCAGGAGAGGTTGGCCGGCCTCCCTCCCTTGCTCCTTTATATACGGGGGCAGGGGGGCACCCAAAGACACACAAGTTGAATTGTTTTAGCCGTGTGCGGTGCCCCCCTCCACAGAATCACACCTCGGTCATACCGTCGCGGAGCTTAGGCGAAGCCCTGCGCCGGTGAACACATCATATCCGTCACCACGCCGTCGTGCTGACGAAACTCTCCCGTGAAGCTCAACTGGATCAAGAGCTCGTGGGACGTCATCAAGCTGAACGTGTGCTGAACGCGGAGGTGCCGTACGTTCGGTGCTTGATCAGTTGGATCGCGAAGAAGTTCGACAACATCAACCGCGTCACTTGACGCTTCCGCTCCCGGTCTACGAGGGTACGTAGACACACTCTTCCCTCTCGTTGCTATGCATCTGGTAGATAGATCTTGCGTGATCGTAGGAAAATTTTAAAAATACTACGTTCCCCAACAGTGGCATCATGAGCCAGGTCTATGCGTAGATGATATGCACGAGTAGAACACAATGAGTTGTGGGCGATACTAGTCATACTGCTTACCAGCATGTCATACTTTGCTTCGGCGGTATTGTGAGATGAAGCGGCCCGGACCGACATTACGCGTACGCTTACGCGAGACTGGTTTCACCGTTACGAGCACTCGTTGCTTAAAGGTGACTGGCGGGTGTCTGTCTCTCTCACTTTAGCTGAATCAAGTGTGGCTACGCCCGGTCCTTGTGAAGGTTAAAACAGCACATACTTGACGAAACATCGTTGTGGTTTTGTATGCGTAGGTAAGAACGGTTCTTGCTAAGCCCGTAGCAGCCACGTAAAATTTGCAACAACAAAGTAGAGGACGTCTAACTTGTTTTTGCAGGGCATGTTGTGATGTGATATGGTCAAGACATGATGAGTTATACGTTTTTGTATGAGATGATCATGTTTTGTAAAGTTATCGGCAACTGGCAGGAGCCATATGGTTGTCGCTTAATTGTATGAAATGCAATCGCCATGTAATTGCTTTACTTTATCACTAAGCGGTAGCGATAGTCATAGAAGCAATAGTTGGCGAGACGACAACGATGCTACGATGGAGATCAAGGTGTCGCGCCGGTGACGAAGGTGATCATGACGGTGCTTTGGAGATGGAGATCAAAAGCACAAGATGATGATGGCCATATCATGTCACATATTTTGATTGCATGTGATGTTTATCTTATTATGCTTCTTATTTTGCTTAGAACGACGGTAGCATTATAAGATGATCCCTTACTAAATTTCAAGGTATAAGTGTTCTCCCTGAGTATGCACCGTTGCGAAAGTTCGTCGTGCCGAGACACCACGTGATGATCGGGTGTGATAAGCTCTACGTTCAAATACAACGGGTGTAAGCCAGTTTTGCACACGCAGAATACTCGGGTTAAACTTGACGAGCCTAGCATATGCAGATATGGCCTCGGAACACTGGAGACCGAAAGGTCGAGCGTGAATCATATAGTAGATATGATCAACATAAGATGTTCACCATTGAAACTACTCCATCTCACGTGATGATCGGACATGGTTTAGTTGATTTGGATCACGTGATCATTTAGATGACCGGAGGGATGTCTATCTAAGTGGGAGTTCTTTAGTAATATGATTAAATTGAACTTTAATTTATCATGAAGTTAGTCCTGGTAGTATTAGCATATCTATGTTGTAGATCAATAGCTCGCGATGTTGCTCCCCGTTTATTTTTCATATGTTCCTAGAGAAAACCAAGTTGAAAGATGTTAGTAGCAATGATGCGGAATTGTTCCGTGGTCTGAGGATTATCCTCATTGCTGCACAGAAGAATTATGTCCTTGATGCACCGCTAGGTGACAGACCTATTGCAGGAGCAGATGTAGACGTTATGAACGTTTTAAAGCTCGATATGATGACTACTTGATAGTTTAAGTGCACCATGCTTTACGGCTTAGAACCGGGACTTCAAAAACGTTTTGAACGCCATGGAGCATATAAGATGTTCCAAGAGTGGAAATTACTATTTCATACTCATGCCCGTGTCGAGAGGTATAAGACCTCTGACAGTACTTTGCCTACAAGATGGAGGAGAATAGCTCAACCAGTGAAGCATGTGCTCAGATTGTCTGGGTACTACAATTACTTTAATCAAGTGGGAGTTAATCTTCCAGATAAGATAGTAATTGACAAAGTTCTCTAGTCACTATCACCAAGTTAGTAGAACTTCGTGATGAACTATAATATGCAAGGGATGACGAAAGGAATTCCCAGCTCTTCGCGATACTGAAATAGGCGAAGGTAGAAATCATGAAAAAGCATCAAGTGTTGATGGTTAACAAGACCACTTGTTTCAAGTAAAGGGCAAAGGGATAGAAGGGGAACTTCAAGAAGAATGACAAGCAAGTTGTCACTCCCATGAAGAAACCCAAAGCTAAACTCAAGCCTGAAACAAGTGCTTATACTGCAAAGGAAATGGTCACTAGAAGTGGAACTGCCCTAGATACTTGACGGATAAGAAGGATGGCAAAGTGAACAAAGGTATATTTGATATACAGATTATTGATGTGTATTTTACTAGTGTTCATAGCAACCCCTCGGTATTTGATATTGGTTCAGTTGCTAAAGAGTAGTAACTCGAAGTAGGAGTTGCATAATGAACATAAACTAGTTAAAGGATGAAGTGACGATGTGTATTGGAAGCAGTTCCAAGATTGATATGATCATCATCGCACACTCCCTATACTTTCGGGATTAGTGTTGAACCTAAATAAGTGTTATTTGGTGTTTGTGTTGAGCATGAATGTGATTTGATCATGTTTATTGCAATTCGGTTATTCATGTAAGTTAGAGAATAATTGTTGTTCTGTTTACATGAATAAAACCTTCTATGGTCATACACCCAATGAAAATAGTTTGTTGGATCTCGATCGTGTGATACACATATTCATAATATTGAAGCCAAAAGATGCAAGGTTAATAATGATAGTGCAACTTATTTGTGGCACTACCGTTTAGGTCATATTGGTGTAAAACGCATGAAGAAACTCCATAATGATGGACTTTTGGAATCACTTGATTATGAATCACTTGGTGCTTGCGAACCATGCCTCATGGGCAAGATGACTAAAACTCCGTTCTCCGGAACTATGGAGCGAGCAACAGATTTGTTGGAAATCATACATACTGATGTATGTGGACCAATGAGTGTTGATGCTCGCGGCGGGTATCGTTATTTTCTGACCTTCACTGATGATTTGAGCAGATATGGGTATATCTACTTAATGAAACACAAGTCTGAAACATTTGAAAAGTTCAAAGAATTTCAGAGTGAAGTAGAGAATCATCGTAACAAGAAAATAAAGTTCCTACGATCTGATCTTGGAGGAGAATATTTGAGTTACGAGTTTGGTCTTCATTTGAAACAATGTGGAATAGTTTCACAACTCACGCCACCTGGAACACCACAACGTAATGGTGTGTCCGAACGTCGTAACCGTACTTTATTGGATATGGTGCGATCTATGATGTCTCTTACCGATTTACCACTATCATTTTGGGGTTATGCTTTAGAGACAGCTGCATTCACGTTAAATAGGGCACCATCTAAATCCGTTGATACGACGCCTTATGAACTATGGTTTGGCAAGAAACCAAAGTTGTCGTTTCTTAAAATTTGGGGCTGCGATGCTTATGTGAAAACACTTCAACCTGATAAGCTCGATCCCAAGTCGGAAAAATGTGTCTTCATAGGATACCCAAAAGAGACTGTTGGGTACACCTTCTATCATAGATCCGAAGGCAAAATATTCGTTGCTAAGAACGGATCCTTTCTAGAAAAAGAGTTTCTCTCGAAAGAAGTGAGTGGGAGGAAAGTAGAACTTGATGAGGTAATTGTACCTTCTCCCGGATTGGAAAGTAGTACATCACAGGAAATTGTTCCAGTGATTCCTACACCAATTAGTGAGGAAGTTAATGATAATGATCATGAAACTTCGGATCAAGTTTCTGCTGAACGTCGTAGATCAACCAGAGTACGTTCCGCACCAGAGTGGTACGGCAACCCAGTTCTGGAAATCATGTTACTAGACCATGATGAACCTACGAACTATGAGGAAGCGATGATGAGCCCAGATTCCGCAAAATGGCTTGAAGCCATGAAATCTGAGATGGGATCCATGTATGAGAACAAAGTGTGTACTTTGGTTGACTTGCCCGATGATCGGCAAGCCATCGAAAATAAATGGATCTTCAAGAGGAAGACCGACGCTGACGGTAATGTTACTGTTTACAAAGCTCGACTTGTTGCGAAAGGTTTTCGACAAGTTCAAGGAGTTGACTACGATGAGACTTTCTCACCCGTAGCGATGCTTAAGTCTGTCCGAATCATGTTAGCAATTGCCGCATTTTATGAAATCTGGCAAATGGATAACAAAACTGCATTCTTTAATGGATTTATTAAAGAAGACTTGTATATGATGCAACCAGAAGGTTTTGTCAATCCTAAAGGTGCTAAATGTGCAAGCTCCAGCGATCCATCTATGGACTGGTGCAAGCATCTCGGAGTTGGAATATACGCTTTGATAAGTTGATCAAAGCATATAGATTTATACAGACTTGCTGTGAAGCCTGTATTTACAAGAAGTGAGTGGGAGCACTACAACCTTTCTGATAAGTATATGTGAATGACATATTGTCGATCGGAAATGATGTAGAATTTTCTGGAAAGCATAAAGGAGTGTTTGAAAGGAGTTTTTCAAAGAAAGACCTTGGTGAAGCTGCTTACATATTGAGCATCAAGATCTATAGAAATAGATCAAGACGCTTGATAAGACTTTCGATGAGTACATACCTTGATAAGATTTTGAAGTAGTTCAAAATGGATCAGTCAAAGAAGAAGTTCTTGCCTGACTTGTAAGGTGTGAAGTTGAGTAAGACTCAAAGCCAGACCACGGCAGAAAAATATAGAGAGAATGAAAAGTCATTCCCTATGCCTCGGCCATAGGTTCTATAAAGTATGCCATGCTGTGTAGCAAACATGTTGTGTACCTTGCCATGAGTTTGTCAAGTGGGTACAATAGTGATCCAGGAGTAGATCACTGTACAACGGTCAAAATTATCCTTAGTAAATGGATGACTAAGGAATTTTTCTCGATTATGGAGGTGATAAAGAGTTTGTCGTAAAGGGTTACGCCGATGCAAGCTTTGACACTAAATCCAGATGACTCTAAGTATCAATCCTGATGCATATTGAAAGTGGGAGCAATTAGCTAGAGTAGCTCCATGCAGAGCATTGTAGACATAGAAATTTGCGAAATACATACGGATCTGAATATGACAGACCCGTTGACTAAACTTCTCTCACGAAGCAAAACATGATCACACCTTAGTACCCTTTGGGTGTTGGTCACATGGCGATGTGAACTATGGGTGTTATTCACATAACGATGTGAACTATCGGTATTAAATCACATGGCGATGTGAGCTAGATTATTGACTCTAGTGCAAGTGGGAGACTGAAGGAAATATGCCCTAGAGGCAATAATAAAGTTATTATTTATTTCCTTATATCATGATAAATGTTTATTATTCATGCTAGAATTGTATTAACCGGAAACTTAATACATGTGTGAATACATAGACAAAACAGAGTGTCCCTAGTATGCCTCTACTAGACTAGCTCATTGATCAAAGATGGTTATGTTTCCTAAACCATAGACATGAGTTGTCATTTGATCAACGGGATCACATCATTAGGAGAATGATGTGATGGACAAGACCCATCCGTTAGCATAGCACTATGATCGTTTAGTTTTACTGCTATTGCTTTCTTCATGACTTATACATGTTCCTATGACTATGAGATTATGCAACTCCCGAATACCGTAGGAACACCTTGTGTGCTATCAAACGTCACAACATAACTGGGTGATCATAAAGATGCTCTACAGGTGTCTCCGAAAGTATTCGTGGTGTTGGCATAGATCAAGATTAGGATTTGTCACTCCGAGTGTCGGAGAGGTATCTCTGGGCCCTCTCGGTAACACACATCACAATAAGCCTTGCAAGCAAAAGACTAATGAGTTAGTCACGAGATGATGTGTTACGGAACGAGTAAATAGACTTGCCAGTAACGAGATTGAACTAGGTATAGAGATACCGACGATCGAATCTCGGGCAAGTAACATACCGTTTGACAAAAGGAACAACGTATGTTGTTATGCGGTTCTGACCGATAAAAGATCTTCGTAGAATATGTAGGAGCCAATATGAACATCCAGGTTCCGCTATTGGTTATTGACCGGAGATGAGTCTCGGTCATGTCTACATAGTTCTCGAACTAGTAGGAGTCCACTCCCTAGCCGCACCAGGAGAGGTTGGCCGGCCTCCCTCCCTTGCTCCTTTATATACGGGGGCAGGGGGGCACCCAAAGACACACAAGTTGAATTGTTTTAGCCGTGTGCGGTGCCCCCCTCCACAGAATCACACCTCGGTCATACCGTCGCGGAGCTTAGGCGAAGCCCTGCGCCGGTGAACACATCATATCCGTCACCACGCCGTCGTGCTGACGAAACTCTCCCGTGAAGCTCAACTGGATCAAGAGCTCGTGGGACGTCATCAAGCTGAACGTGTGCTGAACGCGGAGGTGCCGTACGTTCGGTGCTTGATCGGTTGGATCGCGAAGAAGTTCGACAACATCAACCGCGTCACTTGACGCTTCCGCTCCCGGTCTACGAGGGTACGTAGACACACTCTTCCCTCTCGTTGCTATGCATCTGGTAGATAGATCTTGCATGATCGTAGGAAAATTTTAAAATACTACGTTCCCCAACATGGGACCCCCTCGATAAACCGCTAAGTGCTAAGTCTTTTCCAGCAAGTCCCAACATTGGTACTATTTTCCTAATAACAAATTAAACTTGCATAGGGAGTTATAAACCCTTTTTCTTAATCAACAACCCCGGGCCAGTGCTCCACATGAGTGTTGGTCCGAAACGAGCAGACTGCGGGGCCGCCTTGGGGAAACCCAAGGTATCTGGCATACACCTGTAGGATGTCTCATCCGGTCGTGGCCTGAGACGAGATACGCGCGGCTACTATCAGGGTGTCGGCACGCCGGGAGGATTTGCTGGATTAGCCTTACCTTAGTTCGGAGTTTCTTGAGCACGGGATTCCGAGAATACTCGGGTCTTCCCACTTTGGAGTTGCGACTCCGCGGATCGTGGGCTTGTAATGGGTCAAGTTGGAACACCCCTGCAGGGTTATGAACTTTCGAAAGCCGTGCTCGCGGTTATGTGGCAGATGGGAGCTTGTTAATATCCGGTTGTAGATAACTTGACACAATGTTTCAATACACTACCAGCGTGTGTACCGTGACTGTCAATTTCCGAATGGGGATTCGGGAGTTGAACACGGTGGGGTTATGTTTGTTGAGCTGTAGCTAGGATCACTTCGTGATCATCTCTCGACCGAGGCACTTCTCTTCTCGCACTCTTTCACGTAAGTTAGTTGCTAGTTGCTGCTGCAGACACTTATTCTTTTCTTCAGCCTTATCCTCTCCCAAGGCTTAAATAGTCTTGTTACCCGGGAACGGGATTGCTGAGTCCTCTGTGACTCACAGTTACTTCACCACACCAGATGCAGGTCCAGTTGTGAGCTATCCAGGTGATGGCACCGAGCTTGACTGGGAGTATGACGAGGAGCGTAGTCGATACTATGTTCGTTATCCTGATGATCAGTAGTGGAGACTTCTACTAGGATTCGATCCGACCTGTGGATTTTAAATTATGTTTGGTATCTTGTCATTTGGATTTTACCCTTAGAGGACTGTGATGTTTTAATGTATGATGGTTGAGACATGTATTGTATTTGTGTGACGTGGCGAGTGTAAGCCAACTATTTTATGTTTTCCATCCCCATCTTTTACATGAGTTGCGCAAAGATACCAGACTTGCGATCATTCCAGCATGGGGTTATGTCTCTAAGTCGTGCCTCGACACGTAGGAGATATAGCTCCATCCTGGGCATTACAAGTTGGTGTTCAGAGCCTTCTCCGACCTAGGAGCCCACACTGTTTGATCGAATCGTTGACGGTCGAGTCTAGGCACACACTGAAAATATTTTGAGTCCTATATTATATCGGAGAGTAGGAATTCTTTGCTTCTCATCCCCTTTCTCTCTGGTGAGGACTCCTGACGACTACTCTTGTCTCTCCTACTTTCAAAAATTGCACCAAATTTTTTTTTTAGGAATCTCGCGAGTATTCTGGGATTGTTTCGATGTTCTTGTGACGAGAATATTGTTCTCGATGCCTCCTGACATTAGGGGTTGTGGCAGTGTCCCGGGGAGTTGAGCTTCGGGGTATTGTTGTCACAAGCATATCGCGGCAGTACTAAATACTTAAGACGGCCGACATCGAAAATCTCTCCTATACGGCCAGTGGCAAGATAACCCCGACATCACCCAGTACTGGGGAGGTAGTTCGGGAGTATTGCCATAGCTTGTTATAGTGGATGCTTTTCGAAGGACCGAGGTACACAGTTTCCGAGAAAGACTGGTTATGTGTTGATGGATGGATACACCTGGATGTAGGTTTAGAGTTGATTGCGCGGTGCTTCCCGTGTATCCCCAACACCTGATTGCATAGCTGGAATCTTTCGGAAATTCATAGGTGGGTTTATCCAGTAGATCGTAGGCATTCTTTCAACGAATGCAGGTTAGTGAGTTCGGGGTTCTACATTGAGTGAAGTGGTATTATGACCGATGTTCCGATTGGGAGTTGCATCTTAAAGGGTCCTTGGCTAGGCTGATCCGGGGATTGCAAAACCCTTTCGTAACGCGTTCATATGCTTTCAGCACAAAGATGTTAGAACGAAGCTCCTATCTTGTGTTTGTTTCCATCCGTACCGTGTTGTTTTTCTTATTTTACCTTTTGTCCCCTATGTGGCTTCTCGTGAAGATTGATGTTATCATTTAACTGAGAATTTCATTCGTTCCTCTTGTTCGAATGATTTCATTCGTTCCTATTGTTCGAATGATTATTGTGAAGACTTGTTGCAATTCATTCCATTGATTCAGCTTACACCTTCTGTCAATCAATTGCTGATTCGTGGTCATCTCTTTCAGGATGGCTCCGAAAAGGGTTCCCAACGCTAACCCAGAGGGTGAAGAGGTCCCAGATCGTCCTCCTTCCCCTCCTCCTCCGTCTGAGGCTTGGAGAGCGATTATGCAGACTACAGCTCAGAACACTCAGTTGTTGATGCAGATGATGCAACAGATGCAAGCTAATCAAGTTAATCAGGGTGTTCCAGGGAATCAAGGCAACTTCTTCAACCAGCAGCACCATGCTACTCTCAACCAGTTCTTGTCCAATAATCCAAAAGCTTTCAGTTACTGTGTCGACCCTCTTGATGCTGAAGATTGGTTAACCGACATAAAGAAGCATTTCGAGTGCAGTAACGTGAAGGAAGAGGATTATGTGAAGTTTGCAGCCTTCCAACTCAAAGACCAAGCAGCTGACTGGTGGCAGCAGTACAAAGACTCCAGGCCAGGTCAGGTGATCTCTTGGGAGAATTTCTGCAAGGACTTTCGCTCTCACCACATTCCTACAAGTGTCATCGAGGGTATGCGTGAGCAATTCCGCAACCTGAAGCAGGGCTCTATGACAGTTTACCAGTATAATGTCAAGTTCCAAAACCTCGCCCGCTATGCTAAGCAAGACATTCCTGATGCCAAGAGCAAAATCTATCAATTCTGAGGAGGTCTCAAAGATGAACTTCAACTTGCTCTCACTTTGTTCGAGCCCGATGAATTCGACAAATTCTATAACATGGCTTTGAAACAAGAGGCAGCTCAGCTTAAGATGGAGGCTTCTAAAAAGAGGATTCGAGATGCCGTTCACTCTTCCTCTTCGTCTCAGATGGTCTCGAAGCAACAGAAATTTTGGCTTCCTCCTCCTCCAGTGATTCGAGCTCCTTACAACAACTCCAACAACTACAAGAACTCAGGTGGCCGTGGTTTCTCCCACCCACCCAACCCGAGCAACCAGTCGAAGAAGCAGTTTCAGTCTCAAGGCTCCAAGTCAAGTGGTTCTCATTTCCGTCCTCTCTCAGAAGTGGTGTGCAACAAGTGTGGCCAGAAGGGTCACTATGCCAACAGATGTCCGAACCCGAAGCGTCTTCCACCTCCTCCGCCTGTCAGTTCAGCTATTGTCAGGCATGATCCAAAGGCTGCAAGGGTCAACCTGATGAATGCAGCACAAGCAGAGAATTCTTCTGAAGTCATTTTGGGTAACCTTCCAGTGAACTCTATCCCTGCTAAAGTGTTATTTGATTCGGGTGCTTCACATTCCTTCATGTCATTCCCTTTTGCATCCAAGTACAATGTGGGCACAGTTCCTTTGCCAAATATGTTGCAAGTTGTTTCTCCGGGCAAGTGCATGACTTCAAGATTATATGCTTCGAATGTGTCTATTCGCATGGGTGATTATCGATTTCTGGCTAATCCGGTGGTTCTTGGTAATTTTGACATTGACCTCATCCTCGGAATGGATTGGCTTTCTCAGCACGATGCTCACATTGATTGTGCATAGAAGGAAGTCAAGATGACTCATCCTGATGAAGATGTGATTATCTTTGCCTCCAGGGATAACACTATGAGGCTTTTCTCTCTCAATGATAAGGGCGAAATTAATGCCATATCTCAAATTCCGGTGGTGAACGAATATCAAGACGTCTTTCCTGAAGAACTTCCAGGCATGCCTCCACACCGTCAGGTGGAATTCGTTATTGAACTCGAGCCGGGTACTGAGCCAGCATGCCGGCGTCCGTACAAGCTCTCTCCCGAAGAATTGAAGGAATTGAAGAAGCAGCTTGATGAACAGGAGCGTATGGGTCTCATCAGGCCTAGTACGTCTCCTTGGGGCTGTGGTGTCTTATTTGTCAAGAAGAAAGATGGCACGGAGCGTCTATGCGTTGATTACCGGCCATTGAACAAGAAGACAATAAAGAACAAGTATCCGCTCCCCAACATCAACGAACTCTTCGAGCAGCTCAAAGGAGCTAAAGTGTTATCTAAGCTCGATCTCCGAATGGGCTATCACCAAATTCGCATTCGCGAGGAAGACATTCCCAAGACGGCCTTCAGAACGAGCTACGGTTCATACGAGTATACTGTCATGTCTTTTGGTCTTGCCAATGCTCCTCCTACCATTTCGAGGATGATGCACTACATCTTCAACCCCTATACTGGCGAGTTTGTGCTTGTGTATCTGGATGATATTCTGGTGTTTTCCAAGAATGAAGAAGATCACGAAAAGCACTTACGTCTGGTTCTTGATCGACTCCGTGAGCATAAGTTCTATGCCAAGTTCTCAAAGTGCGAGTTTTGGCTCGATAAGGTTTTGTACCTGGGCCATATCATCTCAGCTGACGGTATTGCGGTAAATCCCGAGAAAGATGAAGCAATTGTCAACTGGGAAGCTCCTCAGAACGTCAAGCAACTCCGCAGTTTTCTGGGTCTTGCCAGCTATTGCAGAAGGTTCGTTGAGAAATTCTCCAAGATTGCCAAGCCTCTTTCCAACTTGCTTCAGAAGAATGTCAAATACTTTTGGTCTCCAGAGTGTGAAGTGGCATTCAAAACTCTCAAAGAAAAGCTCGTCTCTGCTCCAGTTCTTACTCCTCCAGATGAGTCCAAGCCCTATGAAGTATTCTGTGATGCTTCTCTTCAAGGCCTTGGTGGTGTGCTTATGCAAGACAAGAGAATTGTGGCATACACTTCTCGTCAGCTCAAGCCAAGTGAGAAGAACTATCCCACACATGATCTCGAGCTAGCAGCTGTGGTACATGCTCTGATTACGTGGAGACATCTGTTGTTGGGCAGAAAAGTCGACATCTTCACCGATCACAAGAGCTTGAAGTACATCTTCACACAGCCGCATCTGAACCTCCGCCAGACTCGTTGGGTTGAAATGATCCAAGAGTACAATCCCAGCATCGAATACACTCCTGGAAAGGCGAATGTGATTGCAGATGCTTTGAGCAGAAAGGCATATTGCAACAGCCTTCTTATCAAGCCGTTCCAGCCTGAGCTTTGTGAAGCATTCAGGAAACTCAACCTTCAAGTTGTTCCGCAGGGTTTTCTTGCAAATCTTCAAATTGCTCCTACCTTGGAAGATCAAGTCCGTGAGGCCCAACTCAGTGATACCATGGTGAAGAAGGTGAAACATGCTATTGCTAAGGGCATTCCGAAATACAAGTGCTTTCGTGTTGATGAGAGAGATACCTTGTTCTTCGAGGACAGACTCGTTGTTCCCAAAGGTGATCTCAGGAAGCTCATAATGGAAGAAGCACATGATTCTCTCCTTTCCATTCATCCTGGCAGTTCCAAGATGTACCAAGACCTCAAGCAATCTTACTGGTGGACACGCATGAAAAGGGAGATTGCCCAATTCGTGAATGAATGTGATGTTTGCAGAAGAGTGAAAGCAGAACATCAACGTCCAGCCGGTCTTCTCCAACCTCTTCCTATTCCCGAGTGGAAGTTCGACCACATTGAAATGGACTTCGTCACTGGCTTTCCTAAATCCAAGCGAGGAAATGATTCTATCTTCGTGGTGATTGACAAGCTTACCAAAGTCGCTCACTTCCTGCCAGTCAAAGAATCAATCAATGCAGCTCAATTGGCAGAGTTGTACACTTCCAGAATTGTGTCTTTACATGGCATTCCTCAAGTTATATCCTCAGACCGTGGAAGTTTGTTCACTTCAAGGTTCTGGGACTCCTTTCAGTCCGCCATGGGCACTAAGATCAGGTTCAGCACTGCTTTTCACCCTCAGACTAGTGGTCAAGTCGAGCGAGTGAATCAGATTCTAGAAGACATGCTCAGAGCCTGTGTCATATCCTTTGGCATGAAATGGGAAGACTGCCTTCCATTTGCCGAGTTCTCTTACAACAACAGCTTTCAAGCAAGTGCAGGCAAAGCTCCGTTTGAAATCCTCTATGGCAGAAAGTGCCGTACCCCTCTCAACTGGTCTGAAACAGGCGAACGTCAACTTCTTGGCAATGACTTGATCTCAGAAGCCGAAGAAATGTGCAAAGTCATACGTGAGAATCTCAAGGCCGCTCAGTCGCGTCAGAAGAGCTACTATGACGGCAAGCATTGTGATTTGGCTTTCAACATTGGTGATCATGTCTATCTCCGTGTTTCTCCGATGAAAGGAACCCAGAGATTCGGTATCAAAGGAAAGCTTGCTCCTAGATACGTCGGGCCTTTCAAGATTCTTGGCAAAAGAGGCGATCTAGCCTATCAACTTGAGCTCCCTTCCAACTTCGCCAATGTTCATGATGTGTTCCATGTGTCTCAACTCCGTAAATGCTTCAAGGCACCTGAGCGCATGATTCCGTTTGAAGAGATTGATCTTCAACAAGACTTGTCCTACCGAGAGCATCCCGTTGCTATTCTCGAAGAAACCGAGCGCAAGACCCGCAACAAGTCCATCAAATTCTTGAAAGTCAAGTGGTCACATCACACCGACCGAGAAGCTACGTGGGAACGAGAAGATCATCTTCGTTCCGAGTACCCTTCCTTTTTCCAGTCCTAGATCTCGGGACGAGATCTTTTTGTAGTAGAGGAGAGTTTGTAATGCCCCGGATGTAATACTTTCCCTTTTGGGCATATAATATATCTCCGGCTTCATCTATTTCCTTTTCGGGTTCTTTGTCTTTCGGGTTTTCGTCGTTTTGTTGTGTGCGTGTGGGGCATTCATTCATATCATGTAGACATGTGCATCGCATTGCATTTGTGTTGTCGGTTGCATCCGGTTCCACGCGTTCCTTTCCGTTGTCCGTTTCGCGTTCCGGAGCTCCCTCACGTGTCCGTGGCGTCCCGTAGGCCTACTTTGGTGTTTGGCCGTGTAACGTTACCGGTGGGGCGCGAGACTTGTCGTGTGTTGTTGTTTTGTTGTGTGTAACCTGCCTCTCAAATCTCGTCGCGTTTCGAGTCCGTTTGCTATCCCAACAGTTATTCGTGTGGGCTCAAAGTGCCTCCACTTTGTGGCCCAAGACACCCCCTCCAACAGCCCACCAACCACTCCTAACCACTTCTATCATCTAGGCCATCCAAATCTGATCCGGTGGCCGAAAACCGCACTCCATTTGGACAACCCTAGCTACTTGTGCCTATATATTTGTCCACTCCCCCAAATTTTGCCCCAAATTAAGGAAACCCTAGACCTCTCCTTCTTCCACCTCCAGCCACCAGTCACCTCGCCGGAGTTTCGCCGGAGTTCCGCCGGAATTTCGCCGGAGCACCACCACCTCGCCGGAAAACACCACTTCTCCACCTCATCTCCTCCCTCCTCTCACCCTCCACCGGCGCCACCACCTCACCGCACCGCCGCCGGGGTCAGGCCGCCTCCACCGCCGGCCGGCCAGGCCCCACCGCCCCCCCTCTCCATCTCCCAGCCGCCGCCGGCGCGAGCTCTAGGGCAGCCGCCGCCGCCAGACGCGAGATCTGGAGGATCCCGATCCGCCCGAGCCGGATCCCCCCCGAGCAGCGCCTCCATCCGCCTGGGCCTGAGCCCTAGGCCCAGCAGCCGCCTGGATCCCCTCCGCGCTGAGCGCCGACCGCCCGAGTTGCCTCTCCGCCGGGCCTTCCCCTTGGGCCTTCGACCGCGCCAGCGTTTCGCCGCTGCGGGCCGGCCCATCCAGGCCGCAGCTTCCTCGCCTCGGCCGCGCCAGGCGCCAGGCGCCGCTACCGCCGCCATCCTCCCGGGCCGCCACCTCGCCAAGCCGGCCTCCACCCGGGCCCCGATCCCGCGGCCCCAGCGCCAGGCGAGGCCAGCGCCTCCTCTAGGCCCGGCTGGGCCGTTGACCTCCTTCGACCGAGGCCCGATCGCCTCCTCCCGCGCCGCTCGGGAAGGCCGAGCCGCCGTCGCTCGCCAGATCGGCGGATCTGACCGCGAACCCTAGCGGGCCGGATCCCGCGCCCGATCCGCCAGCTGCCGGGGCCCAATCCGCGAAGCAGCCCGATCCGCTTCGTTTTTTTTTTCAGATCTGGAGGAGGACCTCGATAACCACTAAGTCCCAGTTTTTTTTGTTGTCTGATGCTTATTTCTAATTGTTATAACTTTTTATGTGGATGTCCGTTTCGCGCAAATAGCATGTCCAGACGTTCGTGATGATTAGCACTACGTTTTATCTTTTTGTGTCATGCATGTTAGAGATCATCTAGGTGCTTATTTTTCTGTTGCAATAGTGCATCGTGATAAAACTGCTGCTATGTGATGTTTTTATGCCATCTTTGCTATGTGATATCTTTTAGCTCGTTTATCCGAATGATGCAAATGACATGTCCACGTGTTCGTCTTGCCATGCTCTACATGTTGCTTGTGTTAGGTTGCATGATAGATTTATTCTTGCCATGTATATCTTCGTTGCAAAGTGCCATGTGGCTGTGATGTTGTTTCACTTGTTATGAAATGCCATCTTGTTGAGCTCGTTGCTATCGTTGTGTTTATCTCCATGATGCATGCTTGTATGTTTCGGAATCACCATCATGTGTACTTTGATGTGGTTCTTACCACTTGCCATGTTTAGTTTCGAGGTGACTTAAACTTGCTCTTTTAGATGCCATGATGAAACTTCTGTTTTAGGACTTAGTGAAATTTCACTAAGTCTGAAATCTGTAATGTTCCGATGCCATGTTTGAGTGATGTTCTAGGACAAACCATGATAGATTTTGAGTGGATCTTGATTGTTCCTTGTAGTATATATTGTTGGCTTTCCATTCATGTTCTCACATGCTTATTTGAGTGGCTGTAGCATGTTTATCTTGAAGGAAATATGCCCTAGAGGCAATAATAAAGTTGTTATTTATATTTCCTTATATCATGATAAATGTCTTTTATTCATGCTAGAATTGTATTAACTGGAAACTTAGTACATGTGTGAATACATAGACAAAACAGAGTGTCCCTAGTATGCCTCTACTAGACTAGCTCATTGATCAAAGATGGTTATGTTTCCTAACCATAGACATGAGTTGTCGTTTGATCAATGGGATCACATCATTAGGAGAATGATGTGATGGACAAGACCCATCCGTTAGCATAGCACTTTGATCGTTTAGTTTTGCTGCTATTGCTTTCTTCATGACTTATACATGTTCCTATGACTATGAGATTATGCAACTCCCGAATACCGTAGGAACACCTTGTGTGCTATCAAACGTCACAACGTAACTGGGTGATCATAAAGATGCTCTACAGGTGTCTCCGAAAGTATTCGTGGTGTTGGCATAGATCAAGATTAGGATTTGTCACTCCGAGTGTCGGAGAGGTATCTCTGGGCCCTCTCGGTAATGCACATCATAATAAGCCTTGCAAGCAAATGACTAATGAGTTAGTCACGAGATGATGTATTACGGAACGAGTAAAGAGACTTACCGGTAACGAGATTGAACTAGGTATAGAGATACCGACGATCGAATCTCGGGCAAGTAACATACCGATGACAAAGGGAACAACGTATGTTGTTATGCGGTTCGACCGATAAAGATCTTCGTAGAATATGTAGGAGCCAATATGGGCATCCAGGTTCCGCTATTGGTTATTGACCGGAGAGATGTCTCGGTCATGTCTACATAGTTCTCGAACCCGTAGGGTCCGCACGCTTAACGTTTCGTTGACGATATAGTATTAAATGAGTTATGTATGTTGGTGACCGAATGTTATTCGGAGTCCCGGATGTGATCACGGACATGACGAGGAACTCCGGAATGGTCCGGAGATAAAGATTAATATATGGGATAATAGTGTTTGACCTCCGGAAGGGTTCCGGAATTCACCGGAAGGGGTTCCGGATGTTTCCCGAAGTGTTTGGGTACGAGAACACTTTATTTGGGCCAAAGGGGAAAGCCCACGAGGCTTTAGGAAAGTGCAAAAGGAAGTTTTGCGGAGACTAGAGGCTAGACGCCAGGAACCCTGGCGTCTAGGGGGTAGACGCCGGGAACCCTGGCGTCTAGCCCTGGAGTCCGAGTGGGACTCTTTCCTTTCGGGCAAAACCGACTTTGAGGAGGCTTTTGCTCCAAGTTTCGACCCCAGGGCTCAACATATAAATAGAGGGGTAGGGCTAGCACCCAAGACACATCAAGATACACCAAGCCGTGTGCCGGCTACCCCGACCCTCTAGATTATCCTCCGTCTAGTTTCTGTAGTGCTTGGCGAAGCCCTGCAGAGATTGTTCTTCATCAAACAACCGTCACCACGCCGTCGTGCTGCCGGAACTCATCTACTACTTCGCCTGTCTTGCTGGATCAAGAAGGCGAGGACGTCATCGAGCTGAACGTGTGCTGAACGCGGAGGTGCCGTACGTTCGGTACTAGATCGGGACGGATCGTGAAGGTGCACGACTACATCAACCGCGTTGATAAACGCTTCCGCTTTCGGTCTACGAGGGTACGTAGACACACTCTCCCCTCTCGTTGCTATGCATCTAGTAGATAGATCTTGCGTGATCGTAGGAAAATTTTGAAAATACTACGTTCCCCAACAGTGGCATCATGAGCCAGGTCTATGCGTAGATGATATGCACGAGTAGAACACAATGAGATTGTGGACGATACTAGTCATACTGCTTACCAGCATGTCATACTTTGCTTCGGCGGTATTGTGAGATGAAGCGGCCCGGACCGACATTACGCGTACGCTTACGCGAGACTAGTTTCACCGTTACGAGCACTCGTTGCTTAAAGGTGACTGGCGGGTGTCTGTCTCTCTCACTTTAGCTGAATCAAGTGTGGCTACGCCCGGTCCTTGTGAAGGTTAAAACAGCACATACTTGACGAAACATCGTTGTGGTTTTGTATGCGTAGGTAAGAACGGTTCTTGCTAAGCCCGTAGCAGCCACGTAAAACTTGCAACAACAAAGTAGAGGACGTCTAACTTGTTTTTGCAGGGTATGTTGTGATGTGATATGGTCAAGACATGATGAGTTATACGGCTTTGTATGAGATGATCATGTTTTGTAATGTTATCGGCAACTGGCAGGAGCCATATGGTTGTCGCTTTATTGTATGAAATGCAACCGCCATGTAATTGCTTTACTTTATCACTAAGCGGTAGCGATAGTCGTAGAAGCAATAGTTGGCGAGACGACAACGATGCTACGATGGAGATCAAGGTGTCGCGCCGGTGACGAAGGTGATCATGACGGTGCTTTGGAGATGGAGATCAAAAGCACAAGATGATGATGGCCATATCATGTCACATATTTTGATTGCATGTGATGTTTAATCTTATTATGCTTCTTATTTTGCTTGGAACGACGGTAGCATTATAAGATGATCCCTTACTAAATTTCAAGGTATAAGTGTTCTCCCTGAGTATGCACCGTTGCGAAAGTTCTTCGTGCTGAGACACCACGTGATGATCGGGTGTGATAAGCTCTACGTTCAAATACAACGGGTGTAAGACAGTTTTGCACACGCAGAATACTCGGGTTAAACTTGACGAGCCTAGCATATGCAGATATGGCCTCGGAACACTGGAGACCGAAAGGTCGAGCGTGAATCATATAGTAGATATGATCAACATAAGATGTTCACCATTGAAACTACTCCATCTCACGTGATGATCGGACATGGTTTAGTTGATTTGGATCACGTGATCATTTAGATGACCGGAGGGATGTCTATCTAAGTGGGAGTTCTTAAGTAATATGATTAATTGAACTTTAATTTATCATGAACTTAGTCCTGGTAGTATTAGCATATCTATGTTGTAGATCAATAGCTCGCAATGTTGCTCCACGTTTATTTTTTTATATGTTCCTAGAGAAAAACCAAGTTGAAAGATGTTAGTAGCAATGATGCGGAATTGTTCCGTGATCTGAGGATTATCCTCATTGCTGCACAGAAGAATTATGTCCTTGATGCACCGCTAGGTGACAGACCTATTGCAGGAGCAGATATAGACGTTATGAACGTTTTGACAAAAGCTCGATATGATGACTACTTGATAGTTTAGTGCACCATACTTTACGGCTTATAACCGGGACTTCAAAAACGTTTTGAACGCCACGGAGCATATGAGATGTTCCAAGAGTTGAAATTAGTATTTCATACTCATACCCGTGTCGAGAGGTATAAGACCTCTGACAGTACTTTGCCTACAAGATGGAGGAGAATAGCTCAACCAGTGAGCATGTGCTCAGATTGTCTGGGTACTACAATTACTTGAATCAAGTGGGAGTTAATCTTCCAGATAAGATAGTAATTGACAAAGTTCTCTAGTCACTATCACCAAGTTAGTAGAACTTCGTGATGAACTATAATATGCAAGGGATGACGAAAGTAA
Source organism: Secale cereale (assembly GCA_902687465.1). Classification (NCBI taxonomy): domain Eukaryota; kingdom Viridiplantae; phylum Streptophyta; class Magnoliopsida; order Poales; family Poaceae; genus Secale; species Secale cereale. The sequence goes on from LR738713.1 coordinate 851,162,574, forward strand.
TTCCCGAGCTCTTCGCGATGCTGAAATCGGCGAAGGTAGAAATCAAGAAAGAGCATCAAGTGTTGATGGTTAACAAGACCACTTGTTCCAAGTAAAGGGCAAAGGGATAGAAGGGGAACTTCAAGAAGAATGACAAGCAAGTTGTCACTCCCGTGAAGAAACCCAAAGCTAAACTCAAGCCTGAAACAAGTGCTTCTACTGCAAAGGAAATGGTCACTGGAAGTGGAACTGCCCTAGATATTTGGCGGATAAGAAGGATGGCAAAGTGAACAAAGGTATATTTGATATACAGATTATTGATGTGTATTTTACTAGTGTTCATAGCAAGCCCTCAGTATTTGATACTGGTTCAGTTGCTAAAGAGTAGTAACTCGAAATCAGAGTTGCATAATGAACAGAAACTAGTTAAAGGTGAAGTGACGATGTGTGTTGGAAGTGGTTCCAAGATTGATATGATCATCATCGCACACTCCCTATACTTTCGGGATTAGTGTTGAACCTAAATAAGTGTTATTTGGTGTTTATGTTGAGCATGAATATGATTTGATCATGTTTTTGCAATACGGTTATTCATGTAAGTTAGAGAATAATTGTTGTTCTGTTTACATGAATAAAACCTTCTATGGTCATACACCCCAATGAAAATAGTTTGTTGGATCTCGATCGTGTGATACACATATTCATAATATTGAAGCCAAAAGATGCAAGGTTAATAATGATAGTGCAACTTATTTGTGGCACTGCCGTTTAGGTCATATTGGTGTAAAACGCATGAAGAAACTCCATAGTGATGGACTTTTGGAATCACTTGATTATGAATCACTTGGTGCTTGCGAACCATGCCTCATGGGCAAGATGACTAAAACTCCGTTCTCCGGAACTATGGAGCAAGCAACAGATTTGTTGGAAATCATACATACTGATGTATGAGGACCAATGAGTGTTGAAGCTCACGGCGGGTATCGTTATTTTCTGACCTTCACTGATGATTTGAGCAGATATGGGTATATCTACTTAATGAAGCACAAGTCTGAAACATTTGAAAAGTTCAAAGAATTTCAGAGTGAAGTGGAGAATCATCGTAACAGAAAATAAGAGTTTCTACGATATGATCGTAGAGGTAAAATATTTGAGTTAGCGAGTTTGGCCTTCAGTAAAAACAATGTGAAATAGTTTCACTACTCACGCCACCTGGAACACCATAGTGTAATGGTGTGTCCGAACGTCATAAACGTACTTTATTAGATATGGTGCGATCAATGATGTCTCTTACCGATCTACCACTATCGCTTTTGGGGTTATGCATTAGAGACAGCTACATTCACGTTAAATAGGGCACCATCTAAATCCGTGGAGATGACACCGTATGAACTGTGGTTTGAGAAACCTAAGCTGTCATTTCTTTAAGTTTGGGACTGCGATGCTTATGTGAAAAAGATTCAACATGATAAGCTCGAACCCAAATCGGAGAAGTAAATCTTCATAGGATACCCAAAAAGGAAAACTGTTGGGTACACCTTCTATCACAGATCCGAAGGCAAGATATTTGTTGCTAAGAATGGATCCTTTCTAGAAAAGGAGTTTCTCTCGAAAGAAGTGAGTGGGAGGAAAGTAGAACTTGATGAGGTAATTGTACCTTCTCTTGAATTGGAAAGTAGTACATCACAGAAACTGGTTCTAGTGATTCCTACACCAATTAGTGAGGAAGCTAATGATGATGATCATGAAACTTCAGATCAAGTTTCTGCTGAATTTCGTAGATCAACCAGAGTTTGTTCCGCACCAGAGTGGTACGGCAACCCGGTTCTGGAAGTCATGTTACTGGAACATGATGAACCTACGAACTATGAGGAAGCGATGATGAGCCCAGATTCCGCAAAATGGCTTGAGGCCATGAAATCTGAGATGGGATCCATGTATGAGAACAAAGTGTGGACTTTGGTTGACTAGCCCGATGATCGGCAAGCCATCAAAAATAAATGGATCTTCAAGAGGAAGACTGACACTGACGGTAATGTTACTGTTTACAAAGCTCGACTTGTTGCGAAAGGTTTTTGACAAGTTCAAGGAGTTGACTACGATGAGACTTTCTCACCCGTAGCGATGCTTAAGTCTGTCCGAATCATGTTAGCAATTGCCGCATTTTATGAAATCTGGCAAATGGATAACAAAACTGCATTCTTTAATGGATTTATTAAAGAAGAGTTGTATATGATGCAACCAGAAGGTTTTGTCGATCCAAAAGGTGCTAACAAAGTATGCAAGCTCCAGCGATCCATCTATGGACTGGTGCAAGCATCTCGGAGTTGGAATATACGCTTTGATGAGGTGATCAAAGCATATGGTTTTATACAGACTTTTGGAGAAGCCTGTATTTACAAGAAGTGAGTGGGAGCACTACAACCTTTCTGATAAGTATATGTGAATGACATATTGTCGATCAGAAATGATGTAGAATTTTCTGGAAAGCATGAAGGAGTGTTTGAAAGGAGCTTTTCAAAGAAAGACCTTGGTGAAGCTGCTTACATATTGGGCATCAAGATCTATAGAGATAGACCAAGACGCTTGATAAGACTTTCGATGAGTACATACCTTGATAAGATTTTGAAGTAGTTCAAAATGGATCAGTCAAAGAAGGAGTTCTTCCCTGACTTGTAAGGTGTGAAGTTGAGTAAGACTCAAAGCCAGACCACGGCAGAAAAATATAGAGAGAATGAAAGTCATTCCCTATGCCTCAGCCATAGGTTCTATAAAGTATGCCATGCTGTGTACCAAACATGTTGTGTACCTTGCCATGAGTTTGTCAAGGGGGTACAATAGTGATCCAGGAGTAGATCACTGTACAGCGGTCAAAATTATCCTTAGTAACTGGATGACTAAGGAAATGTTTCTCGATTATGGAGGTGATAAAGAGTTCGTCGTAAAGGGTTACGTCGATGCAAGCTTTGACACTAAATCCAGATGACTCTAAGTATCAATCTGGATGCGTATTGTAAGTGGGAGCAATTAGCTAGAGTAGCTCTATGCAGAGCATTGTAGACATAGAAATTTGCAAAATACATACGGATTTGAATGTGACAGACCCGTTGACTAAACTTCTCTCACAAGCAAAACATGATCACACCTTATTACTCTTGGGTATTAATCACATAGCGATGTGAACTAGATTATTGACTCTAGTAAACCCTTTGGGTGTTGGTCACATGGTGATGTGAACTAAGGGTGATATTCACATAAGGATGTGAACTATCGGTGTTAAATCACATGGCGATGTGAGCTAGATTATTGACTCTAGTGCAAGTGGGAGACTGAAGGAAATATGCCCTAGAGGCAATAATAAAGTTGTTATTTATATTTCCTTATATCATGATAAATGTCTTTTATTCATGCTAGAATTGTATTAACTGGAAACTTAGTACATGTGTGAATACATAGACAAAACAGAGTGTCCCTAGTATGCCTCTACTAGACTAGCTCATTGATCAAAGATGGTTATGTTTCCTAACCATAGACATGAGTTGTCATTTGATCAATGGGATCACATCATTAGGAGAATGATGTGATGGACAAGACCCATCCGTTAGCATAGCACTTTGATCGTTTAGTTTTGCTGCTATTGCTTTCTTCATGACTTATACATGTTCCTATGACTATGAGATTATGCAACTCCCGAATACCGTAGGAACACCTTGTGTGCTATCAAACGTCACAACGTAACTGGGTGATCATAAAGATGCTCTACAGGTGTCTCCGAAAGTATTCGTGGTGTTGGCATAGATCAAGATTAGGATTTGTCACTCCGAGTGTCGGAGAGGTATCTCTGGGCCCTCTCGGTAATGCACATCATAATAAGCCTTGCAAGCAAATGACTAATGAGTTAGTCACGAGATGATGTATTACGGAACGAGTAAAGAGACTTGCCGGTAACGAGATTGAACTAGGTATAGAGATACTGACGATCGAATCTCGGGCAAGTAACATACCGATGACAAAGGGAACAACGTATGTTGTTATGCGGTTCAACCGATAAAGATCTTCGTAGAATATGTAGGAGCCAATATGGGCATCCAGGTTCCGCTATTGGTTATTGACCGGAGAGGTGTCTCGGTCATGTCTACATAGTTCTCGAACCCGTAGGGTCCGCACGCTTAACGTTTCGTTGACGATATAGTATTTAATGAGTTATGAATGTTGATGACCGAATGTTATTCGGAGTCCCGGATGTGATCACGGACATGACGAGGAACTCCGGAATGGTCCGGAGATAAAGATTAATATATGGGATAATAGTGTTTGACCTCCGGAAGGGTTCCGGAATTCACCGGAAGGGGTTCCGGATGTTTCCCGAAGTGTTTGGGTACGAGAACACTTTATTTGGGCCAAAGGGGAAAGCCCACGAGGCTTTAGGAAAGTGCAAAAGGAAGTTTTGCGGAGACCAGAGGCTAGACGCCAGGAACCCTGGCGTCTAGGGGGTAGACGCCGGGAACCCTGGCGTCTAGCCCTGGAGTCCGAGTGGGACTCTTTCCTTTCGGGCAAAACCGACTTTGAGGAGGCTTTTGCTCCAAGTTTCGACCCCAGGGCTCAACATATAAATAGAGGGGTAGGGCTAGCACCCAAGACACATCAAGATACACCAAGCCGTGTGCCGGCTACCCCGACCCTCTAGATTATCCTCCGTCTAGTTTCTGTAGTGCTTGGCGAAGCCCTGCAGAGATTGTTCTTCATCAAACAACCGTCACCACGCCGTCGTGCTGCCGGAACTCATCTACTACTTCGCCTGTCTTGCTGGATCAAGAAGGCGAGGACGTCATCGAGCTGAACGTGTGCTGAACGCGGAGGTGCCGTACGTTCGGTACTAGATCGGGACGGATCGTGAAGGTGCACGACTACATCAACCGCGTTGATAAACGCTTCCGCTTTCGGTCTACGAGGGTACGTAGACACACTCTCCCCTCTCGTTGCTATGCATCTAGTAGATAGATCTTGCGTGATCGTAGGAAAATTTTGAAAATACTACGTTCCCCAACATATCTTTTGCTCCAAAGTTTCAATAAAATTCTGCTGTCAGAATTTTATTGTCAAGTTCAATAAGTCCAAGCTTATTGCTATTGATCCGTGGCTCCTTTGGGGGTGCACCATTGGACTTATTTGCTGTAGGATATGTCTAGTTTATGTTCAAGATCTTTGCCATGGTGTTTGAGTGCTGTAGCTTATTTTTCTAGTGCTCCGAAGTTGCTATGTTGCTGTAATTTTCAGCTTCCGCCTATTTCTTGTTTCGGGCATAACTTTTAGCCCGTAGCTCCGATTTCAGCGAGTCTTATATGAAACTTGATTGATTTTCTGTGTAGATTCATAATATCATATTGTTATCATGTTTTGAGGTGATTTGCTTGAGTGCTATTTTTCGTGCTCCGTGTGCTCTCTTAGTGCATCCATCATGCATCCATCATTTTGAGTGCGCATTGCATCTTGTTGATTCGTGCCTTGTGTGATTGTATTGTTTAGAGCCGGAAGCTGAGACCGAGTACGAGTACGAGCACGAGGTTACCAACGAGGTTGAGCACGAGGACCCTTCTTACGATCCGAACGACTACTCTTCAGGCAAGATGACCGAACCCCGATAACATTACTATCTTTGCCTATTGCTAGTAGTTCCGCTCTATAGTTTTGCCTCGATGCCCATGTCTTTCCTGTCAGCCTCCTACTTGTAACCATTACCATGTTTAACCACCCTACCTATGCAAACCGTTGCTTGGCTAAGTACGCTTCGCTCAGCCCTTCTTATAGCATTGCTAGTTGCAGGTGAAGATCGAAGATGCTTGCTTCATGTTGAAGTTTGTTGGGTTATATCACACTATATAATTGCTTAAAAATGAAATCTTCTATATATTGGCAAGGGTGGAAGGCTAAGCCTTTTGCTTGGTGTTTTGTTCCACTCATGCCGTTAGGAACCGTATAAACCGGTGTTATGTTCCTTGATTATGCGTTCCTAACACGGTTGGGGTGTATGGGACCCCCTCGATAAACCGCTAAGTGCTAAGTCTTTTCCAGCAAGTCCCAACATTGGTACTATTTGCCTAATAACAAATTAAACTTGCATAGGGAGTTATAAACCCTTTTTCTTAATCAACAACCCCGGGCCAGTGCTCCACATGAGTGTTGGTCCGAAACGAGCAGACTGCGGGGCCGCCTTGGGGAAACCCAAGGTATCTGGCATACACCTGTAGGATGTCTCATCCGGTCGTGGCCTGAGACGAGATACGCGCGGCTACTATCAGGGTGTCGGCACGCCGGGAGGATTTGCTGGATTAGCCTTACCTTAGTTCGGAGTATCTTGAGCACGGGATTCCGAGAATACTCGGGTCTTCCCACTTTGGAGTTGCGACTCCGCGGATCGTGGGCTTGTAATGGGTCAAGTTGGAACACCCCTGCAGGGTTATGAACTTTCGAAAGCCGTGCCCGCGGTTATGTGGCAGATGGGAGCTTGTTAATATCCGGTTGTAGATAACTTGACACAATGTTTCAATACACTACCAGCGTGTGTACCGTGACTGTCAATTTCCGAATGGGGATTCGGGAGTTGAACACGGTGGGGTTATGTTTGTTGAGCTGTAGCTAGGATCACTTCGTGATCATCTCTCGACCGAGGCACTTCTCTTCTCGCACTCTTTCACGTAAGCTAGTTGCTAGTTGCTGCTGCAGACACTTATTCTTTTCTTCAGCCTTATCCTCTCCCAAGGCTTAAATAGTCTTGTTACCCGGGAACGGGATTGCTGAGTCCTCTGTGACTCACAGTTACTTCACCACACCAGATGCAGGTCCAGTTGTGAGCTATCCAGGTGATGGCACCGAGCTTGACTGGGAGTATGACGAGGAGCGTAGTCGATACTATGTTCGTTATCCTGATGATCAGTAGTGGAGACTTCTACTAGGATTCGATCCGACCTGTGGATTTTAAATTATGTTTGGTATCTTGTCATTTGGATTTTACCCTTAGAGGGCTGTGATGTTTTAATGTATGATGGTTGAGACATGTATTGTATTTGTGTGACGTGGCGAGTGTAAGCCAACTATTTTATGTTTTCCATCCCCATCTTTTACATGAGTTGTGCAAAGATACCAGACTTGCGACCATTCCAGCATGGGGTTATGTCTCTAAGTCGTGCCTCGACACGTAGGAGATATAGCTCCATCCTGGGCATTACATCTTCCTCAGCAGCTCGAGCAGCAAGGCCATCTTCCTCAGCAGCTCCAGCACCAAGGCCATCTTCCTCAACTGCTCCAGCAGCCAGGAGAGCTTCTACAGCTGCAACTGCCACACCAACACCCTTCTTGCCACCAAGACAGAGAAAGAAACCCAGCAGGCTGAAGGACTATTTTTATGCTTCAGGGAACTAATGGCAGACCTTGTTGATGATGTTATGGTACTGTAAGCACACTTCTTATGGAGGTCTGATGTTATTAGCAAGAAACATCATGCCATGATCTTGCTGTTATGGTACTTCAAGCACTACCTGCAACTGTTGTGTTGTTATCATGATATTATCTTGCTTTTATGAACTATAAGCACTTCTATTAGATGCACTATTATGATGATTCCAATTTGTGTCTTGCTGTGATGGTTGTTCAAAATAGGGGCTTGGGGTGACCCTAGGGTCAATTTGTCGATTCATCGATGAAATGAGGCTTGGGGTGACCCTAGGGTCATTTTGTTGATTCATCGATGAAATGAGGCTTGGGGTGACCCTAGGGTCATTTTGTCGATTCATCGATGAAATGAGGCTTTGGGTGACCCTATGGTCATTTTGTCGATTCATCGATCAAATGAGGCTTGGGGTGACCCTAGGGTCATTTTGTCGATTCATCGATCAAATGAGGCTTGGGGTAACCCTAGGGTCATTTTGTCGATTCATCGATGAAATGAGGCTTGGGGTAACCCTACGGTCATTTTTGTCGATTCATCGATGAAATGAGTCTTGGGGTAAGCCTAGGGTCATTTTGCCGATTCATCGATCAAATGAGTCTTGGGGTAAGCCTAGGGTCATTGTGTCAATTCATCGATCAAATGAGTCTTGGAGTAAGCCTAGGGTCATTTTGTCGATTCATCGATCAAATGAGGTTTGGTAGCCCCAAATATCTTAAATCTAATTCTACTAAACACATACACTAGATAACATCAAAGTGCACTCACATTCATAAAGGTTCATCAAGGTTTGATCCAACACATGATCTCACAAAATACATACATAAAGGTTCAGAAATAGATACTAAAGTACTTAATAGATGATTATCATCTAGATTACAACACTGCTGGATCCAACACCATGGGTCACAAATTCATACTAAAAGTACTGGATAGAAGATAATCATCTTGAAACTGATAGATGATTATCATACTAGAAGGCACCCTACTCATCTAAGATGGCATTCACACCCTGAAGCTTCAACTTTATTTTTTCCTCAGACTTTTGAAGCTCAGAAATGTGATGCTGCAGTTTATGCCTCTCTTCTGTCAGCCTTTCCTTCTCCTTCAAATGATTGAACTTCAAGTTCCTAATCACATTGGCTTGAGCACCTGTCAGGTTCTTCAGAGTATCATACTTTTGCAGCATCTTCTTCTTCTCTTCATCTGTATTTGACAGCTCTGCCTTCAAGTTCCCCACTACAGTTTCAAGCTCAACAATCTTCACATCAACATATTCCTTCTGCTCCTTCTGATTATTTAACTCCACACCCCTCTGTTGTTGGGCATCCAAGAGAGAATTTGCATCAGCATTCAAACTGTCATAGTTCTCCTGTAGTTTGTTCTTCTCCTCCTCTTTCTTTGACAGCTCTGCCTTCAAGTTGCCTACTACACTTTCTAGCTCAGCAATCTTCAAAACAAGATACTGCTTCTGCTCCTTTTGATTGGTTAACTCCACACCCCTCTGCTGCTGGGCATCCAAAGGAGCGTTCACATCAGCATACAAACTATCATAGTTCTCCTGTAGTTTCTTCTTCTCTTCTGTCAGGTTGTGAATTGCAAATGAACTCTTTAGATTATCATTGGTCCTAGCTGACTTAATCTCCTCATACATATCCCATAGCTTGGACAATGCCTTCTCCATTGAGTCTGGCCATTCAAAATCAATCCATTGAACTACTCCACAGTTTATGCCTTCCTGTATTATAAACAATAAAAGAATAAATAATTATCTAAGTGAGTAGGATGAAGACCACTGTTAAGTGCCATACTCCATTGTATTTTCAAGACCATCAAACCAACATGTTCAGGTATCTAATATGTGCAGCAAACAATCCATACAGCAGACAAATAAACAATGCCCATGGTTAAACAAGTCATTAAGCACTGACCATAATAAACAATGACTACCATCCACTAATGAGAACACACTCCAACACAGTGGCTACATCAAATTAAACAAAGACAAAGCACTAATGATAAGGCATGTCAGAACAAGCTAAACAAAGACCAAGCTAAGCAAATCTTAACAACTTGATAAACAAAGCATTAAGCAAGCAGATTCCTTTACACAGGATGTGAATCATACCTTCTTAGCACATCCAAGAAACCTCCTGCCCGTGTGCATCCCTTCAAATGCAACAAAGCGCTCGGCCGGCTCACCGTGTTCACACAAAACATTCACATATGCGTCAGTGCAATTGAAATTCGGATCGTGCATCGTAGCTGGAAGCTGCGGGAGCAAGCAAAGAGAAACCTAGGTTCAGATCGAGCTCAGTGAAAAATCCCCAATTCACTAACCCTAACCCTAGCTCTAGCTCTCTAACCAACTCACCTTGATGATGCCAATGCAGGAGGAGGAGATGTTCAAGACTGAATCCTCGCTGGTCGCGTCACTCCACGACACCATGGCACTGGGGAGCAGTAGAACGACGGTCGGCGGTGTGGCGGCGTCGAGGGAGAGGAACAGAGTGAGGAGAGGGCGAGGTAGAGGCGAGAGAGTGAGGAGAGAGCTGGATCGATCCATTTTTTACCCACACGGCGGAGTAGGAGCGGCCTTCACGCCGTTAGACGGCGTCAGCTCGCCGCTGTGATGCCACGTAGACGAAGCAGGGTCCCACCTGTCATAATAGTGCTTAAAATGCCCCAACAGGAGGTTTGGTGTTTTCTGCAAATGATTAGGCGCGAAATCAGTGCTTTCTGCAACAAAATCGTAGAAGAGTCTTTTCTGCAACCCTAGGCTTCAATGTGGTGGTTTTTTGCAATTCACTCACTTGCCTAATAACCGTTTGGTTGGTGCCGGGAAAGAAAAATGACGGCCTCGCCTGGCCCAAGTGCCCACACTACTGCGTCACCTTACGGCTTGTGCTTCAAACATGTATTCCCAAGAATATTTTATGGTATGCTTGTACAAATTCTAACCAAATGTACACTTGGAATCTTTTTTTAGGTGTATTTCTCTCAACATGTACATATATATACCACCTCAGCATGCAAACATTCATGAGAAAAAGGTCCACCTCAACATGCAAATATATGCATGCC
>LR738713.1:851173135-851203918 GCA_902687465.1 Secale cereale
CCCCCCCCCAAAAAAAAGCATGCAAGTATGCATGAGAAAATACTCAGCTCAATAATGAAGTATAGTAAATCATATGTCTTTTTAGTTCTTATATTATTATTTGAAATTCCCATTCCATACAACTAAATCCAATAAAAATATATGTAGTATTTTTTAATTTATATCTATTTATTAATTTAAAATTCCTATTCCATGTAACTAAATGTAATCAAATTATATAATTAATCATCAGTTTAACAAACAAAAATGTGAGTTATGCGCAATAAAATTATGCCGTCGACTTCATATTTAAAAAATTCAGCACGTAACATATATATCATTGGTCTAATTGATGATCAAATTTAAATCTCAAAATAGGCGTGGGTCTTATTAATGGAAATGAAGGTATTAATCATGTCCTTTTATCTCTTGACAATGGACAAAAAAGTCAGCAGCGTGACATTTTCCGAAGGCAATCTAAAAAGACTTCCTTTCGTTTTCTACCCCTAACCCTAGGCGGTTAGGGCAAACTCTCCCCTCCGGATTTCACCGTTGACCCGCCGGTTCACCTCCTCTCTCCTCCTACTCCAGCGGCCCGTGACGGGGAGGGAAATACTGATGCCTCCGCTCCGGTTAGTAGTTTAGGTTAGATTATTTTAGTCCTCGCAAGTGCGGCACTTGGACGGATGGCGGCGCTTCTCCTTTGAATTTGTTTTCCGGACTCTGATCATTCTCAAGTTCGTCCGGTAGGGGAGCAGCGATATCGGCTCGTACTGGCGGCAGTACTAGTTGTTCGGTGTTCTTGGAATCTGGATGCAATTTTTGTTATGTTTGAGATACTTTGTGCTTTCAGTGAATTTTAATAATAGATTTGGATCATTTTTACATAAAATAAAAAAACACCAGCAAAAAGCATGGTCGTCCTTCCTGCCATTTAACTTTGACCAAGTGGAGAATCAAGCCTAAAACGAGAAGCTCACCATGATGGATTTTTTTTTTTTTGAGAATCTCTCACCATGATGGATGGATGGATGGATGGGAGATATTAGTCCACTATGGGCCATGGACTCGTTACCCCTCCGAGTCCATCATGGTCCCATGAACTACAGATTATCTCTTTTGTTCTTTTCACCTACCATCTCAAGTGTAGCATTGGCTCTCTGTTAAGGATGCCTAGCTTATACAAAGTCTTGCAGGCATGTATTTTGTTCACTCTCACTCTGAATAAACTCGAGGGAAGGGGACTAGTGCTCCATGACTCGTTTGGGGAGCTATATGGTTGAGGGGGAAGTATCGAGTGCTCCCATCCTTGAGGTCAGGGGCGGAGCCAGGCTAGCACCAAGCCCCGGGCCTGCTTCATTAGTACAGTGATTAACAATGATAAACAGTGTAAAAACGCTAGACTAAACAAAGGAATAAATCCTCACGCCCCAGGCCTGGGTCCTGTATCCGCCACTGCTTGAGGTACTCCCGGTGCTCCAATGTCGAAAAACATTTTTAAATATTTCAAAATTTGCGAAAAAATGAGAATGTTCACAAGGGATGTTATTATATCCCCTAAAAATTTCAGGTCTGTGTGTTTCGAGTTTGGACCTGAAATTTTTAGGGCTTGTAGTCACATTCATTGTGAACATTCACAATTTTTTCGCAACATTTTTAAGCATTAAAAAAAGTCTTTTTGACATTGGAGTACCGGGAGTACCCCAAAGCTGGGAGCACCGGATACTTTCCCTATGGTTGAGGCCGAGGAGTCGAGGAAGAAAAATTTAGAGAGGGTGCCAAGGAGCCTCAAACGACTCGGGCCCATGATCGAACCACCCTCGACGCCCTCCTAATGTAGGACTACGCTGCGCTCCATCAAGGTAAGTGAGCCTACTAAAAAAACACCACCGTGCCAATCTTGTCGGTGTGTGATGGCCTTCGCCATAAGGCAAGTCGTGCAAACCCTTTGATAGACATTTTTTGTGCTCTCCTTAGTAGGCTTCCGTCGATCATATAGTCACATTGCTCCTTTTTTTTTTTTTGAATTCTCAAAGAAAATATCACACATTGTTTCCCAACAACAAGATACGGAAAGAAAAAACAAGGATGTTGTTACTACTCCCTCCGTTCCAAAATAGATGGCAAAGGTTGGGTCATCTATTTTGAAACTCTGATTCACAAGATTGTAAAAATGCAATACTAATAGGAGAACAATAGGAGTGAAATGTCATGCTCAATCAAAGCCTACATGGTTTTGAGTTTGTTTGATTACATCAAATGAGAAAATAGAAGATTTTTTTTAAAAGCCTAGGAAAACAGAAGTTCAGAACACCAGAAAAAATCTCATGAACCGGCGGCACACACACCATCACTGCCTGTCACTCCAGGTCCACGGTCGGCTCACATAATTCCGGAGAGGGCGACGCGGAGGCTGACCAATCCAGCCGGTCAGCGATCCGCAGATGGAGCCGGCCCGTCGGCGCCGGCGGAGGGCGCACACGGCGGACGAGGCGGCGGCGGTGCTGCGCAAGGCCTGGTGCCGGCTGCGGCTGTCGGCGCGCGACCCGGCGCGGGTGCCGCCGTGGGACGCCGTCGCGCTCACGGCCGCCAGCCCCGAGCAGGCCGCGCTCTACGCCCGCCAGCTCGCGCGCGCGCGCCGCCTCGGCCGCTTCCCGCCCTCCACCGCCGCCCTCGCCGTCCCGGACCCCGACGGCGCCCGCATCGGCTCCGGCGCCGCCACGCTCCACGCCGTCGCCTCCCTCGCCCGCCACCTCCTCTCCCAGGTCAGTCCCTCCTACCTCGCTCCGCCTTCCCCTCGCCTGCTCGCGCCACACCACTGTACTACTAGCAGTCAAGCCAGTAGATTTCTTCTCCCTTGACCTGAAGAATTTTGACATCTGAGCTGAATTTAATTTGCAGGCCACCAAGGAAGAGATCGCCGAATTCCGTCTCCTCCCGGAGGCGAACGGCTCCTCCATCCCGCTGGCCTCCGTGGTGCGCTTCATGGCCACCAAGCACGTGCTGCTGCTCCACGCCGGCGGCGACAGCAAGAGGGTTCCCTGGGCGAACCCCATGGGGAAGGCCTTCCTGCCGGTGCCTTACCTGGCCGGGGACAACCCCGACGGGCCAGTCCCGCTGCTCTTCGACCACATCCTCGCCGTCTCGGCCAGCGCAAGGCAAGCATTCAAGAACCAAGGTTGTCTTGAGACTTTGCAACCAAAACTACTAGCAATTTCTGAGAAATAAATAGGTTCCATTTGATTGATATAGCCTGATCAGGTGGGATCTTCATAATGACCGGGGATGTTCTACCGTGCTTCGATGCCTCGAACCTACTCCTCCCCGATGACGCTGCGTGCATTGTCACCGCGCCGACCACGCTCGATGTCGCCTCTAATCATGGAGTGGTGGTGGCGTCCAAGGATGGAACCGAGGGGCAGAATTACTCTCTCTGTTTGGTTGATAATCTCCTGCAGAAGCCGACAGTGAGCGAGCTTGTGGAGGGCCAGGCCATTCTGGATGATGGTAGAGCACTACTTGACACGGGGATAATAGCAGTGAGGGGTAAAGCATGGCAGGAGCTTGTTTCCCTTGCATACTCATCTAGCCAGACCATGATTGAGGAGATCATAACTAGCAGAAAAGAGGCAAGCTATCGTTTCCTCCGGCAGTGATATGTGAGCTATAACATTGAACAAACATAGATGATTTCCTTTCTGATGATATGTTACTAAATCACTTCTTTGTGCCCCCACATAGCACCTTTGTGCCACACAATTATGCCAACTAGGTTCAGGAAATTATTTCAGTGCGATTATTCTGAAAAAAAATACTTGATGCATCTGTGTACATTTTGTTATCCCTGAAAAATACTAACTTGCAATTTATATTAACCTTGTGTTATCCCTGAAAAATACGAATTGCAATTTATGTTGCCCTTGCCTGTTTTGCTCTTAACCCTGATATGCCAGCAGCCAAACACGTTCTGTTATAGGAATTGAAATATGCATTCTTTATCTGAATAATCACGTTTCTGTCAAAGAGAAACGCTAACAGATGGATAAGTTCACTATGTGTCTCATATTGAAAGCAGATTTCTTGTAAAAGTAAGGGGAAAGGAAAGCAAATATTCAAAATCCATCTGTTCTTATCTTACCATGTTTAATTTAGACTGCTAACCTCAAAGACATAGTTAATGATGTCCCATTTTAGCTTTCATTATGTCTGCTCATACTTGTCAATCTACTGCAGTTGAGTTTATATGAAGATCTTGTGGCTGCATGGGTACCAACCAAGCATGAATGGTTGAGGAACCGTCCATTTGGCAAGGAACTTATTGCTGCTTTAGGAAGACATAAGATGTTCAGCTTTTGCTCATGTATGTTCCTGGTTATGTATAGTTATCTAGTTATGATTGCCTATTATCTTTGTGGTATTGTATTATATTGATTTTCTATCTCTAGCTTATGCTTAAACTTTCGTGAATTTATGAATAGTTCATCTGTTTTGTTGGACCATTTGTGCAATTAGAATGCTAAGTTGGGACTGCTTTCCTTTTCAGATGACTTCTCATTTTTGCATTTTGGTACATCTGCTGAGGTTCTTGATCATTTGGCGGGTTCATATTCAGGACTTGTAGGTCGAAGGCACATGTGTTCGGTACCAGAGACCACTGCTTGTGATATTGCTGCGACAACAGTCATTTTGTGTAGCAAAATTTCTGCCGGGGTATCAGTTGGAGAGGATTCATTGGTTTATGATTCATCACTTTCAGGCAGAGTGAGGATTGGCTCTCAGTCAATCGTTGTTGGGGTGAATATACATGAGTTACACAGTGATAGTCCTCAAATTATCAGGAGTAGCACCTGTTTCACGTTACCTGATCGGCATTGCCTGTGGGAAGTGCCACTGGTAAACTCCATGGGAAGAGTCATGGTCAATTGTGGTCTTCATGACAATCCAAAAGTTTCTATGAATAGGGACGGGACATTCTGTGGAAAGCCATGGAAAAATGTTTTGGAAGATCTTAAAATCCAGGATACGGATATTTGGGACACATCCAACCTTGACAAGTGCTTATGGAATGCTAGGCTTTTTCCCATCATGTCTCCCCCTGAAATGCTGAGTGTAGGCCTGTGGCTGATGGGATCATCGGGACGTGATGCAGATGGCAAACTTAGTCACATGTGGAGAAAATCACGGAGAGTCAGCCTGGAAGAACTGCATCGCTCAATCGACTACCACCAGCTTTGCATAGATTCAGCCAAGCATCAAGCAGATCTTGCAGCTGCAGTAGCTAAAAGTTGCATGACATATGGCTTGCTTGGGCGTAACCTGTTTCAGCTGTGTGAGGAAATGTTAGGAAATGATAGTTCCAGTGTAGAAGTCTCCAAAGAATTACTTACTTTTTTTCCAAGTCACGAGGATCAGTACTCTGGTGTTCTTCCTCAGAGCAGAGGATATCAGGTCAAAATGGATCTACTTAGAGCTTCTGGAGATCTTTCTACTGCTTCTATGGTTGAAGAGAAAGTATGGGCTTCTGTTGCAAGTGAAACTGCATCAGCTATAAAATATGGGTCTAAAGGTACGTCTGTAGACAATGAACACTGTATTTCTAAAATTAAATATACCACATCCACTATTCTTTATGAAAACAAAATGCAATCTTCATAGGCAATGAGTTTAGTGCTATTTTCTTACTGTAAACACAGCAATTACCCTGATCAACAAATGCACCATTTCTTATAGAACCATCAAGCAGTGCAACGACGTCAAGCAATGGAAACCTGCGTCCTAAGAAGGTTGTAGTAGAATTACCGGTGCGTGTGGACTTTGTTGGGGGTTGGAGTGATACACCTCCATGGAGCTTGGAGCGTCCTGGTTGTGTTCTGAACATGGCGATAAGTCTGGAAGGGCGCCTTCCAGTGGGGGCTACGACAGAGGCAACAGAAGACCACCATGGAGTTCTGATCGAAGATGACACCGACAGAAAGGTCTACATTGATGATCTCTCATCCATCTCTTGTCCATTCAAAGAAGACGACCCATTCCGTCTAGTCAAGTCTGCTCTCATCGTCACCGGCATCCTTGGCCATGAAATGCTGTCTACGTCAGGCCTGAAGATCAGGACCTGGGCAAATGTTCCTCGGGGAAGTGGACTCGGAACTTCGAGCATACTAGCGGCTGCTGTAGTCAAGTGTCTGTTCCAACTCATGGAAGACGATGGAGGCGATGATAATGTCGCCAGGGCTGTGCTCGTAGTAGAGCAGATAATGGGCACCGGCGGCGGGTGGCAGGATCAAATCGGCGGCCTGTATCCTGGGATCAAGTGCACCCAGAGCTTCCCAGGACAGCCGTTGCGCTTGCAGATTGTTCCATTGTTGGCATCTCCCCAGTTGATCCAGGAACTGGAGCAACGTCTCCTCGTCGTGTTCACCGGCCAAGTAAGTTTGCATCCTCTGTTTTTGCATGGACAGATCATGTGAAAATCACAGCCTGAAACCTGAATGAAGCGTGCATTTTTACCGAACGAATGAACGAATGGCAGGTGAGGCTGGCGCACCGGGTGCTGGAGAAGGTGGTGACGCGGTACCTGCGGCGCGACAGCCTGCTGATCTCCAGCATCAGGCGGCTGGCGGAGCTGGCGAGGGCGGGGAGGGAGGCCCTGATGAACGGCGAGGTGGACGAGCTGGGCGGCATCATGCTGGAGGCCTGGGGGCTGCACCAGGAGCTGGACCCCTTCTGCAGCAACGTGCTGGTGGACGAGCTGTTCGCGCTCGCCGACCCCTACTGCTGCGGCTACAAGCTCGTCGGTGCCGGCGGCGGCGGCTTCGCCCTCCTGCTCGCCAGGAGCCCAGGCCACGCCGTCGACCTCCGGCGCGCGCTTCGGGACTCCGCGGCCGGCCTCGACGTCACGGTGTACGACTGGAACGTCGCCGTGCCACTGCCAAGATGATGGACGAGGAAAGCACATACATTTGTGATGTAAGTATACCGGACAAGAAGAACTCGCCGGACACTCGCTCATAGTACTTGTCATCATTTGTGATGCAAGTCTACGCGTATGGTTTGTAATTTTCATCTGCTTTGCGTACAAATCTGTAGTTTTGACAAAAATCAAGGTCATGTTCTTCAATATGAAATTCGCATCCACTCCCTCCGATTCTAAATACAAGTCTTTCTCGAGATTCCAATGTGGATGTATATAAACATATTTTAGAGGATATTTTGCTGCGTATGTAGTCTATATTGAAATTTCTAAAACGACTTTATTTAAGAACGGAGGGAGTACTTTGCATACAAATCAGAATAGCCATGCAAAGTTCGGTTTGAATTAACAGTAAAAAACTTAATGAGGGTCAAGGAGCACGCCCTTGTGTGGATGGAATCCGATAATCCTACCTACATGTCCACCATGAAAATTCTGGGTTGGTGACGAAAGCTTCATCCAAATCAATGAATGTGTGCTCATCCGAGTCCCACGAATACTCAGAACCTTCTCTGCCCATCATCATCATGATCCTCTTCTCCTCTTGTTCTTCAACCATCATCGTGAATCTGAACAAATTTTCATAACCATATATGCTCCCAAGTTCCTCTAACTCACCATCCTTATGATCTTGTTCAATGTCATCTTCCTCATCTAAAGAGTCATTTCCTCACCGTCGCTATGTTCCAACAAACTAATTAGCTCCCCTCTGCTTTCGACCTCTTGCGTGGCAGACGCGTCGGTGGAGGATGTCGACGAGACGAGCACGTCGTAGGGGAAGCAGGTACCGCTGGCATCGTCGTCGTTGGCATCCATCTCGCCGGCCTCGACACAGAAAATGTGATTTTTGGAACCAAGGAAAAGAAAATGAAATGTGATCTTTAGACGCTATGGTGGAGACATGTTTGTATAGTCACAGAGATATATAATTTTGCCATTAGTCTTCCCCGAAAGAAAAATGTCACCATTTATTTGTTGTACTCAAAATATATCACTGAGAAGATAGCTTCCTTGTATCTCATGATTTCCCGAAAAAATAACCAGATTTACTCCAGCGTATATCGCAGGTTCTAAATTTACAAAACTACTCCTGTAACCACGAGTGAGAAACCCTAATACTTGTGATCCTTCTATTTTGTGTGCATGACATTATTGTAATCACAGCCATAAATGTAGATTGATTCGATGTATTTCATGGCCTTTGAACCATTCCACGATATACGGCTCACCAACTAAATTCCACATTGCAATATTGATTAGAAATATCCTGTGAGTTCACAGAGGACCGTAATGCAGGTAAAGTAGACAGCTCAACTCTCCGGTACAAGTAATCCATGGGTGCATTCTGACAGGCTAGAAAACATATTGAGGAATGAAGGCAGTTCAATCCACAAATAAAATCAGTTGTAGGCTTGTAGCTAATAACGCCTTTATGTTCACCCTCTATAACAGAAGATTGTTACGGGCTAACTTTTTCGGCCATCCAATCACTGGACTCATCTCCTTCCTGGGTTCTTGTGAACATCAACCTCTGATTGCTTTTCAGGTCCACGTAATCAACCTGAATATGAAAACCAACAGCATTAAGCAACACGATAGGGGCATATGAATCTGCAATAAATATAACTGATTCTGTATTTCAAATTATAAGGGCAGATACCGATATGCAAATCGTGAGAGCATGCAGCACAAGAAAACTTAACCTAACCTTTTCTGGATCAAGAGTCAGAAGGCAATAGGCATCAACTGGGCCGGCTGATGGATCAAGATGAACATCCGTAACGTGGTCATCATTTGCGACGGGGACCCCTGGAGATGTACCTAAGTATTGCAACCTTGACTTTACTGAACTGGCGAACCAAGCTCTCTCTCGTTGCTGTGTGATAAAACAACCAATGTTGAGCATAATAAGGATTATAAAAGAGCACTTAATATCAATGAAACCAGTTGTGCTGTGTCCGTCAACGGAAAAAACACAGATACTTGTATATGCAATATAACAGTGTGCTGCTTCTAAGCATCACCAAAAGATTTGAAATGTGAAAGTTGCGGAGACATTAATACTATGTTAAGCTGTCATCTCTCCATGAGATGATCAAACCCCATGTGTGAGAAACTATAATACATAACTAAACCAGTCCCTCCGTTCCAAACTAAGTTTTGTGGTTTTCGTTCAAATTTGTACTAAAACCACAAAACTTAGTTTGGAACGGAGGGCGTATAACAACTAGAACAGTTATGTTCAGTTTTGTGCAGAACCAAATCTTTCATTACAGATCTTTTTGATTTGCAAGGCCTCTCCACCACGTAGAACAGACCACAAAGCAGAGTCTACTCAGCTCTAACCTGGAGCTTGGCAGGATCCGGACTGGAACCATCGATCACATCTATGATACCGCTGATACGGAATTGCTCCCACGAATCGGTGAAATACCAGCATATCTGCGAGAAATTGAACATCAGGCATTCCGCTGCCGGAACTCGGCACTTGTGATGCTTAAAATAAATGGTGATACGCAATTCTGCAAGTTCTTCACATCACTACCTCGCCGAGGGGCCATTCCTTGATCTCACCAATCTGTTCGTTCACAATTCACACAACGAAACGAGTAAGTGAATCAGTTGGAGCTGAGTACCGTATATAATAAGGTTAGAAAGCACGGGTGGAATAGCAGCAGCGACCTTGTTGCTCCGCGCATCTGTGTTGATCTGAATCTTGTCAGAGTGCTCTTGGAAGCCCCTGGCAAGAGCAAAATTCCAGATCAAAACCGGTAAGAAATGGAGAGGGAGGGCGGGGAGCTACTCCCAGCCAGGCGGGCACCTGAACACGACGGTGCGATTGGCCGGCCTGCCGCCGGCGCCCACCGTGGCCTGAAACGATGGAGCGTCCGTTAGGGTATCAAGCTTTTTTTCCCCAAAAAAAGGGGATGGGAAGGGGAACGGGAGATGGGAGCGTACGAGCTGGAAGAAGGTGGAGTGCTTGAGGTGCGCGTTGGCGTCCAGCGCTCGCTGCAGCAGCAACCTCCATGGGCTCGAGAGCGTCGACGCGGCGGCGCCACCGCCGGCCATCTCTGCCCTGTCGCCGCCTCCTGCCGTCTCGCCTCAGTCGCGCTGAATGTTCAATTGACGCTTGTTGATGATGGGCGTGGGCGGGGAGATTAACGCGGATTAGCGGCTAGGATCTCTCCCGGGCGATGTCCCGCCGGGCCCACGGGCCAGTGACAGTTAACGGGTTTGCTTTCTCCATGAAAAGAATTCGTGTGATTAACGAGGCGCCTTATGCAACACTAGAAAAAAAAGGCCGTACATTTTTTTTCCGAGCAACTGGCAGAGCTCTGCTTTTGTCTTTTCATTAAGAATAATAGAATTGACCAGTTTATAAGAAAAACTAGCTGAAAACCGATGCAATTGCAATATCCGCACACACCAACCCTGAGACTGCGTACCAGACGAGCCAACGACCCTGCCACCCGAGTGACCAGAGACGACACTACACAACACCCAAATCCGAATCCGTCACTCCGGCGTCCGCACCGGCCCCGAGGCCACGCACTCGTCTAGCCGATGGCTCTGCCGCCCAAGCAACCAAAGCCAACACAACACGCAGAGAGATTTCGAGAGCCGCTGCTCAGACTTTTACACCGACCCCAAGGCCGCGATCCAACCTAGCCTATAGCTATGCCGCCCAAGCAACCAAAGTCAACACAACACACATGAGATTTCCGGAGCCGCCGCACCGATCCTAAGGCCACTCACTCGTCTAGCCGACGATGAAGCACGTACATTGCAAAGGAAAAAATACAACACGCTCCTAACCTGGTAATAATCATGACTCAAGACCCAATGGGTCCGCGTACTTTGTTTAAACATGACGTCCTATCTTTGACGCCGTTTATCCTCTTCCCACCCTCACCGACGGTTGTTTCGATGCTCAAAAAATCACGAGCGTTCGAATATGGTCAATCATAAGAGCATCTCCAACAGCCGCGCTATACTAGCGCCGCGCCGCAAAAAACGCCATTTTAGCGCGCGCGCAACGCGTCGGATAGCTCCAGCGGGCGCGCAAAAAACGCGCGCGCGCTAAAACGAGTTGGGCGCGCTGGTGAATGCCCCATCCCGCGCTGTTGATTTGGTGCGTTCACTTCCGCGCGCGGCACACTCTCGCGCGCGCGCGAACTCTCATTTCTTCTTTTTCTTCCACCCCCGCGCGCCGGCTCTCCCGCGCTCGTTCCTCTCCCGCGCTCGCTCCGCATCCGGCCGCGCCGCCGCCGCCGCTCGCGCCCCGGCGACCTCTTCCCCAGCCTATCCCGACGCCGCCCCCGCGCCCGCCGGCGACTCGCGCTTCTCGGTCTGCATCCACTGGCGCCCGCCTCCCGCGCCCGCCGGCGACCGTTCAGGCGCTTCGCCGGCCTCCCCGCGCCGCTGCGCTTCCGCCCCACCCCCTCCTAGTCCGACCGGACCTCGCGCGCCTCCGACGTCCGAGGAACAGCGCCGACGGCTCGCTTCCGCGCCGCGCCCGCAAGGTGTTCGACAAAAAACCTACAAGGTATGTATTGCTTCAAACTGAATTTGGTGCATATTTTGAATTGTAGTTTTGATAGTATAGTATTGAACATTGTAGATGAGTTCGTCGCATGATTCATCCGAAGATGAATTTGATATGGAAGAGGAGGAGGATCTTGCAATGATCATAGCAATGCATATCAATAAAAAACCGAAGCACGGTGGTTCGGTTATGGGTCGGGAATTTTTTTGGAGAGATAGGATTGATGCCCATAACAGATTGATGAAGAACTATTTCGTGGAGAATCCCACATACCCGGAGTCATATTTTCGTCGCCGGTTTAGGATGAGCACAGACTTGTTCAAGCGCATTGCAGAGAAACTAGCGATTCATGACCGTTTTTTCTAGCAAAGGAGGAATGCTGCTGGAGAGCTCGGGCATAGCACCTTTCTGAAGGTGACAGCCGCTTTGCGTATGTTGGCATACGGTATCCCGGCCGATCTAGTTGATGATCACTTGGCTATGGGTGAGAGTCAAGCCATCATGTGTGTCAAGCGCTTTGCAGTGGGAATTGTGCAAGTGTTTGGCGAGGAGTATTTGAGATCTCCCACTGCTGAAGACGCCGCAAGGCTATTGGCGATGAACAAATCTCGCGGCTTTCCTGGCATGCTTGGCTCAATAGATTGCATGCATTGGAGTTGGAAGAATTGTCCAAAGGCATGGCATGGGCAATTCCACGGCCAAAAAAAGGGTTCCACTATAATCCTTGAAGCGGTGGCCGATCAGGAGACTTGGATATGGCATGCATTCTTTGGAATGCCTGGATCTTTGAATGACATCAATGTTGTCAACCGGTCACCACTGATGAATAAGATTGCGAATGGTGAGTTGCCACCGGTTCAGTTTGTAGCAAATGGCCATACGTACAACTATGGCTATTATCTAGCGGATGGCATCTATCCAAAGTGGCAAACCTTCGTGAAGCCGTTGAAAAAGCCAGAAGGTAAGAAAAATCTTGATTTCCACAATGCTCAGGCAGCTGCTAGAAAAGATGTCGAGAGAGCATTTGGGATTTTGCAAGCCCAATTTGCTATTGTGAGAGGACCGGCTAGATTTTGGGATCAAAAAATGCTTTGGTACATAATGCACGCTTGTGTGATCATGCACAACATGATCATCGAGAATGAGCGTGGCCAAGATTTAGACTACTCACAGTATGAGCTCTTGGGACATCCCGTGCGAGTGCGACGGAGGGCTGAAAGGGTAGCCCGTTTTGTTGCCTCCTATCATGCCATTCGGCGTCCCGCAACACACAATGATCTTCAGAAGGATCTGATTGAAGAGTGATGGGCATGGCATGGACAACAACGAGCATGATTTCATTGCATTTTATGTATTGTATTGTTCATGAACTATTGGTTGTGTTTATTTATTGCATTATTTGTTGTACTGAACGATAAAACTATTTGTTTCAGTTGTAAACTATTTATTGTTGATTTATTTTGTTTGTTTGATCGTTTTTCTTCTATTTGTTGAATTGTATATGTGCTTTGCGCGCGCTGCATTTTTGCGCACCGCTGGAGCGGCGCGCGCGCGCTGCATTATAGCGCTGCTGCTGGAGCCAGCGCTGCGCGGCGCGGAAAAACAGCCTAAGCGTGCGCGGTATATGCGATTTTTGGGCGCGGCGCGTCGCGCGACTGTTGGAGATGCTCTAAGGAGTCTCTCTCGGCATAAGACGAGAAATTTGTTTTTCTTTTCCGTGAGGTTTTGCTGATGCGTGGATGCGTGGTTATAGATGTTTTTTTTCGTTTCCAATCTGATTTTTTGCCGAGGTATTCATTTTCAATGCGAATCGGCACTGGTATGGAAAAGACGATCGTGCGCTTTGATTAAGGTTGCATCAAAAATAACATTTTAAAAATGTTAAAAGGTAAAATAACACCAGATTCAGATTCTATACTCAAATTACATATATAGCATGTTTTGGTGGTCTAGAGACCTTGGTGCAATTCTTATTATTTTGGAGGTGCTTTGTATTTCTGATGAACCTTTGTAATAGGTTTGGATTTCTTTTGCAAAAAAAGAGATGTTCGTGGGGATATATGATGGATCATGGGCAGTATGAAGCCATACGTGGCGACCTGGATCAAGCGAATGAGGAAAATATGAAATGTCGTTTTGAGAAAACAAAGGGGCAACACATGATCAATTTGAGAAAACATAGGCCGTATGCATCCCTAGTTGATGCAGAGGCGGGGGAAGTGAAATTCTCCCCAAATTTTAGAGGCCGGGGGCATGCCTCCATTTCCAAAAAAATGATCAATGGGGATTATTTTTCCAAATCATTGACTTGTGCATGTATTTAGCCGGTGATACGAGTCATGACATCTCATTTGATGCGAGCAAACGAAACCGACTTGCTTAAAATATCTTAGTGATGTTTATTACCATGATGTAGAAAGAGTAATGCAATATCTAAAAGTTACTATAACATTATGAGTCTGATGTATCGGGTACAAGGCAAAGGCACGAAAATAAAAAACAAGCGGTGCATAAAAAATAAAACGACATTGCTAAAACTAGAATTAACTAAGCAAATGGTGGCAATATGAGCACTGTTCAGTGAGCTAGGCCTGAACCTCAATGGTGCTTTAGCACTGTGTGAGCTGATGGACATTGGTTTTAGAGGCTTCCCTTATACCTATGGCAATCACCACGGAGGAGATCACAATGTGAAGGTACGGCTAGACCGAGTGTGTGCAGATCTGGAGTGGATGGAATTATTTTCTGATACTGATTGAGAGCACCTCACTCCATCAAGATCAGAGTGTGGCAAGACCCGTGGATACCTAGAGAGTCGATTGATAGAGAAAGGTAACCGCCAATTTACTAGGATGGACCAATTCCTTTTGGCGGATGGGTCCTGGGATGTAGAGAGGATGAATGAATACTTTATTATGTCCGACGCAAGAGAGGTCTTGAAGATAAAATTGTTGCCAAGGATGATAAATGATTTTCTCGCATGGCATCCCGAGAAGGACGGTCGATTTACAGCGTGTGGTGCTTACCACCTTGTAGTTACATATCAAATCCAAGATCAAGGGGGAGAGGGATCAAGCACTCAGCCTGATGGTGATCGGCTGGTGTGGCGTATGTTTTGGAAAATTGATATACCTCAGAAGGTTGAGATTTGTGCGTGGAAATTGCTACAGAATGGTCTACCCATACAACAAGTGAAAAAACTTGGACACTTGGAGGTCATTGATCAACAAGAATTTTCTTGCAAAGTTATGTTTCATCCTTGCAACAAATCAAGTTAATTGATGAAAGGGATGTGGTGAAAGGTAAGGGACCAGCTATAGTGGAGGATTCCATGGATAGGAACATATGTTTCAAACATCCCCAAGAGCAGAATCCGTGGCCTCCACCTCCAGCGGGCTGGCTGGCTATCACGACATATGTATCTCTTTGGAACATGTGATGATAGGGTTGGGGTGGCAATGGTAGTAAGATATAGCAACGTTGGACATGTGCTTTCAACATGCTGATATATCCCACACAGTGCAGATGCTTTTAAAGTAGAGATGATGGCAGTCAGGGAAGGAGTCAAAGTAGCGCCGATGCATACCTCCTCATCGTTTATCATTCGAACTGACCGTGTTGTTGGTGTTAAGGTGATGAGGGAGGCTGGGCAGAACAAGTCAGCCAATTGATACACGAGATTAAGGAGTTGTTGAGTGAAAGGGAGCATGCTTTCTGATGTATTGATTGATCCGTTCGCAGAATAGGGCTTATATGTCGAGAGCGAAGCATCGAACCGACTTGTGGTTGCAGGATGCCCCAGAGGCTCTGAATAACTTGCTGGCTGCTGATTGTACTCCTATCATTTTTTTAATAAAGCTCCTTTTCCACGTGCATTGAAGCCACGTGTGGCGGCCTGGATCAAGCTAATGAGAAAATTTTGAAATATTGTTTTGAGAAAACAAAGGAGCAACACATGATCAATTGTTTTCTTTGAATCATTGACTTGTGCGTGTATTTAGCCGGTGATATGAGTCATGACATCTCGTTTGATGTGAGCAAACGAAACCGACTTGCTTAAAAAATCTTGAAGATGTTTATTACCATGTTGTCAAAAGAATAATGCAATATCTCAAAGTTCCTATAACATTAGGAGTCTGATATATCGGGTAGAAGGCAAAGGCACTAAAATCTTAGGGATTCACGGCAAAAACAAGCGGGTGCAAAAAAATAAATGACATGGCTAAAACTAGAATTAACTAAGCAAATGGTGGCAATATGAGCACCATTCGGCGAGGGCTATGCCTGAACCTCGAATGGTGGCGTTTAGGGATGCTTTAGCACTGTGTGAGCTTGTGGACATTGGTTTCAGAGGCTTCCCTTATACCTATGACAATCACCAGAGATGAGACGCAATGTAAAGGTACGGCTAGACCAAGTGTGTACAAATCTGGAGTGGATGGAATTATTCCCTGATGCTGATCGAGAGCACCTCACGTTATCAAGATCAGAGTGTGGCGAGACCCGTGGATACCTAGAGAGGGATCACACTGTCAATTGACAGATAAAGATAAATGTCGATTTACTAGAGTGGACCAATTCCTTTTAGCGGATGGGTCCTGGGATGTAGAGAGGGTGAATGAATACTTCATTACGTCCAACGCAAGAGAGGTCTTGAAGATAAAAGTGACGTCAAGGATGATAAATGATTTCCCCGCATTGCATCTGGAGAATGACTACCGATTTGCAGTGCGGAGTGCTTACCACCTTGTACTTACACATCATATCCAACATCGGGGGGGGGGTGAAGGAAATATGCCCTAGAGGCAATAATAACGTTGTTATTTGTATTTCCTTATATCATGATAAATGTCTTTTATTCATGCTAGAATTGTATTAACCGGAAACTTAGTACATGTGTGGATACATAGACAAAACAGTATGTCCCTAGTATGCCTCTACTAGACTAGCTCATTGATCAAAGATGGTTATGTTTCCTAGCCATAGACATGAGTTGTCATTTGATCAACGGGATCACATCATTAGGAGAATGATGTGATGGACAAGACCCATCCGTTAGCATAGCACTATGATCGTTTAGTTTTTCTGCTATTGCTTTCTTCATGACTTATACATGTTTCTATGACTATGAGATTATGCAACTCCCGAATACCGTAGGAACACCTTGTGTGCTATCAAACGTCACAACGTAACTGGGTGATCATAAAGATGCTCTACAGGTGTCTCCGAAAGTATTCGTGGTGTTGGCATAGATCAAGATTAGGATTTGTCACTCCGAGTGTCGGAGAGGTATCTCTGGGCCCTCTCGATAACACACATCACAATAAGCCTTGCAAGCAAAAGACTAATGAGTTAGTCACGAGATGATGTGTTACAGAACGAGTAAAGAGACTTGCCGGTAACGAGATTGAACTAGGTATAGAGATACCGACGATCGAATCTCGGGCAAGTAACATACCGTTTGACAAAAGGAACAACGTATGTTGTTATGCGGTTCTGACCGATAAAAGATCTTCGTAGAATATGTAGGAGCCAATATGAACATCCAGGTTCCGCTATTGGTTATTGACCGGAGATGAGTCTCGGTCATGTCTACATAGTTCTCGAACCCGTAGGGTCCGCACGCTTAACGTTTGATGACGATCGGTATTATGAGTTTATGAGTATTGATGTACCGAAGGTAGTTCGGAGTCCCGGATGAGATCACGGACATGACGAGGAGTCTCGGAATGTCCGAGACATAAAGATTGATATATTGGACGACTATATTCGGACACCGGAAGTGTTCCGGAAAAGTTTCGGATTTATCGGGATTGCCGGAGGGGGTTACCGGAACCCCCTACGAGAGGGGATGGTCCATAGTGGGCCAAAAGGGAAAGAGAGAGGCAGCCCATTGTAACATCCCCAGCCTCCCACCACAGTGATCACTCTCTGATTATGCAAGTCACCATGGTTAACTAGGTTTGATCATCATTTCATAATATCTCATTTCAAATTCCACCTGATAATTCAAATTCAATCATAAGTGCAAATCTCAGTTGCTCAGTTATTGCTGCAAAAATGTTCATCATCTAGCATTAAATCCAAAACAAATTGTTGTTAAGTTAAACAACATCATTTCTATGCAAAGATGAACAGTAGCAATTAAAACAAATCAATTCCAGCATATTTAAATGTTGTTTCATTTTTGAAAATTCCAAGCAAGATCCAAAAATCCTCATGTTGGTTGTGGCAGTGCATAAAACCATTATGCATTCAATGGGGCACTTCTCCTATTTTTCCTAAAAAGATAGGGTTCACAAATAATATGTTTACCCTTCTGTTTATTATATAAAAGAAACAGAAAAAGGATGTGGGCGAGCGAGCTTACCTGGCGCCGGCCCAGCTCGGCCCAGCCGGCCTTCCCCTGTGCTCTTACCTGCTCCCGTGCGCTGTCGAGCACACCATGGCCGGCGCGCCCTCGCCGACCGTTTCGCCGACGCGTGCGGCTACAGGCGACGAGGGGTGGATAAGCCGAGCCCAACCACTCCCCCTGTCCTCCTCGTTCACTCTCCCCCTCTCTTCCTCGCTCGCTCCTCCCTTCTCTTCCCCTCAGATCCAGCGCCCGAGCGCCATCGCCGCCGCGTTTCGCTGTTCGCCGCGGCCACCGGCGCCTGCCTCCTCCTCCGTGGAGTCCAGGCCGTCCGCCAGAGACTGCCTCGTCGAGCGGTGCACCCAGCTGGAGCGGGAGGGCCCTGTAGTTGCCGGACGCCACTGCCCCCTTCCGCTACTGCCACCGGCGACCACCGGCGTTTCCGGCGCCGCACTGCGCTCCTAAGCCTCCAAGGGCCACCGTGAGCCGCTAGGTGAGCCCCAGCTCCTCCCCTACCCCTCCCTACACGCTAGGCCGCACCGCTGCCGCCGTTCCTCGTGGTGCCGAACCCATCTCCGCCGTGCTCGTCGCCGGCGAGATTCCGGTGACCGTTTGGTCACTCGCGCGTGTCTGTCGCGTTCGCCCGCGCGCGTAGATGCCGTAGAGGCTCAGGCCCGTCCGTTTCGCTCGCCGCAGCTCCGGTTACGACCTCGCCGTGATTCGGCCTCCGCCAAACCTCGTCGCCGGTGAAGTTCCGGCCAACCCCACGTCCGCGCGCTAGCAGGAATGGATGCGGCGCTTGATGCTCTTTCGAACGAGCCCAAGAACTCCTGTTTTGGTGCACCGTAGCGGGATTCCGCAGCTCGCCGGCGTGCTCCGTCGCGTCTGGAGCTCGCCGGGGCTTTTTCCGGCGAGGCTGCCGACGTGGCCTG
Source organism: Secale cereale (assembly GCA_902687465.1). Lineage (NCBI taxonomy): Eukaryota > Viridiplantae > Streptophyta > Magnoliopsida > Poales > Poaceae > Secale > Secale cereale. The sequence continues at coordinate 851,191,915 of LR738713.1, forward strand.
ACCGGTGGGCCACCCTGAGCCACTGGCAACTGGGTCCCGTGGGCCCAGTTGACTTGTTGACTGGGTCAACCCACTGACATGTGGGGCCCAGTCAATTAAACGAATTAAAATAAATTCATAACAAGTTAATTAAGTAATTAGTTATTTAAATCACTAGTTACCCACTGACAGTAGGCCCCACCGCTAACTAAATCTGTAATTAGTTTAAACTAAACCAAATTAACTACTGAGAGGCTGACATGTGGGTCCCACTGGACCCACTGTCAGGTTTGACCCCAGTCAACTGCGCTGTTGACTGCTGATGTCACTGTTGCGTCATGCTGACGTCATTTCTCCTTTCTGAATAAATTTCGTTAACTCAAATAATTCCAGAAATTTCAGAAATTGCTTAAAACTTTGATAAATCATAGAAAATAAACCGTAGCTCGGATGGAAAAACTTTCTACATGAAAGTTGCTCAGAACGACGAGACGAAGCCGACTGTGCTATCTGTTTCCGTGACGGGACCCTCTACGGAGGTGAACCCGCAACTTTTAGCCTGTTTCCGGTAGATGAATAGTGCACATACACCGGTTAATAATTCCAGTTAAATCCCAAAAATAACCAATATGACTTAGACATGTTTTTAGGCAACCCTGCACTGCACCCCAGTTGCCACTTGACTCTGACACCTCTAACCTGCAACCGTCCCCCTCCGGTAATCTGTCCGACACAGGTCCGGAACCGGGAATACTTTCCCGGATGGGTTCCCCTTCTCCGATATCGGTAGCACTACGTTAGATCGTCATGCTTTGTGATTACTTTCGTTACCGTGTATTTATATTGTTTCCTCTCCCCCTTTCTTCCCGGTAGACCCCGAGACCGCTGACGGTGCCCTGGTGATCGACTACTTCACCGCCGTTGTTCCTTTTCATTTGCCACCGAGCAACCAGGCAAGCAACCCCCCCTTTGATCATTCCGATATCGCCTATGTCTATTCTCTCTTATTCTTGCATTAGAATTGCTGCTACTGCTACTGCTCCTATTACTGTTGCATAGCCTGTTTTTGCAATACTGTTGATACCTGCCTTTATTCATAAACTGCTTAGTATAGGTTGGGTAGCACTGCTGTGGTCCCGCTTTCTCGTAGTTGCCTCGCATAGTACCCTTGTCTCGATCAAGCGATCGAGCCCCTTCCCCTGACCTTCTTCACATCACCGCACACCCCCTAATATGCTCGACTCCGCAGTGTTAACATCGGGTGACGAGGGTGATACCTCCGAACTCACTTCCGATGTTGTCCCTGTAGTATAGCTAGCTCGTTGTGGGTTACCGGGGGTGATTCCTCTTCCCACTTCCGACTTAGCTTTTGTCGTGCATCCGCTATGGTGATTACCGCCGAGGGTGATTCCTCCGGTATCACCTTAACGGGACTTGTCGTTTAGGAGTCCAACGAGGGTGATTCCTCGGATTCCTCATCGGCATGGAAACCACACGGATGCCCTGTTTCACCATACCGTGTTTAAAGACGTATCGATCCCCGAGGCCGGACGTCGCCAGGAACAAAGGCGTGCGGCCAGAGGTATCGTGCGTCTGAAGACACTTTGAAGTTACTACTACACATGTTGGATGGAGGCGGGTTGACCCAGAGGGGTACCCGCGAGTGCCTTTGAGGCGTGAGCTGTGGAGTCGGGTGACCAGTGAGGGTACCCGCGAGATAACTACGAGGCGTGGCCGGTCTTTCCCAGTCCTTGTCACAAGTCCTCGAGACGGGACGACGGGGCCAACAGTATCGTAGGCTCTGCTCGTTACCGCGCGCTCCCAATCCACTAAGCGATTTGGATATTTGATCCGAGGGGCCTTCGGGTCCGATAGCACTAACCACCATGTGGGTGTGAGTGGGTGCTCTGCGTCGTATACATCAGCCGGAGTCGTCACGACGTCAGCGATTGAGCGGCCCGTTCGGATCGGACCCTGGATGCAACTGCGTGCTTGTATAAGGGGTTGCTAGGTCTGCTACCGAACGGCCACGTAACGTGCAGGAGCGTCCGGGGCGATGGCCAAGACCCCTGGGGTAGGTTAGTCCGGCGTGCTTGATCCTCTCTGGCGGTATCCGGTCGGGTTGCGTCGCATTGTTTGGCCGAGGGCGGGCACGACCTGATGGTGTGTCCGGCCGGAGTTAAGCGAGCGTGGTGGGTAACTTGGTGCACCCCTGCAGGGAAGAAACAATCTATCGATAGCCTGTCCTACGGTAACGGACACTCGGAGTTGTATCCACTTCGGTACAACTAGAACTGGTGACTTGAGATATGAAGTTGATATTACTATAAACCCATTACATTATGATGTATTATTCTGCTCCCTTATAATCGCTGCAAGACGCTGAAGATGCTAGTCTTCGTCAGGACTAGGCTTTCCCCTCTCTACTCTGGCTTTCTGCAGTCTAGTCCACCCACATAAAGCCTCCTTTGAAAATAATGCATTGCTTAGTATAGATCTGATGTAAGTCTTGCTGAGTACTTTGGATGAGTACTCACGGTTGCTTTGCTTCCCTTTTTGTCCTACCCGCATGATAAACCAGACGACGGAGCCATGGTGCCCGCAGCCCCCGTTGACGACTACTACTACCAGCCCGAGGCTGGCTACTACTACTACCCGGCCGGCGAGTACTTCTACGAGGAGCCGGCGGACGACGACCAGGAGTAGGATCGGAGGTCCCAGGCAGGAGGCCTGCGCCTTTTCGATCGTAGCTTTTCTTTTGCCCCGCCTGTGTAACAGGCCTATCTTCTTCTGTGTTGTATCTGTACCCAGATACCTAACGCTTCCGCTGACTATGTGTGTGACACTTGTTATGTATTCGAGCCCTCGAGGCCCCTGGCTTGTAATATATAACTTGTATGTATTTATTTATGTTTTAGAGTTGTGTTGTGATTCCTTCACGTGAGTCCTTAGGCTTGATCGTGTGCATTTGCGTGTATGATTAGTGCACGGTCGGGCCGGGGTCGTCACACCCATAGGGCTGGCCGGCGCCCCCACCTAGGGTTCCTAGTTGGACTAGGATTGGGGGGGGCGCCACCTCTCCTATTCCTTTCCCCCTTCTTCCTTTTGGTGAATCCTACTAGGAATAGGATTGCAATCCTATTCCTAGTAGGACTCCTTCCCTAGCCGCACCAGGAAGGGCCGGCCGGCCTCCCTCCCCTGCTCCTTTATATACGGGGGCAGGGGGGCACCCAAAGACACACAAGTTGAATTGTTTTAGCCGTGTGCGGTGCCCCCCTCCACAGAATCACACCTTGGTCATACCGTCGCGGAGCTTAGGCGAAGCCCTGCGCCGGTGAACACATCATATCCGTCACCACGCCGTCGTGCTGACGAAACTCTCCCGTGAAGCTCAACTGGATTAAAAGCTCGTGGGACGTCATCAAGCTGAACGTGTGCTGAACGCGGAGGTGCCGTACGTTCGGTGCTTGATCGGTTGGATCGCGAAGAAGTTCGACAACATCAACCGCGTCACTTGACGCTTCCGCTCCCGGTCTACGAGGGTACGTAGACACACTCTTCCCTCTCGTTGCTATGCATCTGGTAGATAGATCTTGCGTGATCGTAGTAAATTTTAAAATACTACGTTCCCCATCAGTGGCATCATGAGCCAGGTCTATGCGTAGATGATATGCACGAGTAGAACACAATGAGTTGTGGGCGATACTAGTCATACTGCTTACCAGCATGTCATACTTTGCTTCGGCGGTATTGTGAGATGAAGCGGCCCGGACCGACATTACGCGTACGCTTACGCGAGACTGGTTTCACCGTTACGAGCACTCGTTGCTTAAAGGTGACTGGCGGGTGTCTGTCTCTCTCACTTTAGCTGAATCAAGTGTGGCTACGCCCGGTCCTTGTGAAGGTTAAAACAGCACATACTTGACGAAACATCGTTGTGGTTTTGTATGTGTAGGTAAGAATGGTTCTTGCTAAGCCCGTAGCAGCCACGTAAAACTTGCAACAACAAAGTAGAGGACGTCTAACTTATTTTTGCAGGGCATGTTGTGATGTGATATGGTCAAGACATGATGAGTTATACGGTTTTGTATGAGATGATCATGTTTTGTAAAGTTATCGGCAACTGGCAGGAGCCATATGGTTGTCGCTTTATTGTATGAAATGCAATCGCCATGTAATTGCTTTACTTTATCACTAAGCGGTAGCGATAGTCGTAGAAGCAATAGTTGGCGAGACGACAACGATGCTACGATGAAGATCAAGGTGTCGAGCCGGTGACAAAGGTGATCATGACGGTGCTTTGGAGATGGAGATCAAAAGCACAAGATGATGATGGCCATATCATGTCACATATTTTGATTGCATGTGATGTTTATCTTATTATGCTTCTTATTTTGCTTAGAACGACGGTAGCATTATAAGATGATCCCTTACTAAATTTCAAGGTATAAGTGTTCTCCCTGAGTATGCACCGTTGCGAAAGTTCGTCGTGCCGAGACACCACGTGATGATCGGGTGTGATAAGCTCTACGTTCAAATACAACGGGTGTAAGCCAGTTTTGCACACGCAGAATACTCGGGTTAAACTTGACGAGCCTAGCATATGCAGATATGGCCTCGGAACACTGGAGACCGAAAGGTCGAGCGTGAATCATATAGTAGATATGATCAACATAAGATGTTCACCATTGAAACTACTCCATCTCACGTGATGATCGGACATGGTTTAGTTGATTTGGATCACGTGATCATTTAGATGACCGGAGGGATGTCTATCTAAGTGGGAGTTCTTTAATTAATATGATTAAATTGAACTTTAATTTATCATGAACTTAGTCCTTATAGTATAAGCATATCTATGTTGTAGATCAATAGCTCGCGATGTTGCTCCCCGTTTATTTTTTTGATATGTTCCTAGAGAAAACTAAGTTGAAAGATGTTAGTAGCAATGATGCGGAATTGTTCCGTAATCTGAGGATTATCCTCATTGCTGCACAGAAGAATTATGTCCTTGATGCACCGCTAGGTGACAGACCTATTGCAGGAGCAGATGTAGACGTTATGAACGTTTTGACAAAAGCTCGATATGATGACTACTTGATAGTTTAGTGCACCATACTTTACGGCTTATAACCGGGACTTCAAAAACGTTTTGAACGCCATGGAGCATATAAGATGTTCCAAGAGTTGAAGTTAGTATTTCATACTCATGCCCGTGTCGAGAGGTATAAGACCTCTGACAGTACTTTGCCTACAAGATGGAGGAAAATAGCTCAACCAGTGAGCATGTGCTCAGATTGTCTGGGTACTACAATTACTTTAATCAAGTGGGAGTTAATCTTCCAGATAAGATAGTAATTGACAAAATTCTCTAGTCACTATCATCAAGTTAGTAGAACTTCGTGATGAACTATAATATGCAAGGGATGACGAAAGGAATTCCCAGCTCTTCGCGATACTGAAGTAGGCGAAGGTAGAAATCATGAAAAAGCATCAAGTGTTGATGGTTAACAAGACCACTTGTTTCAAGTAAAGGGCAAAGGGATAGAAGGGGAACTTCAAGAAGAATGACAAGCAAGTTGTCACTCCCGTGAAGAAACCCAAAGCTAAACTCAAGCCTGAAACAAGTGCTTATACTGCAAAGGAAATGGTCACTAGAAGTGGAACTGCCCTAGATACTTGGCGGATAAGAAGGATGGCAAAGTGAACAAAGGTATATTTGATATACAGATTATTGATGTGTATTTTACTAGTGTTCATAGCAACCCCTCGGTATTTGATATTGGTTCAGTTGCTAAAGAGTGGTAACTCGAAGTAGGAGTTGCATAATGAACATAAACTAGTTAAAGGATGAAGTGACGATGTGTATTGGAAGCAGTTCCAAGATTGATATGATCATCATCGCACACTCCCTATACTTTCGGGATTAGTAATAAGTGTTATTTGGTGTTTGTGTTGAGCATGAATGTGATTTGATCATGTTTATTGCAATACGGTTATTCATGTAAGTTAAAGAATAATTGTTGTTCTGTTTACATGAATAAAACCTTCTATGGTCATACACCCAATGAAAATAGTTTGTTGGATCTCGATCATGTGATACACATATTCATAATATTGAAGCCAAAAGATGCAAGGTTAATAATGATAGTGCAACTTATTTGTGGCACTGCCGTTTAGGTCATATTGGTGTAAAACGCATGAAGAAACTCCATAATGATGGACTTTTGGAATCACTTGATTATGAATCACTTGGTACTTGCGAACCATGCCTCATGGGCAAGATGACTAAAACTCCGTTCTCCGGAACTGTGGAGCGAGCAACAGATTTGTTGGAGATCATACATACAGATGTATGTGGACCAATGAGTGTTGAAGCTCGCGGCGGGTATCGTTATTTTCTGACCTTCACTGATGATTTGAGCAAATATGGGTATATCTACTTAATGAAGCACAAGTCTGAAACATTTGAAAAGTTCAAAAAATTTCAGAGTGAAGTAAAGAATCATCGTAACAGGAAAATAAAGTTTCTACGATCTGATCGTGGAGGAGAATATTTGAGTTACGAGTTTGGTCTTCATTTGAAACAATGTGGAATAGTTTCACAGCTCACGCCACCCGGAACATCACAGCATAATGGTGTATCCGAACGTCGTAACCGTACTTTATTGGATATGGTGCGATCTTTGATGTCTCTTACCGATTTACCACTATCGTTTTGGGTCATGCATTAGAGACAGCTGCATTCACGTTAAATAGGGCACCATCTAAATCCGTTGATACGACACCTTATGAACTATGGTTTGGCAAGAAACCAAAGTTGTCGTTTCTTAAAATTTGGGGCTGCGATGCTTATGTGAAAAAGCTTCAACCTGATAAGCTCGAACCCAAGTCGGAGAAATGTGTCTTCATAGGATACCCAAAAGAGACTGTTGGGTACACCTTCTATCACAGATCCGAAGGCAAGATATTCGTTGCTAAGAACGGATCCTTTCTAGAAAAAGAGTTTCTCTCGAAAGAAGTGAGTGGGAGGAAAGTAGAACTTGATGAGGTAATTGTACCTTCTTCCGGATTGGAAAGTAGTACATCACAGAAAATTGTTCCAGTGATTCCTACACCAATCAGTGAGGAAGTTAATGATAATGATCATGAAACTTCGGATCAAGTTTCTGCTGAACGTCGTAGATCAACCAGAGTACGTTCCGCACCAGAGTGGTACGGCAACCCAGTTCTGGAAGTCATGTTACTAGACCATGATGAACCTACGAACTATGAGGAAGCGATGATGAGCCCAGATTCCGCAAAATGGCTTGAGGCCATGAAATCTGAGATGGGATCCATGTATTAGAACAAAGTATGGACTTTGGTTGACTTGCCCGATGATCGGCAAGCCATCGAAAATAAATGGATCTTCAAGAGGAAGACCGACGCAAACGGTAATGTTACTGTTTACAAAGCTCGACTTGTTGCGAAAGGGTTTCGACAAGTTCAAGGAGTTGACTACGATGAGACTTTCTCACCAGTAGCGATGCTTAAGTCTGTCCGAATCATGTTAGCAATTGCCGCATTTTATGAAATCTGGCAAATGGATAACAAAACTGCATTCTTTAATGGATTTATTAAAGAAGACTTGTATATGATGCAACCAGAAGGTTTTGTCAATCCTAAAGGTGCTAACAAAATGTGCAAGCTCCAGCGATCCATCTATGGACTGGTGCAAGCATCTCGGAGTTGGAATATAGGCTTTGATAAGTTGATCAAAGCATATAGATTTATACAGACTTGCGGTGAAGCCTGTATTTACAAGAAGTGAGTGGGAGCACTACAACCTTTCTGATAAGTATATGTGAATGACATATTGTCGATCGGAAATGATGTAGAATTTTCTGGAAAGCATAAAGGAGTGTTTGAAAGGAGTTTTTCAAAGAAAGACCTTGGTGAAGCTGCTTACATATTGGGCATCAAGATCTATAGAGATAGATCAAGACGCTTGATAAGACTTTCGATAAGTACATACCTTGATAAGATTTTGAAGTAGTTCAAAATGGATCAGTCAAAGAAGGAGTTCTTGCCTGACTTGTAAGGTGTGAAGTTGAGTAAGACTCAAAGCCAGACCACGGCAGAAAAATATAGAGAGAATGAAAGTCATTCCCTATGCCTCAGCCATAGGTTCTATAAAGTATGCCATGCTGTGTACCAAACATGTTGTGTACCTTGCCATGAGTTTGTCAAGGGGGTACAATAGTGATCCAGGAGTAGATCACTGTACAGCGGTCAAAATTATCCTTAGTAACTAGATGACTAAGGAAATGTTTCTCGATTATGGAGGTGATAAAGAGTTCGTCGTAAAGGGTTACGTTGATGCAAGCTTTGACACTAAATCCAGATGACTCTAAGTATCAATCTGGATGCGTATTGAAAATGGGAGCAATTAGCTAGAGTAGCTCTATGCAGAGCATTGTAGACATAGTAATTTGCAAAATACATACGGATCTGAATGTGACAGACCCGTTGACTAAACTTCTCTCACAAGCAAAACATGATCACACCTTATTACTCTTGGGTATTAATCACATAGCGATGTGAACTAGATTATTGACTCTAGTAAACCCTTTGGGTGTTGGTCACATGGCGATGTGAACTATGAGTGTTATTCACATAATGATGTGAACTATCAGTATTAAATCACATGGCGATGTGAGCTAGATTATTGACTCTAGTGCAAGTGGGAGACTGAAGGAAATATGCCCTAGAGGCAATAATAACGTTGTTATTTGTATTTCCTTATATCATGATAAATGTCTTTTATTCATGCTAGAATTGTATTAACCGGAAACTTAGTACATGTGTGGATACATAGACAAAACAGTATGTCCCTAGTATGCCTCTACTAGACTAGCTCATTGATCAAAGATGGTTATGTTTCCTAGCCATAGACATGAGTTGTCATTTGATCAACGGGATCACATCATTAGGAGAATGATGTGATGGACAAGACCCATCCGTTAGCATAGCACTATGATCGTTTAGTTTTTCTGCTATTGCTTTCTTCATGACTTATACATGTTCCTATGACTATGAGATTATGCAACTCCCGAATACCGTAGGAACACCTTGTGTGCTATCAAACGTCACAACGTAACTGGGTGATCATAAAGATGCTCTACAGGTGTCTCCGAAAGTATTCGTGGTGTTGGCATAGATCAAGATTAGGATTTGTCACTCCGAGTGTCGGAGAGGTATCTCTGGGCCCTCTCGGTAACACACATCACAATAAGCCTTGCAAGCAAAAGACTAATGAGTTAGTCACGAGATGATGTGTTACAGAACGAGTAAAGAGACTTGTCGGTAACGAGATTGAACTAGGTATAGAGATACCGACGATCGAATCTCGGGCAAGTAACATACCGTTTGACAAAAGGAACAACGTATGTTGTTATGCGGTTCTGACCGATAAAAGATCTTCGTAGAATATGTAGGAGCCAATATGAACATCCAGGTTCCGCTATTGGTTATTGACCGGAGATGAGTCTCGGTCATGTCTACATAGTTCTCGAACCCGTAGGGTCCGCACGCTTAACGTTTGATGACGATCGGTATTATGAGTTTATGAGTATTGATGTACCGAAGGTAGTTCGGAGTCCCGGATGAGATCACGGACATGACGAGGAGTCTCGGAATGTCCGAGACATAAAGATTGATATATTGGACGACTATATTCGGACACCGGAAGTGTTCCGGAAAAGTTTCGGATTTATCGGGATTGCCGGAGGGGGTTACCGGAACCCCCTACGAGAGGGGATGGTCCATAGTGGGCCAAAAGGGAAAGAGAGAGGCAGCCCATAGGGCTGGCCGGCGCCCCCACCTAGGGTTCCTAGTTGGACTAGGATTGGGGGGGGGGCGCCACCTCTCCTATTCCTTTCCCCCTTCTTCCTTTTGGTGAATCCTACTAGGAATAGGATTGCAATCCAATTCCTAGTAGGACTCCTTCCCTAGCCGCACCAGGAAGGGCCGGCCGGCCTCCCTCCCCTGCTCCTTTATATACGGGGGCAGGGGGGCACCCAAAGACACACAAGTTGAATTGTTTTAGCCGTGTGCGGTGCCCCCCTCCCCTGCTCCTTTATATACGGGGGCAGGGGGGCACCCAAAGACACACAAGTTGAATTGTTTTAGCCGTGTGCGGTGCCCCCCTCCACAGAATCACACCTCGGTCATACCGTCGCGGAGCTTAGGCGAAGCCCTGCGCCGGTGAACACATCATATCCGTCACCACGCCGTCGTGCTGACGAAACTCTCCCGTGAAGCTCAACTGGATCAAAAGCTCGTGGGACGTCATCAAGCTGAACGTGTGCTGAACGCGGAGGTGCCGTACGTTCGGTGCTTGATCGGTTGGATCGCGAAGAAGTTCGACAACATCAATCGCGTCACTTGACGCTTCCGCTCCCGGTCTACGAGGGTACGTAGACACACTCTTCCCTCTCGTTGCTATGCATCTGGTAGATAGATCTTGCGTGATCGTAGTAAATTTTAAAATACTACGTTCCCCATCAGGAGGGGGGGGAGATCGAGCACTCAAGCTGATGATGACCGGCCGATGTGGTGTATGTTTTGGGAAACTGATGTACCTCATAAGGTTAAGATTTGTGTGTGGAAATTGATACGTAATGGACCAACTATGGTGGAGGATTCCATGGATAGGAGCATACGTTTCAAACATCCCAAAGAGCAGAATCTATGGCCTCCACCTCCAGCGGGCTGTTACGACAGATGGATCTCTTGGAACATGTGATGATGGGCCCGGGGCGGCAATGATAGTAAGATATAGCAACGGTGGACATGTGCTTTCAGCATGCTGGTATATCCCATTGACCGTGCTGCTGTTGTTAAGGTGACGAGGGAGACTGGGTAGAACAAGTCATACCTAGGCCAATTGATACACGAGATTAAGGAGTTGTTGAGTGAAAGAGAGCATGTTTTCTTATGTACTCCCTCCGTTCCATAATGTAGTGCCTATAGATTTTTGCAAAAGTCAAACATTACAAACTTTGACCATATCTATAGAGAAAAGTAGATATATCTAGACTACGAAATGCACATCATTGGATACATCGTGAGTTATATTTTCAGAATGCACATGTTTGGTATTGTAGATGTAGACAATTTTCTCTATACACTTGGTCAAAGTTGACAAAGTTTGACTTTCACAAAAATCTATAGGCACTGCATTATGGAATGGAGGGAGTATTGATTGATCCGTTCGCAGAATAGGGCTTATATGTCGAGAGCGAAGCATCGAACCGACTTGTGGTTGCAGGATGCCCCAGAGGCTCTGAATAACTTGCTGGCTGCTGATTGTACTCATATCATTTTTTTAATAAAGCTCCTTTTCCATCGCAAAAAGAAGCCAAATCCCTATTAATTTTAAAAAATCCTTGTATATGAATGAGAATTAATTAGCAAATCCGGAAAATAAAAAGAGAAGAGGATAGCGGGGCCAGGGATTGCATGGGAATGAGAGGAGACGTCCCCAACCAACCAGGCAGCTGTCCCGTGGTCCGGTGGCGCCGTACGCCCCGACGACGTCGTCCGGTCGCGACGGCGAGGAACGGGTCAAACCACACTAAAAGTGGGCCCCGCCCCGCCCGATTTAGCCACGGGCCACCGCGGTCCCCCTCTCCTCACCCCGCAGAGTCTCCGTGGACCAGGCCTATAAACCCCGCGCGCACTCCATCCACCCCACACACACCGGGCCACTGTCACGGAGGGAGGGTCGATACGCCGCGTCCACGCAGGCCAGCAGAGCGAGGGCCCGTGCTCCTCCTCCCGTCCCCTTCTTCCGTCCCCGTCCTCCGCCGCGAGATATTTCTCCTCCCCTGCCCGCTCCGCCGTCGCCGCCGCCGCCGCCGTCGCCATGAACTGCCTCCAGCACCTGCTCAAGTAAGTCAGGCGGGTGCCCGGCCCTTTCGATTTCTCGCCGGAATCATGTTTCGCCGCCGCCGCCGTCTCTCGACCCCGCACCTTGGCT
>LR738713.1:851203972-851216685 GCA_902687465.1 Secale cereale
CCCACCCCCCAGGGAGCCTCCGATCTTAGCGGGATCCAGATCGATGAGGCGGCCCTCGCCGCTCAACCTCGTGAGTTGATTCAAATCCCCCTTTCATTTATTTCCATTTCGCCGGCCATGGAATCGAATCCCTAATCTGACCTGCTGCTCTTGGACTGCCCAGGCCATGGTTCGCGGAGGGAGTCGCCGCTCCAACACCGTCAAAACCGTGAGCATTTCAGCATCCTCTGCGATTTGACTTCTGTTTCAGAGCCAGGGGCTACAAAATCGACTAACTGTGTTAACGCTTGTGGGCTTGCAATTTCAGGCATCCGGGGCAACCACTTCCAGCGCGGACAGCAGCGCGTTGGAGCCGGGCGCCGACAAGTCCGATTCCTACAGCACCAACATGACACAGGCCATGGGAGCAGGTACGTGAAGAGAAACAATCAACTTCCACGACCGATTCACAGTTTGTTTTCCTACAGTCGCGCGTCTGGTTCACTATCAGTTGCAAGGTTAGACAATGGTACTAGTTGCATTTCAGTCATGTTGGGTTCAGGTGGACTACTGGCTGCTTGCTGATTTGACGAATCCCTTGCTGCCCCATGCATATAAATGTCACCATCAGAATGCTGGCTCGAGCTATTATATTAGTTGATTGGAACCTTTCAGAACAAACTATTATTCTCTATCTAGTATGAGCATTTTATCATCTTCTTCTCCGTTAGCCTTTATAGTCTTTTAGGCTTTAGCGACAGCTCATTCATCTGACTTTTTAGCATGTCTAACCTCCCCTTCTTGGGGACTACGAGTGTGTTTCAACAGCTGGCCTTGTCCATAATGCTATATGTAGTATCGTTCCTTGACTGAAACTTCCCTTGTTTGCTGCTATCATGGAGTTCTGTCAGTTTAATTTCATTCGTTATGTCGTGCAGAATGAATCTTATCATATGGAAAACTTTGATACTGATCAGTCGAAATTTACTTACCTTCAGATCGCAATTGAGCAATAATGTCTGCAATATCTTATGCCCCTTTCTCATTAAGTTCTGTTTACTACACTATTCCTAAAATATTTTCTTTTCTTCCAAAAAAAAACATCTCTAGTGTTGACGTACAGGCATGAGCTTGGAATGAATTACAATTTTATATGCCCAGACTTGATTGTAGGCTCCTGCTTACAGGTTCTCATCTCAACCATTCAGATAGAAACTTTACACCTGTGACCCCATCTAACTATCTGCTTTCATGTGCAGAACCCAAGTGATGTTGATAAGCTTCGGGAGATTGGTGTAAAAACTGTATTCTGCTTGCAGCAAGATCCAGACCTTGAGTATCCTTATCATTCAAGTGTATTTTCATCTTTCTGGTAGAAATGAAGAAATATATTTACTACTGCTAGTTAAGCTAGATCCAAACTTGCATACTTGTAAGATCGTAACGCTTATGTTCATACATAAGGAAACATTGTTGAATTTAGCTCATAGCTTTCTATCCACACATGCATTTTTGTCTGCAGATGTTTTATCTGTGCAGTGTGTGTAGACATCTTTTAACATGATTTAGTTTTTATCCTAGCGACATAGTTATTTGTTACTTCAACTGCTATGCGATGCTTTCTTACTATGAATATATGTGTTTCATCCTTCACCACTTTGTTTAGATACTTTGGAGTTGACATTTGTGCCATTCAAGATTATTGTCTAGAATGCAAAGACATTGAGCACTGCCGTGAAGAAGTTAGGTATTAAACGTTCTAATCTTCATGAGTCCATTTTAAACTGGATGTAAGAATTGGGCATAACCTATGCCTAATGGACTTACGCAATTCCTTGTTCCAAGGTGATGTAGTTAAATTATAGAATATGTCATTGTCCCTCTGGGTTTGGAATTGATCAAATTGCAGTGTTCATTCAGCCGTCCTTCAGTTTCAGAGAGATTACCATATTGTTCACAGCTTATTGTCTGTATTCTCTCTGGTCCTGTTGACCTTGTACATGCATGATATGATATTATATTTCAGTACCGTCGTCCCCTGCTGTTTATGAATACAAGAAAACTATTGACACAGTGAAGTCTTCAACATGCATAATCTTTTGGAAAGTAACTCCGATGAACATTCTCTGTTTTTTGCTTTTGGCTTCTGTTTTCAATCCAATCACAAACATTTCACTTTTCAATACTTAGACTGGAGCTAGATGATTCATATTTCCACCAACAGTATGTATATGGCAATGTAGTTTTGCTTGCATCTAGTGTGTGTTCTTTTCATTGTGTGCTGCGAATATCCAAGGTATTAAATTAATCTAATGTTTAATTACACCAGGGATTTTGATGCTTTCGATTTGCGACTGAGGCTTCCTGCTGTGATTAGCAAATTGTACAAGCTTGCGAGCCATAATGGTGGAATAACATATATACATTGCACTGCTGGACTTGGAAGAGCTCCTGCTGTGGCAGTAGGTTTACAGTCTTTCTCTTATTGTTTCCCTATATGCCCTGATGTGCCAATTGGTTTACATGGCCATGTCTCTTCTCGTTTCTGCTAATTTATCCCCCAGACCTGACCACAGAAAATGAAGCAAAATAATGACCTGCATATATACAAGCATTTGCTTGTAGTACGATCCACCAGATGACAAATGTAACTATCATATTGGAAGTCATGATTTCTAGACAATAACATAATCATCTGAATTGAAGTCAGTAAAATGTACAGTTTGCAGAGTGCATTTGATGACTTTCCACTTTGATTTGATGTTATCCTGCACTGGCGGTTCTCTAATTCTGAGAATATTTTGCTAAATTTCAGCTGGCATATATGTTCTGGATTCTTGGTTACAATCTTAACGAAGGACATCAACTACTGCAGGTAGTATTAGGAAGTCAAAAACCTCTTTGTAAGTTAATATGTGTGCACTGCTGATGCCAATGTCCACCAACCGGCTGCTTGTTTGCTAATCTCTCTTCACTGTCTTTTAATTTATTTTTTACCACATGGCTGGTTATCTTGCTTGTTTTTTGTACAGAATTTGAATCCATTCTTTATGTTGTAGAGTAAAAGGCCTAGCTTTCCGAAGTTGGAAGCCATCAAATTGGCAACAGCTGACATTGTAAGTAAGAGCTACATTGTATTGCCCAGATTGTAGTTATGATGGAGAAGATAAAGTAGATTCCCGATATAATTGCGTGTCATGCATCTCGTCTTGCTAACAAGTCATGACTGTCTTATTCTTTAGCTCACGGGCTTGTCAAAAAACTGCATCACTCTGAAGTGGAAAAATGGCAGTTGCTCTTCTGTTGAAATTTCTGGGCTTGACATTGGGTGGGGACAGGTATGTTTATTCTTCAATTATGTCATATACATTTCTTGTGTTGAAGAATTCCAGTTAGATGGAGTGATTCTGCCCATTTTGCTTTCTAGTATGAATATATCGTATTAAATACATGTTACATAGGAGACCCTCTTAACTGATTTCTTTTTATGTCTTGTATTTCTTATATTATGCAGAAAATTCCCCTGGCATATGATAGCGAGAAAAGAGCATGGTTTCTTGAGAGAGAGTTACCTGTGAGTATCAACCTAACTATCATACCGAGAGCAATCATCTGCCTTTAATTGTCTTTGTTCATTGTTATATTCCTCATTATGTCAACTGTATACCATCAGCATGTAAAATCAAGTCAAATCCTTCATAAATCTTACATTTCAATATTGTTCATAGAATTCGAAGGTTTTGACTTCTGAATATCAGGATATTTTGAACATTAATTTGAACCACAGTTTTGGTTATCTACTTGATCGAAATATACTGGGGGGCAGTCATTATGTTACATTCTGCAGTAGTGCGCTGTGTAGTATGGTTGCTGCCGTGTGGACCCAGCCTAATTGTGGGTAACTTCACACTCACATGTATCTTACAAACCTTTGGTGTTTGTGTTTCCTGAAGGAAGGACGGTATGAGTACAAATATGTAGTGGATGGCAACTGGGTGTGCAATGAGCACGAGATGAAGACCAAACCCAATGCGGACGGCCATGTGAATAACTACATCCAAGTGAGATAGATAATTTCCCTGAAAGTAACCTGCAGACGTCTTGCATATCCCAGCATATATAGCTTACAAATCTTGCCTGCAGGTCGCCAGGGACGGCACGAGCGATGAAGAGAAGGCGATGAGGGAGCGATTGACTGGCCCAGACCCCGATCTAACAAAAGAGGAAAGGCTGATGATTAAAGAGTACCTGGAACAGTACACTGAGCAATAAGAGGTTATTAGCCCAAATTGTCCAGACTTTTGTGCCGCAACTTTATAATTTTCATTTTCTTTCATATACACCATACAACAACATTGTGCAAACAAATTGCTTGGATTGGACCCTAACAAATTACTATATGCTATATATAAACTGCAGAACTTCCCTTGCTGGAAATGCCAGGGGCGCGGCCGGCTCGAGATGCAGCCGGGAACACCTACTGATGAAATGAAATGAAACTAGACCACGCATCATCTCCGAAGCGCGGCTGTGCTCGGATCGACGCGTCGATAGCAAGCAGCTCTTAACTGGAAAAATAGTTTGGTTCGAGTTGTCTTCTAATTACTACTGTATTAGCAGCATCCCTCTTATCTTGTCCTGTGTAAACACGTGCGTGCTCCATGAGACGAGCAATCCGTGAGTGTCCCTGACAGTACCGCCATTGTAGTAGCAGTCGTATAAAAAGTAAAATAAAGGGCTGTGCACGAGACCTTGAAACAAAACGTGTAACACATGTAGTATGTTACTACCACTGAAGAATAAAATCAGATGAGATGTTTCTCTTCATATGCTATTATGTTTGGATCCGACCTAAATGGTTGGTTCCATTCCATCTCCTTCCGTTGCTGTTCATCATGGTCATCTACAAAACAGAGGGAGTTTTTTTTTTTGGAAGTTTTCTGAGTCAAGTCAACTGTCAAAGTCGACAGCTATGTGGTCAGCGTCGGTGTCTTGTGCCGTTGAAGTCAAAGTCGGCTGCTTTGCTTGCTTGCTGAGTTGGGCTCGTAATTAGGTGGGATCCAAGTCGGCAGCAATAGACATTTGAAAAGAAATGCGTAAATCACTGGGCATGCATATGGCATGGTTATTACTGCGAGACCATTCAAAAGAAAACAGGTTAGATTTGGCAAGTGCGAAATCAAAAAATGGTAACAGAAATAAATAGGTGTGGATGAGGATTTGCTCTTTCCATGATGTACACAGAGTTAATTCAGCCTTTTTTTTTAATCTTATCCACTGCACCCCCCTGATTGGATCTGATTTCAAAAATCCTGTTCCCCTCTGTATAGATAGATGAAAACACCAAATTTGTTTTGCTTTTCCCCTTCATCTCAAAAGATTTTACCGTTGATTAATTATATGGCACCCACCGTTAGCAGCTTGGCTCCCTCTCTGTGTCTGTCAGTCAATTTCTCACCCCTGTTCTACAGTCCATCTCAACAGTCGTAGAACATATTCAGTTTTTACCTCAACATACGCAAGATGAGCAGGCAAATCAAAGATGGGCAGTAGAAATAATAGTAATAATATTATTACGAGGGATGATTACAGAGGATGGTATGGGTCGTGGCTACCACTACGTACTGTTTTTACCTGGAGATGGCTGATACATCAATCATCAATCCATCTCAACTCAACTCAACTCGACTACTAGTCCTGACTGCTAACGGCAAGCACTTAATTTAAGCTGGCGCGGCCGCTCCGGCCGGGTGAGCCAGCGGCGAGCCTGCCGAGCGAGCGGCGGCTCCGCTGCTGCTTGTTGTTGTGGTCGCAGGGCGGCGGCGGCGGCGAGGGGCGGAAGATGGCGTCGAGGTCGTCGAAGCGGAGGCTGATGACCTGGACGTCGAAGAGGCGCTTCCGGCACGCGGCGTCGGGCCGCGGGCGCGGCTTCCGCGGCGCCGGCGGGCAGGTGGCCGCCTGGCCCAGGCAGCCGATCCCGGCGCCCGTGGGCGTCCGGCAGCAGCGGTAGTAGTCGTCTTCGCCGGATGCTTCGGCGGCCGCGAGGAGGTGGAGCCGCGGCGAGAAGGCGGCCGGCTTGAAGAACTCCGGGGAGGCGGCGGCCATCGGTGGATGGACGGCGGCGGGGGCGGGGGGATTTGAAAAAGGAGAGAAGGGGGGCTGGCTGGGGCTGGTGTGAGGGGGCGAGGGAAGCGCGTATATGTAGCGGCCGGCGGGTCAGAGTCGGGTGGGGTGTGAAACGGCATGGGGCCGGTGGCAGACGACGCGTACGACGCAAGGAAACCGACCGACCCGCCCCGTGGGAGTGAAGTAGCTAGGAAATCTCCTTCTTCACCTTGCTGCCGAAAAGTGAACGCAGAGACCGAGCTCCAGTGAGCTCGGTACGTATACCTCAGCCAAAATACGTTTTTGGTAATTCAAAAGAAATATGCAAAAATGTTTTCATGGAGATATAGACTTAAAGCATACGCGTACAAATTTTCATAAGCATATGTATTCATATGTGATGTATACAAAAATGACAAATACACAGATTAAAATAGGCTTTTTCTTTGTTGTATTGTGTGTCAGATTTTTGTCTTTTTTGTCCAGCATGCAAATGACCAAATTAGTTACTGAAATTTTTTACATACTTAAAGAATATGCTTATGTATTTATACAAAAAAAATTGACATTTTTTGAAACTTTTAAATATATTTTGATTTTTTTTTGGTATACCGGGCTCCCTGGAGCCCGGTCTCTGCGACGCCGCACTCACCTTGCTGCCCACTATAAGGCACCTTTCTCCCGGCGACGTGTGTCATTTACTTCGAGGTTGCCACCTACTACGTAGATGATTGCCGTCGCTGCAGTCCTCTCCGTCGGTCTATTTTTTTTTGTCTCGGTTTTTTTTTTGCTCCTTGTTACTGCGTTATTTGTGGGAGTGTAGATGTGACATTCTTAGAAAACATAGATGTGAATTAGACAAGCTGTATAAATTTACGTCCATCCCAAGCAGGGCATCAAGATTTAGGGCGTCAACGGTTTGCGGCTCTTGTGCCGTGTCCTCCTCTTGGGCACCATTTTTGGAGTTGGACCCGTGCTAGGCTGCGAAGGGCCGTCGTCGGCGGCGGATGGGGATGAGCGTGGCCGGCAGCACGACAAGGTTGTGGCAGCCCATTGTTCGGCATGCTCACGAGTTCAGCTTGCTGGACCAGTTGGGCGCTTCTTTGTGGCACCAACCTTGCATAGTTCTACTCCCTCCGTTCGGAATTACTTGTCACAAAACTGGATGTACCTACAGCTAAAATACATCTAGATACATTCATTTCTTGAACGAGTAATTCCGAACGGAGGGAGTACTTGGTATCTTACTCTTAGATTTGCCGGCATCGGCATGTGTGATGCACTATTTGACTGTCTTTAGCTTGACTTCTTGCGATTGTTGCGGCAAGGGTGCCGATGTGCTTCCTCGACTTTGATTCTCCCATCGACTCGACAATGTGTGTGTGATTATCCGCTGTGCACCAAGGTCGGTTGGTTCTGCCTATGAGCCTATCATGTACCATGATGGTTGAACCACTACTCAAGAGAGGCGAAGAGGGGGGTGACCAACAACTTTGACGGCTTGGCTTGATACCGGACCTTTGTCGTCAGCGATGTCGGGCGGGGAGGAGATTTGGGGCGGGGGTGGTGCGCCATTGTATATAGTGAGGTTATATACGAAAGTGCCTTTCTGCTCCCGAGCTCATTTGAGCTCGGTGAACAGTAAAATCGAAAATAAATCGAAAAAATTTAAAAAAATCCAAACTTTTTTTTGGGTGAAACATTGACAAAAGTTCTAAGTGCATGTAAAAATTCGTCAAGGGATCACATTCCTAGAAGGCGTGCCAACAAAAAACAAAATCAGTGCTTCAAAATGCTTTTGAAAGTAGCATTTTCAAAGTACTGATTTTGTTTTTTTTGGCACGCCTTCTAGGAATGTGATTCCTTGACGAATTTTTGCATGCACTTAGAACTTTTGTCAATGTTTCACCCAAAAAAAAGTTTGGAATTTTTTGATTTTTTTTTGATTTTACTGTTCACCCGAGCTCATTTGAGCTCGGGTGCAGATACTCCACGTCCGGTTATATGTGGAGTTTTCGTAGAGAAGTTGGTGCATTGCCGGAGATTGAGGACGCGCCAATAGGGTGCGGTCACCAGGCGCAAGCAAGCAACGTTTGCTGGCTTCGGGTGATGCTCTTTTCTGGGGATGGTGATGGTGTGGTGTTAGCTACTGCATAGGGGATCGATGTCGGTGCATCCCCTAATAACCTCGACATGAGCCTTCTTGTCCTTGATCTGTTGCAACACGGATTCAACTTTTTTATTTTGGCTTGTGAAGCTGTCACGGCGGTGGATGAGGAGCTGCGGCAAAGACATGACCCGAGATATGCAGATTGGGTTGTGGCTCATCTGTTGGAAATATGAACAATTTATCAAGTGATTTTATGAACATAAATATTAGATAAACCATGACTATTACAGCAGTGATAAAACAAGTCATGTGATTTGACAAGGAAAAGGTAAATAGCATCTTCATATATGAACTGTAACTAAACATATGTAGAACAGAAAGTTGCATATATGAAGTAGAAGCTAACATTTGTAGGACAAACACTAGAACAAGGAAGAACACGTACGGGACAGCAGCAGAAGAAGCACTAGACTTGGGGTCGACATCCTCTCCAGCCATGTCGTCGAGGAGGTTGTCAACGTCGGGAAAGAAGTCGTCGACGACCGGATCGTCCGTGATGAAGCAGCTAGTAGTCGCGTCGAGCGCTCCCCAAAAACCTTATCACCAAAGATCACAGCAGCAGCTCAGAGATTGGAACTTGGTGGCGAGAGGGAGATGATCTTCTGGTGTGTCTCTCTGGACAGGGGCGCCCTCTCTTATATAGGCACATGAGAAGGAGGTTATAATCAATGTGTACGTGCAATGCACGTTAATTTGGAAGTATATTAAGTGCGTGTGAATATCAAGTAGGATATTATTTACGTGTTATTATGTGAGTATCACTATATTTGACATGAAACTAACTGCACGCTAAACATGTTGAACGCTCGACATTGAAGCAGTCTAGGTTGTTGGGTTGACATAATTTGATGATCGAGATTAATTAGATCTGCCTCTTTGGATCTTTTTAGATTAATCAGACAATTTTCTTCCTCTTAATTTGTAACTAGATTAAACGGAGTCTTTTTTAGAAAAATAAAAAAGGCGTGTATAGATCTAGTGAGATCTTCGCTAGTCTGTTTATTTCTTGGAAGGGATTTTCGCTAGTCTGTTAGCACCAACAGATACTACATTCTGGCAAGCAAAAAAAAAAAAAAAAAAGCATCAACAGATAGTCCATCGTACTACTAGTATTTTGTTTTTGGGGATTTGGTGGATAGCCGACGGCCGAGACGAAGAAGAAAGCGTATCGTATCGTATCGTATAAGGAGGAGAGCAGCATAGGATACCGTAGCGAGAATTGATTCAACGCACGATACCAGCCACGTAGGTGACGCCGACGATTGCGATATCCCTGGGATTCTTTGTTCGCCTTGGATTCCCGTTCCCGTTCAGACTTCCAATTCAAACGAGAAGAGGCAGACGACCACCGGCAACGTGCCTGCGTGCGTGCGCGACTAAGTGACAGGGATGGAACTGGAAGGCGACCAGCCCAGACCATTGGCAGTATGATCTGACTCCCACTCCGACGGACCCGCATCGGATGCGCCGAACAACGGGGAGAGGGGATGGATGGATGGATGGGTGGGTGAGCTCACTCACGTCCCTCGGTCGCGCCCGGCGCCATGTGTTTCCTTTCCTTTTTTCTTCCTTATCTTGAGAGCGAGTGCGTGTCATCAGGGAACAAAGTAACCAACGCGACTTATTTGTTCAGGACCTCCTGTGATGCTACAGTCTACAGGTGCCTGAAAAAAAAAAGAAGGAAAATCGGCGGTGGGGCGATTAGGTTCCCGGCCGCCGCCCCCATGCGCCGATATCGGCTCATTTTTGACGCAAATGTGACCGTTTTTTTGGCTCAGTTTCGGCAAAAAATCGACCCATATTCGCAGTGGTTCGGCGCAAATTCAACTAAAGTAAATTTTTTATCACATAGTTCATCACATAAAATCAATAGAAATCCAATAGTTCAACAACATATAGTTCAATACAAATTATATAGTTCAACAAATAAAAAACTCATATTTCATCACACGTCAAGCTAGGCGGTGCCTTTGAGCCTCCATAGGTGCTTCACCAGATCCTGCTGTAGTTGTTGATGCACCTGTGAGTCTCGGATCTCCTGACGCATATTGAGGAAGACAGTCCAGGTTGTCGGTAGCTGGAGATCAACTTGCGCAAGAGGACTCGCTCTTCCTGCTCGCTCTCAATGCTCATGTTGTGCAAGATGACACAACAAGTCATGATCTCCCACATTTGATCTTTCGACCAGGCCTGAGCGGGGTACCGGACAAAAACAAATCGAGATTGGAGCACACCAAATGCCCGCTCGACATCCTTCCCGCAAGCCTCCTGAACCTTGGCAAAGTGGGAGTTCTTGCCTCCTGGCACACCGTTTGAGATAGTCTTCACAAACATAGACCATCTCGGATAGATGCCATCAGCTAGGTAGTACCCCTTGTTGTAGTGTCGGCCATTGACCTCAAAGTTCACCGAAGGAGCATGACCTTCAACAAGCTTGGCAAAGTAAGGGGAGCACTACAGCACGTTGATGTCATTGTGAGTTCCTGGCATACCAAAGAAGGAGTGCCAATCCAGAGGTCCTGTGTGGCCACTGCCTCAAGTACCACACCGCAATCGCCTTTGACACCTTTGTACATCCCTGCCAAGCAAATGGACAGTTCTTCCATTTCCAATGCATGCAGTCGATGCTTCCAAGCATCCCAGGAAATCCTCTTGCTGCATTCTGTGCTAGGATCCGAGCAGTGCCTTCAGCATTGGGTGATCGCAAGTATTGCGGTCCAAACACTGCCACCACTGCCCTGCAGAACTTGTAGAAACACTCAATGATCGTGGACTCGCCCATGCGCCCATAGTCGTCGAGTGAATCACCGGGAGCTCCGTATGCAAGCATCCTCATAGCTGTCGTGCACTTCTAGATTGAGGCGATTCCAAGTTTGCCGGTGCAATCCTTCTTACACTTGAAGTAGCTGTCAAACTCACAGATGGAATTCACAATCTTGAGAAAAAGCTTTCGGCTCATCCAATAACGATGCCGAAATACTTTGTCGCCGTGCAATGGAGCGTCGGCGAATTAGTCGGAATAGAGCATGCAATAGCCTTCCAGACGATGCCGATTCTTTGCTTTCAGCCGCCCCGATGCTGAGCCTCCTCGACGCGGCTTTTCATTGCTCGCGAGCAGGCCGGCGAGGGCCATGAGATGCTCCTCGTCCTGGACGTCGGCATTGGCTTCCTCCTCCAGCAACGCCGCGAGCGCCTCCTCGTCGTCCGAGTCCATCGGCCGAGCAGGCAAATCGCCGAATACCTGACGGGCGCGGTGGGCGCAGAGCTGCCGGTATGCCGCCCTGCGTGGCCGGAGCGACGGAAAACTCGCCCGAAAGGTGGTGGAGAGGTTGCCACGGTGAAACTTTCTCTCTTTTCTGGTGGGGAATGACCTATCTAGCGATGCTGTGCGGTGGGCGGCGCCGGGATCGGCGGGGTGGAAGCCGAGCGTGCGGGGGTGGGGGCGAATCTGGACGATTGCCTTGACTTTTCGTCTGACAGTGTGGCCCAGGCGTGTTTTCCCCTTACGCCGGAGCCCCCGAGCGCCCCCCAGTGCGCTGGGTTCGGCCTAGGATCGCCGAGCCCAAAAATGAGCCGAGCCGACGGAATTCGGCGTCTTGGGGGCGCAACTAGGGTTTTTTTCGACGCTTGCGCGGAAAAAGTCACCTTGAGGAGCCTGTTGAAGGCGCGGCTGGACATGCTCTAAACCCCACGATCTCATGTTCGTCGGCAACAACCCTGCACCTAGTCTCCGACGGGGAAGAAACTCCTCGGCGCTCGTCACCTCGCCTGTATTTGGCTTCCTCAGCAACTCCAATGGGGCGACCCAAACGGACGACGAATTTGTCCGTTTTTTGTCCGTTTGGGTCGGCCGCCCGCCCGGCGTCCGCCCAGTTTTGCATTTGGGTCGGCAATGCGCCGAACGCGCCGACCCATTTCATGTACGCATTCAACTTTTAAATTAAAAAGGCCCGTGACCGATCATGCCAGCGGCCATGTCTCATGCCGGCACCATGCCAGCGCCGGCATACAATGTCGGCTTCAGAAAATACCACAGTTCATGCTGGCGCACTCACCAGCCGACCGGCACACAAAAAATGGTGGGACTTGTTGGGGAACGTAGCAGAATTCAAAAATTTTCCTACACTTCACCAAGATCAATATAAGGAGTCATCTAGCAACGAGCATAAAGGAGTGCATCTACATACCCTTTGTAGATCGCGTGCGGAAGCGTTCGAAGGAACGTGGATGATGGAGTCGTACTCTTCATGATCCTCGTCACCGATGATCCCAGCGCCTAACGGACGGCACCTCCGCGTTCAACACACGTACGGTACAGCGACGTCTCCTCCTTCTTGATCCAGCAAGGGGGGAGGAGAGGTTGACGGAGATCCAGCAGCACGACGGCGTGGTGGTGGATGCAACAGGAAAGGCTGCAGGGCTTCGCCGGCGCCCTGCGAGAGGAGTTGGAGGTGTGACG
>LR738713.1:851216851-851304537 GCA_902687465.1 Secale cereale
GGGGAGAACTTGCCCCCCAAGGCATAGGGGGCGCCCCCACCCCCTAGGGTTTCAACCCTAGGCGCATGGAGGGGGGCCCATGTGGGTGCGCCAGCCCACCAGGGGCTGGCCCTCTTCCCCTTGCGGCCTACGGGGCCCTCCGGGATGGGTGGCCCCACCCGGTGGACCCCCGGGACCCCTTCGGTGGTCCCGGGACACTCCCGATGACCCCCGGAATTATCCCGATGGCCGAAACTGGACTTCCTATATATCATTCTTTACCTCCGGACCATTCCGGAACTCCTCGTGACGTCCGGGATCTCATCCGGGACTCCGAACAACATTCGGGTTTCCATGTGCATGTATCTCTACAACCCTAGCGTCACCGAACCTTAAGTGTGTAGACCCTACAGGTTCGGGAGACACGCAGACATGACCGAGATGACTCTCCGGTCAATAACCAACAGCGGGATCTGGATACCCATGTTGGTTCCCACGTGTTCCTCGATGATCTCATCGGATGAACCACTGTGTCAAGGATTCACTCAATCCCGTATGTTATTCCCTTTGTCTATCGGTACGGTACTTGCCCGAGATTCGATCGTCGGTATGCCCGATACCTTGTTCAATCTCGTCATGGCAAGTCTCTTTACTCAATCCGTAATCCATCATCCCGTGACTAACTCCTTAGTCACTTTGAGCTCATTATGATGATGTCTTACCGAGTGGGCCCAGAGGTACCTCTCCGTCATACGGAGTGACAATATCCCAGTCTCGGTTCGTGCCAACCCAACAGACACTTTCGGAGATACCCGTTGCGTACCTTTATAGTCACCCAGTTACGTTGTGACGTTTGGCACACCCAAAGTATTCCTACGGTGTCCAGGAGTTGCACAACCTCATGGTCTAAGGAACAAATACTTGACACTGGAAAAGCTTAAGCATTACGAACTATACGATCTCGTGCTATGCTCAGGATTGGGTCTTGTCCATCACATCATTCTCCTAATGATGTGATCCCGTTATCAATGACATCCTATGTCCATGGTCAGGAAACTGTGACCATCTGTTGATCAACGAGCTAGTAACTAGAGGCTTACCAGGGACACATTGTGGTCTATGTATTCACACATGTATCGCTGTTTCCGTACAATACATTTCAAGCATGAATAACAGACAATTATCATGAACAAGGAAATATAATAATAATCCTTTTATTATTGCCTCTAGGGCATATTTCCAACAGTCTCCCACTTGCACTAGAGTCAATAATCTAGTTACATTGTGATGAATCGAACACCCATTGAGTTCTGGTGTTGATCATGTTTTGCCCGTGGAAGAGGTTTAGTCAACGGGTCTGCGACATTCAGATCCGTATGCACTTTACAAATATCTATGTCTCCATCTTGAACATAATTCCGGATGGAGTTGAAACGGCGTTTGATGTGCTTGGTCTTCTTGTGAAACCTGGGCTCCTTGGCAATGGCAATAGCTCCAGTGTTGTCACAGAAGAGAGTCATCGGGCTTGACGCGCTTGGAATGACTCCTAGGTCGGTGATGAACTCCTTCATCCAGACTCCTTCTTGCGCTGCTTCGCAAGCAGCTATGTACTCCGCTTCACATGTAGAATGCGCCACGACGCTCTGCTTGCAACTGCACCAGCTGACTGCTCCACCATTCAAAATATACACGTATCCGGTTTGTGACTTTGAGTCATCCAGATCTGTGTCGAAGCTAGCATCGACGTAACCCTTTACGACGAGCTCTTCGTCACCTCCATAAACGAGAAACATATCCTTAGTCCTCTTCAGGTACTTTAGGATGTTCTTGACCGCTGTCCAGTGTTCCATACCGGGATCACTTTGGTACCTCCCTACCAAACTTATGGCAAGGTTCACATCAGGTCTGGTACACAGCATGGCATACATGATAGAACCTATAGCCGAGGCATAGGGAATGACACTCATCTTTTCTCTATCTTCTGCCGTGGTCGGGGACTGAGCCGTGCTCAATCTCATACGTTGCAAAACAGGCAAGAACCCCTTCTTGGACTGATCCATATTGAACTTCTTCAATATCTTGTCAAGGTATGTGCTTTGTGAAAGACCAATGAGGCGTCTTGATCTATCTCTATAGATTTTGATACCTAATATGTAAGCAGCTTCTCCAAGGTCCTTCATTAAAAAACTCTTATTCAAGTAGGCCTTTATGCTCTCCAAGAATTCTATATCATTTCCCATCAGCAATATGTCATCCACATATAATATGAGAAATGCTACAGAGCTCCCACTCACTTTCTTGTAGATACAGGCTTCTCCCCAAGTCTGTATAAAGCCAAACGCTTTGATCACATCATTAAAGCAAATATTCCAACTCCGAGATGCTTGCACCAGCCCGTAGATCGAGCGTTGGAGCTTGCATACCTTGTTAGCATTCTCTGGATCGATAAAACCTTCCGGCTGCATCATATATAGCTCTTCCTTGAGGAAACCGTTAAGGAATGCCGTTTTGACGTCCATTTGCCATATCTCATAATCATAGAATGCGGCAATTGCTAACATGATTCTGACTGACTTCAGCATCGCTACGGGAAAGAAAGTCTCGTCGTAGTCAATCCCTTGAACTTGTCGATAACCCTTAGCGACAAGCCGAGCCTTATAGATGGTCACATTACCATCCGCGTCTGTCTTCTTCTTAAATATCCATTTGTTTTCTATGGCGTGCCTATCATCGGGCAAGTCCACCAAAGTCCATACTTTGTTTTCATACATGGATTCTATCTCGGATTTCATGGCTCCAAGCCATTTATTGGAATCCGGGCCCGCCATCGCTTCTTCATAGTTCGAAGGTTCACCGTTGTCTAACAACATGATTTCCATGACAGGGTTGCCATACCACTCTGGTGCGGAACGTGTCCTTGTGGACCTTCGAAGTTCAGTAGTAACTTGATCTGTATCTTCATGATCATCATCATTAACTTCCTCCCTTGTCGGTGCAGGCACCTCAGGAACAATTTCCTGCGCTGCGCTACTTTCCGGTTCGGGAGGGGTGACCGTCACCTCATCAAGTTCTACTTTCCTCCCACTCACTTCTTTCGAGAGAAACTCTTTCTCTAGAAAGGATCCATTCTTGGCAACAAAGACCTTGCCTTCGGATCTGTGGTAGAAGTTGTAAGGGCATAGTTCTCCCTAAGTAGTTTTGGTGATTGATGACAATGCATTTGCGGACTAATCGTGTGCTCTAAGCTCCTACAGGTATATCTCACTTAGGCACAAGACGATTGCTTGCCCCTCGGATTCGATGGAAGACGGTGTTTCCTTTTTGCTCCCAGTCGGTGGCTTTGAGTAATAGGAAAGCCGTACTATTAAGAGGGGGTCCGTTTCGGAAAGGTTTGGGTGGAATCAACACATACACATCTTACTCTCACACCACCTTTACCTTGCTTCTCTGGAGTTCCAACCGTTTATTATCGTATATGCAAACCATGACTTCTTAACTAAAACATCTGCCTGGCAAGCAGTAGTACCGCTCCATAAGCGGTAGTACCGCACAGCCACACGGTAGTACCGCCTGAAGACACGGTGATACGTCCAAAATGCATCACTATTTTATATCGTAATTTATCCTTATTCATTGATATATTTCACGTTACGATGATGTTCTTATGTTGTTTTGGCCTATTTTACACAGTTTACAACTTTCCGGTGCCGAAGCAGCAGACGCATGATTCAGCAGTAAAAAGTGGACGCTGAGTTGCTGAAGAAGAATACCTCCAAAATACCTGAAAATCGACGGAGGTTATTTTCCAGACGGATCACGAAGGCACGCAAAAGGGCAACCAGAGGGGGGCCACAGGGTGTCCAGGCGCCCTGGGGGCGCGCCCCACCCTGGCCGCGCCGGGGGGGCGCCTGGAGCCCATGGCCCACCTCCAGCTGCCCCCTTTTGCCTATATACTCCTCGTTATCCGAAAACCCTAAAAAACAGAGTTTTGACGGAGTTCCGCCGCCGCTCCGTGGCGGAAACCTACAAAGAAGAAAAAGCCATCTCCGGCGGGCAGATTTCGCCCGGGAGATCACCTCCCGGAAGGGGAGATCATCGCCATCGTCATCACCATCGTCACGGGCATCATCGAGATCACCATCAACATCATCCCCAACATCAGCACCATCTCCATCTTCATCCAAATCTCATCTCACAACTGCAACTTGTGTTGTAACCCGTACTATCTATCCTCTCACAAGCATGATTTTCTTAAAGTATCGACATAGCCAAAACCTTTATGTTATTATGCTTGAAGTGTTATGCTGACAAGGAAGACAACTTGATGTGTTATGCTTATTTCAATGTTTATGCTTTATATTGCTTTGCATCTTAGTCATCATCAATTGTCTGTTCTCTCAAAACCTTTGCTAGCCTAACTCTGTACTAAGCGGAATTCTGCTTGTGCATCCATACCCTTAAACCAATACCTTTCATATGAGTCCACCACATCTTCCTATTCGTGGTATTCCACTACCACCTCCTAAAGTATAGAATTTATGTGTTATCCTTAAATGTTCAAAATCTTCTATTTTGTGCCCCTGTTTTAGCTCATGAGGAAGTAGTAGTCAATTCATGATCTTTTTAAGTTGGACAAGTTTTACCCCGGGATTGCATGTCTAATCTGCAAACCCCTAATACGAGGAGGAACTGGCATGAGTGCGCTCGGCTCATAAAAGATAATACAACAAACAAACCCTCCTTCACGCTTTGTTCATGAGAAATCAGAAAACTTTGGCAGTGATAAACAAAGGAGATTAAGGGGATGTGATCGTCCCCGTGCGGGAGCCGTTCCTCGAAACTTGTCCAGTTTGAGAAGTAATTGAGTTATCTATTAGCATTCGTTGACAAATCATGCACCTCTCAAAACTTGTTTTCATTCTGTTTGATTTAAGGACAGCACATGAGTTTTCCCTACTTCCCTAGAGCAGGGCCTATCTTTTAATTTTAGGTTGAGTCAGTTATTCCTACTTCCTTCTATTCTTAAAGAGAGCAGACATTTGATGTTGACAAGGATTCATTCATATAAAGTTGCATTAAGATTTGTCATATCATATCCTTGTTGACATTATCATTTGATAAGTAAGTTGTTTGTCAAGCTCAGCTAAGGCAAACATCTTCCTTTGTGTTAACACTTTCACTTCTTGCCTAATAACATGTTCTTTCAAAAGCTTCAATTAATCTCATCAAAACATAAAGAGAAAGAGCAAAAGCTAAAGCTATTTGTTGTTCTTTGACCAAAAGACATGTTTGCCATGATTTGATGAGTTTCCTTAGCCCTACTTCCGAATATAAGTGTTACCACTCTTTTATAAGGGCCTTATGAGTTGAAGATTGCTGTTGAGGATATTTGAGTTGGTGAAGAAACTGAGATGCTTCTTGTCCGTATTCTATTTATCGACACTTCACTCTCTAAACTTGTGGACAGGTTTACCGAGCTCAGTATTCGCTTGGGGACAAGCGAGGTCTAAGCTTGGGGGTGTTGATACGTCCAAAATGCATCACTATTTTATATCGTAATTTATCCTTATTCATTGATATATTTCACGTTACGATGATGTTCTTATGTTGTTTTGGCCTATTTTACACAGTTTACAACTTTCCGGTGCCGAAGCAGCAGACGCAGGATTCAGCAGTAAAAAGTGGACGCTGAGTTGCTGAAGAAGAATACCTCCAAATTACCTGAAAATCGACGGAGGGTATTTTCCAGACGGATCACGAAGGCACGCAAAAGGGCAACCAGAGGGGGGCCACAGGGTGTCCAAGCGCCTCGGGGGCGCCCCCCTGGCCGCGCCGGGGGGGGGGGGGGGGGCGCCTGGAGCCCCTGGCCCACCTCCGGCTGCCCCCTTTTGCCTATATACTCCTCGTTACCCGAAAACCCTAAAAAACAGAGTTTTGACGGAGTTCCGCCGCCGCTCCGTGGCGGAAACCTACAGAGAAGAAAAAGCCATCTCCGGCGGGCAGATTTCGCCGGGGAGATCACCTCCCGGAAGGGGAGATCATCGCCATCGTCATCACCATCGTCACGGGCATCATCGAGATCACCATCAACATCATCCCCAACATCAGCACCATCTCCATCTTCATCCAAATCTCATCTCACAATTGCAACTTGTGTTGTAACCCGTACTATCTATCCTCTCTACTCCATCGGTGTTGATTACTACTTTGTGGTGAATGCTATAGAGTTTTGTTGGAGAAATATCATTATGTCCAGATTGTTTATCATCCATTTATCTCCACTGATCATGATCTCTTTTATGTCTTGTGAGTAGTTACCTTAGTTCTTGAGGACATGGGAAAAGTCTTGTTGTTAGTAGTCATATGCTGTTGAAGTAATATGTGTTGTTTGATACTTAAGTTGTCTTGTCATTCTACTAGTGGTGTTGTGTGAGTCGAACACTCAACACTTCGCCTTATTAAGGACCTAGGGGAATACATTGTGTACAAAGAATGCTTACGGTGGGTTGCCGGAGTGACAGAAACCTGAACCCCAGTTCGCACGCTTTTGCACAAGGGAACAATGGATCATCGATCGTATTGCTATGGTTAGGCTTTTGCCTTAAATTCTATCTTGTATTTGCGGATGCTTGCAAGGTGTTTAATCATAAGAGTGTACTCATCTTAGTCTAGAGAGTGTACTAGCATAGATCCACCCACTCAACACTTATCAACACATAACATAGTACCGATATGGAATATGGCGAAAGCACATAACTACCTCTCCCGTGTGTCCTCAAGAACACTTTAGCCTTTATAAGTTCAGCTGCTAGGCCTCTCCTTTGCTCAGAAAGGATTGGGCCACTTGTTACTCCTCAGTGCCTTTTTACTTTGTTCGCTTTTACTTTCCTGTTGCTTATATCAAGAAAACCCCTAAAAAGTTATCTTTCAGTGCTTGCAGTAATTCCTTGCTCATAATCGCTTATCAATACCTTCTGCTCCTCGTTGGGTTCGACACTCTTACTTATCGAAAACGCTGCAATAGATCCCTTACGGTTGTGGGTCATCAAGTACCATTTTCTGGCGCCGTTGCCGGGGAGCGTAGCGCTATTGGTAAAGTGAAACTGGTAAGGAAGTTTTTATATTTCTGTTTTTATTTTTGCTATTGCTGCTCTTTGTCCTTATGGACAACCTTGCTATTGGATCGTTGCTTGTGGGAAGACGCCCCACACCTGTGGTGGTTGCTCCTCCCCCTACTGAAATTGTGCCCTATAAAATACCCGCTGGTATTATCGATTATGTTTTGGCTAATCGTTATGCAGGAGACAGACATCCCGGTGAACACTTGCTATATCTGTCACAACTATGTTCATTATTTAAGCTTGCAGGTGTATCAATGGAGTTTGTCATGAGGAAATTGTTCGCCGTATCACTTATAGATAAAGCTTCAGATTGGTATAAGCTTCTCGATAACTCGCACTTGCTTGATTGGCAAGAGCTTATGTGTCTCTTTTATACTAAGTTTTATCCTCTTCATGAAATTCATCGAGACAGGAACTATATCTATAACTTTAGGTCTCGTGACGGAGAAAGCATTGCTCAAGCTTGGGGGAGATTGAAGTCCCTAATGCTCAAATGTCCTATTCATGAGCTCCCCAAGGAAATTATACTTACAAATTTTTATGCCAGGCTTTCTCGTCAGGATAAGGAGATGCTGGATGCCTCCTCTAGTGGGGTATTTCAGACGAAGAGTGTTAAAGAAAGGTGGGATCTCATTGAAAGGATCCGGAGGAATACCGAAGATTGGGAAATCGATAAAGGTATTGAACCCGCTATAAATTATGAACATGATTATATTGAGCTATGTGAAAACTGATTACTTCAATACTTTTTGCTCTAAGATTGGTCTTGATTCCCATCTAATGATTGATTTCTGTAAGGACTTTGCCTCTCACGTTGATTCTTTTAAAAAGAAGAGAGACCAGCATCATGAACCTTTTAAAGAGCAACCTGTTGATATTCATGTTGCTGACCCTATTTTGCCTGCAGTTATATATGAAAAGCCTCCTTTTCCCGCAAGGATAAGGGAGCACTCTCTTGTGACAGGCGTAATAAATTAAAGTGAGAGAAGAATTGATGAGCCTGAGGACCAGATCAAGGTCGATCCTCAAGTTGCATTGATTAAAGACCTTGTTACTAATGATGTTTTGGATTCCAATGTGAATTTTTGTGTTGTTTCCACTAACCTTGTCACAACCAAGAATAAAGGCCCAATTTCAGGTACTCCAGTGGTATCTGTTAAAATAGGAGATCACAATTATTATGGGCTATGCGATTTGGGATCAAGTGCAAGTGCTATCCCCTATTCACTTTATGAAGAGATCATCGGTGAGATTTCCCCTTGTGAACTTGAAGAAGTTGATGTTACCATTCATCTTGCAAACAGAACAACTATCTCTCCTATCGGAATTGTGAGGGACGTTGAAGTCCTATGTGGAAAGGTAAAATACCCTACCGACTTTCTAGTACTTGGTTCAGAGAGGGACAATTTTTGTCCTATTATTTTTGGTAGACCTTTTCTTAGAACTTGTGGAGCTATAATAGATTGCAAGAAAGGTAAAGTTTCTGTTGAATTCAATGGTGAGCCATATGAATTTAATTTTTCTAAGTTCTCTAAGCAGCCTCGTGGTACCGATTTACCTAGTGATGATAAAATTATTGAAAGTATTGCTTCTATTGCTATTCCCCCTAATGATCCTTTGCAGCAATATATGGAGGACCACGAGAATGATTTGCATATGCAGGAAAGAAATGAACTAGATGAAATATTCTTGAGGCAACCTGCTATCCTGAAGCACAACCTTCCGGTCGAACCTTTGGGAATTTTATCAAAACCGAAAGAAGACCCGGTGTTTGATCTTAAACCTCTTCCCGATACGCTCAAGTATGCTTATTTAGATGAAAAGAAAGTATATCATGTTATTATCAATTCTAACCTTTCAGGATATGAAGAAGAGCGACTATTGGAAGTACTTCATAAACACCGAGGTGCAATTGGTTATACCCTTGATGACCTTAAGGGGATTAGTCCATCTATCTGTCAACATACTATCAACCTTGAGCCTGATGCTAAACCAGTTGTTGATCATCAACGACGGTTGAACCCGAAGATGATGGATGTTGTAAGAACTAAGATTCTCAAGCTTCTAGCCGCAGGTATTATCTACCCTATAGCTGATAGTAAGTGGGTAAGCCCGGTACATTTGTGTTCCTAAGAAAGGAGGTACAACTGTGGTTCCTAATGATAAGAATGAACTAATACCTCAGAGAATTATTATTGGATATAGAATGTGTATTGATTACAGGAAGCTGAACAAGGCAACCAGGAAGGATCACTACCCGTTGCCGTTCATCGACCAAATGCTTGAAAGGTTATCCAAAAATACCCACTTTTGTTATCTCGATGGTTATTCTGGCTTCTCTCAAATTCATGTTAATACTGCTGATCAAGAGAAGACCACTTTTACTTGTCCCTTTGGTACTTATGCTTACAGGTGTATGCCTTTTGGTTTATGTAATGCCCCTGCTACTTTTCAAAGGTGTATGTCTGCTATCTTTCATGGTTTCTATGGGGATATTATGGAAGTCTTCATGGACGATTTCTCCGTCTATGGAACTTCCTTTGACCATTGTCTCCACAACCTTAATAAAGTTTTGCAGAGATGTGAGGAAACAAATCTGGTACTCAACTGGGAGAAGTGCCACTTCATGGTTAACGAAGGAATTGTTCTTGGTCACAAGATTTCCAAAAGGGGAATTGAAGTGGACAAGGCCAAGATCGAAGCAATTGAAAGGATGCCCTATCCAAGGGACATCAAAGGTATTCGCAGTTTTCTTGGTCATGCTAGTTTCTATAGAAGATTTATTAAAAACTTTTCTAAGACTTCGAGGCCCCTCACTAATCTTCTCTAGAAGGACGTTCCTTTTGTATTTGATGAAGATTGTAAGGAAGCTTTTGAAGTTCTTAAGAAAGCTTTAATAACCGCTCCTATAGTACAACCACCTGACTGGAATTTACCTTTTGAGATTATGTGTGATGCTAGTGATTTTGCTGTTGGAGCTGTTTTAGGACAAAGAATTGATAAGAAATTGAATGTTATACATTATGCTAGTAAAACCCTTGATAGTGCTCAAAGGAATTATGCTACTACTGAGAAGGAATTCTTAGCTGTAGTATTTGCTTGTGATAAGTTTAGGCAGTATATTGTTGATTCCAAAGTTATTATTCATACTGATCATGCTGCCATTAAGTACCTTATGACAAAGAAGGATGCCAAGCCTAGGCTTATCAGATGGGTACTCCTTCTTCAAGAATTTGATTTGCAGATTGTTGATAGGAAAGGAGAGGACAATCCGGTGGCGGACAATCTTTCAAGGATGGAAGATATACCGCATGATCCCATCCCAGTCAATGACAGTTTTCCAGACGAACAACTTGCCGTTGTAAAAGTACAATCTCTTTCCGATCCTTGGTTTGCAGATTATGCTAATTTTATTGTTGCAAAGTATTTGCCTCCAGGTTTAACATTTCAGCAAAGGAAGAAGTTCTTTCATGATTTGAGGCACTACTTTTGGGATGACCCACATCTTTTCAAAGAAGGCCCCGACGGGATCGTGAGAAGGTGCATACCGGAACATGAGCAGAAGGACATTCTCAGACAGTGTCATGATAGTCCCTATGGAGGACATCATGCCGGTGAGAGGACTGCACATAAGGTTCTTCAATCAGGTTTTTATTGGCCTACTCTCTTTAAGGATGCTAGAAATTATGTTTTAGCCTGTGATAAATGTCAAAGAGTTGGTAACATTAGTAGAAGGAATGAGATGCCTATGAATTACTCACTAGTGATTGAACCTTTTGATTGCTGGGGTTTTGATTTTATGGGTCCTTTTCCTTCTTCGCACAAGTACACTCACATTTTAGTAGCTGTTGATTATGTGACCAAGTGGGTTGAAGCAATCCCCACTGAAAATGCTGATCACAAGACATCTTTGAAAATGCTCAAAGATGTAATTTTTCCTAGGTTTGGTGTACCTAGGTATCTCATGACTGATGGAGGATCACACTTCACGCATGGAGCTTTTAGAAAAGCTTTAGCCAAATACGATGTCAATCATAGAATTGCTTCACCATATCATCCTCAAACTAGTGGGCAAGTTGAGCTCACCAATAGAGAGATTAAGTTGATCTTGCAGAAGACAGTAAACAGAAATAGAAAGGACTGGTCAAATAAGTTAGGAGATGCTTTGTGGGCGTATAGAACTGCTTACAAAAACCCCATGGGCATGTCCCCCTATAAGATGGTGTATGGCAAGGCTTGCCATTTGCCATTAGAGTTAGAACACAAAGCTTTCTGGGCTGTTAGAGGGCTTAATGCTGACCCAAAATTAGCTGGTGAGAAGCGTCTCATGAACTTGACTTCTCTAGATGAATGGAGAAGTGAAGCTTACGAGAGCGCTAAAATGTTCAAGGAAAAGGTAAAGAAGTGGCATGATAGGAGGATTCTGAAACGTGAATTTAATGTTGGTGATAAAGTTTTGTTGTTTAGATCCTGTTTCAGGTTTTCTCCAGGCAAATTACTTTCCAGGTGGGAAGGGCCATTTCATATTGAAGAAGTCTATCGGTCTGGTGCAATTAAGATTAACAATTTTGAAGGCACCAAACCTCAAGTTGTGAATGGGCAAAGACTTAAGCATTACATAGCAGGAGATCCTGTCAATGTTGATGTGAATATGATATACACAACAACTCATGAAGAACATGTTGTAGCCCTGTTTCAGATGCCAGCAGAAGCAGAATAAAGAAAAGGTATGTATTACGGTAAGGAAACATCGCAAACCGCCATAAAAGTTCTATATTACGAGTTTTTGCAAAATTAGTAAAATTCTAAGCCTAAGTGGAGCCGGAGACGAGCTCCAGGGGGTCCAGGCGCCCCCCTGGCGCGCCCTACCTCCTGGCCGCGCCGGGAGGCCGCCTGGACACCCGGGAGTCCGTCTCCGACCCCGCTTTAGCCTGTTACCTTCCTTTCTGTGCATAAATTTTTGCTATATATTTGCCCGGATTGTTCCGGCAACGTATCTTGCGATTTCGTGTGTTTTCTTTTCGATCTGTTTCTGCTAGGGAATCTTCCAGCTAAATCTAGGTGCCATGGCTTCTCCAAGTTCTCCCAAGGACAAGTTCGTCGTCGACGTCATCAACCCTTACCTCGCTGAGGTGAAGAAGCACCCTCAGGTTGTTCGGATGGAGGACGGTGTCCTCCATCAAGAAGATCTGAAGGGACCTGTCAAGGAGGGGAGCATCCAGGCCAGGCTAGAAGAAGTGGAGCAAGAAGTCTTCAAGTACAAGAAGATGATCGAGCGTGGTGTTGAAGCTAACTTTGACATCATCAATGAGCTGAAGACCTACTTCCTGAAGGAGATGAAGGAGATGTGGGAAAGCATCACCGCATCTGAAGAAAGAATTAAAGAGCTCCAAGGGCAAATTTATGATCTACATCACCAGAACTGTGAGTATGAACTAAGGTTTATGCGCATGGGTATGGGTGCTGCATGCAT
Source organism: Secale cereale (assembly GCA_902687465.1). Taxonomy (NCBI): domain Eukaryota; kingdom Viridiplantae; phylum Streptophyta; class Magnoliopsida; order Poales; family Poaceae; genus Secale; species Secale cereale. Next base: position 851,229,425 of record LR738713.1, read on the forward strand.
GATTCAGGAGACAAACTTCTCATATGAGACTGGAGAACCCCTTCCATGGAAGCGCTTCGCCGAGGACTACGTGATCAACGCCAACAAGAATGAGGAGTGAAATCTCCTTGGGTAACGACATTCCCTTGGCTTGTTCCAAGCTTGGGGGAGTGCCCGGTATCTTCATCTTTATCTTTTGTCTTTTAGAGTCAAGTAGAGTCATATCATGTTTAGGGAGATTATTATATGAAATAGGTGTGTGCATTGAGGTCTATCACTCCTTCGATGGAGAGATTGTTTCCGTGAGTGTGGAGTCGTCTATGATGGAATATTAATGAGAAGTCTATTGGTTGCTTTGCTGCACTCGGTATTCTCTTCATGCAATCGACCTTATATGATGATTCTTATGGGGAGCATTGACCTTATACCAGGTATGGCTGTGAAAGCTTTATTTAATTTTGGCAAACATAGCTTTGGTCATAACAACAAGCATGATTTTCTTAAAGTATCGACATAGCCAAAACCTTTATGTTATTATGCTTGAAGTGTTATGCTGACAAGGAAGACAACTTGATGTGTTATGCTTATTTCAATGTTTATGCTTTATATTGCTTTGCATCTTAGTCATCATCAATTGTCTGTTCTCTCAAAACCTTTGCTAGCCTAACTCTGTACTAAGCGGAATTCTGCTTGTGCATCCATACCCTTAAACCAATACCTTTCATATGAGTCCACCACACCTTCCTATTCGTGGTATTCCACTACCACCTCCTAAAGTATAGAATTTATGTGTTATCCTTAAATGTTCAAAATCTTCTATTTTGTGCCCCTGTTTTAGCTCATGAGGAAGTAGTAGTCAATTCATGATCTTTTTAAGTTGGACAAGTTTTACCCCGGGATTGCATGTCTAATCTGCAAACCCCTAATACGAGGAGGAACTGGCATGACTGCGCTCGGCTCATAAAAGATAATACAACAAACAAACCCTCCTTCACGCTTTGTTCATGAGAAATCAGAAAACTTTGGCAGTGATAAACAAAGGAGATTAAGGGGATGTGATCGTCCCCGTGCGGGAGCCGTTCCTCGAAACTTGTCCAGTTTGAGAAGTAATTGAGTTATCTATTAGCATTCGTTGACAAATCATGCACCTCTCAAAACTTGTTTTCATTCTGTTTGATTTAAGGATAGCACATGAGTTTTCCCTACTTCCCTAGAGCAGGGCCTATCTTTTAATTTTAGGTTGAGTCAGTTATTCCTACTTCCTTCTATTCTTAAAGAGAGCAGACATTTGATGTTGACAAGGATTCATTCATATAAAGTTGCATTAAGATTTGTCATATCATATCCTTGTTGACACTATCATTTGATAAGTAAGTTGTTTGTCAAGCCCAGCTAAGGCAAACATCTTCCTTTGTGTTAACACTTTCACTTCTTGCCTAATAACATGTTCTTTCAAAAGCTTCAATTAATCTCATCAAAACATAAAGAGAAAGAGCAAAAGTTAAAGCTATTTGTTGTTCTTTGACCAAAAGACATGTTTGCCATGATTTGATGAGTTTCCTTAGCCCTACTTCCGAATATAAGTGTTACCACTCTTTTATAAGGGCCTTATGAGTTGAAGATTGCTGTTGAGGATATTTGAGTTGGTGAAGAAACTGTGATGCTTCTTGTCCGTATTCTATTTATCGACACTTCACTCTCTAAACTTGTGGACAGGTTTACCGAGCTCAGTATTCGCTTGGGGACAAGCGAGGTCTAAGCTTGGGGGCGTTGATACGTCCAAAATGCATCGCTATTTTATATCGTAATTTATCCTTATTCATTGATATATTTCACGTTAAGATGATGTTCTTATGTTGTTTTGGCCTATTTTATACAGTTTACAACTTTCCGGTGCCGAAGCAGCACACGTAGGATTCAGCAGTAAAAAGTGGACGCTGAGTTGCTGAAGAAGAATACCTCCAAATTACCTGAAAATCGACGGAGGGTATTTTCCAGACGGATCACGAAGGCACGCAAAAGGGCAACCAGAGGGGGGCCACAGGGTGTCCAGGCGCCTCGGGGGCGCCCCCCTGGCCGCGCCGGGGGGGGGGGGGGGCGCCTGGAGCCCCTGGCCCACCTCCGGCTGCCCCCTTTTGCCTATATACTCCTCGTTACCCGAAAACCCTAAAAAACAGAGTTTTGACGGAGTTCCGCCGCCGCTCCGTGGCGGAAACCTACAGAGAAGAAAAAGCCATCTCCGGCGGGCAGATTTCGCCGGGGAGATCACCTCCCGGAAGGGGAGATCATCGCCATCGTCATCACCATCGTCACGGGCATCATCGAGATCACCATCAACATCATCCCCAACATCAGCACCATCTCCATCTTCATCCAAATCTCATCTCACAATTGCAACTTGTGTTGTAACCCGTACTATCTATCCTCTCTACTCCATCGGTGTTGATTACTACTTTGTGGTGAATGCTATAGAGTTTTGTTGGAGAAATATCATTATGTCCAGATTGTTTATCATCCATTTATCTCCACTGATCATGATCTCTTTTATGTCTTGTGAGTAGTTACCTTAGTTCTTGAGGACATGGGAAAAGTCTTGTTGTTAGTAGTCATATGCTGTTGAAGTAATATGTGTTGTTTGATACTTAAGTTGTCTTGTCATTCTACTAGTGGTGTTGTGTGAGTCGAACACTCAACACTTCGCCTTATTAAGGACCTAGGGGAATACATTGTGTACAAAGAATGCTTACGGTGGGTTGCCGGAGTGACAGAAATCCGAACCCCAGTTCGCACGCTTTTGCACAAGGGAACAATGGATCATCGATCGTATTGCTATGGTTAGGCTTTTGCCTTAAATTCTATCTTGTATTTGCGGATGCTTGCAAGGTGTTTAATCATAAGAGTGTACTCATCTTAGTCTAGAGAGTGTACTAGCATAGATCCACCCACTCAACACTTATCAACACATAACATAGTACCGATACGGAATATGGCGAAAGCACATGACTACCTCTCCCGTGTGTCCTGAAGAACACTTTAGCCTTTATAAGTTCAGCTGCTAGGCCTCTCCTTTGCTCATAAAGGATTGGGCCACTTGTTACTCCTCAGTGCCTTTTTACTTTGTTCGCTTTTACTTTCCTGTTGCTTATATCAAGAAAACCCCTAAAAAGTTATCTTTCAGTGCTTGCAGTAATTCCTTGCTCAGAATCGCTTATCAATACCTTCTGCTCCTCGTTGGGTTCGACACTCTTACTTATCGAAAACGCTGCAATAGATCCCTTACGGTTGTGGGTCATCACACGGTAGTACCGCACCAGCGGTAGTACCGCGGCTCCAGAACGGTAGTACCGTGTATCTGGCCCGGCACTGTATTAAGTGTAGAAGTAGGTGTGGAAGTAATTTTTTACTTCCGCATCCTATGCGGTAGTACCGCTTGCTCCAAGCGGTAGTACTGTGTCGTGTTTTGCTACTACCGTATTTCTACGGACGTAGCCACAGATTTAATTTATTTCATCCGTGGCTGTCATCGACTCATTTGTTTTTGCCTCAGCGGTAGTACCGCCCCCAGTGCGGTAGTACCGCTCAGCAAGCGGTAGTACCGCAACTTACGTGCGGTACTACCGCTCTCTGCGGGCAGAGAACGTGCATAACGGTTGGATTATCTCTCCCACTATATATAGGGGGTCTTCTTCCCAAGAAGACTGACCTCTTCCCCCACATACTCCATTGTTGCTCCAAAGCTCCATTTCCGCCCGATCTCTCTCCCTAGCCAATCAAACTTGTTGATTTGCTCGGGATTGCTTGAGAAGGCATCGATCTACACTTCCACCAAGAGATATTTGATTCCCCCCACTAATCCCTTGCGGATCTTGTTACTCTTGGGTGTTTGAGCACCCTAGACGGTTGAGGTCACCTCGAAGCCATATTCCATTGTGGTGAAGCTTCGTGGTCTCGTTGGGAGCCTCCGAGTTGTGGAGATAGCCCCAACCTTGTTTGTAAAGGTTCGGCTGCCGCCTTCAAGGGCACCACTAGTGGAATCACGGCACCTTGCATCGTGTGAGGGCGTGAGGAGAATACGGTGGCCCTAGTGGCTTCTTGGGGAGCATTGTGCCTCCACACCGCTCCAACGGAGACGTACTTCCCCTCAAAGGGAAGGAACTTCGGCAACACATCCTCGTCTCCACCGGTTCCTCTTGTGGTTATTTCTTACCTTTACTTGTGCAAGCATTACTTGTTTAACTCCTTTAGCTTGCTTGTGAAGTTGTTATCCTTACTTTCCATTAGTTGTCATCTTAGTAGAATATCTAGACAACTTACTTTGACGCTTAATTTAAAGTGGTTAAGAAAAGCTAAAAATTGTTAGTTGCCTATTCACCCCCCTCTAGTCAACCATATCGATCCTTTCAATTGGTATCAGAGCCTCATCTCTTTTTAAGGACTTTACCGTCCAAAGAGTATGGGTGACAGCGTAGTCGAGACGGAGGACCATTCCGGTGGAACTCCGTCCTTGCCTACGTCGGATGGGGGAGCCTCGGTCTCTTGTGAGGAGTTCAATGTGACCTTGACCACATTGAAAGAGTCACTAGCGAGCGAGGTCAAAGGCATGTTTAAAGATTTGCTTGAGGGGCTTAAAGTTTCCACCACTCCGTTGGAAGTGGTTCGTCCCGCCACTAACGTATCGGAGGCTAATCCCAACAAGGGAGAAGCTAGTAGTGAACAAGCCCCTGTTACTAAGAATGGGAGTGGGATCTTTGCCCACGCCGCTCCTCCTACTCACTATGGAGGACCCATTCCTACACCGCATTTAAATTCCGTTGGGCCTCCTCCCAAGTTTATAAAAAATTCTGATTTTGCTACTTGGGTGTTCCGTTTCAAACGTCATATAAATCATTGTTCTACTAACCTTTGGAGAATCATTGAGCAAGGTTTTTATCCGCATGATCCCGACAACATGACTCCAAGAGAAACTGCAGATCATCAATTCAACGAGTCCGGTCTTTGCATTCTTCAAGATGCTATTCCTCCAGAAGACATTGCACATCTTCGACCCTTCACTGTGGCCAAGGAAGCTTGGGAGCATGTTGGCACTATGTACAAGGGAAGCACTAGCATTCAACGCTCTAACTATGAAGTTGTGAAAGATGAAGCCGATGAGTTTGCCATGATCGAAGAATAAGATCCTCGTGAACTTTATCGGAGATTAACCACTCTTGCGGTCTCTCTTCGAGATCATGGCAGTGAGGACACGGATGACAACTGGATCAAGCGCAAGTTCCTCAAGGCCATGATGCCCTATCATAAGGCCATGTCCTCTGTCATTCGTGAGAGACCGGATTTCCACCACTTGTCATCTCATGAAGTGTTGGATGAGTTCGTTGCCATGAGGATCTTGGACATGACCGCCGACAATGCGGTCTTAAGAGCTCAACGACCAAAGAAGCCTAATCTTGCCCTGAAGGCCAAGGCTTGTGTGGAAGAAGAGGAGGTGGAAGATGATGATGAGTGTAGCCCTGGGACACCAAATATGCCTATCATGAGCACATGGCTCTTGCTTCAAGGCAATTCTGGGGCAAGAAGAACACAAGACCCAACTTCAATAGGAACAACTCTAGTGGGAACAAGGGCAAGCAATGAGTGAGGACATGCTTCAACTGTGGAAATGTAAGCCACTTCATTGCGGACTGCCCATATGAGAAAAGAGAAGACTTTGGAGGCAAGATTATCCGGAAGGACAAGTCAAAGTCATATCCCAACAAGAACAACTTCAACAAGAAGACTCCTCCTAAAGGGTTGGTGGCCCAAGAAGAATATGTTGAGGATGATGATAATGATGAAGATGATGAGGTGACCACCATGGCCACAATTGCAATTGCTACTACTCCGCACTCATCTCTCTTCGACTCACCAAATGAGAACATCACCGCCAAGTGTCTCATGGCCAAGGCCACCAACAAGGTAACCCCAAACATCAATACTAGTATCTCTTCTAATCCTTCATTGACGAATTGTATTGATGAGAGTGAGGGTGCTAAGGAGGGAGAAAATGAATTTGAGTTGTTCATGAAAAATCTCAAGGGCAAACCCAAGAAGCATTTTGTTGCTCTCTTGGAACAACTCGGTGAGGCCAACGACATGATCAAGGCTCATGAGGAAACCATTACTAAAATGGAAGTACATAGTCGAGACTATGCCGATGAGATATCGGATCTCTCTAACGCCCTAGAGGAAGAGCGTGGTCTTCGTTTGGCTCTTGAGGAGTCACACAACGATGGTCATGCTAAATTAAAGAAAGATCTTGATCATGCATTAGTTGTCTCTCGTGTGCTTAATTCCGAGAAGGCAAAACTTGAGGTTGACCATGCGAAACTCAAAGAGGAGTTTGACATACTTGACAAGGCTCACAAGGCCTTGAAAGGTATGCATGCTACTCTCAAGGAGTCTCATGATCAACCCCAAGTTTCGCCAACCAAGGAAAAGGCTATCTTTCCTCGCATGGTATTAATTGATAATGCAAATGCTACTAACCCGTGTTGCAAGCATGCGCATCTTGTTGAAGAGAATGCCGAGTTGAAGAAGCAACTTGAGAAAGGCCTTGTGACTTGCATACAAGGTGAGAAGAACCTCAACACCCTTTTGAGCAATCAAAAGGAGGTTGTTGCAAAGGAAGGAATTGGGTTTGTTCCTAAGCCCAAGAAGAAGAAGAATGACAAGACCAATCAACCACCCCCTCTCCGACAATATTTTGTGAAAGAAGGAGAGGGCACATCAAAGAAGAAGAAAATGGTGGAAAGTGGTGGTGTCAAGAAAAACTCCACCATACCATCAAACATGGCCGGCGACTTTAATCCTTCATATGTTTTATGTCGTGCTAGTGATGGTCATGTGTTTGCTAAATTTGTTGGTTCTTCTTATGAGTACATTGAATGGTCCATTTGGGTTCCTAAGACCCTTGTTACTAACCTCAAAGGACCCATTACCAAATGGGTACATAAATCCAAGCATTGATCTCTTGTAGGAGTTTGCTTCCGGTGGGGGATCATGGTTGCTCGATAGCGGAGCCACAAATCATATGACCGGAAGCAAAGACTTGGTGGTGGACGTGCATCTAGGTTCATCTATGGCCACCAACGTCGAATGGGGTGATGCTTCATATTCTAAGGTATTGGGGCTTGGCAAGGTTGTTGTCTCTCATGATCTCACAATCGAGAAAGTCATGCTTGTTGAGTCCCTTGCATACAATTTACTTTCTGTTCGCCAACTTGCACTCATGGGCTTTGCTACATTCTTTGATATTGATACCGTGGCCCTCTTGTGGAGCATGACTCTTAAAGTAGCCTATGTTGCGCATGTCGAGAACGGCCTTTATGTGGTTAACATATCGAAGCAACCCTCTAAGGTCGCGACATGCCTAATGGCTAAAGTTGATGTGGGATGGCTTTGGCATCGCCGTTTGGCCCACGTCAATATGAGATCTTTGCAAAGTCTTCTCAAGGGGGACCATGTCCGTGGACTAACAAATGTTAGCTTTGCCAAAGATCGTGCTTGCAGGGCTTGCATTGAAGGAAAGTTACATGAGACGGCTCACCCTCCCACGACTATCATCTATTCAAAGAGACCCCTAGAGCTCCTCCACATGGACCTCTTTGGGCCTCCATCTTTTGATAGTCTTCGGGGTAGAAAGTACTGCTTGGTGATTGTGGATGATTACTCAAGATACACCTGGGTATACTTCTTCAAGAAGAAGAGTGAGACCCAACAAACCGTCATCAACTTTGCAAATGAAGCTCAACGACAACATGAAGCAAAGATTTTGATGATCAGAAGTGACAACGGCACCGAGTTCAAGAACTACACCTTGGATGAGTATCTTAGTGATGAGGGGATCAAACATCAATATGCAGCCCCATATACCCCTCAACAAAATGGTGTAGCGGAGAGAAAGAACCGAACTCTGATGGATGCGGCAAGAACCATGATGGCTGAATTCAAATCTCCATACAACTTTTGGGCCGAAGCCATCAACACCGCTTGCCATGCATCAAATCGGCTCTATCTCCGCAAAGGCTTGAACAAAACTCAGTATGAGATACTTACCGGTAACAAGCCCAATCTCAAGTACTTCCGGGTATTCGGGTGTAAGTGTTTCATTCTCAAGAAAGGTGTTGGCTTGTCTAAATTTGAATCTAGAGCTCACGAGGGCATATTTGTTGGTTATGCTACAAACTCTCATGCTTACCGTGTCCTCAACAAGTCCAATGGACTCATTGAGGAGACGAGTGATACGTCTCAAACGTATCTACTTTTCCAAACACTTTTGATATTGTTTTGACCTCATTCTTGCATGATTTGAACTAAACTAACCCGGACTGACGCTGTTTTCAGCAGAGCTGCCTGTATGGTTTTATTGTGCGCAGGAAAACGGATTTTTAGGTATCTCAGAAAATTCCACGAAAAATCACAGAAAATCCACGCACCCGAAGGAACCCGGAGCCAGAAGAGGGGCCAGAGGGGGGGCAGGGGGCCCCAGGCGCCCTGGTGGCGCGACCCACCCTCTGGCCGTGCCGGGGGGTCGCCTGGGTGGGCCCCACCTCCCTGGTTCCATACTTTGACCCGTATTTTAGCTCGTGACGGAGAAATCCCAGATCAGAAGTTCTTTTCCCAGTTTTCGTCGCGGAGCCGCCGCCACCCTCTGTTCTTCTTCGGGAGGGCTAATCTGGAGGCTGATTTGGCCTCCGGAGAGGGGAGATCGTCGCCATCGTCATCATCATCACCACTCCATCATCCCTCCATGACTTCTCCTTCCATGTGTGAGTAATCCCCTGCTGTAGGCGAAGGGGATGGTAGGGATTGGATGAGTTAGATCATGTAATAGTTTGTCAGATTGTTGGGGGCATGTTGCCTATCATCTACTATGGTGTCTATCATCTTTGCTTCAACTTGTTATTCTTAATGCTTGTCACTTAGGGACCGAGTGCCATGATTTCAGATCTGAACCATATGTGTTTGCATGAATATATTTGTGTTCTTGATCCTATCTATGAGTTGTTTGCACCTATTACGGTTCGGAACCGGCGATCCCAAAAGTGACAGCTTGGGACACCAAAGGGGACGGTCCGTAGTTTGAGGATTACATGTATCCATTGAGTTTATTGCTTTGTTCCGGCGCTCTTTGACAGGAGCACCTTAATCTCCATAAGTTCCTTTTGGCCCCGTTCGTAGCGGGATGGTAGGACAAAAGATGTTGTGCAAGTTCTTATTGCAAGCACGTACAACTACCTACGGGATACATGCCTAATGTTTGATATTTTCCTAGATGATCATTACTTTTCCGTGTGCCTTGCCCCAAGTTGGAATCATGATATATCTCATCCATGCAGCGCCCAACCATCCATCTCCCTAGCCTACAGGGTTTTAAATCCTGCTGGTTACTAGTTGCTACTTTTGCCATTTACTCTTGCTATTTACTTTTGCTGTTTACTTTTACTATCACCATCATCAGTATCATATCGCTGTTACCACTTATCTTTTGTTGCAAGTAAGTATATTTCAGGTGCGGTTGAATTGACAACTCAACTGTCAAAGCTTATAAATACTCTTTGGCTCCCCGTGTGTCGAATCAATAAATTGGGTTATTCTTACCCGTGAAGACTATCTCGATCCCTTACGGTTGAGGGTTATCAAGTACCGTTTTCTGGCACCGTTGCCGGGGAGCATAGCAATATTTACAAGTCTACTTGAAGTATCCTACCTGCTGCACTTCATCCGCTATGGGTAAGAAAGGAGACCCCAAGGTTCCGATCTTACTATCCACTACAAGAAGAGGTACTGTTCTGAGCACTAGTGCTACACTTGATTCACCTTCTGTTATGAGTAAGTTTGCCTCACCGCCACCACATGATGCTCCTACTGAATCTGTTACTATGTCCGATACTCTTGATGATGCTTCTACTACTCTTGATGATATTAGTTCACTTGGTTATGCTCTTGAGAAACAGATCGCTGCTGCTATAAAAAAGTCTGGAATTGAAATTCCTGTTACTCGCTACCCTATTGGTGAGACTTACGATTATCCTGATTTGAGTAAACTCAAGGAGAGACTCCTCGATGATGATTACTATATGCTTGATGAAGATTTATGCAGGGAACTGACAGAGTTTGCCGGCTCTGACCCTGAAGTTATTAAGAAACCGTTTGAAAAACACTCTTTGAAGAACAAAACCGTTCCTGATCCTGAATTTGCTACATCTCCTATATGCATTGATGATCCTGATTATGATTTATCTGTTGATCTTTCACTTATACCTATGGTTGAAGCTGGCCCCTTTTATGGCAGAGAAAATGATGATGCTATTGCACACCTGACTAAACTCGATGAGTTGGGTGGCCTGTTTACCACGGATGAGAAGATACGATACTTTTATGTGACCAAGCTTCTTCCTTTCTCCTTGAAGGAAGGTGCTAAAGCATGGTATGATTCACTCCCATGCGGTTCCATTAAGAGTCCTCAGGACTTAGCTCACTCTTTTGTTGATAAGTACTTTCCTGCTCACATGCAACATGCTGCTTTACAAAGAATTTATAACTTTAAACAGTTGCAGGATGAGTCCCTCCCTAAAGCTTGGGGGAGGTACTGCGGTCTGATTCGGGCTAGACCAGGACATGAAGTCCCTAAGAACGAATTAATCGATATACTCTATGCTGGTCTAACTGATGAATCCAGGTCCTATTTGGACAGTTGTGCTGGTTGTGTTTTCAGGAAAAGAACGCCGAAAGATGCAGAAGATTTGATGGGCAAGATTGGCAAAAACCATGAAGATTGGTCCGTCCCTGAACCACCTCCACCACCAAAGAAGAGGGGCATGTTTGTTCTAAGCCCCGAAGATATGCGAGAATCAAAGAAGTCTATTAAAGAGAAAGGTATTAAAGCTGAAGACGTGAAGAATCTACCCCCTATTGAGAAGCTGTGTGAGCCTACCACTCACCCTCCTATGGTAGAGGTACACTCTCTTTTAGATTTCAACGCAAGTGACATCCCTCATGGTAAGCCTCCTGATCAATGTTTAGATGAGTTTGATAATTTTATTATGAAAAAAATCATTTTAATGAGAGGATACAAAGTCAGTTGCATGATAATTCCCTTGCTATCAAAAGTTTGCTTGATGTTCTAGGTAGAACGGTTAATGATGTTCAATGTCTTGTGAAGCATTTTCATATGGTTCAAACTCAGCTTGAACAAATTTCTAATGTGCAAAAAGATTTGCTTGCTAACAATGCCAAACAAGATGATTTGCAGGCCTTCGGGATTAAGACCCGAGGAGGAACTAGCACTCAAGATACTCTCTATCCAGAGGGGCATCCGAGGAGAATCGAGCAAGATTCTCAAATGCAGGAAGAAGAAATTGTTGGCTCTCCAAAGAAGAAGAAGAAACATAAGGAGGCTGACAATTCCAATGATCCCATTACAGATGAAGAGCCAGCTGTTGATCCCAACAGTGTATCTATCTCCGATGCTGAGACTGAAGACGATGCTGAACCTGGAGATAAGGATAATGAGAAGAATGATCCGCCTGAAGTTCGAGAAGAAGAAGCACCTGACAAACGTAAGAGGTACACTAAAGAAGACTTCATCGCAAGAAAACATGGGAAGGAAAGAGAATCATGGGTACAGAAACCCATGCCCTTTCCAGGTAAGTCCATCAAATCTAAAGAAGAAGAGCATTACAATAAGTTATGTGAGTGGATTAAGCCTCTTTTTCTTCAAATCCCTTTGACTGATGCTATTAAGTTACCTCCTTATTCAAAATATATGAAAGATATTGTCACTAATAAAAGAAAAGTTCCTAATGAAGCAATATCTACTATGCTTGCTAACTACTCTTTCAGTGGCAAGATTCCTGAGAAGCTCGGTGATCCAGGTATACCCACCATTCCTTGCTCCATAAAGAATAATTATCTCAAAACTGCTTTATGTGATCTTGGAGCAGGAGTGAGTGTTATGCCTCTATCTCTTTACAAGAGGCTTTGTTTAGAGAAACTAATTCCTACAGATATCTCCCTTCAGATGGCTAACAAGTCAACCGCCGTTCCGATAGGTATTTGTGAGGATGTTCCCGTAGAAGTTGCTAATTGTTTGATTCTTACTGATTTTGTTGTGCTTGACATGCCCGAGGATGGGAGCATGTCCATTATTCTTGGTAGACCTTTTGTTAACACCGCAGGTGCTATTATTGATTGCAATAAAGGGAAGGTTACCTTCAATGTGAATGATAAAGAACACACGGTGTATTTTCCAAAGAAGACCAACAAGAGGCATGCCCTCAACTCTATAGAAAATATCGAGACCGTGAAAATTGGAGAATGGGACTGTCCACTACATGTGCATCACAAATACAAAACTATTATGGTGGGGACAATGTCCATCAAAGTAAAGGTTCAGTGATTACTTCGTAAGAGGTGAGACTTTTTGCTCTATATATCGCCTGTTTGTTGGTAAGACTTGATCAACCTTACTAGTAAACATGTTTTATATAGATAAAAAGTTGAGCTTGTTATGTTTTCATTTGTTTTTAGTTTTTGTTCTCTTTGCTGTACCAAGTGCTTATGTTTTGAAGCTTCACAATACTAATCACTGCTTTAAGTTTTCAGAAAGTCTTGCAGCTTTTTGAACTTCGAAAAAATTTCAATAGTGAAGTTTTCAGAAAAATTCCAGAAAAATAAAAATAAAAATTTCCACGTCGGTAGTGACCCAGAGGTGCCTGGGGCCAGCCAGGGGGACCCACCAGTGGCCCAGGCCAGCTGGCGCGGCCTGCCCCCTGGCCGCGCCCACAGGGCGCCTGGGGCCCACGAGGCCCCCCTCCAGGTAAGTCTTCTTCCTCCCTCTCTCTTTCTCTCCAAAAACGCGAGTTCTGCACTTGTTCTTGCGTTCTTGCTGCTCTTGGAGGCGATTCTTCGATCTCTCTCTACAGCCCATCATTTGAGCTGAGATTTTGAACAAATACTCCCTGGTATGTGACTCCTCCACCCCTCCAATTATATTGCTGATTGGTGGCTTCATTTGTGAGTATTTAGTAGTTCTTGGTGCTGTATAGATGAGCTTGCATGCATGTGTAGAAAGTTATTTTCCAAGTTTTGATGCAAGTTTATGCCTTGGGCAAGTGAGTTGAGTAGTTTGCCTTAACCCACCTTGTTTTAATCCTTGTTTTTGTAATTTGTAAAAAATTTCAGAAATGAGTTTGTTGGAAAGGACAAAGGGGTGGCTTGAGAAGAGGAGGCCCACGCACTCCGATCGAGTTACTAGAGCCGCAACTTCACCATCGACTGCTAGGGTGAGCTATAACGAAGATCATGTGCCCCTAGAGTTGTTGGAAGACACAAGTCCAGCACGTGCGATGATGTTTCCATGTGATGAATTCCTTGAAGCTGCGGGAATCAAGGATGAGTTTTATAATCTTTGTGCTAATGCAGGTCTGACACGGCTCGTCACATGCCGTGTTACTCAGTATAAAAAATCACCTCCAGTTTCATTAACAGTTTTAGATATAATCCTGATTCAGGTGCTATTGAGTTTAAAATTTACAATGATCTTATCACCATGACTTTGGGAAAGTTTTGTGAAATAATAGGTGTGCCAAACGTTGGGAGGACGGCTAGGATGACCACTCAGCCCTCCGAGCTAAAAACCGTCTTCAACTCTCTCTGCAGCATGGGTACGAGGGATATTCATCGGTCGAAGATCTCCAGCATCTTATTCCCTCACCTCAGGTATTTTGCATATTATGTTGCTAGAGGGGTGTTAGCTCGTGACAACACGAGCAACACTTCTGCGCCGGATATTGCTATCTTGGCAGCAGCCCTCTCTGGGAGATCTGATTATAATCTGGGTGCCTTAATTGCTCGACGCCTTGCTATGAACGATAACAAGGGAGACTTATATGGTGGCGTTTATGCCACACTTATCTTAGAACATCTTGGAGGCACCCCACACCCTGATGATAATCCTTTTACTTATTTAAGCTTTGATCTTGCTGCTATGAAAAGGCATAAGTTTGTTACCATGGCTTCTGAGCTTGATAATCTTGTTTATATCTTGCGTTTCGGAACTACCGCGGAACGCGAGATCCGTCTACCTGCACCTCTTTTGTTTGATTTTTCTTGCACGAACGGATGGTCCTTTGATGTTATCCAGTTCGATGAGTTCATGGCCCAGCATCGGTTTCATAACCCCATGGAGGGGGTTGTGCCCGACGAGGAGGAGCACGGTGAGTTACCACCTTTTCAGCAAGAAACCGCCACCGAGTTTGGTGAAGGGTCTTCCTCTGCTTGGCGCACGGACCCTTCCTCGTGGGAGACTCCGAGGAGTTCGGTGTACGCGCCAGCATCCTTCTACGACCCTTGGACTCACTACCATACCCCCGGAGCAGGAGGCTCCTGGGGGCAGTAGCTGCTACCAACTTAGGCCAAAAGCCTAAGCTTGGGGGAGTACGTGCCCCTCTCACTTTTCCATTGTATTATCCGTCTTATTCGCTTTGATCTTTTCGAAGTTTTTGCCCGTTCTTCTTTATTTCTCTCTTTGCAAAAACAACAAAAAGATTTCCTCTTTCTTTTTGCTTTCATTTAACCTTTGAAATAACCCAAAAAGATTCCCTTTCTCTCTTTAGTTTGCTTTGTTTTCAGAGTTCAGCTCGAGTCCGTGATGGCATTTAATTATATTTCCTACGTTCGATTGTGCAAGTGACGAGGCAGTAATGACGATCGACTGAAGGGAAGCAACAAGGAAGACCGGTATGAACTCTTCTTGTTTCTACTTTTGTACATATGCCTGTACTTATGATGTAGAGACCAGCTTTTAGCGACATAGTGCTATGTTTACAATGCTCTTCCAGTGGTTCATGCTTTCCTTGTGGCTAGTCTCGAATAGCTAGAGTATATAATGTGTTATTGAAATGATTTACATGCATTGCACTGTTCATAGTCTGGTATACTAAGGTGGTATTTCCCTTTAGAGAATTTTTGGATTGACTTGGCACATGTTTACACATGTTTAAGACTAAAAAGTCTGCTCTGCCTTGATGATCTTTGAGTTTCAGAATAGTTATATCACTTTCATGCCCGATTCAATGTTGCTTTGTTGCTCTGCATGATTATGGCCGTTATTGCTCTCTAGTTGGTCGCTTCCCAGTCTTTTGCTAACCTCCACCTGTACTAAGCGGACTGACTGCTTGTGCATCCAAAATCCTTAAAACCAGTTATGCCACATGAGTCCACCATACCTTCCTATACATGGTATTTACCTGCCATTCCTAACGAAGACTTTCGTGTACCATCTCGAAATTAATCAAAAGCATTTCTCTTTTTGTGCCTTTGTTTTAGCTCATGAGGAAGTAGTAGGTAATTCATGATCTTTTTAAGTTGGACAAGTTTCACCCCGGGATTGCATGTCTAATGTGCAAACCCATAACACGAGAAGGAACTGGCATTGAGTGCGCCCGACTCATTAAAAATTATACAACAAACAAACCCTCCTTCACGCTTTGTTCATGAGAAATCAGAAAACTTTGCCAGTGATAAACAAAGGAGATTAAGAGGATGTGATCGTCCTCATGCGGGAGCCGTTCCTCGAAACTTGTCCAGCTCAAAAAGTGATTGAGTTATCTGCTAGCATTCATTGACGAAATATGCACCTCTCAAAAACATTCTTTCCTCTGTTTTTAAAACCAAGAGCTCTGGTACATGTTTAGTTTTTGTTTCCGACCACGGGTTTTCAACCTCGCCATCAAATTCCACGGTTCGAGAGTCTCCACCTATTTTCTTCAAAGCACCAACTAGGAGAGCAGAATTGTCATTCTGAGTGTAATGTGCATTGTCCCAAAGTATTACATTGTCTTCTGCATGCTTGTGATATTATTTATTCTGAAAGTCTTAGTTCTAGTCTCCTTTAAAACTCTGGAGGAGTCTCTGCATTTATGTTTTGCTTCACTCATGGAGGCCAGCGAGATACCACCCTAGTATGCTCAAGCTATGTGCAATGTAATCTTGTCTTGATTTTCGCTAATATATTATTTACTTTTAAGTATTTGTGATTGGTCACTTGAAAGAAGGATTGCTCAGTGCATTGTCCTCACAGTACTGTTTCAATACTTGCTAGACTCTTTTCGTAGTACATACTTATATACATCTAATGAAACAAAAGAGTTTGTCAAAGTTTTCTTTGTCGCGTCCAGTTCGTTGAACTGAATTGCTTGAGGACAAGCAATATGCTAAGCTTGGGGGAGTTGATATGTCTCAAACGTATCTACTTTTCCAAACACTTTTGATATTGTTTTGACCTCATTCTTGCATGATTTGAACTAAACTAACCCGGACTGACGCTGTTTTCAGCATAGCTGCCTGTATGGTTTTATTGTGAGCAGGAAAACGGATTTTTAGGTATCTCAGAAAATTCCACGAAAAATCACAGAAAATCCACGCACCCGAAGGAACCCGGAGCCAGAAGAGGGGCCAGAGGGGGGCCAGGGGGGGCCCAGGCGCCCTGGTGGCACGGCCCACCCCCTGGCCGCGCCGGGGGGTCGCCTGGGTGGGCCCCACCTCCCCTGGTGCCCTACTTTGACCCGTATTTTAGCTCGTGATGGAGAAATCCCAGATCAGAAGTTCTTTTCCCAGTTTTCGTCGCGGAGCCGCCGCCACCCTCTGTTCTTCTTCGGGAGGGCTAATCTGGAGGCTGATTTGGCCTCCGGAGAGGGGAGATCGTCGCCATCGTCATCATCATCACCACTCCATCATCCCTCCATGACTTCTCCTTCCATGTGTGAGTAATCCCCTGCTGTAGGCGAAGGGGATGGTAGGGATTGGATGAGTTAGATCATGTAATAGTTTGTCAGATCGTTGGGGCCATGTTGCCTATCATCTACTATGGTGTCTATCATCTTTGCTTCAACTTGTTATTCTTAATGCTTGTCACTTAGGGCCCGAGTGCCATGATTTCAGATCTGAACCATATGTGTTTGCATGAATATATTTGTGTTCTTGATCCTATCTATGAGTTGTTTGCACCTATTACGGTTCGGAACCGGCGATCCCAAAAGTGACAGCTTGGGACACCAAAGGGGATGGTCCGTAGTTTGAGGATTACATGTATCCATTGAGTTTATTGCTTTGTTCCGGCTCTCTTTGACAGGAGCACCTTAATCTCCATAATTTCCTTTTGGCCCCGTTCGTAGCGGGATGGTAGGACAAAAGATGTTGTGCAAGTTCTTATTGCAAGCACGTACAACTACCTACGGGATACATGCCTAATGTTTGATATTTGCCTAGATGATCATTACTTTTCCGTGTGCCTTGCCCCAAGTTGGAATCATGATATATCTCATCCATGCAGCGCCCAACCATCCATCTCCCTAGCCTACAGTGTTTTAAATCCTGCTGGTTACTAGTTGCTACTTTTGCCATTTACTCTTGCTATTTACTTTTGCTGTTTACTTTTACTATCACGATCATCACTATCATATCGCTGTTACCACTTATATTTTGTTGCAAGTAAGTATATTTCAGGTGCGGTTGAATTGACAACTCAACTGTCAAAGCTTATAAATACTCTTTGGCTCCCCGTGTGTCAAATCAATAAATTGGGTTATTCTTACCCGCGAAGACTATCTCGATCCCTTACGATTGAGGGTTATCAACGAGTAACGTAACGGCTCCCAAGTGGAGCAAAGTGGTACTTGTGATGTAGGTGATGAAGTTCCTCCTCAAGCCATAAGAAGAATGGGTGTTGGATACATCCTACCCATTGAGGAACCCCTTGTGGCTGAAGGAGAAGGACAATGTTCCACTCAAGTGGAACCATCACCAACCCAAGACCCACACGCTTCCGAAGAACAAAGTGAAGGCCCTCAACCTGACGAACAAGGCCAAGTGCAAGATCAATCACAAGATGGTGGAGAACCACCAAATGACGCACAAGGCCAAGTTATGTCCTCCGAGCAAGATCAAGATCAAGAGGAAGCTCAAGATCAAGATCTAGCTCCTGACGACGCTCAAGATGATCAACTCAATGCTCCTCAGTTAACTCTTGAAGAGCAATTAGAGCGTCGTGCTGCAAAAGTTGCCTCCAGGCTTGCTTCCATCGAGAACATTCTAGGAAGCATCAAAAGGGGGGTTGATGGCTTCTCGCCCCTCGTTGGTTACCCCAAGTGGAAGGTTTGAGATGCAGTGTAGCGGTAGTTTTCCCTTGGCAAAGATACCAAGGATCGAATCCCCTGAGACTCCGAGGTTCAACAAGAAGGTGTCAACTGCTAGCGGTGCAACTAGCGATTGACCGGACCTGCACACAAATACAAATAACTTTGCTCCCAACGAGTACAGAGAGGTTGTCAATCCCTCCGGCCTTGTCATTTACAAAGGATCAAACGCAAGAGATAATAGTGATAGGTATTACTGCAACTAGTAAGTAAGAGCAGAAAGTAAATAACGGATGTGATCAGTGATGGTAATATGGACCGGGGTCCCATGATGTTCACTAGTGATGTCTCTCTCCCAAAAGACGATAAAACAGCTAAGCGAGGCAAACGAATTACAGCTGGGCAATTGACAGGATTATGTGCGCAAACCAATGCTAACTATGCTGCAAAGAAAGGTAGAGGCTCAAAAGCATGGGCGGTACGCCAAGGCAAGTAGACCGAAATCCATCTGCATCTACTACTAATCATCCACCTTGAGATATCTATCCAGAACATCTCGCTGGTATTAAGTTGTGAGTCCCACCCATAGTGTAAACTCAAAGCAACAAACAACTGCATTAAAAGAACTTTGCGTAAAGTAAACAATCCTTGCACCCGCAAGTACAAGCACTGTTGTTTTCCCCCTTGTGGCAACATCACATCCCCTAGACTCATGTTTCTGTCACTCAAGCTAGTCATCGAGGGGCATGAACCCACAATCAAGCATAACGTTCCCTCTTGGAGTTACTATCTACTACTTGGCCAAAGCAATAAACAGCAACGGAGAACATGCAAGAATTACTCAAGAACATAAATATAAAAGAGGTGAATCAAATATATTACTCACACACAATCTGAACATAATCTCATAATCCATCGGATCCCAACAAACTCAGCATAGCAACAGCATAAGGATTACATATGTGCCTCGATCATGTAGGGCAGCTCACGAGGTCTAATCGGTGAAGAACAAAGAGGGGAGGAGAACATCACATAGCTACTGGACATGGACCCATGGTCCAAGGGAGACTACTCACAACTCATCCGGGAGGCGTCCATGGTGGTGGAGAGGCTCCCGGTGGTGATCCTCCCCTCCGGCAGGGTGCCGGGAAGAGTTCTCCTGGTGCTCCCGATCTTGGAAGCGCGGCGGCGGCGGAACAGAGATGAGGGTTCCGTCCTCGAGGGTTTCGGGACGCGGTGTAAATATATGCCAAAGGGGGGCGTCAGAGGAGGCCAGGGGGGCCCAGGCGCCCTGGCGGTGCAGCCAGGAGGGGGGGCGCGCCCTCTGGCCGCCTGGAGCCCTGGTGGCCCCCCTCCGGCCCTACTTTGGCCGCATGGAAGCTTCCGGAACGCTGATTTTTTATATATTTTTCTCGGAATTTTTCTGGCAGTTTACGTAATGGAAAAACCTGAAATACAAAAACAGCAGAAAACAGAAACTGGCACTGGGGTGCACTGAGTTAATAGGTTAGTCCAAATATGATCAGAAGTGTATGGAAGTGCATAAATATCATAGCAATATCACACAAAAGAGGCATGGAGCAAGCAGAAATTATAGATACGTTTTGGACGTATCAACATCCCCAAGCTTAATTCCTGCTCGTCCTCGAGTAGGTAAATGATAACAAGCATAATTTCTGTGGTGACATGCTATTAACCATATAAGAACTTTTCATAGTCACATGACAAGTGCTTACTGAGACAATGAGTCTGTAGTAATTAAGTTGCCTCATGAGAACATCACAAAGAACTGAAAGTTTTACAATATGATACTGAAACACTCAATAGATTTGTAGTGAGCATGGTGTGCAAACATGACAAAGTGATATCTCGCTTGCCCCCTTTAGTGAAGCAAAACATAAATGCAGGGGCACCTCCAAAGTTTAAGTGACGACTAGATACAATGATTTCAGAATAAACGATATCATAATCATGCAGAAGACAATGGTACTTTGGGACAATGCACATTACACTCAGAATGACAATCATGCTCTCAATAGTTGGTGCTTTAAAGAAGGTGGAGACTCTCGAACCGTGGCTTTTGTTGGCAAAGTTGAAAACCCGTGGTCGGAAACAAAAACTAAACATGTACCAGAGCTCTTGGTTTTTATAAACAAAGGTAATATTTTTTTTAGAATATGCATATTTCGTCAACGAATGCTAGTAGATAACTCAATTACTTCTTGAGCTGGACAAGTTTCGAGGAACGGCTCCCGCACGAGGACGATCACATCCTCTTAATCTCCTTTGTTTATCACTGCCAAAGTTTTCTGATTTCTCATGAACAAAGCGTGAAGGAGGGTTTGTTTGTTGTATATTTTTTTAATGAGCCGGGCGCACTCCATGCCAGTTCCTTCTCGTATTAGGGGTTTGCACATTAGACATGCAATCCCGGGGTGATGCTTGTCCAACTTAAAAAGATCATGAATTAACTACTACTTCCTCATGAGCTAAAACAGAGGCACAAAATAGAAATGCTTTTTTGAATAATTTCGAGATGGTACATGAAAGTCTTCGTTAGGAATGGCAGGTAAATACCATGTATAGGAAGGTATGGTGGACTCATATGGCATAACTGAAGGATTTTGGATGCACAAGCAGTCAGTCCGCTTAGTACAGGCGAAGGTTAGCAAAAGACTGGGAGCGACCAACTAAAATAGCAATGACGGTCATAATCATGCAGAGCGACAAAGCAACATTGAATCGGGCATGGAAGTTATATCGCTACTCAGAAATTAAAGATCATCAAGGCTTGATAGACTTTCTTTACAGTCTTAAATATGCGTGAGCATATGCCAAGTCAATCAAAATAAATTCTTGGAGGAAGATACCACTAAACCATACCACATCATAGGCAAACAAATCATGTTGGTACTTCAATAACACATTAAGAACCCCCCAGCTATTTGAGACTAACCATAAGAAAACATGAACTACTAAGCACCATTATGCACATAGCATTTTTATCATAGACATATCAACCAGTGCAACAGAAGCCAACTCTCTTAACAAGATAAGCATGATAACTCAAGAGAGTTCCAGCGACCAACTAAACAAAAGCTCTTCAAAAAGTAAAGCATGAAAACTAAGAGCTGAACATGATAGTAGCTATTGAAAGACAAAGAACATACACATCAAAGATAAACATGAAAATCCCATGTTATGTTCTAGGTTGAAGTGGAGCGTGTTTCTCTCCCACACAAAGAAAGTTGAGTTCCAACTCGTTATGAACAGCAAGCAGAGCTAAAGAAAACTAAAAAGGAAACTAAAAGCAAGACGCTCCAAGCGTAGCACATAACACATGAAGTGATAAAAATATAGTGGAACGAAAGACGAACTGATAATTGTTGATGGAGAAGGGGATGCACGGGGGCATCCCCAAGCTTAGACGCTTGAGTCTTCTTGAATATTTCTTGGGGGTGCACGGGGGCATCCCCAAGCTTGAGCGTTTGACACTCCTGAATCTTTTTATCATCTTCCCTCGCACACTTGAAAACTCCCTTCATACATAACTCATCATAATCTAATTAGCGAGGTTAGTACCCTTAATAAAATAATTTTTACTTGCTGGAAATAAAGATATTCTTGAAGGTCTACTGTTTCTCAAGATTGACAAAAGGTTTTTGCAAAGAAAAAGCAAGCTCAAGGTTCGCAAAACGAAGGAAAGGCAAAACAGGACAAAATCTGTGAAAAACAGACCAGCAGGTAGTAAATAATTTTTTTGGGGCACTTCTGCAACTCAAATAAAAAAACTCAGAACAGACGCCCGAAAGCCAATTGTATAGAGCACGCTGTCGAAAAAAATTCAGACCAAAAAGATGATCAGGTGATTTTATACGAAATTTTCTGTCCAAGGACAGAATCTATTTCCTGGACAGGACGTCACAACTTTTGAACTTTCTTGCAATCAGAGGCTACACTTGGCACAAAGCTGAAAAGTAAAGATACAATGATGATGCTACTGTAGTAACAACATCAAGACACAACAAAAGCAAAATAAAATTTTATTCATTGTGGGCTGCCTCCCAAAAGCGCTTTCTTTTATGCCTTTAAGCTAGGCATAATGCAAAGAGATCAAGTTTTATCAAGAGTAAAAGAATAGCTAGCCCGTATAACGGACTCAAAAGGTAACTTAATCTTCTTTCTAGGGAAGTGTTCCATCCCTTTCTTGAGAGGAAATTGGAATTTTATATTCCCCTCTTTCATGTCAATGATGGCACCAACGGTGCGAAGAAAAGGACGTCCCAAAATAATTGGACAAGAAGGTTCACATTCAATATCCATAATAGTAAAATCAACGGGAACATAATTGTCATTGACAATGATAAGAACATCGTCGATCCTCCCTAAGGGTTTCTTTATGGAAGAATCAACAAGACGAACACCAAAAGAACAAGAATCAAAAGGTTTCAATTTAAGCATATCATATATTCTTTTGGGCATAACAGAGGTACTAGTTCCAACATCACATAAAGCATAGCAAGAGAAGTTATTCAACTTAATTTTAATCATAGGATCCCAACCATCTTCTAGCTTTCTAGGTATGGAGGCTTCTACCCTAAGTTTCTCCTCCCTAGCTTTGATGAGAGCATTAGTGATATGCTCTGTGAAGGCAAGATTAAGTGTGCTAGTGTGGGGATCTCTAGACATCTTGTGAAGGAAATCAATAACTTTGGTAAGGGTGCAATTATCAAAATCAAGGTCACTACTATCAAGTAAAGTGGTAGTGGTGTCCTTTAGGCTCACTTGTTTGGTAGTTTCTATAGTCATAGCATCACCATTAATAGGTCCAATGGGACCAGGAGTGCATTGGGTGCTAAGAGTTTGGATATCCTCAACAACTTGGATAGTAGCAACAGTGTGGTGGGTAGGAAGGTTCTTAATTCTATCTTCTTCCTCCTTTTCTCTAGCCCATCTCTCTTTAAGTTTAGCCAACATCCTAATGTTTTCATTAATTTGCACTTGAATAGCATTCATAGGAGTGGTCTTCCTCGCCTCAAGAGGGGAAGTTCTAATTTTAAGCAACTCTACCTCATGGGCTAAATTGTCTACCTTCGAAGAGAGATCATCTAGTTTGGCTAGCTTTTCTTCTACGCTCTTATTGAAGGCTTTTTGGGTAGTGATGAAATCTTTAAGCATAATCTCTAGTTCAGAAGTGGAGTTCTTGGTGCTAGGATAAGCATTGTTGTTCCCATAGGAATTAGAGGGGAACGGTCTAGGATTGCTACCAAAATTACTCCTATAAGCATTGTTATTGAAATTGTTTCTAGAGATAAAGTTCACATCTACTTGTTCTTGAGCAATCAAAGAATTTAAAGGAACATCACGAGGATCAACAGAAGATTCCTTGGAAAGTAGAGACATGATCAAGTCAACTTTTTCATTTAGGGAGGAAATCTCCTCGACAGAGTTTACCTTCCTACCTGTTGGAGCGCGTTCGGTGTGCCATTGAGAATAATTGGTCATCATCGCATCGAGAAGCTTCGTGGCAACACCAAGTGTAGTTGACATAAAGGTTCCTCCCGCGGCCGAATCTAACAAGTTCCGCGAGGTAAAGTTCAAGCCTGCATAAAAAGTTTGGATAACCATCCAAGTAGTCAAACCATGAGTAGGGCAGTTCTTGACAAGAGATTTCATGCGTTCCCAAGCTTGGGCAACGTGTTCATTATCCAATTGTTTGAAATTCATTATGTTACTCCTTAGTTGGATAATTTTAGCAGGTGCATAGTACTTTCCAATAAAAGCATCCTTGCACTTGTCCCAAGAATCTATGCTATTTCTAGGCGAGGATTGAAACCAAATTTTAGCTCCTCCTCTCAAGGAGAAAGGAAAAAGCTTAAGCTTAACAATATCACTATCTACTTCTCGGTACTTTTGCATATCACAGAGTTCAACAAAATTGTTTAAGTGTAAAGCAGCATCATCTCCAGAACCGGAGAATTGATCTTTCATAACTAAGTTCAGTAAAGCAGGTTTAATTTCATAAGAAGGTGCTGAAGTGGCAGGTGTAGTGATAGGCGTGCGGATAAAGTCATCGTTGTTATGACTAGTGAAGTCACACAACTTGGTGTTCTCGGTGGAACCCATAGCAGCAAGCAAGCAAAATAACTATTTTTGTGATTTTTGATAGAAGACACTAAAGCAAAAACTGAAAGGTAAACTAACAAGACTTAAAAAGCAAAGGTAAAAGATAGCGTGCAACTCCCCTATCTTGAAGAGTGGAGTCCCCGGCAACGGTGCCAGAAAACTTTGCTAGATGGCTTCTCGCCCCTCGTTGGTTACCCCAAGTGGAAGGTTTGAGATGCAGTGTAGCGGTAGTTTTCCCTTGGCAAAGATACCAAGGATCGAATCCCCTGAGACTCTGAGGTTCAACAAGAAGGTGTCAACTGCTAGCGGCGCAACTAGCGATTGACCGGACCTGCACACAAATACAAATAACTTTGCTCCCAACGAGTACAGAGAGGTTGTCAATCCCTCCGGCCTTGTCGTTTACAAAGGGTCAAACGCAAGAGATAACAGTGATAGGTATTACTGCAACTAGTAAGTAAGAACAGAAAGTAAATAACGGATGTGATCAGTGATGGTAATATGGACCGGGGTCCCATGATGTTCACTAGTGATGTCTCTCTCCCAAAAGACGATAAAACAGCTAAGCGAGGTAAACGAATTACAGCTGGGCAATTCATAGGATTATGTGCGCAAACCAATGCTAACTATGCTGCAAAGAAAGGTAGAGGCTCAAAAGCATGGGCGGTACGCCAAGGCAAGTAGATCGAAATCCATCTGCATCTACTACTAATCATCCACCTTGAGATATCTATCCAGAACATCTCGCTGGTATTAAGTTGCGAGTCCCACCCATAGTGTAAACTCAAAGCAACAGACAACTGCATTAAAAGAACTTTGCGTAAAGTAAACAATCCATGCACCCGCAAGTACAAGCACCGTTGTTTTCCCCCTTGTGGCAACAGCACATCCCCTAGACTCATGTTTCTGTCACTCAAGCTAGTCATCGAGGGGCATGAACCCACAATCAAGCATAACGTTCCCTCTTGGAGTTACTATCTACTACTTGGCCAAAGCAATAAACAACAACGGAGAACATGCAAGAATTACTCAAGAACATAAATATAAAAGAGGTGAATCAAATATATTACTCACACACAATCTGAACATAATCTCATAATCCATCGGATCCCAGCAAACTCAGCATAGCAACAGCATAAGGATTACATATGTGCCTCGATCATGTAGGGCAGCTCACGAGGTCTAATCGGTGAAGAACAAAGAGGGGAGGAGAACACCACATAGCTACTGGTCATGGACCCATGGTCCAAGGGAGACTACTCACAACTCATCCGGGAGGCGTCCATGGTGGTGGAGAGGCTCCCGGTGGTGATCCTCCCCTCCGGCAGGGTGCCGGGAAAAGTTCTCCTGGTGCTCCCGATCTTGGAAGCGCGGCGGCGGCGGAACAGAGATGAGGGTTCCGTCCTCGAGGGTTTCGGGACGCGGTGTAAATATATGCCAAACGGGGGCGTCAGAGGAGGCCAGGGGGGCCCAGGCGCCCTGGCGGCGCGGCAGGAGGGGGGCGCGCCCTCTGGCCGCCTGGAGCCCTGGTGGCCCCCTCCGGCCCTACTTTGGCCGCATGGAAGCTTTCGGAACGCTGATTTTTTATATATTTTTCCCGGAATTTTTCTCGCAGTTTACGTAATGGGAAAACCTGAAATACAAAAACAGCAGAAAACAGAAACTGGCACTGGGGTGCACTGAGTTAATAGGTTAGTCCAAATATGATCAAAAGTGTATGGAAGTGCAGAAATATCATAGCAATATCACACAAAAGAGGCATGGAGCAAGCAGAAATTATAGATACGTTTTGGACGTATCAGGGGTAAGCACTCGTAGACAATTAGCATACTATTGTGCTCATCAAGCTTTTGTCTCCTGTGTTGAACCTCAGAAGGTTTATGAGGCGCTCGAAGACCCTGATTGGCTTAATGCCATGCATGAAGAACTCCATAACTTCGAGCGCAACAAGGTGTGGCGTCTGGTGCCAAGGCCAAAGGAGAACCATAATGTCATTGGAACCAAATGGATCTTTAAGAACAAGCAAGATGCTCATGGCATTGTCATCCGCGACAAGGCGCGTCTGGTGGCTCAAGGCTACTCCCAAGTCGAGGGTATCGACTACGGTGAAACCTTTGCCCCCGTTGCTCGTCTTGAATCCATTCGTTTGTTGCTTGCCTATGCTTCCCATCATAACTTTAAATTGCAACAAATGGATGTGAAAAGTGCATTTCTTAATGGTCCTATTAATGAGTTGGTGTATGTTAAACAACCCCCGGGGTTTGAGGATCCTAAGCTCCCCAATCACGTGTACCAACTCGATAAGGCACTCTATGGCCTTAAACAAGCCCCACGTGCGTGGTATGAGCATCTTACCGAGTTGTTACAAGATCGTGGGTTTGAAATTGGGAAAATCGACTCCACTCTTTTTACTAAGAAGGTCAAAGGGGAGTTGTTTGTATGCCAACTATATGTTGATGATATTATCTTTGGTTCTCCTAACAAAGCTTTCAATGATGAGTTCGCCGCACTCATGACCACACATTTTGAGATGTCCATGATGGGAGAGTTGAAGTATTTCCTTGGGTTTGAGATCAAACAAAGAAGAGAAGGCATCTTCATCAAACAATCCAAGTATACTCAAGACATGCTCAAGAGGTTCAATCTAAGTGATGTCAAGCCGGCTACTACTCCAATGCCAACCAAACGCCAACTTGACATTGATCCCAATGGTAAAGCGGTGGATCAAAAGGTATATCGCTCTATGATCGGATCCTTGCTTTATCTTTGTGCATCTAGACCGGATATTATGTTGAGTGTAGGAATTTGTGCACGGTTTCAAGCCTCACCTAAGGAGAGTCACTTTGTGGCTGTCAAGCAAATCTTTCGATATTTGGCTCATACCCCAAACTTTGGCTTATGGTACCCGAGAGGAGCAAACTTCAACCTTGTAGGTTTCTCTGATTCTGACTGGGCGGGAGACAAAGTGGATAGGAAGTCCACTTCGGGAGGGTGCCAATTTCTTGGTTGCTCTCTTGTTAGTTGGTCTTCCAAAAAGCAAAGTTGTGTGTCTCTCTCGTCCACCGAAGCAGAGTATGTGGATGCTGGCAGTTGTTGTGCTCAACTCTTATGGATGAGGCAAACTTTAAAGGATTACGGTGTCACTTGTGACAAAGTGCCTCTTTGGTGTGACAATGAAAGTGCCATCAAGATTTCTCTCAACCCGGTGCAACACTTCAAGACGAAGCATATAGAGATTCGGTATCACTTCATCCGGGATCACATAAGGCAAGGAGAGATCGAGCTTCACTACGTCAACACTCATGATAACCTTGCAGATATCTTCACAAAGCCATTGGATGAAGCAAGATTTCGCGAGTTAAGGCATGAGCTAAATATCATCGATTTGAGCAATGTGGCTTGAGTCTTTGCACACACTCCTCACACTCAATATAGTTATCTTGTCTAGATGTAGGCATGGACATAGGGGGAGTATTGTTCTCTCAATGAACCCCCCATTATGCATAAATTGATCAAGTCTTTATCATTTGCCATACATAGTTGGTTTAAGTGCTTCAAGACGAGTATTGGTCATGGGCCCAAGGATAGTTCTTTGCGGTGCCATACCAACGAACTCAAACATAGGTGGCCTCGGCCACCACCCTCCTCTGTGGAGTTGCGTTATTTGCCTCGCTTGTGCGTCCTTGTGTTTTTTCTCTCTTCTTTGCTAAAAGCCTCGTGTCGAAACGTGCTTGTTCTTGGATAAGCGGTACTACCGTGCAAGATTACGGTACTACCGCAAAGGAGGTTACGGTACTACCGCAAGTCCAGCACGACAGTATTTATTTACTGCCGCTGGTAGAGCGGTACTACCGCTTGGCGTGCGGTACTTCCGCCCAAGCGGTACTACCGCGATGACCGCGGTACTACCGCACATATTCGCACGGGTGGGGGTTATAAGCGGACAGGGGGAGTTCCAACTCCCCCATACCCATTCACTCCTAACCCCCACGCCGTCCCTCTCTCTCCCTCTCAAGAACGCCGCCGGAGGACCTCGCCGGATCTCCTCCCTCGGCCACTCTCCTCGCATTCCGACCGGTGGGATCGCTCCCCACCTCGCCCTCTTGCCATGGATGAAGGTTTCTCCCCTTTTCCCCTCTTCTTGTTGCCTTGTTGTTGTTGTAGGGTTAGGGGAGATGCTTTGTGTTCTTGCGTTCTTCGTGTTCTTATCCATGGAAGATTAGGATGTAGGAGAGTGTTTTTGCTCTAGAAATGCTAGTATGTATGTTGCTACCAAGTTACTATGATCAACCGTAGTACCGCTGTTCGATCTACGTGGTCTTATCTAGATCAGTTCTGCTCAGATCTGATCCGAGCGGTACTACCGCTGGAGAACCGCGGTACTACCGCCCGATCTGGTCCAGATCCGTTCGTCAGATCTGATCCGGGCGGTACTACCGCTGTCCTCCGCGGTACTACCGCTCTGGAGCGGAAGTAAAATTTTACTACTGCATACCGAGCGGTACTACCGCAACCCCGACGCGGTACTACCGCTCCGTAAGCAGTACTAGTTTTTTACTTCCGTTTCTGATCACGAAAGTAAATTTTTACTACCGCAGAGTGTGCGGTACTACCGCATCCCTCAAGCGGTACTACCGCTCACTCAACGGTACTAACTTTTTACTTCCGCGTCAGTCAGGCAGTACTACCGCTTGTGTCATAGTACCTTTGTAGCACGCACATATTCCCCTTTCTACTCGTTTCTTGTGCTTTTCGAGGCTTTTGCATTGATTCTCTTTGTGCTTTCATCGTGTTCTTGTGTTTGTGTTTTAGGTGGTGGCTCCGGTTCCGATGCTCGTCGTACCAATCCAGTCCGCGACACCGGGTCCAAGCGTCTGCGCAACCCCAGTGATGTGCCAAAGGGCTCCAATCCCCACCGCAAGTTCAAGACCGCCGCCAACAAGCAAAAGGAATCCTCGATGTCTATGGAAGAAATGCCAGCTAATGAGTTCTTGGCACGGAGGAAGCACAATCCTTATGGAGAACCCCGTGCTCAGTTTCATGGAGATGAGCTTTTCTGGACTAAGCAGCAGTATCGCATCTACACAGAGGTGCTCAAGAGCAAGACCAACCTGTACGTAGATGCTCACTGGGTGGACGTGGCCCACATGCGGAGGGACACCAACCGGGCCTACTTTGCCGAGGCTCTGGATCTGGTCGAGCAGTTTGGACTTGAGCACTTCATGACCTTTCAGCATGATTTTGATCCAGAGATCATTGCTCAGTTCTATGCGTCAGTCCACTTCCACACCAAGGATGATCGCCCAATGACTTGGATGACCAATGGTCACAAGATGACTGCATCTTGGAAGGATTTCATGGATCTTTTACAGATTCCTGACGAGGGACTCCACAACCCAGTTGGAGCTCGGCCTCATGCCAATCCAGAATCTGCCAACAAAGACAAGCTGCTGCCATTCTATATGGAGAAGACTCTTGCAAGTGGAAAGAAGACATGGGTGTTGAACCCATTTTTGGACATCATGTATCGGATCTTTCGCAACACTTTGTTTCCTCGCGTTGGAGACAAGGACAAGGTCCATGCATACCTGGTTGACATGCTGCTGATGTGTGAAGCGGCTCGCACGGCGCAGTCTCCACCACTTGACATATCCCATATCATGTGGTGTGAGCTCCGCTTTGCGATCTACACTCGCAAGGTACCCATCTATGGTCCATTCCTGTTTCTGCTGATCTCCAAGACTTGGGAGAAGCTGTACCCTGATGAGGAGTTTGAGGCCGACTGTATCCGTCATGATCCCATTCGTCTTCACATCAAGACTCGATAGGCCAACACTAGCACTCGTGCGCAAGCTGCTGCGGCTCAGATGGGCACTGATGAGGAGCCTGTGGAGGAGGCTGATGAGGAAGGCCCTGGAAGATTTGCTCCTTCCTCCTCAGAGCCCTCTTGGGCTAAAAAGCTAAAGAAGAAGATGAAGGCACTTTTCTGCATGCAAGCTCAAGGTCAGTACAGGGCTCACGTCTCTGACAAGAAGTCTCGCCAGCGTGACAAGAAGCTCATGGCGGTCTACGGTGAGGATGTGTCTAACGGGTCCGAGGACAACATCACCCCTGAGGCAGCTTGGATGGCCTGTCAGGGGTACAAGTGGTCAGAGTCTGACGAGGAGCATCAGGAGGAGCAGCAGGAGTCTGATGGCGAGTACGATGACTGAGTTCCTCCGTCGGGGCTGCCACCCTTCTTTGTGTCCTCTTTCCCCTTTGTGGTGTCTCGATGCCAAAGGGGAGAGAGTGATTTGCGTCTTGTGCCGGTTGTTTCTTTTCCGTTGGTCGAACTCTGTTTATTTGCGTGCTTTTGTGTCGTGTGCGTGAGACTATCGTATGGTGTAAGACATATGCTTCTCTATCGTTAAACTCGTCGTTATGTCTTTATTATTATATCGTGAGCAGTTAGTTTACTTTCCCTTGTTTATGTGCTCAGTTTTATATAAGGAGTATATTATGTGAGAATATAGGGGGAGCACTGAACCTAGTATGTGTGTTGTGCAGTCCAAAGCACACTCTTGTGTAGGCACACATCCAGGGGGAGCTCACCTATATTCTAGTGTTTAGGATTGCATACTCTCTTATCTTATCCCTGTGCAAATCCCGTATTGTCATCAATCCACCAAAAAGGGAGAGATTGTAAGGGCATAGTTCTCCCTAAGTAGTTTTGGTGATTGATGACAATGCATTTGCGGACTAATCGTGTGCTCTAAGCTCCTACAGGTATATCTCACTTAGGCACAAGACGATTGCTTGCCCCTCGGATTCGATGGAAGACGGTGTTTCCTTTTTGCTCCCTGTCGGTGGCTTTGAGTAATAGGAAAGCCGTACTATTAAGAGGGGGTCCGTTTCGGAAAGGTTTGGGTGGAATCAACACGTACACATCTTACTCTCACACCACCTTTCCCTTGCTTCTCTGGAGTTCCAACCGTTTCTTATCGTATATGCAAACCATGACTTCTTAACTAAAACATCTGCCTGGCAAGCGGTAGTACCGCTCCATAAGCGGTAGTACCGCACAGCCACATGGTAGTACCGCCTGAAGACACGGTAGTACCGCACCAGTGGTAGTACCGCGGCTCCAGAACGGTAGTACCGTGTATCTGGCCCGGCACTGTATTAAGTGTAGAAGTAGGTGCGGAAGTAATTTTTTACTTCCGCATCCTATGCGGTAGTACCGCTTGCTCCAAACGGTAGTACCGTGTCGTGTTTTGCTACTGCCGTATTTCTACGGATGTAGCCATGGATCTAATTTATTTCATCCGTGGCTGTCATCGACTCGTTTGTTTTTGCCTAAGCGGTAGTACCGCCCCCAGAGCGGCAGTACCGCTCAGCAAGCGGTAGTACCGCAACTTACGTGCGGTACTACCACTATATATAGGGGGTCTTCTTCCCCAGGCAAATTTGACTATTTTGACCTGTTGTTGCAATCAATTCACAGAATGAACTGCCCGCGAAACTATTTCACAGCCATAACCTTTTTTTGTAGCGCCTGCCACGACGGCGCTGCACCCTACTATGCAGCGCCTGCCTCGGAGGCGTTGCACGCCTGTCCACCGTGGCAGTCCCCTGGCCCGCACCCGGCCGTGCAACGCCTCCCACACAGGCGCCACACAGTGTAATGTGCAGCGCCTCCGAGCCAGGCGTTGCACTATCACTTATCCAATCGCCGCGCGCAGGCCCAATCCCCACCCCTTGCAGTTACACCGGCGGCTGCTGCA
Source organism: Secale cereale (assembly GCA_902687465.1). NCBI lineage: Eukaryota > Viridiplantae > Streptophyta > Magnoliopsida > Poales > Poaceae > Secale > Secale cereale. Next base: position 851,261,466 of record LR738713.1, read on the forward strand.
TCCTCTCCTCCCCTTCTCTCAATCTCAATCCCAAAAAGCTTCAGATCTGAGGGTTTTGTTCGTGGATTTCTTCCCCCTTCGATCCTACAAGGTACACTCCTCCGATCCCCTTCTTTCTATCCATACATTTTCTCTTTTTTGGAAGATTTGTGTAATCCTTTTTTGATTAGATTAGAATATTGCATATGTGGGATTTATGATTTGTAGATGATTTATAAGATATATGTAACCTTAGTGTAGTTAGTATGTATTGAAAAAAACTCTTCTATGTTGGAAACCTACATTATGTTAGATGGTATTAGATGTTATTTTAGATGAGTTAGATGAATTTAAGAGAGGGGGAGGATGATGTTAGTGTAGTTAGTATTCAAGTAACCTTAGTGTAGTTAGTATGTATTGAAAAAAAACTCTTCTATGTTGGAAACCTACATTATGTTAGATGGTATTAGATGTTATTTTAGATGAGTTAGATGAATTTAAGAGAAGGGGAGGATGATGTTAGTGTAGTTAGTATTCAAGTAACCTTAGTGTAGTTAGTATGTATTGAAAAAAAACTCTTCTATGTTGGAAACCTACATTATGTTAGATGGTATTAGATGTTATTTTAGATGAGTTAGATGAATTTAAGAGAGGGGGAGGATGATGTTAGTGTAGTTAGTATTCAAGTAGGCTTAGTTTAGTTATTTTGTATTCATAGGATGATGTTATTTATATGGTTTGAGAAGAAAGCATTTTTTCAAATTTTGCATGTAGTAGCCGTAGTTTCGTTTTTGTGTATTCAAAAGTCAATCGTGTTGAATACCTTTTTTCAAAAAAATTCAAATGGTTAGGATGATGGATTGGCTTCTCGATGATCACTGGGACAAACAACACCGATCTTACGCTATGTCCGTGGATCAACGGGTAATAATGAAAGTTGCCGGTGTTAATTATTTCATTATTTTTCAAACACATACCCCAGATTTAATGATTTATTTGTTTTGCTTGTAGGAGCTTGCACCTCTGAAGCTTCGGGCTCACAGAGTCAACCTTGGGTGGATGCGCTATGATGAGCGCTACACACCGTATGTTAGGGAGACAGGACTTCTCCCTTTCATTCAGTTGGTCAGCCGGTCGACGCCACCCAACAAAGCTCCGGCACTCACCGCGCTCATTGATCACTGGAGGCCGGAGACGCACAGTTTCCATCTGCGGACCGGGGAGATGACGGTGACGCTTCAGGATATAGCAATGACCACCGGTCTTCCTGTCGATGGCATTCCTTTATGTATGAGCACTGATTCAGATGGGTGGCGCGAGCAGATGCATGCCCTTATCGGCATGGTTCCTCCAGAGCCTCAGGAACCAGAAGTTGAAGGCAAGAAGAAGGAAAGAGTCGCAACCGGTGCCCCTTACACGTGGATTACTACGCACTTTGGTACTTGCCCTATGGAGGCTGATGAGGACACGGTGAAGACACATGCTCGTGTCTACATGTGGTATGTTATATCCAGGACTATGTTTGCTGATGGCACATGCAAGAATGCTCCATGGATGTGGCTGAAGGCGTTGACCGTCTTCGATAGCAAATGGAGTTGGGGTTCGGCGACACTGGCTTACTTGTATAGACAGGTATGAAGTTGTTCATATTTCACCTCATTGGTACATGCTGAATGCGATCTTGCTTTTAATTCAATCATGTTCTTTTTTATGTGCAGTTGGACGAAGCCAGTTGCAGGCTATCTGGAGGTATCGGTGGTTGTTTGCTCGCACTTTCCATATGGAGCTGGGAGCGTTTGCCGGTTGGACGACCGAAGACCGTGAAGTACGAGCCTTGGGACGAGAAACAGGACCCACTATGGCTCCCCACTTGGGCTTACAAGTGGGATGTGTTAAATGAGATGACGGATGATCCATCGGTCATGTACAAGCTCTACAGGAGCGAGATGGACGCGATCACGGCTGAGCAGGTGAGTCGATATTGCATAAGTTATTATCATGCTTATATCTTAACTAGATATCAATTTTGCATTTTATCCCCTTTTGCAGGTTGTATGGGAACCGTATGGAAGTGCAGAGAGTTTTGGGAACCCTTTGGAGTTCGCGCTGAATCCGATGTGCACTAGGGATAGGGAACTCTGGCATATGCGGTGTCCACTCATATGCAACTGGGCAGTCGAGGTTCACCTGCCACATCGGGTGTACCGCCAGTTTGGTTTGTTCCAGACACACCCGCCGGAATGGGAGGGCACGGACCGACAGCTACACGCGTAAGATATAACTAACCTTGAGCACCTAGCTGCTTGTCGGCCTCATCGTTAGTTCTAATAGTAAGTTTATAACTTCCAGGTTGGATAGGAAAAAGCAGCGCAAGATCAAGGACTGGGCCAAGCATCACAGGAAGTATGTTGTGCAGTGGCAGTATAGTGTTGATCAAGCTAGGCGCAACAAAGGAGCCCCGCTTCGTGAGCACTGCCCGTTTGCGTTCAACAACTATCTCACATGGTTCCTTGCAAGAACCCGTGTGGAGGTATGCAAGTCGGCGTATGCTGAGGATATTTTGGAAGATCCCACCATATTCGATGAGATAGCCCAGCACGAGTACAACGCATTAGTTCGGAAAGGAAACTCAGTGATCCCTGCAGGCCCAATGATGAACTTTGTGGTATTTTCCCTTTACTCTTTTCCATTCGCACTATTTACATCTTCGCTTGCCTAACACGTTAATACCATTTGTGTTCATAGCGTGCCCAGATCAAGAAAGCAGCCGATGAGACCGACAGTATATTGGAAACAACCCCGGCTGGCAAAGACGATGGGGAAGGTGCCCTTCGAGCATTACTTAAGGTTCACATCTCCTTCAAACTAGCACTTAACATGTGTTGGTACGTTCGTTGTCTTATTCACTTGTTCATGTTGCAGCGCCAGGGCCAAAAGTTAAGGCGGCTATCTAATCTTTTCGGTTGTCGTGACCCCGAGTATGTATCACCAGAACGTTCTAGGTCGGCGACACCATCAGATCCCATTTCTGGCGATGCTAATCCTTTGGATGATGAGGATGTGGGTGTGGTCACCCAAGAGGTATGGCATTGCTAACTACATGCTCACGCTACGGTTGTTGTTGCATTGCTAACTACATGCTCACACACGGTCTTTCCATAACTTTTGTTGATGCATAGGCTCCTGATGATATGGTCTTGGGGAAGTACAAGGCTCGTTCTGCAATCAAGTTAAAGCCTAGGAGGGAATACAAGAAATACACACCCGAGGACTTTACCCAGAAAGGCAAAAGGACGGTCGAAACCTCGCGGATGGCGGCTTTGGATGACTATTTGGATGACGATGAGGATGAGGAGGCGGAGCCGGAGCCGGAGCGGGTTCCTCTTCCTAGGAAGGTCAAGAAGACATGTGTGAAGAGGGGGGCAGGAGCCAGCAAGCGCGGAAGGAACTAGTCATATTTCTATATGTGTCTCTTTTTGTAATGTCGAACGCTATGTTGATAGTAATGTCGAACGCTATGTTGGACTTGTATCTCTATTTCTATATGTGTTGAACTTGTCGTATTTCTATATGTGTTGAACTTGTCTCTATTTCTATATGTGTTGAACTTGTCGTATTTCGATATGCTTGTCTCTTTTTGTAATGTTGAACGCTAGTGTTGAAGTATCTATATATGTGTTATACTATTCATATTTCTGTATATTTGTTCTACTATTCATCACTTGTATGTTGTATTATTCATATTTGTATATGTGTTATACTATTCATATTTCTAAAATTTCATCTGACATGTGTGGCGCCTAGCAGCCAGGCATCACACTGTACAGTGCAGCGCCTACCACACAGGCGTTGCACTATACATTGTTGGCATGGAGATCACCCACATTGTTGGCATGGAGATCAACTTCATTGTCATCGTCTGCATAATCATAATTGTCCTCTTCCTCTTGCAAAGCTTCATCTTGGTTGTTTGTAAACGGACTCAATGTTTGACGCACTTATTGGGTCAAAAGAGGTTCATCAATTTCATCTCGCTTCAAGGGTGGTGGCCTACTATGAACCAAAAGAGGTTCATCAATTTCATCTCGCTTCAAGGGTGGTGGCCTACTATGAACCAAAAGAGGTTCATCAATTTCATCTCGCTTCAACGGTGGTGGCCTACTATGAACCAAAGGAGGTTCATCAATTTCATCTCGCTTCAAGGGTGGTGGGCTACTATGAACCAAAGGGGAAGGTTCCCGGTTCAAGTCCAAATGCAAACTTGAATCAACCTTCTTCGTTGAAAATAACTCAAGAGCCTTGTCAAGTGATTCGGCCACCGTTTCCTTGTATGCAACCCAACGTTGGTCCGAGTTGACGCGCATTGTCTTCCAACAGACGTGCATTCCAAAGCCTACATTATGCCTTCCCTCCAACTCAACGATATCACTAAGGTCCATCTAATTCAATTCTTTCCTAACTTGTTGCAAGAGCTCCGCATAGCTAGAACTACTATCAAACACAATGTCAAGCTCATCCGGGTCCGGTTCAATATTTCCTTTCAAAAAGGCGTCTTTGTCCCCATGATGAACAAACACACATGTTCTTCCCATCCCTATAAGCATTCCAAAAACACAAGGTAACATTGCTTTCATGAGTACTAAATGCAAAGATTAACAAAGAATAGAAACCCTAATATATATATATATCAAACAACAACCATAACCATAACCCTAACCATAACCCTAAACATAACCCTAACCATAACCCTAACCATAACCATAACCTAACCCTAACAACAACATAACAACACCCATAAGAACACCCATAAGAACACACATAGAACACCCCAAATCACTAAATCTCACTTCTCCATGCAAATCACTAGATCCAAACAAAACTATGGTTTCCCCAAACTAGCAACATTTGAGCAATTTGATAACATTACTTGGATCAAAACAAGGTGATCGGAGGTGATTACCTTTAGGGAGGGCTTGACTTCAAAATCCACGGACAAATTCTTCAATTAAGCAAGATTTGAGAGAGGATTTGAGAGGGGAAGAGAGTGGGAGAGGGGCCTAAGCTCGGGTGGGGGAGTGGGACAGAGTGTGGGTGGGGGAGTGGGGGTCCAGCGCGGCTGCTGGATAAGTGATAGTGCAGCGCCTGGCTCGGAGGCGCTGCACATTACACTGTGTGGCGCCTGTGTGGGAGGCGTTGCACGGCCGGGTGCGGGCCAGGGGACTGGCACGGTGGATAGGCGTGCAACGCCTTCGAGGCAGGCGCTGCACAATAGGGTGCAGCGCCGTCGTGGCAGGCGCTATAAAAAAAGGTTATGGCTGTGAAATAGTTTCACGGGCAGTTCATTCTGTGAATTGATTGCAGCAACAGGTCAAAATAGTCAAATTTGCCTCTTCCCCAAGAAGACTTACCTCTTTCCCCACATACTCCATTGTTGCTCCAAAGCTCCATTTCCGCCCGATCTCTCTCTCCCTAGCCAATCAAACTTGTTGATTTGCTCGGGATTTCTTGAGAAGGCATCGATCTACACTTCCACCAAGAGATATTTGATTCCCCCCACTAATCCCTTGCGGATCTTGTTACTCTTGGGTGTTTGAGCACCCTAGACGGTTGAGGTCACCTCAAAGCCATATTCCATTGTGGTGAAGCTTCGTTGTTTCGTTGGGAGCATCCGAGTTGTGGAGATAGCCCCAACCTTGTTTGTAAAGGTTCGGCTACCGCCTTCAAGGGCACCACTAGTGGAATCACGGCACCTTGCTTCGTGTGAGGGCGTGAGGAGAATACGGTGGCCCTAGTGGCTTCTTGGGGAGCATTGTGCCTCCACACCGCTCCAACGGAGACGTACTTCCCCTCAAAGGGAAGGAACTTCGGCAACACATCCTCGTCTCCACCTTCCTCTTGTGGTTATTTCTTACCTTTACTTGTGCAAGCATTACTTGTTTAACTCCTTTAGCTTGCTTGTGAAGTTGTTATCCTTACTTTCCATTAGTTGTCATCTTAGTAGAATATCTAGACAACTTACTTTGACGATTAATTTAAAGTGGTTAAGAAAAGCTAAAAATTGTTAGTTGCCTATTCACCCCCCTCTAGTCAACCATATCGATCCTTTCAGAAGGTGTACCCAATCGTTTCCTTTGAGTATCCTATGAAGACGCATTTTCCGATTTGGGTTCGAGCTTTTCAGGTTGAAGTTTCTTGACATAAGCATCGCAACCCCAAACTTTTAGAAACGACAGCTTAGGTTTCTTGCCAAACCAAAGTTCATACGGTGTCGTCTCAATGGATTTCGACGGAGCCCTATTTAAAGTGAATGCGGCAGTCTCTAAAGCATAACCCCAAGAAGATAGCGGTAAGTCGGTGAGAGACATCATAGATCGCACCATGTCCAACAGAGTACGATTTCGACGTTCGGACACACCATTACGTTGAGGTGTTCCGGGCGGTGTCAATTGTGAAACAATTCCACAGTTCCTAAGGTGCGTGCCAAATTCATGACTTAAATATTCACCCCCATGATCCGATCGCAAGAACTTTATTTTTTTGTCACGTTGATTCTCAACCTCATTCTGAAATTCCTTGAACTTTTCAAAGGTCTCAGACTTGTGCTTCATCAAGTAGATATACCCATATCTACTCAAGTCATCTGTGAGGGTGAGAACATAACGATAGCCTCCGCGAGCCTCAACACTCATTGGACCGCACACATCGGTATGTATGATTTCCAATCAGTTGGTTGCTCGCTCCATTGTTCCGGAGAACGGAGTCTTGGTCATCTTGCCCAAGAGGCATGGTTCGCACGTGTCAAATGATTCATAATCAAGAGACTCTAGAAGTCCATCTGCATGAAGCTTCTTCATACGTTTGACACCAATATGACCAAGGCGGCAATGCCACAAGTATGTGGGACTATCATTGTCAACTTTACATTCACACTATGAATATGTGTATCATCACGATCGAGATTCATCAAAAATAAACCATTGACCAGTGGGGCATGACCATAAAACATATCTCTCAAATAAATAGAACAACCATTATTCTCGGATTTAAATGAGTAGCCATCTCGCATCAAACAAGATCCAGATACAATGTTCATGCTCAAAGCTGGTACTAAATAACAATTATTAAGGTTTAAAACTAATCCCGAGGGTAGATGTAGAGGCAGCGTGCCGACGGCGATCACATCAACCTTGGTACCATTCCCGACACGCATCGTCACCTCGTCCTTCGCCAGTCTCCGCTTATTCCGCAGCTCCTGCTTTGAGTTACAAATATGAGCAACTGCACCGGTATCAAATACCCAGGAGCTACTACGAGCGCTGGTAAGGTACACATCAATAACATGTATATCACATATACCTTTGACGTTGCCGGCCTTCTTGTCTGCTAAGTATTTGGGGCAGTTCCGCTTCAAGTGACCAGTTCCCTTGCAATAAAAGCACTCAGTTTCAGGCTTGGGTCCATACTTTGGCTTCTTCCCGACAACTGGCTTACCGGGCGCGGCAACTCCCTTGCCGTCCTTCTTGAAGTTCTTCTTACCCTTGCCCTTCTTGAACTTAGTGGTTTTATTGACCATCAACACTTGATGCTCTTTCTTGATCTCCACCTCCGCTGATTTCAGCATTGAATACACCTCGGGAATGGACTTCTCCATCCCTTGCATATTGAAGTTCAACACGAAGCTCTTGTAGCTAGGTGGGAGCGACTGGAGGATTCTGTCAACGTCCGCTTCGTCTGGGAGATTCATTCCCAACTGAGACAAGCGGTTGTGCAACCCAGAAATCTTGAGTATGTGCTCACTGACAAAACTGTTTTCCTCCATCTTACAGCTGTAGAATGCGTTAGAGACATCATATCTCTCAACTCGGGCATGAGCCAGGAAAACCATTTTCAGCTCTTGGAACATCTCATATGCCCCGTGGTGCTCAAAACGCTTTTGGATCCCCGATTCTAAGCTGTAGAGCATGCCGCACTGAACCAGGGAGTAATCATCACAACGCGACTGCCAAGCGATCATAACATCTTGGTTTGCCAGGGCGGGAGCGTCACCTAGCGGTGCTTCTAGGACATAAGTTTTCTTGGCAGCTATGAGGATGATCCTCAGGTTACGGACCCAGTCCGTATAGTTGCTACCATCGTCTTTCAGCTTGGATTTCTCTAGGAACGCGTTGAAGTTGAGGGTGACATGAGCGTGGGCCATTTGATCTACAAGACATATTGTAAAGAATTTAGACTAAGTTCATGACAATTAAGTTCATCTAATCAAATTTTAATGAACGCCCACTCAGATTGACATCTCTCTAGTCATCTAAGTGATACATGATCCAAATCGACTAGCCCGTGTCCGATCATCACGTGAGACGGACTAGTCTCAACGGTGAACATCGTTCATGTTGATCGTATCTTCTATACGACTCATGTTCGACCTTTCGGTCTTCCGTGTTCCGAGGCCATGTCTGTACATGCTAGGCTCGTCAAGTGAACCCTAAGTGTATTGCGCGTGTAAATCTGGCTTACACCCGTCGTATGCGAACGTTAGAGCCTATCACATCCGATCATCACGTGGTGCTTCGGAACAACGATCCTTAGCAACGGTGCACAGTTAGGGGGAACACAATTCTTGAAATTTTTAGTGAGAGATTATCTTATTTACTACCGTCGTTCTAAGTAAACAAGATGCATAAACATGATAAACATCACATGCAATCAAATAAAGTGACATGATATGGCCATTATCATTTTGCTCCTTCGATCTCCATCTTCGGGGCACCATGATCATCTTTGTCACCGGCATGACACCATGATCTCCATCATCATGATCTCCATCATCGTGTCTTCATGAATTCGTCACTCCAACTATTACTTCTACTACTATGGCTAACGTTTAGCAATGAAGTAAAGTAATTACATGGCGTTATTCAGTGACACGCATGTCATACAACAAATAAGACAACTCCTATGGCTCCTGCCAGTTGTCATTTTCATCGACATGCAAGTCGTGATTCCCTATTACAAGAACATGATCAATCTCGTACATCACATATATCATTCATCACATCTTCTTGGCCATACCACATCACATAGCACATGCTGCAAGAACAAGTTAGACGACCTCTAATTGTTGTTGCAAGTTTTTACGTGGTTTCTATAGGTTTTCTAGCAAGAACGTTTCTTACCTATGCCAAAGCCACAACGTGATTTGTCAATTTCTATTTACCCTTCATAAGGACCCTGTTCATCGAATCCGATCCGACTAAAGTGGGAGAGACAGACACCCGCCAGCCACCTTATGCAACTAGTGCATGTCTGTCGGTGGAACCAGTCTGACGTAAGCGTACGTGTAAGGTCGGTCCGGGCCGCTTCATCCCACGATGCCGCCGAATCAAGATTGGACTAGTAACGGCAAGAGAATTGAACAAACTCAACGCCCACAACTTGTTTGTGTTCTACTCGTGCAAGATGCTACGCAAAGACCTAGCTCAGATGCCACTGTTGGGGAACGTAGCAGAATTTAAAAAATTTCCTACGCTTCACCAAGATCAATCGGAGTCATCTAGCAACGAGCATAAAGGAGTGCATCTACATACCCTTTGTAGATCGCATGCGGAAGCGTTCGAAGGAACGTGGATGATGGAGTCGTACTCTTCGTGATCCTCGTCACCGATGATCCCAGCGCCGAACGGACGACACCTCCGCGTTCAACACACGTACGGTACAGCGACGTATCCTCCTTCTTGATCCAGCAAGGGGGGAGGAGAGGTTGACGGAGATCCAGCAGCACGACGGCGTGGTGGTGGATGCAACAGGAAAGGCTGCAGGGCTTCGCCGGCGCCCTGCGAGAGGAGTTGGAGGTGTGACGGGGGGGGGAGGCGCCAGAGGCTTGGGGTGCGGCTGCCCTCTCTCCCCTCCACTATATATAGGGGGCCAGGGGGGCGCCGGCCCTAGAAGATGCAATCTCCTAGGGGGGCGGCGGCCAGGGGGGAGAACTTGCCCCCCAAGGCATAGAGGGCGCCCCCACCCCCTAGGGTTTCAACCCTAGGCGCATGGAGGGGGCCCTTGTGGGTGTGCCAGCTCACCAGGGGCTGGCCCCCTTCCACTTGCGGCCTACGGGGCCCTCCGGGATGGGTGGCCCCACCCGGTGGACCCCCGGGACCCCTCCGGTGGTCCTCGGACACTCCCGGTGACCCCCGGAATTATCCCGATGGCCAAAACTGGACTTCCTATATATCATTCTTTACCTCCGGACCATTCTGGAACTCCTCGTGACGTCCGGGATCTCATCCGGGACTCCGAACAACATTCGGGTTTCCATGTGCATGTATCTCTACAACCCTAGCGTCACCGAACCTTAAGTGTGTAGACCCTACGGGTTCGGGAGACACGCAGACATGACCGAGACGACTCTCCGGTCAATAACCAACAGCGGGATCTGGATACCCATGTTGGTTCCCACGTGTTCCTCGATGATCTCATCGGATGAACCACTGTATCAAGGATTCACTCAATCCCGTATGTTATTCCCTTTGTCTATCGGTACGGTACTTGCCCGAGATTCGATCGTCGGTATGCCCGATACCTTGTTCAATCTCGTCATGGCAAGTCTCTTTACTCGATCCGTAATCCATCATCCCGTGACTAACTCCTTAGTCACTTTGAGCTCATTATGATGATGTCTTACCGAGTGGGCCCAGAGGTACCTCTCCGTCATACGGAGTGACAATATCCCAGTCTCGGTTCGTACCAACCCAACAGACACTTTCGGAGATACCCGTTGCGTACCTTTATAGTCACCCAGTTACGTTGTGACGTTTGGCACACCCAAAGTATTCCTACGGTGTCCAGGAGTTGCACAACCTCATGGTCTAAGGAACAAATACTTGACACTGGAAAAGCTTAAGCATTACGAACTATACGATCTCGTGCTATGCTCAGGATTGGGTCTTATCCATCACATCATTCTCCTAATGATGTGATCCCGTTATTAATGACATCCTATGTCCATGGTCAGGAAACCGTGACCATCTGTTGATCAACGAGCTAGTAATTAGAGGCTTACCAGGGACACGTTGTGGTCTATGTATTCACACATGTATCGTTGTTTCCGTACAATACAATTCAAGCATGAATAACAGACAATTATCATGAACAAGGAAATATAATAATAATCCTTTTATTATTGCCTCTAGGGCATATTTCCAACAGGACTTGAGTTCGACCACGCCATCGCGGCTCCTGTGGTCATGTCGGCACACCTGCCGGCATACAAAAAAGATGTCCCTCGACGCCATAGATCACTCGTCGTCGAACTTGAGCACGTCGGCCTGCATCTTCTCGAACCACGGCCTCTTCCTTGGCGACAAGGCGTTGAGATCCACCTTCATGATCTCCATCCCGGTCATCATGCTTGTAAGAGCCACTTCTTTCGCCTTTGTCTTGGCGTTGGCGGCCTCGATCTCTAGCATCTTCGCTTGCTTCTCCGCCTCGAGCTCGAACATCTTGGCTTGCTTCTCGGCGTCAAGATCAAGCCTCCCCCTTTGGATCTCCACGCCGACGAGCCGGTGCTGGCTGCGGCGACGGCGCTTGGAGGACGCTGTGCTGGCTAGGGTTTACCCCTAGCATGTAGAGCGCCTCCCTCGTTGCCGCGGCGACGCGGGCGTTGGTGAACTCCTGCTGCGCGGCGGCCTCATCCCTCTCGTCCGCGGTGTGCCTCCGACCCTTCCTCTTGGCCGACTCCCTTGCCCGCTGTTCGGGCGTCAGCACTTTCTTCGGCTTGGTCGCGGCAGCGGTCTTGCGCGGGGCACGAGGCTTGCCTTTCCCGGAGGGGGCGACGGCGCCGGACGAGACGAGGGAGGCGAGGCCGGCAGCGGCGTCGAGGTCGATGGCGTCCTCCATGGCTGGTTGGGGGGCGGGGGCGCGCGCGGGCGGGAGCGTTTTAGGGAAAAATGGGGGGAAATGTTGGTGGCTGCCACCGACCGGCGGGCCCGGGGAGAGGGGTAGGCGCGTGCGTCCGTCTTGTGTCCGCACCAACACAAATCTGACTCAAAACTGGACCTGGAATGGGTCGCCCGTGGATGAAAAACGGACGCGCGTCCGTTTGGATCGGCGCGTTGGGTCGCCACTTTTGTCTACGCCGATTCAAACGGACGCGGGCGGACGAAATGGGTCGCCCCATTGGACTTGTCTTAGAATCGACTGACGTCGTCAATACAACAAATTAGGCAGCTGATGTCTAACAAACGCCGCAAAATAAATAATCTAAAAAAGAAGAAGAAAAGGAGGACTGGAACGACGAGAGCAACACCATCTTTCCTTTTGTTCTGCCACATGTACATACATTCGCCCAATGGAAGCAGAACCCGGCCCCGCTGCTAGGACGCCGATGACCGCTCACTGCCTCGGCGGCGTCGCAGTCGGCGAGCAGGCTGCGGCGGCGACGTGCCTGAGCACCGCCTTGCCGGACTCCCGCGCGAAGTGCCTCTGCCGGAGCCGCACGTAGGGGTAGCACAGCGCCGACAGCGGGTGAGCAGCCTTGGAGAAGGACACCACCTCGTACCACACCCGCTCCTCCGCGTCCACCTCCACCGAGAACCGCTCCTCCCCGGCCTGCATCCACCGAAAACCATCATCAATTTGCTGCTGCGACTCGATCCCAACCGGAGACAGAATGCGGTTATACCAGCAGATGGCCCTGCAGGGTGCCGCTGCCGAACGCAAACACCCCGCCGCCGCCACCGCCTTTCCCGCCACGCTTGCCGACACTGCCCTCGTCGGTGACGTAGGCGATCTGCAGCGGGAACATCACCCAGGGGACCACCTCCTTGTAGCAAATGCAGAACCTCGCGCCGGCCTTCACCGGCGTGCCCGGCTCCGCCTCCGCCCACCCCAGCGCCAGGTGCCTGACCAACAACCACCAACAGCTTTACATCAGCGTTGCTGCACACATATACAATACTGGAGTCAGAACAGGCCAGGCTTACTTACTTCCAGGAGAGGAGAGCCGACTTGGCGTGGCCGAAGGCATCGGCGCCGGAGCCGACGAGGACACGCGAGCGGTTCACGGAGAAGCCGCGGTCCGCCAGCGCCCTTTCGGAGTCTTCAGAGGTTGTTAATGCGGCTGGTGATTTCGGGTGGGTGGCACCTTGGAGGTCCGTGTCGTAGTTGAAGCCGCCGGCAGCCGCGAGGAACGACTTCTGCTGCTCCGGTGTGGGGCGGCTCAGGCTCAGGAAGAGGCCTCCCCACGCCATGAATTCTACACAAAGAGAGTGGTGTGAGGCTGTCAGGGCAATCAATCCAGAAGGTTCAGCTCAGTTGCAGTGGATTCGGTTAATCCCTGCCGGGAGGGATTTAATCCACATAAACAAGCTCACATATATACTGGAGCACAACCGACTAATCTTTTAAGAATTTATTACAACCATCAAACACAGCTCTTCATACATCAGAAACATAAAATCCACATCCAACACAGTTGTTCATACATCAGAAATATAAAATCCAAATCCAGGACGCCTGTTCGTAATTCAGAAACATAAAATCTAAATCTAACACAGTTGTTCATTATCCTAAGTTTTCTTTTCAAATGAAACACACTGTAACATGCAACTGCAGCCCATTATTCAGAGTTACCACCTACGCGTACACATTGTTCAGAGGATTATGGATTGCTGATACAAATTTTAATAGGATACTCTAGATATGCAACTCCTGCAACGACTACGGGTTGCTGGTTCTATGAAATTCTTCGTGTAGAGCTGTGTGGATTAGCTACAGTAGTGGATTCAGTTAATCCAAAAAAAACAAGCTTACATATATACCTCTGTAAACAAATATAAGACGCTTTGGATCACTACTTTAGTGATCCAAAACGTCTTATACTCCGTATTTGTTTACAGAGGGAGCACTTCACTAATGTACTGGAGCACAACCAACTATATTTTTTCGAATTTCTAGAACACCATCAAACACAGCTGTTCACAATTCAGAAAAAGAAAAGATCCAAATCAAACAGAGTTGTTCATAATTCTGAATTTTCAGTTCAAATAAAACACACTGCATTATTCAGAGTTACCACCTACGTCTACAATTCAGAGGATTATGGATTGCTGATACCAAATTTTAATAATGGATACTCTGGATATGTAACTCCTGCAACGACTATGGGTTGCTGGTTCCATGAAATTCTTCATGTAGAGCTGTGTGCTTAATTCTATACATATGGATACTCAACACAAAACAGTTATTCTGCTCCTGTATGCTGGTCGCACCCATGCCCAGGTGGGCATTAATCACCAAGCAGAGCTCATAATATAACTCTTGAGCCAAAGAAACTTGGAAAATAGCTGGAATGATGGTTGTGAATTAGGTTTACGGGAATGTCATAAGATGCTCAAGATTGACTTCTCGTACGGGACTACAATAACATGCTACACAGAATTAATAGATCTGTTTCCTTCTAATTTAACCATTTTAGGTGCCAGTTAACAGATGGATAACCCTGCTCCCTTAATCTGGACTATAACAAACAATCCAATTAGAGCTGCAAATGGGGAAAAACGTTCGCACGGCAAATGAATTCCAGATGATGCATTTTACTATAGTTTAACATCACCTTTCATATATAACTAACAGAGTGTTATAAAGTTGCATCCATTTAAAATGTAACAAAGTGCTATAAAGCAGTATAAGGAATATAACAAAATTCATCAACTACCAACTGCTACTAACAAAGTTGTGTCCATTCAAAATTCATTAATCGTAAATGATACATCATAATGCTTGGCAGCACTATATGGGGAAGAAGAAAAATTGTGAGCCGACACTCAAGTAAGCTAGCTAGGTTTTGAGCTCAGTGCTGAAGTGTATACTACTGTGCTACTCTGTACATCACATTACAGGGAGATACGAACATGAGGAAATTGAGTATCCTGAACTGTAACAGAACAGCCCCACGACCACGAACAGTTGATCTTTATTTTACCATCTAAATAAATCTTTGAACAAAAGCTTGAGGGACTGACTGAGAGCACCCAGTTAGCTACAACCAAGCTCTGTTATGCTACATGATGAAGAAGAACAAAGCATGCAAGACTGGGTATCTCCAACATAAATACTTCGCTTTTTGTACTGAAGCACAACCAACAAAACAATTTGGAATGTATATCCAAATCAAACACATCTACTCGTAATTCAGAAAAAGGATCCAAATCAAGCACATCTGTTGATAATTCAGGAAAAAAACACAGTTGTTGATAATTCAGGAAAAAAACACAGTTGTTGATAATTCAGGAAAAAAGATCCAAATAAAACACTGTAACATGCAGTTGTAGTGTATTATTCAGAGTCACTACTGACGTGCACAGCGTTTATTCAGAGGGTTATGGATTGCTGACACTAAATTGTAATAACAGATACTCTGGATATGTATATCAGGCATGGACTATGCATTGCTGATTCTAAGAAAATCTTCATGTACAGCTAGAGCACCAGTATCCCTTCCAATTAGAGCAAGGTGGTTAGTGCTATGCAAATGGAAACTCAAACACAAAACAGTAGTGCTACTGCTCTATACTGACCTCATACGAGCCCAGGTTAATCACCAAGCAGAGCTCGTATTGTAACTCTTGGACCAAATAAAGAAACTCAGAAAATAAATGGAATGGTGGCTGTGATAAGATGCTCATGATTGACTTGTAGTAGGGGACTACACTAACATGTTAGACAAAAAGTAGTAGTGGAATCAAATTTAACTATTTTAGGTGCCAGCTAACAGATGGGTAATCCTGCTCCCTTAATCTGGACTATAACAAACAGTCCAACTAGAGCGGCAATGGGGAAAACCAATTGCAGGGCATATGAATTCTAGATGATGCATTTATAATTTAACATCATCACCTTTCATACAACCAACAAAGTGCAATAGCAGTATGAGCCAAGCTTATCACAAAATTCATCAACTCTCAACGCTACTAATAAATTAAGTTGTGTCGATCCAAAATACCAGTAATCATAAGTATTACATAAATTTTGGCAGCACTATATGGGGAAGAAAATGAAATCATGAGCCGACACTCAAGTAAGCTAGGCAGGTTCCGAGCTTAGTGCTGAAGTGCATAGTACTTTACTACATCACATACCACAGAGGCGATGATACAATCAAGAGGAAATTGAGAATCCGAACTGAACTCTACCGTGAACTGTAACAGAACAACCCCACGACCACGAACAGTCGATAGATCAAGATCTTTATTGTACCATCTAAATAATTCTATGAAGAAAAGCTTGAGGGACTGACTGAGAGCACCCAATTAGCTACAACCAAGCTCTGTTATGCTACATGATGAAGAAGAACAAAGCATGCGAGACTGGGTATCTCCATTGCCACTTGCCAGTCTGCCCAACATTGGTCAGCTCAAATACACCCCAGCAAGTAGTAAACTGAAACCGGAGAGCGGCGAAGGTTCAAGCCACAGCCAATCTGATCCACCCAACGATTTAGTTACTCATCCACCCTTTTCGAATAAATTCAGAAACAGAGCAGATTTTGCTACTTCAAGGCTACGTGCTATTCATGGTCTGGTCATGTAGAATTGAGTGCTCATGGTAATCAAACGAGAGCCGAGCGTAGATTGAGGCGACAACAGTAGGAATTCGCCATGTTGTCTAAAACTCTAAATAAACAAAATCAAACAGCAACTCTCTTTTTTTTTTTTGCAGCTATCAATTGCGAGAGGGAGTGAAAACTGCAGGATTAACTGAGTGGTGGATCCTGAAATTGTTGGAGACTCCTGGCATCGGACGAAGGTTCAAGCCACGGCTAATCTGATCCACCCAACGATTTAGTTGCTCATGCTCTGTTTTCTACTAATAAATTCAGAAACAGAACAGCGTTGCTACTTCAAGGCTACTACTCATGGTCGGATCATGAAAAACCTATTGTATTAATTCCGAGATGGATTGAAAACTGCAGAGTTACTCGGGTCGTTCTTCCTCTATTGGATCCTAAAATTGCTGGAGATTCCTGGCATCGGACGATGTGGAGACGTGGGCAGTGAGGGCGGAGGGGTGGAGGGGGGCTGGGCTGGAGAGGGCACACATACCTGCAACCGATATGGCAGGCGGCGGCGACCGGCCGACGAGTGCTGCGGCGGTTGCGGCGACCGGCCGGCAAAGCGGAGCCGTGGCGAGGTCTCACAGCCTCTCAGTAGCAGCCTGCCCACTGGACGGGGACGGGGTTACCTCCATCTGAGGGGCCGGCCGTGTGAGTTGCCGTAGGCCCAGCTTCTGGGCCTGGTCCATTTCAGTTGGGCCAACCCCAACACATTTCTCTCCTTCCCAATTTTCCAAGAATAACCAACTTTTGCTATCCCGCAAAAAAGAAAATCCCAACTTTTGCTGCTGGTTACTCAATTTTTATTTTGCTGCTTCCCTAAAACAAAAAACTTTTGTTGCAAAACTTTATTGGTTGTGATTTTAGTTCTGATTTTGAGGTGGGTGGATGAACTATGAAGCACATAACCCTCCTGATAATTAGCGTCTGAGCCCATGCTCATTTGTACCCTACAAATAGTGAATTCAACATAAATAGTAAAAAAAAGTCAGATTTTTTTTATACCAAAGATGCTTCATGCGCTAGGTGCATACAATTTTCCAGAGTGAAATGACTTTTGAGGAGTTCTCAGCAAAACAAAAAGAGGCTCTGAGTGGTGTTATTTTCCAAAGTTTATGTGAGACCCGCAATTTGCTTTTCTAGAGCTCCTCGAATGTCATTTTACCATGAATTTTTGCATGCAACTAGTGCATTCGAGCATCTTTGATGTTAGAAAATTCAGATTTTTTGAATTTGTTTGCTTTTTGTTTGAAATTTACCGTTTACTTCCAGGGCAGATGCACCTGGGCACTGAATCGCCTTACTTATAACCTTGCCAAGTTCTCTCTTGTTGTTTAGGATCACCATATATGGCCTCGTGACTCCTATGACCATCTCTTCTGATTAATAAAGCTTGTCGAATTGCTTAAAAAGAACCTAATTTTGCTGCAACTTGAGTGGATGACTCCTCCCCCCACATACGAAAACATCCCTCTCAGATCTTAGAGGTGCGGCGGCGGATCCCGGCTCCCATCCCCTCTTTTTTCTCGGGCTTTACCCGTAGGAGGATTCTACTTTATTTATTAATTAGGTTTCATGTCTGTTTCCGGCGGTGGGACAGTCGCGTCCTAGAGTTGCAATGAGGTCCTTTCTCAATTTATCCCCGGTTAGGTGGTGCCTCCAATGCTGACGAAGGATGCGTGAAGGTTATGTTCCGTCAAATTTGTTTGGATCTAATGGCGTGTGATGGTGCAGCCGATGCCGCTGTGTCGAGGCTCGTGAAGTTTGGATCTACCTCTAAAAGTACATGTATCACTAATGTGTACACACCATGCCCCGATTTTAATAGCACAACCAATGACTCACTCCCCTCTCACGCTATCGGTAGGACTACCGTTTCTTCCTCTATCTTTTTTACGTTTTGTGTCTGTTCCGGGGCGGCGAGATGATTGCATCCTAGAGTAGGAATAAGGTCCTTTCCGACTTGTCTCCGCTCGGGTGGTGCCACTAGTGCCGGCGAAGGGCGCGTGAAGATTATGTTCCGTCGGATCTGGTTGGATCCTGCGGCGTGTGCAGGTGTAGTTTTTGCCGATGTGTTGGGTCTGGGAAGTTTTGATCTACCTACAAAAGTACATGTATCTATAAGGTGTACACGCCATTGTTGTATTTAATAGCACAATCAATCGCTCACTCCCCCTCACGCATAGTCTTCAAATACGAAAATAAGACAGGTAGTCATTTATTTTCTGAAAATTAATTAATTGTATTGACCTGCATACACTGGTAGTCTTCAAATACCCCTGGAAAAAAGCATTCAGCATACACATAAATTTATTGAATTTAATTTGAAAATTTCCAGGTTTATGGTACTACATTATTCTTCTCTTATACTCACTGGTAGTCTTCAAATACCAAAACAAGACATATATAGTCATTCATTTTCTGAAAATTAATTAATTTTATTGACCTGCATTAATTACCCTAGAACAAAGTACTCAGCATACACAGAAATTTATTGAATTTAATTTGAAAATTCCCAGGTTTATGGTACTGCATTATTCTTCTCTTATACTCACTGGTAGATCCCCAAAAAACTGCCATTTTTGTCTCTCTCTCTCTCTCAGGGCCTCAGCCAGCAGTACGAAGGACGGCAATGTGGCCGCGTCTTTTCTCTCACACCGGCAGGCCGATGTTGTCGCCGCACCCGGCGCTCGAGCTGCTGGCCGCATCGAAGCGCGCCGGCGGTGGCGACCTCAGCACGCGCGTTGACGGCCCGAACCCGAGCGTCAGCTCCAGCCCAATTTCGTCGTCGTCGCGGGTCACCTGCGGCGGCACTGTGGGGTTCTGCTCTGCTTGGCTGACGTGCGAGGCCGCCTCAGCCTCGGTGTCCCCGGACTCTCCTCTCACCTGCTTGGCTGCCAACGCCACTGCCACGCCGTCGTCGTGGCTGCCGGCCGACTCACCATCACCATTGCTCGGCACGCGGTCGCGGTCACCGCTGTGCTCGCCGTGCTTGGCGCCGTAGGGGGACTTGGATTTGGCCGTCGAAGAGGGGGACGCGTGCTTGAACATGGTGCGCCCAGCGTGCGAGACGCCGAGCGCGAGCGAGCCGGCGGCGTGCGCAGGCGCAGGGACGACATTGGGCCTGGGGACATGGCGGACGTCGAACGGCGCCACGAAGCCAGGATGCCTGACGGCCCCGGAGCGGACGGGGATGCGGCGGCCCTCGAGCACGGCCTGGACGGCGTCCTGGCACGCCTCCCACTGGCCCGTGGAGAAGAGGCCGGAGGCGCCGTAGACGGGGTTGGCGACCCGGCCGCACGCCTCGTAGAGCAGCGAGCGGAAGAGCGCCGGGCGGAGGGCGGGGTCGGTGCTGGCGGCGAGGAGGTTGAGCAGCCCCGCGCGGCCGTAGAACTTGGCGAGGAAGACGGTGGCGTTGGCCTGCGCGTCGGCGCCCCGGATCCAGGCGAGGCAGGGGCGGATGGTGCAGTCGTCGGCGCAGCCCTTGCGCAGCACCCGGCAGCCGCTGCAGCTCGCCCGCATCGTCGGTCGGTCTTGTTTCCTCCGGTTCGTCGATCGATCGAGGTACGGTGGTGGCTCTGTGTCTATCTTGATCTTCTTCCGGTGAAGTGGTGGTGTGGGACGGCGGAGAGGGCGGGAGGGTTTTATAGGTTGGCTGGCCCACGGTTTTGGGAGGGCGGGTTCGGCGCCGCTGCCAAAACAATGGGAGCTCGATCATGCCGGGAGTGCTGTGCTCACCCTCACACGGGGGGTTCCACAAAAGGAAGATAGAAACCGATGCGGCTATTCTCTCATATGAGCAACAGTAAAATCATCTTAAATAGTATTTTTTTTTCAAAAAAAAAATATCTGTTTTTTTTGTGTGGTTCAAAATGCTCATGTATGTGATGTCCGTCGCAAAAAAGACATCATGCAAAACGCATTTGAGCATATGGCGCCACAAAATAATCGGATTTTTTATATTTTTCCTGCTATTTTATTTTATCTTATTGTTCACCGGGTCTAATGAGTTCGGGCTTAGTTCACACCTCATCCAAAAGTGTCGGTCTTCTATGATATGAATGGGGTATTTGGAAAACATAGTTACTGCATTCACTTTTCAACTAAATTGAATTTTCAGAAAGAAATGGATTTTAGCTGAGAAACAACAGGCGGCAGGGAGATTTCGGTGGAGTTTCCTTCCGTTGTGCCGCCGCGGTTTTCTTGGAGTGTTGAGTGTGCGTTGTATGGTAGGTGACATCCCGGCCAACCCGGGAGAGAGGGATATGGTGCAGACAGGCAGGCTGTTTGTCTGACATGACGAGCGCGGGCATCAGGTGTTAGCCTCTACCTTTTCGTCGACAATCTACGCCGCTTACCCGGGCATGTCTAGGTGGTATCCTTTTTAAATAGCTAATAATTACAAATAATGTTTGCATTTAAAAATAATATCATGCTTCACAAAATGTTTGTGTTTAAAACAATGTTCACAAACACTTTATAAAATGTTAGTATTTTTTGGAAAAAGTCAAAAACTGTCTCACGTTTTCCAAAAAATGTTCTCATTTTAAAAACAAAAACTTCACCTGTTAACAAAAAAAAAACCAACAGAAAAAATATGCTCGCTATAGTATATCCGATAAAGTCTACACAATATTCGGTCGAGTCGCCAATGCGCAGACCCTATCGGAGCGGGCTTGTGCGAAACAACGACCCATTCGACCCCGAACACGTCAACCCGTGCCTACAACACTGACTTCATGGGCCGGCCCAGCACACATTAGTACTGGTTTTTATCAACGTTGGACTGAGCGCATGCATCTGTCACATTATGTAATGTTTTTTCTTCTTCATCCTCGTCTGGTTTTTTCTTCAGTTTTCAGTTTTCGAAAGTGTTCTAAAAAATGATCAACATATTTTCAGAAAATGTTCAGTAGTTTTTCAAAATTTCTCTCTGAGTATTTAATTTTTTTCATTATGTGTTTACAAAATTATCATTGTGTATTCGAATATATTCATCATGTACTTACAAAATGATCACCATATTTTCAAAAAATGTTCAGTAGTTTTTCAAAATTTCTCTCTGTGTATTTAAAAAATGTTCAATATGTTTTAGAAATTATTATGATGACTTTTAAAATGTTTGAATAACATGTTCACCATTTATTAGCTAAATATTTAAAGTATTTAAAAAAATGTTTAACAAGTATTATAAAAATGTTCAACATGTACTCCAAAAGGTTGACGTATATTTGAAAATATATTTGATGTGTATCTATTTTTTTTTAAAATGTTCTAAAGTGCATTTGTAAAAATGTCAACCTTAATTTTTAAAATAAGAGAAAATTGGAATAAGAAAACTAACAACTAAAAATAAAATAGTAATAAAAATAAAAATAAAAAAACACTATTGAAGTACATAGAAGAAAATAAATTGAACGAAACCTTGAAACATAGAAGAAAGACTAACAACCATATTATAGCTCGCTTAGTCAATTTCTATGTTTGCCAAAACATTATAATTGTATTTATTACTAGGAAAATGGCCCGTGCGTTGCAACGGGATAAAAATTCATCGGACTCATCCAACACTCCTAATTCAATCACTATGTTCTAAGCCGGCCATCTTTGCAAAAAGAAAGCCCAATAAATGATGCATTGATCTTTTCTTTTGAGGGGGGAAATGCCTTCATTGTTGGAGTTGTGGGTTGTGCTTCGCTAATGAGTAAACATTAGAATGAGGAATTACCGTTTACGTCCAGTTGAATGTACATGTTATTGTTAAAGTTATCAATATATGCATCATAACGTTTATCTCAATTGGCTAAAGGAACCCATTTTGAAAGTTTTCTTCAAATACACACACTTTTTTTAAAATAAAATAAAAGCAAAACACTAACCACTACAGCCAAATTAGATTTGTTGAGGTAACCCACCAATGAGCAATGTGCATGTTCTTCTCTTTGATCATATGTATGCGCAATGCTGATCCTTCGACCATAACATGATTGAAGCACGTCCACCTTCAGGGACGTTAAGCATGGCACATATTTTCCGGAACAACAACTTCACGGAGATCAAACTCTATATGGCCATGACTTCTAAATGTCTATGTTTTGGCAACAAAGGTTTATTACGCAGTCGTGTATCTAGGTGAGATCAGCTGCGCCTGAAAATAAATTGTTTTGTATTCTGCTTTCGTATGTAAATCTTCGTTGTATACTTCGTAGCACGTTTAGGTATATATATGCTTCCCGTGTGTGTGGTAGCATGTGTATACATGTTATTTCAACATTCTGTAATCCTAACTGGACTGATGTCCGTTTCCTTTTCGGCTTTTACGTCGTAGTATAGTAGCAGTCTGTAAAGTTAGATAAAAAAATAGGACATAAACAATCATCAAACTTCAGTTAAAAACGATCAACATCAAAATATTCTGGTCCTCTTATATTTTTCCTATTTATTTTCGTTCATCGATCAGGATCATAATCACTAACGTCAATGCCTTATACAGTGCATCACTTCCTTATTTTTCTGCCGCTAAAGTATATGCAACAGCGCATATAGCCCATCCCACATATAGAATCGTTAGCCTTTTTTCTTTTTTACTTCTTGTGTAATTAGCTCTTTCCTTCTTTATTTCTTCTCTAATTAGCCTCTCTTTCCTTCCTCATTTATCTGTGTGATCTCCGAGAAGATTTTCTGATACACATGAAATTAAGGGCGTATATAAATGAGATAGATTGGTTATAGGGAAGCGAGATGAGACTATTTCTGAGAGTATTTGAATCAACCTTCTCATGCATCAAATGTACAAAAACAAAGGAGGGGTTTCTCTTTTGCAAAGAGCCTACACGTGTGTGTTTCTAGTGTCTTCCGTTGGATTTGCATGTGGCCTATATTGATGATCAGAGTCAGACATGTATCGTCGACAGCATATATAGTGGCAGGTGCCCACTACGACAGCACCACCTAGTTCTCTCGTGATCGTTATCTTCCTTGGCAGATGTTCCCATCGCTCTGGCTTCTGAGCGGCTTCACCAGCCACCGCCTCCAACTAAGAT
Source organism: Secale cereale (assembly GCA_902687465.1). Taxonomy (NCBI): domain Eukaryota; kingdom Viridiplantae; phylum Streptophyta; class Magnoliopsida; order Poales; family Poaceae; genus Secale; species Secale cereale. The sequence goes on from LR738713.1 coordinate 851,285,091, forward strand.
CGGCCGCTCATCTGTGTCCATCCCATCGAACCTCCCAATCGATGTGGGGCATAGTTCATCTTCATCCGCTCAGGCCACCTCGGCGACACCTCTGAGCACGATCCCCTACCTCCATCTCCCACCTTCCCTTCTCCTTCCCAAGAAGGCCACGGTGATGGGCGACCACTTCAGCGCTGCTTTCGCGCAGGTGTGGTCAGGGTGGTGCTAGTGCGACCTTGGCGAGCAGCTGCTTACCCACTTCCGCGCAGGTCTTAGTGCGGGACTCCGCCAACGCCATTGAAGGTCAATGTGGGAGGTGGGCGTCGTTGCCTTGTCAGGAGGGGCGCCGTTGCGCAGGAGGTTGCGACGGTACAGACCGGCGGGGAGCAACGGGATGTGCGTCCCAGTGGGGAGGGTCGTTATTGAGGCACTTCGGGGAGGGGTGCCGGTGCGGACGACGGGGATAGCGATAGAAGCTGTAGCGTAGCCTCGCGCCTCCTCGACCAGCCAAAAAAAAAAGGCGTTGCCCTTCCTTCCTCGTCGGCCTGCCTTGCGATCGATCATCAGCGAATCGATGGGATAAATTGGTCCTAATGGCAGCCGTCGGAGCAGGATGACTCTCTCGACCGAGTTGAGTCGACGTGACTTTTTTTGAGAAATCGCCTCGACGCGACTTCATACCCGGATGAATTATCCCGTGGGATCACCCTCGCTTGCGTACGATTCGGCTGCTCCTCCGCTCCACGGATCCACCCCTCAACACCTCTTCTCTCTCTCACGAGCCAATACTTATGGGAGACGACAGAAAAGGCGTCGGCGATGGTTATTGTGTTCGATTCCAAACCGATAGATCGTGTTGTAAGGGATCACGAGAAAAAAAAACAACTGGATGGGTAGATTTGTTTCCAAAAAATCCGAGGAAGCAATGTGAAGGTTCGCGTGCGTGTGTGTACGAAACAGACACGAACATTTATGTCTTCGATGGGTTGAGGCAGAACACGATTGAACCGGTCAATGATTGAACCGGTCAACTAAAATCTAGTCAAAAATAAATGACCGACCCAGATCAAACGTGCCTCTGTCTTTTAATATTAGGTAAAGATAAAGATAGGCAGGTAAAATAGTACCACCTTGGATGTAGAAAATAATATAGGTGAAAAAAAAACTGAAAGCGTAAAATTCACGGGAGGAAGCGTATTGTGACGGCGAACCCGACGGACTCAATCCGTGCTTTATTATTAAAAAAAATTAGGTAAAGAAGGTAAAGATATATTAGGTAAAAGATTTTATCTGTCAAATCGAAGACCTAAAGAACAGTACCGAGCTAATGGGGAGTAGAACATTTGAAAAAGAGAGTTCCAGGCATGATTCCTAACAAAAAATCGCTCGTACGTGGAGACACCGGAAGTTGAAGCCCGGCCGGACTGTTGCAACCAAGTTGGAGTCCCATAAGCAGATCACATGGTTGTATTTTTTTGCACCTCCTCCATCGCTTAAAAATAATAATCAGAGCAGGCCTACCTGGGCCCATGCTAGTTTGTGTTCAAATAATGGGCCGGGAACATAGATCGGGTTGCCGTAGAAAATCCGAAAAACGCACGAAAAACAACTAATGAACATGTAAATAGTATCACCTCGGATAGCGAAAATAATATAGGTGCAAAAAACTGAATGCGTAAATTAACGGGAAGAAGCGTATTGTGACGGTGAATCCGACGGATTCAATCCGTGCTTTATTATTAGGTAAAGATTTACTCGTTGATTCATATTTGTACACATGAGAATCATTTCCTCCTTCCGTCATGCAAGGAGGACCTCATCGCATGTAATAAATGCTTCCACTATCACCCACAGTTCACAATGTAGTTAAGTCGATATATATATATATATATATATATATATATATATATATATATATATATATATATATATATATATATATATATATATATATATATATAGGAACCTACTCCCTCCGTTCCGATTTACTCGTCGTGGTTTTAGTTCAAATTTGAACAAAAACCACGACGAGTAAATCGGAACGGAGGGAGTATATGCGTGCAGGAAGACACACGAGCGAGATTGATCGCGATTGTCGCTAGTTGCTGATTAATGAACTTCGTATACGAGTTGTCCATAGAAAGCATTGTATAACATGTTCGCGTTGGAGTCATCTTTAGTCCAGTCTTATAACTACAGATCTAATAGTAGATAAATATTATACCTCACTTATTACCTTCTATGTTTATACATAGTGCTTTGATTGTAATTATTATTGGCTTGCTGATTTAGATTTTTACGCATGAGAACGATTCCTTCATCCTGGTATTTCAGTTATGCAAGGTGGTGTGCGTCTCATCACCTCTGGTAAATGTTTCAACTCTCACTAATGATTCATGTGCGCAATTAATATGATATATGTGCGGGAACTTATGCGCCTGTAGTTAAGGACAGTATAACTGCACCTAATCTCGGCCCTCACAGTGATTTGCGTTTTCGGCCGTCCGTTCTCGCGATCTGGTTGTTTTTGTCCGTTGGATACACGTGGAACGCTACTTTAGTGAAACGTGGCCACACTGGGCCTGCTGTCCTGGGGGAAGCTACTCCGGTGGCCTTTTTGAACTCCTCTCATTGATTGAGCCAGGAAGCCCATCCAGCGAGCGGTCAAGGGAAGGACGGGCCATTGGGTGGAGAGAAACTCCCCACCCAGATCGGAGAGGTGTCCCGTAATTACTATGGAGTCACTCTCGCCCTCGTTTTTCGCATATTACTCGGACCTCGGAGATAAAGAGAACACCGTTTAACATTCCGTAGGAGTCATTTGCCGTGACAAGAGGAATCATTGTACTCAACAATCAACATTGTTTACAGAGGGAGTACACAATGTAATTACTATGGAGTCACTCTCGCCCTCGTTTTTCGCATATTACTCGGACCTCAGAGACAAAGAGAATACCATTTAACATTCTGTAGGAGTCATTTGCCGTGGACAAGAGGAATCATTGTACTCAACAATCAATATTGTTTTCCTATCTATGACGAGCATAGCATGGACTTACTATAGCAAGTGTCATTAACCTGCATAGTCCATCGTTGCAACTGGTGTTCTTGTGAAGCTTACCGTATATTATATGTTTCAGGTACAAATTTATTGGTTCAAGTACCATCGGAAATTTCTAAGGAATATTTGTGTCTTGATATTTTTCTATTAACGTCCAACATGTATGTGTTCCCTTAATTGTTTGGATAACCCAATTAACTAAGGAGCCATCTCCCTTTTTGCTAGGCTCTAAATAATGTAAATAGTATTGTTGATCGACACTGATTGGAAAGGTATGTAACGTAATTCAATTTTGAGTTAAAAATTAGACTTTTAAGTTTAATGTTCACATTGTGCTAACATAAACTTTAACTTTCATTATAACACTGCGCTAAAAAAGATAGCTTGCTTAATTACTATGAGCTATGTTTTTGGATTCAACTGTGCATTTTCGCATCGATAACTTCATAGTTGAACAACTTGAAGTGGCTAGAGCAACCAAAAGGACTCCATTGATCTCTGTGCGATCATCGGAGACATTCAGGTACTCTCCACTCATTTATCATGATCTAATCTCCTCATATGCCTTGTTATCTGCCTTCTCCATAATATTAGTGGACAAAATTTCTCGTGCACCACTGCTCTGAACTACAATTTGCTCTGATGCTTCATGATTGAATCTGGTTTAGAATGAAATGTTGGCACATTAGATCATTCACCCTCACGCATCATCTGTATGTCTTGCTTCACAAATCTAGCATATAAAAAAAATCAGAGATCCTGGTCATAACCTGATTTTCTGTGGCTTAGGTCTGGTTGCTTTTTCTATTGAGATATACTTGGACTATGGAATGATGCTTTTAAGCATTTATTTATTTCAGTCACAACACTGCATCACTATCCGGGTAGAAAAGGTTGTCGATATGTTCGAATGAGATCATGGCAGGTCTTCCTAAGCTTATGATGTGCTCTATACTCTTCCTTCGAAACAAAAACTTCCATATTAATCCTTATCACTCAGTTTTGCTGTGGCCTAAAGAACAAAAATTCCTTCTCATGATCGGCTAGCCCAAAATATGACACGCTGCACTGTACAGTGGCACTGCAAGCTTGCATCTCTCGTATGCTAATTCTTAGTATGAATTTATGCTTAGCATGATTAGATGGACATAGAAAAATGTACATACATTGGAATGCTTTTGTAGAAGGTTATAAATTTGGAAAGAAATGGTAGTATCTGCTTTACTGTTACATGCCATTTAAATTATAGCTTTTGTTCTTCTTATCTTTACACATTGCAATCGATCCTATACATTTTGAATTTGATTCAACATGCATGAACCTAGGGATGCAAGCAGGGCAGGTTCGCGGACAATAACAAGGTACAAATGTAGTGTTAATTTTACAGCCAGTATGTGATGAGCTAATTGATGACTTCTGTGGATAAAGCGGGATGCCCGTTGCACCCTTACACGAATCGGAATGCAGCCCATTTTGGATGCAAGGTCTTTCATTTGGTTCTTTTGGATAAACGGATAATATTTTATAATTCTATGGATGCTATTGGGAAGCTTCTTGTTGTACCATTACGTAGGCCTAAAATATACTCCCTCCGTCCCAAAATAAGTGTCTCAAGCTTAGTACAACTTTGTACTAATGTTTAGTACAAACTTGAGATACTTATGTTGGGACGGAGGGAGTAGATTTTTATGCAAATGTTGATGTAAATCAGTTGTTGAGTAACTTCAGTTTGGCCAGCTCTTCACATGTTGTTCTGTTATGCAATTGCTCACGCCAATTGAAGCCCATTAGACAAAAAACATGTACTACCAAACTACCCAATACTTTTTAGGAACCAATTATATCCACCATTCACCCCTCTTCTGCTAACAAATATACGGGCCATAGCTACAAATGCAATTAAAGTTCATGAGTCATGTCTTTCTATATTTAAGAAAATTATAAATAGATGGGTGCTGCAACACGCGCCATCAGTGATCTAGTAAGATACATACAAGTGGGTTTCAGTGTGTTAAGGGAGATCGTCATTGTCGTTAGCTGGTGATTAATGATATTGGTACAAGAGTTGCTTGTAAAACACTTTGTATATCCTTTTTTGTCAAAGTCATCTTCAACCCAATTTTATAACTACACATCCAATGATAGATAAATATTATACCTCACTCATCATCTTCTATATTTATACATATTGCTTTAATTGTAGTTATTATTTGCTAGCTGATTTAAATTTGTGCACGCAAGAATCACCCCCGCCTTCGGGTATTTCCGTTATGCAAGGCGGCGTGCATTTCATCCCCTCTAATGAGTGTTTCAAGTCTCACTAACGGTTCGCGAGTATAGTTAATACGATATATGTGTGTGAGTCTGTATGCACGCAACAAGAGACACATGAGTGGGTTTGAGCCCATTAGGGCATGTACAATGGTTCTAGCTTAAGGATGCCACGTAAGATAAATGATGAGGTGGAGGAGAGAGAAATCATAAGAGAAGGCTTGTCTTAGCTTATTTAAGCAAAGACAAGAGATGATAGCTTAGCACAATTTGTCTCACCATGTTTTTAGGAATAACTAATTATTGAAGATAAGGCTAAGAGATGACCCATTGTAGACTTGTTTTTTTGTCATCTCTAATTTACATGCAAAACTTAAGATAAGACTATCTTAGCAACCATTGTACATGCCCTTAAGGGAGATTGGATTGTTGCTAGTTGATAATTAATGAGCTTGGTGTACAAGTTGTCCCTCAAACGCATGTAGGGATTATCTTTAGTTCAAATTAATAATCATACAACTAATCATACATAAATATTATACGATTCCATTGTATATATCTGTGGCCTTTTCTGCCAGGCAAGGTGGGGATCGGTCGGAGCCGAGGAACGGTCTGTTGCACTGCCGGCCCCATCGGCGGATCATTTGGCCTCCTTCTGCGTGGAGGTACAACGCGTGCTAAACCCTCTTTTGGCCAGGCCGGCCAATAGGGAGACACCCGCTAGGACTAGGAGGCCACGCACGAAGAGAAACCTGGACGTCACTCCGAGACGAAGCGTGCGCTTGGCCATGGGGCGAGGCCGAGGCTCGGTGGCCACGAGGCAACATCAAGTTATCATTCGGAAGCCGTGCCTCGCTAATGATGGGGCTGGGGGGGGGGGGGGGGGGGGGTGATTGGAGAGACGGCGCTGCAGGCCTACGTAGACCCTTTCGCGAGCCCTCTGTCAGACGCGCATATTGCAGCGGTACTCACGTTGTTCGGCTGGGAGCCTTCTGTGTTGCTGTTGCAGGAGCTTCCGGGTGAGGTGGCCGTGGAGGCTTGAGCAGCTTTTGCTCCGTTGATTGTGGGATTCCCTTATGGCTGAACACCCACTAAAGGTCCTAGTGTGGAATGTGTGGGGCCTCAACTCCCCGGCACGGTGTAGCTCGGTGTCCCAAGTGGTGGCCACAGCTAGTCCGAGTACCGTGTGTCTCCAGGAGACGAAAATGGAGTCCGTTTCAGCTCATATTGTACGGCAGTGCTTGGGTAATAAATATGGGAATTTCTACTTCTTGCCCGCGGAGGGCATGCGTGGGGCATTCTCATTGCTTGGGATGCGCTTCTCGTTTCGCTTTCTAACCCGCATCGGACACAGAACACACTTACGACATGTGTGAAACGGGTAGGAGCGCCGGAATGGTGGATCACTATGGTCTATGGGCCCTAGTTGGACGTGGACAAGATTGAATTCATGGAGGAATTGGTGGAGATACGTGATCTTCATGCCTGGCCATGGGTAGTGCTTGGGGACTTCAACCTTATAGTTAGCCCCGAAGTAACAACTCCATTAATAGGAGGATGATTACGAAGTAACAACTCCATTAATAGGAGGATGATTACGCGATTCCAGTCTAAACTAAACTGCCTTGAGCTCAAGGAGATGTACCTAAATGGGAGGATATTTACTTGGTCTAATGAGCAGGAGAACGTGACCCTTGAGAAGATCGACCATGTTTTCACTACGTGTGACTGGGAGGACTTATATCCTGCATCCTTCCTTTCCGCAATCGGATCGGCGATCTCGGATCATTGCCCATTGTTGATAGATCTACATGCGGACTTTCACATGGGGAGGCGTTTCAAGTTCGAGTCCTTCTGGCCAAAGGCAGAGGGGTTCGTGGATACGGTCTCCTTGGCATGGCACTCCGTGCCTTCGTCAGGGAATCCGTTCATGGCTCTCAATAGCAAGCTTCAGGCCACGGCCAAGCGGTTGTAGTCGTGGAGTGATAGGTGGATCAGCAACGCGAAGCTCCAAATTTCTATCACTATAGAGGTGATCCTACGGTTGGACGTGGCTTCGGAATCTAGGCCGATGTCGCGTGCGGAATTTGACCTAAGGAAAGTGTTGAAGCGCAAGCTGTTGGGTTTGTGCTCCCTGGAAAGGACGTTAGCGAGGCTAAGATCGAGGATGCTCTACTTGAAGGAGGGCGACGCAAACACGAAGTTCTTTCACCGCCATGCGAGGCAAAGACAGAGGCGGAATATCATTACGACCATTAAGAAGGATGGGAAGTTCCTGACCGGCCATGAGTCCATTGCGGCTGCGGTGGATCAGTACTGTGAGAGCGTTTTTGTGGTTGCACCGGAGCGGGAGTTTGCAGTAAACCTCCAAGCCCTCAACCTGCTGCATCGAGAGTTTTCACACCTGGAGAGGCCCTTCACAGAAGAGGAGGTCGAGAGGGTTATCAAATCCATGCCCCTGGACAAGGCACCCGGGCCCGATGGATTTACTAGTCGCTTCTATGCAAGTTGTTGGCAGATCATAAAGATGGATTTCATGAGAGCAATGGAGGTGTTTTACCATGGGGATATGCGTGGCATGGGGTGCATTAACAAAACCATAGTTGCTTCGTTGCCAAAGGTGGATGGTGCTGAGGAGTTGCGGGATTTTCGCCCAGTCAGTCTCGTGCATGGTGCTGTGAAGATTTTTGATAAGGCAATAGCAGTTCGGCTCGCCGAGGAACTACCACTCCTAGTGGGCAAACATCAAAGTGCGTTCGTCAAGGGGCGATCACTACATGATAATTTCATGCTAGTGCAGTGTATGGCCAGGAGATTACACGCATTGAAAGAGCCCTCGGTAATGCTCAAATTGGATATTTCTAAAGCTTTCGACTCGGTTCAGTGGCCGTTTTTACTGGAGGTTTTGGAGCACATGGGGTTTGGCCGGCGATGGATCTCCTGGGTTAGCGGTCTACTGGCAACTTCGTCCACCCAGATCATGATCAATGGAGTACCGGGCAAGCCAATTCTAAGTTGTCGTGGATTTCAGCAAGAGGGCCCGTTGTCGCCAATGCTGTTCATCCTCATCATGGAACCACTTCAGAAGCTCTTTGAGAAGGCTGAGATGGATGGAATCCTTGCGCCCTTGGCCGCGCGTGGGTTGGAGCATAAGATGTCCATCTTCGCTGACGATGTGATGATTTTCCTGAAACCGCATGTCGCAGACGTAGTGGGGTGCCGAACCATACTTTAGACTTTTGAGATGGCATCGGGTTGGCAAACGAACATGAGGAAGAGCGCTGTCATCCCCATTCACTGCTCGCAGCAGCAGATACCGGAGGTAGGGGAGATTCTTGGTTGTTCAGTGGGAGGCTTTCCGTGGAAGTACCTTGGTTTGCCACTATCACTGCAGAAACCGTCGGCCTCACAGCTGCAATATTTGGTGGATCGGATCGGAGCATGCCTACCGGCTTGGCGGGCCTCAGCATTGCCCAAAAGCGGACGCCTTCTCCTCGTGCTTTCGGTCCTCTGCCCAATGCCTATACATTCAATGATGTCCATGTAATTGCCCGCGAAAACTATCAACGCCATCAACAAGATCATAGCGGTTTTCTTTGGTGTGGGAAGAAGGAGGCAATGGGTGGTAACTGCTCAGTGGCGTGGACGGCGGTGTGTGCGCCCAAATGGGTTGGTGGTCTCGGAATCCCGTACCTAAGGTGGATGAACATCTCCATGCAGGCGCAGTGGCCATGGTTGCAACGAGCCGGTGAAGACAGGTGTTGGCAGGAGTTCAGGATCCCGATGCCAAAGGAATCCATGCAATTATTCAAGGCGGCGACTCGGATGCAACTAGGCAATGGACGCAGCACACTCTTCTGGGAGGACCAGTGGTTTGATGGGTACCGCATCCAGGAGCTGGCCCCGGCGGTCTACGCTGCTGTACCGCCTAGGTTGAGACGTGCTCGGACGGTGGCCGACGCCATTGAGGGTAACACATGGGCAAGAGATATTGGGTCGGACCTCCAGATCGACACTATAAGAGAATATCTTCGGCTGTGGACTAGGATCAGCAATGTTGAGCTGCATGAGGATCTCCCGAACGTGGCTACCTGGTCCTGGGAGAGGGGTGGCGTATTCTCAGTAAGATCGATATACGCGGCCAAGTTCGTGATACGTCTCCAATGTATCTATAATTTTTTTTGTTCCATGCTATTATATATTCTTCTTTGGATGTTTAATGGGCTTTATTATATAATTTTATATTATTTTTGGGACTAACCTACTAACCCAAGGCCCAGTGCAAATTGCTGTTTTTTTGCCTATTTCAGTGTTTCGCAGAAAAGAAATATCAAACGGAGTCCAAACGAAATGAAACCTTCGGGAGAGTTATTTTTGGAACAATATCAACACAGAAGACTTGGAGTACACGCCAAGAAGGGAGAGAGGCGGCCACGAGGGCAGGGGGTGCCCAGGGGGTAGGCGCGCCTCCACTCTCGTGGGCCCCCTGTGGCTCCCCTGACGTGCCTCTTCAGCCTATATATACTCCCATACCCTGAAAAAAATCGAAGACATCCATAAAACCCTAATTCCACCGCTGTAACCTTCTGTACCTGTGAGATCCCATCTTGGGGCCTGTTCCGGAGCTCCACCGGAGGGGGCATCGATCGTGGAGGGCTTCTACATCAACACCATAGCCTCTCCGATGAGTTGTGAGTAGTTTACCATAGACCTTCGGGTCCATAGTTATTAGCTAGATGGCTTATTCTCGCTCTTTGGATCTCAATACAAAGTTCTCCTCGATCTTCGAGGATATCTATTTGATGTAATTCTTTTTGCGGTGTGTTTGTCGAGATCCGATAAATTGTGGGTTTATGATCAAGATTAGCTATGAACAATATTGGATTCTTTTTTGAAATATTTTATGTATGATTTAAATATCCTTGCAAGTCTCTTCGAATTATCGGTTTGGTTTGGCCTACTAGATCTATAGTTCTTGCAATGGGAGAAGTGCTTGGCTTTGAGTTCAATCTTGCGGCGTCCTTTTCCAGTGACAGCAAGGGCAGCAAGGCACGTATTGTATTGTTGCCATCGAGGATAAAAAGATGAGGTTTATATCATATTGCATGAGTTTATCCCTCTACATCATGTCATCTTGCTTAAGGCGTTACTCTGTTCTTATGAACTTAATACTCTAGATGCATGCTGGATAGCGGTCGATGTGTGGAGTAATAGTAGTAGATGCAGAATCGTTTCGGTCTACTTGTCACGGACGTGATGCCTATATATAATGATCATGCCTAGATATTTTCATAACTATGCGCTTTTCTACCAATTGCTCGACAGTAATTTGTTCACCCACCGTAGAAATCTGCTATCATGAGAGAAGCCACTAGTGAAACCTATGCCCCCCCCGGGTCTATTCTCATCATATTAATCTTCTATCAATTATTTACTTTACTTTGCATTATTTACTTTACTTTGCATTATTTACTTTCAATCTATAAAACAAAAATACCAAAAATATTATATTATCATATCTATCAGATCTCACTCTCGTAAGTGACCGAGAAGGGATTGACAACCCCTTTTATCGCGCTGCGAGGTTCTTATTTATTTGTGCAGGTGCGAGGGACTTGTAATGCCCAGGATGCGACTATGTCTCCCACGTGTCGGGGCACGACTTAAAGACATAAGCGCATACTGGAATGATCGCAAGCGTGTTATTTTTGCACAACTCATGTAAAAGTTCAGGGATGAAAAAGAAAAGATAGATGGCTTACACTCGCCACATCACACAATGAATACAATAACATACATTCATCCAATAACACAGGGTCCAACTACGGACGAAATCCAAACAAGAAAGATACCACGAACACAAGACCTGATCGCCCCTAGTAGGAACCACTACTGATCGTCCGGATACGACACATACACGCGACCATGTTCTTCAACAAACTCCCAGTGAAGTTCTTGTCCAACTCCTGCATCGTTCTTGGCTGTACCTGCATCTGGTGTGTGTTGTAATCTGTGAGCCACAAGGACTCAGCAATCCCATTCCTTGATATCAAAACTAACAAAGTCTTTAGGTGTGGAGAGGTAATAAAGTGGCTGCAGCAAGCACTAAGCAACTAGCTTACGAAGTCAGAGCGAGATGAGAAAAGTGCCAACAGTTGCCAAGTTGATCAAGAAGTGATCCTAGCTACTCACGGTCGTACATAACACCACCGTGTTCACTTCTCGAAGCCCTTCGGAAAGAGACCATCACGGTTACTCACATAGGTAGTGTATTCTTAAGGATATGGTGTCAAGTTATCTACAACCAGATATTAACAAATTCCCATCTGCCACATAACCGCGGGCACGGCTTTCGAAAGATCAAATCCTGCAGGGGTGTCCCAACTTAGCCCATCACAAGGTCACGATCCGCGGAGTCGCAACTCCAAAGTGGGAAGACCCGAGTATTCTCGGAATCCCGTGCTCAAGATATTTCGACAAAGGTAAAACTAATCCAGCAAGACCTCCTGGCGTGCCGACACCCTGATAGTAGCCGCGCGTATCTCGTCTCAGGCCATGACCGGATGAGTCATCCTATAGGTATACCAGATACCTCGGGTTCCCCCAAGGCGGCCCCGCAGTCTGCTCAGTTTGGACCAACAGTCATGAGGAGCACTGGCCCGGGTTGTAAAATTAGGTCCTCGGGGTCCGGAAAGTCCCTATGCAAGTTATTTAGTTATGGCAAATGGTAAAACCAAAGTTGGGCCTTGCTGGAAAAGCTTTAAGCAGTGCGAATTATCAAGGGGGGCCCATAAACCCCAACCGTGTTAGGAACACAAAAATCAAGGAACATAACACCGGTTTATCGGGTCCTAAGGTGGCATGAGTGGAACAAAACACCTTGCAGAAGGCCAAGCCTTCCACCCATTACCAATATATAGGTGCATTAGTTAACACACACACACACACACACACACACACACACACATATATATATATATATATATATATATAGTGTTATCCCAATAAAAAAAGTTTAACATGGAGCAATCTTCAATCTTCACCTGCAACTAACAACGCTATAAGAGGGGCTGAGCAAAGCGTACTTAGCCAATCAACGGTTTGCTAGGAAGACGGTTAGAGTGTTTCATGGCAACAATAGGAGGCTGACAAACAGGAATATGCATCGAGGCATAGCTAAAGAGCGAGACAACTAGCATAGGCAAAGATAGAGGTGATATCGGGGAACGGTCATCTTGCCTGGAATCCCGAAGGAAGAAGAACGAGTCCATGAAGTAGTCGAACAAAACCTCACAACTCCGGAACGAAACCGAAGCTAACGAGAGAAGCATACCGGAAAGAAGCAAACAACATGGTATACACACATATCATAACCATGGCATATGATGCACAATCAAATATGATGCATGTCCAGTTTATATATGCATGGCATGGCAAGGTTCTCAAACAACACTACAAATTAAGTGGAGCTCAATATGCAACGAGTTGCATATTGAAAAAACACCATGTTAGATTATTTAATTTGATCTTGTTATGAATCCAACAAGTTTAAATGTTCTTAAACATGGCAAGAGGTGAAGCATGAGCAAACTACACTGACTAGGCATTTTAAATGAGGCCAGAAATAACAACAACAATTCCGGAAAATCCCCATGTCATTTAACAATTATTAAAGCACACAACAATTTTAACCATTTAAATGTTGTTATCATGATGCGTATGACATTTTCAAGTTTTATGCAGTTTTATTAAAAGTTGACATGAGCAAGATATGGAGTATTTCGCCACCGTGGTGGAAAGAAAGGGTGCCACGGCGGCGATAACCGAGAATGATGCCACGGCAACATATCGGTTCTGGTAGCTCATCGAGAGACCGGTGCAAAAGATGAAGGGCGGTGTGAGCGCGTCATGCAAGATGGTGGGTGCTCCCGGTTACCCGGTTCCCATGTGACAACGACAGGGCATACGAGGAGGAACGTGCAACGACAAGTCGGTCACGATGCAACACACGGTTCAACTCATACAACATGCATTCGTTCCACGGGCGTCGTCTCGGTGGTATACCTTCGAAGCGTGCATTTCGGGGTTCGGGTTTGTCGAGGGAAGTAGTCGTACACGGCGCCGGTAGTTGTACACGGCGAGGGTAGTCGAACTTGACGTCCACGAGGTCGACGGTAGTGGAAGTAGTCTTTCACGTTTTCGTAGACGTACACATTCCGTAGATGTTCATGTTGTCGGTGTCGTGGTACTTGGGGGTATTGGGACTTGTCGGTCTTGTTTTCACGATGGTAGTTGTAATGCCCAGGATGGAATTATACCTCCTACGTGCGAGGCACGACTTAAAGGCATAAGTCCATCCTAGAATGATCTCAAGTTTGGTAATCTTTGCACAACTCATGTAAAAGAGGGATAGTAAACTGAAAATAGTTGGCTTACAATCGCCACGTCACAGAATAACAGTACAAGTCTCAAACATCATACATTAAGATCACTACAACCCTCTAAGGGCAAAAGCCAAATGTCAAAGTACCAAACTCAGATAAAACAACCACAGGCGGATCGAATCCTAGTAAGAGACTCCACTACTGATCGTCCGGATAGCGCACGTAGTAACGACTACGCTCCTCGTCGTACTCCCAATCCAGCTCGGTGCCATCACCTGGATAGCTCACAGCTGGACCTGCATATGGTGTGTGAAGTAACTGTGAGCCACAGAGGACTCAGCAATCCCGTTCCCGGGTAACAGAACTATCAAAGCCTTTGGGTGAGGGAAAAGGCTGAAGAAAGAACAAGTCTGCAGCAGCAACTAGCATCTAGCTTACGCAAGTGAGAGCGAGAAGAGAAGGCATCGCGAGAAGTGATCACGAAGTGATCCTAGCTACAAGCTCACAAGCATAACCCCTCCGTGTTCAACTCCCGAATCCCTATTCGAAAATTGACAGTCACGGAACACACGCTGGTAGTGTATTAGTATCATTGTGTCAAGGTATCTACAACCGGAATTAACAAGCTCCCATCTGCCACATAACCGCGGGCACGGCTTTCGAAAGTTCAAACCCTGCAGGGGTGTTCCAACTTGACCCATTACAAGCCCACGATCCGCGGAGTCGCAACTCCAAAGTGGGAAGACCCGAGTATCCTCGGAATCCCGTGCTCAAGATATACCGAGCTAAGGTAAGGCTAATCCAGCAAATCCTCCCGGCGTGTCGACACCCTGATCGTAGCCGCGCGTATCTAGGTCTCAGGACACGACCGGATGAGTCATCCTACAGGTTTTTACCAAACCTCGAGTTTCCTTGAGGTGGCCCCGCAGTCTGCTCGTTTCGGACCAACACTCATGTGGAGCACTGGCCCGGGGTTGTTGATTAAGAAAGAGGGTTAATTACTCCCTATGCAAGTTTAGTTTGTTATTAGGCAAATAGTACCAATGTTGGGACTTGCTGGAAAAGACTTAGCACTTAGCGGTTTATCGAGGGGGGTCCCATACACCCCAACCGTGTTAGGAACGCATAATCAAGGAACATAAAACCGGCTTATACGGATCCTAACGGCATGAGTGGAACAAATCACCAAGCAAAAGGCTTAGCCTTCCACCCTTGCCAATATATATGTGATTTCATTTTAAGCATTTAGATAGTGTGATATAACCCAACCAAACTTCAACATGTAGCAAGCATCTTCACTTCACCTGCAACTAGCAACGCTATAAGAAGGGCTGAGAGAAGCGTACTTAGCCAAGCAACGGTTTGCATAGGTAGGGTGGTTAAACATGGCAATTGGTTACAAGTAGGAGGCTGACAAGAAGAACATGGGCATCGAGGCAAAACTATAGATCGAGACTACTAGCAATAGGCGAAGATAGTAAAGTTATCGGGGTTCGGTCATCTTGCCTGAAGAGAAGACGTTCGGATCGAAAGAAGGGTCCTCGTGCTCAAACTCGTTGGAAACCTCGTGCTCAACCTCGTTGGAAAACTCGTGCTCAACTTCCGGCTCTAATCAAGACAAACACACCAAGAACCAATCAACACGATGCAATGCGCACTCGATAAACATGAATGCATGATGGATGCACTAGGGATGCACATGGAGCACGGAAAACATCACTCAAGCAAAACACCTCAAAACAAGATAACAACCTGATATTATGAATCTACACAGAAAATCACCCAAGTTTGATATAAGATTCGCTGAAATCGGAGTTACGGGCTAAAAGTTATGCCCGAAACAAGATTTGAGCGAAAACTGCAAATTACAGCAACATAGCATCTTTGGAGCTCAAAATAATTAATCTACAACACCCAAAAAGCATGGCAAAGGACTTGAACACAAACTAGACATAATGTACAGCAACTAGGTCCAAAGTGCACCCCCAACGGAGTCACGGATCAATAGCAATGATCTTGGACATATTGAACTTTGAAATAAAATTCTGGCAGCAGAATTTTATTGAAAGTTTGGAGCAAAAGATAAACATGCTACAGCCACTCAAATGGACATGTGAGGACATGAATGGAAAGACAACAATATATACTTCAAGGAACAATCAAAATCCACCCCAAAACTATCATGCTTTGTCCTACAACATCACATGAACATGGCATCGGAACGTTACAGATTTCAGACTTAGTGAAAAATCACTAAGTCCCAAAACAGCAATAACATCATAGCAACAAAAAGAGCATGTTTAAGTCACCTCGAAACTAAACATGGCAAAGGGTAAGCACCTCATCAAAAACATATGAAGGTGATCCCGAAACACACAAGCATGCATCATTGTGGTGAACACACCGATTACAACGAGCTCAACAAGATGGCGTTTCATAACAAGTGAAAACACAACATGTGAACATGGCACTTTGCAACGATGATAACAAGGAAACAATAAATCTACCATGCAACCTATCACACACAACACGTAGTTCGTGACGAGACGAACACGTGGACATGTCATTTGCATCGTTTGGACAAACGAGCTAAAAGTTATCACAAGTCAAAGGTGGCATGAAAATAACACATAACAGCAGTTTATATTATCATACACTCTTGCAACAGCAAAACAAGTGTCAAGATGACATCTAACATGCATGACTACAACAGGTAAAACGTAGAGGGCAACTCCACGAACATCTGGACATGCTACACGCGCAAAACGGAGCATCACAGTAAAAGTTATGCAAGTTTGAAACTAGCATCACAGATCAACAAAACAAAGACTTAGCAGAAACTAGGGCAACCTGAGATAGAACTGGACCAGGGAAAAAAAAACAACCAGGGGGACTCGGGCCCGGTCGACGGAGGCGGCTCGGCCCGGATCTGGAACCCGCAGCGGCGGCGGCCCAGTAGGAGGCGGCCTGGCGGCTCGGTGGAGCAGGCCCGGCGAGGCGGGGCCCGGTCGGCGCGGGGGGGCGTGGCCCGGTCGGCGGAGAGGCCGGCCCAGGTGGCGAGGCCCGCGGGAGGCGGCGAAGGGCCCCTGCGGCTGCGGCGCGCGCGCGGCCTGGCACGGCGGGGCGGAGCGGGGCGATGCGGAGGCCCACCCGGGCGGGAGGCGAGACGGGCCTTGCGGAGGCGGCGGTGACTTGGCGCTGGCGATGTGGTCCCGTGGCGGCGGCGCGGCTTCGCGGGGAGGGGGCGGCTTCGGCTTCGATCGGGCGAGGGCCCAGGTGAGCGATGCGAGCGCCCGCTGGGGAATCGACCGCGTTGACTCGCGCGGGGCTCGAGGGAGATCCGGTCGGGACGCTGCGAAGCTGCGGCTGAACTGATGGATCCCCTCGGGATCCGGGGAGAAAACCAGGAATTGGATCTGAGATCTGAAGAAAGGGGGAAAAAAGAGGGGAAGGAGGAAGAAGAAGGGGACATGCCAAATAGACTAGGGGTCTATATATAGCAGGTTTAGACTAGGGTTTGGAGACTAGGGTGTTTAGGAGCCCTCCGATCGTGATCCAACGGATCCGATCGCGGGGAAGAATAAAAGGGCCTAGACGGAGATAAAAGAAAGCAGTAGGGGTATTTCCGGGACACGAAGTAAGGGCACTTCGGACCCACACGTACAACGGAGGGAAAAGTCAACGGAGTCCAAACGAGACGAGATTTGAGAGGCGGGTTGCACACAACAAAACAACAACACACAACACAACCTCGCGGCACACCAGTAACGAAAAACGCCCGAACAACAAAGTAGGCCTACGGGACGTCACGGACACGTGAGGGAGCTCCGGAACACGAAATGGACAACGGGAAGGAACGCCACGAACCGGATGCAACCCACAACACAAATGCAATGCAATGCACATGTCTACATGATATGAATGAATGCCACACACTCACACAACAAAACGACGAAAACCCGAAAGACAAAGAACCCGAAATGGAAATAGATGAAGCCGGAGATTTATTATATACCCAAAAGGGAAAGTATTACATCCGGGGCATTACAAAGTCTCCTCTACTACAAAAAGATCTCGTCCCGAGATCTAGGACTGGAAAAAGGAAGTGTACTCGGAACGAAGATGATCTTCTCGTTCCCAGGTAGCTTCTCGGTCTGTGTGATGTGACCACTTGACTTTCAGAAACTTGATGGTCTTGTTGCGAGTCTTGCGTTCGGTTTCTTCGAGAATTGCAACTGGATGCTCTCGGTAGGAAAGGTCTTGTTGAAGATCAATCTCCTCAAACGGAATCATGCGCTCAGGTGCCTTGAAGCATTTGCGAAGCTGAGACACATGGAAGACATCATGAACATTTGCAAAGTTGGAAGGGAGCTCGAGCTGATAGGCTAGATCGCCTCTTTTGCCAAGAATTTTGAAAGGCCCGACGTATCTAGGAGCAAGCTTTCCTTTGATACCGAACCTTTGGGTTCCTTTCATCGGAGAAACTCGGAGATAGACATGATCACCGATGTCGAAAGCCAAATCACGATGCTTTCCATCATAGTAGCTCTTCTGACGCGACTGAGCGGCCTTGAGATTCTCACGTATGACTTTGCACATTTCTTCGGCTTCAGAGATCAAATCATTGCCAAGAAGTTGGTGTTCACCTGTTTCAGACCAGTTGAGAGGGGTACGGCACTTTCTGCCATAGAGAATTTCAAACGGTGCTTTGCCTGCACTTGCTTGAAAGCTGTTGTTGTAAGAGAACTCGGCAAATGGAAGACAGTCTTCCCATTTCATGCCGAAGGAGATGACACAGGCTCTGAGCATAACTTCTAGGATCTGATTCACACGCTCGACTTGACCACTAGTCTGAGGGTGAAAAGCAGTGCTGAACCTGATCTTCGTGCCCATGGCGGACTGAAAGGAGTCCCAGAACCTTGATGTGAACAAGCTGCCACGGTCTGAGGATATCACTTGAGGAATGCCATGTAGGGACACAATTCTGGAAGTGTACAACTCTGCAAGTTGAGCTGCATTGATTGATTCTTTGACTGGAAGAAAGTGAGCGACTTTGGTAAGCTTGTCAATCACCACCAAGATAGCATCATTGCCTCGCTTGGATTTAGGAAAGCCAGTGACGAAGTCCATTTCAATGTGGTCGAACTTCCACTCAGGAATAGGAAGAGGTTGGAGAAGACCGGCTGGACGTTGATGTTCTGCTTTCACTCTTCTGCATACATCACATTCATTCACGAATTGGGCAATTTCCCTTTTCATACGTGTCCACCAGTAAGATTGCTTGAGGTCTTGGTACATCTTGGAACTGCCAGGATGAATGGAAAGGAGAGAATCATGAGCTTCTTCCATTATGAGCTTCCTGAGATCACCTTTGGGAACAACGAGTCTGTCCTCGAAGAACAAGGTATCTCTCTCATCAACACGGAAGCACTTATATTTTGGAGTGCCCTTTGCAATCCCATGTTTCACCTTCTTCACCATGGTATCACTGAGCTGGGCCTCACGGACTTGATCTTCCAAGGTAGGAGCAATTTGGAGATTAGCAAGAAAACCCTGCGGAACAACCTGAAGGTTGAGCTTCCTGAAAGCTTCACAAAGCTCAGGCTGGTGTGGCTTGATAAGAAGGCTGTTGCAATATGCCTTTCTGCTCAAAGCATCTGCAATCACATTCGCCTTGCCTGGAGTGTACTCAATGCTGGGGTTGTACTCTTGGATCATCTCGACCCAACGAGTCTGGCGGAGGTTCAGATGC